>OZ025285.1:11303047-11990709 GCA_964019165.1 Mastigias papua | reverse complement strand
GCTGCTAAATATGGACAATTAAATTGTTTAAAATATTTATTAAATAGTAAAAGATATGATTGGGCGGATATTTGTACTACAGCCGCTGAATACGGTCAATTAGAATGTTTAAAATATGCTCATGAAAATGGTTGTTCATGGAACGGGGAAACAATCAATTCAGCTGTACGAAATGGTCATTTAGATTGTCTTAAATATGCTCATGAAAATGGATGTCCTTGGGGTTATGAAACATGCGCTATAGCCGCTTTAAATGGTAGATTGGCTTGTTTAAAATACGCTCATGAAAATAACTGCCCATGGAATGACAATGTTTGCCGAAGTGCTGCAAACAATGGCCATTTAGATTGTTTAAAATATGCTTGTGAAAATGGTTGTCCAAAAGATCTTTTCACTTGCTTAAATGCAGCTGCTTTTGGTCATTTAGAATGTTTAAAATATGCTCATAAAAACGAATTCCATTGGGATAGTTTGACTTGTGAATTGGCTGCTAGTAATGACCAATTAGAATGTTTAAAATATGCTCATGAAAATGGCTGTCCATGGAAAAGTAGAACAATTTATCGTGCTATTAAAAAAGGTAGTTTAGATTGTTTAAAATATGCTTATGAAAATGGTTTAAAAATAGACAAAAGACAAACGACAGTTTGTTTGCTCGCTTGTGAATATGGCGAATTAGAATGTTTAAAATATCTTCGTAATATCGGTTGTCATTGGAATATGAGAGTAGGAGAAATAGCTGTTAAAAATAGACATTATGATTGTTTTAAATATGCTCATGAAAATGGTTGCCCGATGAGTAAAAAGATTGTTTATATTGCAGTAGATAACGGTGATTATGGAATTATGAAATATGCTATTGAAAATGGTTATTATTATGACAAAAATAAAATATTAAAACATATCAAACCAAGAAATATAGAAATAAAAGATTGCTTACAATATATAAAATATAAATGCGTTTAAAATACTTAAAGAAATATCGCCATATATAATTATAATGAGTAGTTGTTATTTTTGCGAAATCACACAAGAAGAGAATATGGATGATTTTGAAAAATGTTTTGATATTATGTTAAAATATCACGGAACAGATCAAGATTATTCTTTATCTCGTACTAAGTCTGCAGCACAAATGGGTCATTTAGAATGTTTAAAAAAAGCTCATAGACAAGAATGTTGTTCATTGAAAGGCGTATGTAATATAGCAGCGGCTTATGGTAATTTACAATGCTTAAAATACGCACATGATAATGGTGATGAAATTGATGAAAAAACAATGGTAAACGCTTGTAAAGCTGATGCATTAGGTATTATGAGATATTTACATGATAATAAATGTCCATGGAATACACAAGTGTGTGATGCTGCGGCTGAGAATGGTTATATACATTGTTTAAAATATGCTCATGATAATGGTTGTCCATGGGATGAAATGACACTTTATAAGGCTATACAAAATAATAATTTTGGTTGTCTCGAATATGCCTGTGAAAACGGATGTCCAACAGATGAAGACATGATTAATGAGGCATGTAAAAATAATGATTTAAGAATCTTAAAATATTTACATGAAATTATGGATTTAAAATTTGATGATTTAAGCGCTACATTATGTTGTTTAAAAGATGGTAAACGAGAATGTTTAGAATATGCTCACGAAAAGGGATCTAAAATAACACATAATACATTTTCATTGGCTATTGAAAATAATTTATTAGATTGTATAAAATTTTTGGTTGAATCTATGTGTGATTACGAATTATATACTGCCATAACCGCTGTTAAATATTGTGATTTAGATTGCATTAAATATTTACGTAAAAATGATATTTTATTATTTGATGACGACTCGTGTCGTTTAGCTGTTCAAAATAAAAAAATCAGTGTTATAAAATATCTTATTGATCAAGGCTGCCCATTTGTGGCAAAGGATATTATGGAAGAAATAATTAAATACGATAAATTAGTATTCTTAAAATATTTTATAAAGAAATATTCTCTTATCATAACTAAAAATGATTTTGAATCTATATTAAAAAATGATTCAATAAAATGTTTAAAATATGTCTTTTGTCATCGAGCATTATTTGATAGTTTTTACGATGAAAATACTTATGATAAATCTCATGGGAAGTGTAGATCATTTATCAAAAAAAAGATTATATTGAAGAAAGGAATATAATATATAATATACATATGTGCAATCGTGACATTCATATTCAATTTCTTAAAATGGATCAAAGCTATTGTCTTTATTGTGATAAATATCTTAAGATATTAAAAAATATATACATAAAAGAACGCGATGAATGCGAAAACTGTAATGGTTTTAATTATTATATTCATGAAAATGGTAGATATTGTAAAAATTGTTCGTGTTTAATAAATTATTTCAACGCTGATTTGCAACCGTATGATTGCTATTTTAATAAGAAGCAGTCTATATATCACAGAAAATATTACATTCTAAACACTTTGAATGAAATTAACAAAAAATATAATATACTTATGAGTGAATATCAAAAATATATTATCTTAGAATATTGTAATAAAATTATCGAATGGGAAAAAGATAATAATATGATTAAAAAAATTAATTTAAAATATGTTATCAGACAAATATATATTGAATTCTTAAAACATGGAAAATGTCATAATATTAAAATACGGAATAATGTTAGAAAAACAAACGAATATTTAATCATATGGAAGAAGATTAAAGAAATATTTAAGTTTGATATTTATGATAATATCTAATGTTATAATAAATCGAATACATCAAACCTGTGAGATGGCCGAACAATGGGCATTTTTTCATCCAATTAGGAGCGTTAAACATATAAATATAACCACGCCCTTGATTATATTTCGTGTAAATACGACCGTATGTATCATGCAAAATAGAATGCAAATGGCAAATCCTGTTTGGACATATTTTCTCACATATAGACGTTAGGCAGGAGTGACCAGGACCGATAAGCCCAAGGTCATAATCGTTTTCAATTAAGATTTGGTCAATCGTTATATTTTTAATGTCTAAATAAACAGCTAATAAATACTTATAAGCTATCGCGGCTTTTAAGACATTTTTATCAATATCTTCATATTGTTTTTCAAATAGATAGCAATTTTCATTCATAAATTTAATAACATGACTTGGTGAATCCATTATAATATATATTATAATTTTATTATATATTATGGATATACTTATAATACTCATGTAAATTTATTGCTTCTTCTTGAGTTATATTTTGCAGCATTGAAAAATCGTACATTTTGCCGTTAAAGCTTTGTGAAAAATCGCTATTATTACCGAGATAAAAGTCATGGTATTTATATGTCCCAAACAATGATGTATTTATACCTACCGTAACATCACTACCACCAATTAATATATTGTTTTTATCATAAATTATACTACCGTTTACAATTATATTCAATCTTTTAGGCGAAACACTGTAATAAAATGTAATCACGTTTTTTCTTAATAATGATTCAGTCGTTGGCACAATTATTTCGTTGTGTGGAACTAATGATGTAACACGATCTTCGTACATTAAACCAAATTTGATCACAATTCCTTGATTATTGTATAAAATCTTAATATAATTATGAATTTCACTCTCCATTATTGTAGAATTAATATCTACGGACTTCTTTTCAGGTTCTATTACAAAATTGAACATTATTGATTTTAAACTTTTTGATTTATTAAATATGTCAGTAAATTTTATTTTTTGTGTTGAATTATTAAAATAAATATAATTATTGTCTATAACGTCTGAAAATAACTCAAATGAGTAATGTTTATAATGATATGTTGGATTATTTTGAGTAATAAAATAATAATAATCAGAGAATAAATGCTTTTCATTTTGAAATTTATTGATTATAACAGAATTCGTTCCAATCGTTTTATCTACATGACTTTCGTTATTTAAATCCCAATAACATAAACTACATTTTTTTAAAATAACAGGACCTTGAAATTTTAACATATCTTTAAAATACGATTCATTAATCGTTTTATTTTTAATATAATCCGAGGTGACAACTGATGGCACGTATGTATCTTTAACCTTCAAAGCACCACTTGAAAAATCACTGTCTATCGAAACACGATCCAATTCGAGCTCGTAATAGTTATTAGCCCGTCTTTTGATTGGCGAATTGCTGTTTAATCTAATTAAATTAGATCCCATGAGCGCCTCATCTACGATTAATTGATCGTCGTTTCTAAAAAGGCGAACACCCCAAGAACAGGCTGAACACCCCAAGAACACTCCATGAACACGCCATAAACCCCAAATTTGAGGCTGAACACCTCAAAAATCTCAACAATATCGATTAATTACTCCAAAATGACTTTGATCAATTATTCACAAATAATTTTGGTGCGGGGAGGGCCATTTAAGTATTATGTTGTTGGTGTTGTGACATCCATGCATCTTTTTGCGCGCCAAAGTACGAACGGGGGTCAATGCAATGATTTGTTTTCTAAACGTTAATTTGATACAAAGGAGATCATATAAGCTACAGAGAAGTACCATTTGATTGGAAAAGACAATCATGAATCATTTATATGATTGTGAGACGCAGAGCCCCTGAAATTCCCAAAAAAGTACATCGGGTGCCCCCCACTTCTGGGATAGGTTTGCTGGCATATTTTTAAAACGATTAAGTTTTACACGTATAACCAAAGCCAATTAATAAAACCAATGAAGGAAAGAAATCCGAAAATAGCAGACAGTACAAATAATAGCTTGAGTTCAGCAAGATTGTCAAAGTTCGACGGCATGCAGGTTCGTCAAAGATAGGCGGAAAACGGCAATAATAACAATAACGGCAACGCAAGTAAGACAACCTCTCACGTCGACTAAAACACAACTAAAAGTCACGGTGAACGGTAACTAGAAATTCACCTACGCCACTTCTATTCTCGGCTACTTGAGCTCAACTGATTTACAAACAAGAACAGGTACTGATATCACATTACCAACACGCCCATATTACACTGACCACTGACACATTACGTACTTCAACAAAGAGATGATGACAGAATCTGTGGCGATGCTACAGCATGAAATGCGGGTGACCACAAACACAACTGGAATCAACAGAAACTAATGGCACCACACAGCATTACGTAATGAAGAAACAAAATACAGAACTAGTACTCCAACACTATGGTAGTCGGTGCTCTTTTGCTCCTGTCGGCCCCCTTGCCCCACTATCGTTCTCCAACAGTTAAGCTTATGTTCTTTACTAAGACTTATCATTATTTCAAATGTACAAGGAACTTTTCATTCTCCATGCGACTAGTACCGTGAAGAAGCTTAGAACTTTTCAGTGCTGAAGCCGAAAAGTAAGAAACTTTCCTACTATGGACTTCCATTCACTCTACATGTATTGACCCCCGTTCGTACTTTTGGCGCGCAAAAAGATGCATGGATGTCACAACACCAACAACATAATACTTAAATGGCCCTCCCCGCACCAAAATTATTTGTGAATAATTGATCAAAGTCATTTTGGAGTAATTAATCGATATTGTTGAGATTTTTGAGGCGTTCAGCCTCAAATTTGGGGTTTATGGCGTGTTCATGGAGTGTTCTTGGGGTGTTCAGCCTGTTCTTGGGGTGTTCGCCTTTTTAGAAACGACGATTAATTGATTTCCTACGATTTGAAGACCGCTTAAAGCTGATACATTTATTAAACTTGTGAGGATTGATGTGTCTATCGATAACGTGCGATCATGATTTAATTTTATACCTTGGCCAGGAATAATAATGTCTGTTGTTAGTTTTGTAATATCGATATCTAATTTGTTATTTGTTATTTTAAAATAGGCATCATAATCTAATGTTACTTTTTTATTTACATAATTTAATGGCGGACTTACGTCTAAATTGATTTTATGATTATTAAGATTTAACCCATGGTCATTGTTTACGATTGGTATAAGGTGTCCTGACGAGTCGCGTAAAAAATACGGCGAAGGTCGGATTGCAAGCTCATTTGGTTTTTCAAAATATATTTCACCTGACTGTTGATTTACAATATCGAGATCTATCTTGTTATTTGTATTCATTATTACCTTATTTCCTATATTATCATTCACGTAATTGTTGATATTGATCTTTAATTTTTTGTTTGTATCTAAATAAATATCGCCATTTTGCGAATATTTTGGAACACAATATTTATCAATACTTGAAATTAATTTACTTTCATTTGTATCATAACGAATTGTATCATTATCGATATTTAATTCAACACCATTTTGAGTACGTTTGAGATGCTTATCATATATCTTTAAGTATATTTTTCCTGTTGAATCTTTTATAAAATCATCGGTGTTATAATCTAACCGTAATCTTTGTTTATCGTCTAGTTTTATACAATTAAAAGTATCTATCAGACTGCTGTTGTCAAAACAAAGCTGATTGTTTATAAATTTTAAATTGCATTTCGCTAAGGCGATTACGATTCTATTTTTATCGTCCCTTGTTAAACCTGCGCCCAAATTACAATAAAGGCTATTGTTCAAAATCATATAATCAGATGATAAATTTAATTTCAATTTATCATTATTATCAACACCTATAATACTTGTAGGCGAACCTGTCGAATCTATAGGAATAATAGATTTAGGGTTAATTTCAATTTTATCTTTATCGATGTCTAACGTATCATTTGTAATCGTGAATTTATCACTGTATTGTGATTTATGAAGAATAAATTTAAGATTTTTATTTATGTTAATCGTATTGTCATTACTCCAATGAAAATCGTTCATGTTAAATTTAATTTGATTTTCAAAATCTTTGTTATCACTGATTACACCATCATATTTTCCCATATAATATATGTTATAATAATTGAAATAATATTAACCATATTAATGGTAAGGGTATTGTAAAAATCAAACGGCGAATAAAATATATTAATGTATGATGGTTCATTTTTATATTATATTAGAATGTTATTGGTTCATGATCTATATTAAACCATTGTGAACAAAAAACATGATGATGGAGTAATATATCGCGAATTGTCATTTTTTTGCCTTTATATAGTAGGAAGGATGCTATAGATCCGTAAAACGGCGCTATTGATGATGGGTTAAGATCGCCGATGCACAATTTTGTAGATCCGGGGCTTGTTCTCGATGTGAAATCTGTAATAAATTGTCCATTAATATACACATACGAAGTGTCTGTTGGTAAATTCCAGTGAATAGATAGACAAATCCATTTGTTAAGCTCAGAAGCATTTGCTTTATTTTTATATTTGGCTTTCGTTGTACCATTATTACCAATTAATATATAATCATTTGTAGTGCCTGAGATAAGTAAATTTTGATTATAGTACGAGATGAACTTATCAAAATTAGAGTCATCGTGGCCACAGACTCCAAGTTGGGTCCAATAGCTGCCTGAAAAAATCGAAATTTTGTAAATTATGAATATATTTACAATATCATCCGCCCCTGAAGCAGGGTTTAAATCAATATCAGATAACATTAATTCACTACCGGTAAACTTAATATAATATCGATTATTTACACGTTCATTTTTATCGCATAAAACAGGTTGTTTAAGCATATCAGATTGAATCGCGTCGTCCTGTGAAAGGCTTTGATCTATTAACCTGCTTATCTTTCTTGTCGTTGGATCGTAAGTTAACTCATCTGTTCCACCTCTCGGAAAATTGTAGAAAGCATTTGCTTTCTGATATTGCTCCCACAACAGTGTCTGGCAGAGATTTACATAACTGTAGTTTAGCAAACAGTTCATGTTAATAGCAAAGTTCAAATTACTTGTTGAATCTGTCATACAAATCGTTTTTAAATTATCAATTCTTCTATTATGCATATCAATATCTTCACGTTTTTTTATATATTCATCGTTTGAATTTAGAATTTTATGTGAACCATCATGCACGCCCATGTTGTTATATATAATATTAATTATAATTATTAAAGAAATTTTTAATGAGATTTTGATTGTAATTAAGATCTACTAAACTAAATTGTTTTATTATTTCATAAAAATTATACCCATGAGAACGAAGATATATGAATAACAGACAATAATAACCACATGCCTTTGATTCATATGACTGCAATTGTGAACTGTTATATATGTAATCATAATTTTCACTGATAATTTGTACCGGTTTTAATCCATAACTATCAAAATACTCGATTTTATTACCATCATAAAAACACGCTACCCAATGACTGCCATTACCTATTGAATCGTCTAAATTTATGATATAAAATTGATTATGTTTAATCATCACAGATTCTAATTGATCTTTTGCATATATCCCGCCAAAATTCTTTATTTTCATATGATCAATCCATGACTTTAAGTATGTATTACTTGTACTGGTGTCTTTAAATTTTAAAACAGGATATTTAATAACGGAATGTTTTTGAAGGGGCTCTGCCGTCCGAATAGAATACCGTCTCCCGATTTTTGATTTTTTTTTTTTATACCTTTACCTTTGTACTCAATCATTTCATGATTATCATTAAAAATAGGCGGATTCCATAATTCCCATTCTGTTAATGCAGATCCTTCGGGTTCTTTTACAATAGGCTGTTGTTGATTTTGTAATGGGATAGGTATTTTCTTAGGATGAGTTTTATAACTTTTTACATCATAAGGCCTGTTATGAATACCAGCGCCCAGGGCCTTTAACACGATCGGCAACCCTAAGCTTGCGAGAAGGGTCGCGAGAAACCCTCCTGACTGACCGTTCTGACCGTTTCCAGTCATCATAATTTCATTAAATTTTGCTTTTTGTGGTTTACTTAACTTCCTCAATTCATTCTCAATTACAGCGAGTCCTTTTATAAGATCAGCTGTTTTTCCATCAATACCTTTGCCGCTGAATAGGCTGTCTATGCCCAACGATCCTAACGCGCTAGCAACGCCTGTAGCAAGACCAGGTAGAACTGTTTTAGTTAAAGCAGGTGCTACTTTAGTTGCAAGTTTTGTTATTGGTCCTATTAACGATGATAATAAATTACCACCATCTTGTTTCATAGCGCGGAAATGTGAATCATTAAAATTAATAATCACAGGTTTCCCTTTCATTAATTTGTTATATTGTCGATCATTAACATAAATTCTATCTCCATTAGGATTATATAATAATTTCAATCCAATATTTTCACGTTTATTATATGCTCTTCTTAATTTATCTTTTTGATTTTGTGTGAATGTAACATTAATTAATTTCATCTATTATATTATATTGTAGATTAATTGTTTTATTTCACAATTTCACTCTTACCGTTAATTAGAGAGATCTTATACTGATCTTCATGAAGCATCAACGAATATATTGTGTATTCGCTCGTCATTTCATCCTTTAATATATATTTGAATTCTATTTTACAATAACTGTTACGTAACGTATCTGTTATATTATTCTTAAGATCGAAATATAAAATCATGTATTTTGTCTTAAATAATTCATAATCAATAAAT
Source organism: Mastigias papua (assembly GCA_964019165.1). Classification (NCBI taxonomy): domain Eukaryota; kingdom Metazoa; phylum Cnidaria; class Scyphozoa; order Rhizostomeae; family Mastigiidae; genus Mastigias; species Mastigias papua. The sequence goes on along the minus strand of OZ025285.1, from coordinate 11,981,197 downwards.
GTACTTTCGCGTTTGTTTTTATCAGTCATATATTTAAGCAGTTCGTTATAAGCTTGTATACTTCGTGTGGAACAATTATATGGAGTCATTGGTACATGAATATTGTCATTAATAACAACAGTTGCATTCACAATTGCCATTGAATTTGTATCTATTTGAAATGAATCATTGGCCTGTCTACCAGTTCTATTTTCCGTATATGAAAACCAAATAAAAAGTTCTCTTGGTTTATTTATTGTTTCATATAGAATGATGTTTTTCTCACGATTTTTCAAGCTTGTTTGGAAGACAATAGATTCTCTGTAAAAATTAATAATTTGCTGACTCGATAAGAATTTTGTATACAGTAATCGATTTGCTGCTGATAAAGTCATTTTTTCATAACATAAAAATATATCCTTGATAACTATTTTAGCATCATCACCACCATTATGATAAAGTAGAATATCGTCCTGTTCGATATCAACTGTGATTTCGACTTTAGTAGGCGGTATGAGTGTGTTTTTCATGGACTGAAAAAACTCCATAGTGTTTAATGGAATAATCATATCAATTGTTGATTTTGTTAAAATCATTCTCTTATGATAATTAGCATTGTATGCTGCATTGTCTGATTTTACTGTATTTGTCGTAGCATCCATTGTGTATTTATTAACAGATACGCCGTTTCTTAAGCTCGGGTACATAAACATACGTTTTCCAGCAGTATTTATATATTCATTACTCATTTCCATAAGGTTTTTCGTAGTCATTGCATAATTAATGTCCGTAGCATAATAAATCTGTCTGCTATCTGACTCAAATTTAAAACTATTAATTAAAGAACAACTATCACTGGCAAGCGCTATAACAGCACCATCAGCAAGAGCCGTACCATCTGATTTTTTTTTAACATCTAACGTAACATGCAAATAAGACTTGTACCAATCGATCGGCAGATAATCTTGTGAACTTCCAATTCTAAATATATATTTTTTTGGTTGTGAAGAATCAATAGGTGGTTGAATTACTAAATCGCATTTTTCAGTGTCTTTACGAAAATCAAAATTCATCTCTTATATTATATATTATAATAATTCATTAAATTTCTTTGAAATGTCACTTTTATTATTAATATCATCATCTGTTTTATATATCTTTTTCAATTCTTTTTCTATAATTGCGCCCTTATTTGGTATTACATCATTTATTAGCGATTGATCAATTACCGGTTCAGTCTTTTTATTGTCTGTATTATTAAATATTTTATTTGCTATATGTTCGGCACTCTTTTTCCCCAATACATCTGCAGATGATTTTGCAGCACTTTCAATAGCGCTTTTAGCAATCTTTTTTGTAGATTCACTCGCTATCTTTTTAGAAGCGGAATTAAACATACTTTTAAAGACGTCAGAAATGCCATAACCATAAGTGTCTCTTATTTTCTCATCTCGAAAACTTCTATTCATCTTATATTATATGATATAATTAATATTTTCGTATAAATAATAACATTGTAATTGGATCACGTAAATCAACAGGTCTATCTAACGAATCTTTAATTTGAATACGCATTCTTTTTACTAAATAATTATTCATCTTATGAAAAGTCAATACATTTTGCTCTTTTATTGGAATTGTATAACCTATACGATATTCACTAACACCAAACGTATAAAGGATATCAGATCGCACCCCATTGTAAATCGTATCGGACAAAAGAGAACAATGAACATTTATATTGTCTAGTGAATTTGTGATGTCCGGTGAATCATTACTATAACCACTTGTTGTTATTATAGCATTTGAATTCTCAAAACCTAACAATTTTGCGAAGCTCTTATTTGATCGAAAATCGATTTGATAATTAGTCTCTAATTCAATGAAGATTTTTTTTAAACTACTGACGTAATACAATTGTATCCCTGTTTTTGAGTCACCTTGACTTTCAAGATAATTAGATATATAATTACTGATATCTGAGTAGCTATAATTACCATCGGCAAATGTAATCGTTTTAAACGTAGAACCGTTATCCGAGCTATATCTAACAGTATTATTATTATATTTTGTAGAATCGATGTTATTCCATGTATAATTCAAATTAAAAGTAACCAAGGCAAGATAATTTTCATTTGTATTGGGGAACTCTAAACCATCTCCTTCCATTACAACATAAAAGTCGTTATGTGTACCGTATAAATTAGGGGTTTCGTTAATTTTTGTTGTGTCAATATATATAGGGTAATCCATTTTATATTATATTACATTAAATGTTTTTTTATATATTTATGATATTGATCGCGTGATATATGTCGATTCGTTCTGAGATAATCAATAATATTATAAACTTGATTATGAACATTTTCGTCTCCTTCGCTTGTTTTTAATATAGGCGTCATACTTTTTAACTCGTTAAATAAAGAATCGATCGTTTTATTTTGTGTTACGTTTTCTTGATTTGTAAGTCTTGATAATTCCTGTTGTAATTTCTTGTTATCGTTACCAGCAATGATAGAACCTCGTATTAATGCGATCCTTTTTTTTAAGTCATTCTCGTTTAAAATAATATTACTTTCACCTAATAATTTATTTTTCCCATTTCTTTTTTTAATCATCCCTGATAATGTCATCATATCATTGAAAATTTGTTTTGATAAATTACTATATTTCTTTTTTTTATCAATTCTACCTTTAGTCAAGAGCTCTATTGAATCTTTATCACCTTGGTTTTCATAAAGAATATTATCGCCATACCATGCTTCGACATAGTAATTGTTATACAATTTGTCCATGTTTATTTTTAATTTATCTCCGTATTTTGCATTCTCTATCTTATAACCGTTCCTTCGTTTTTTAATACCTTGACCTTTGACTTCGTGTATATTATTTTCTGATATTTTATCATTATCTTGTGTTTCACTTTCCAATATTTCATCTTCTTTTATAACATTTAGATTATTTTTTTCTAATATTTTTTCGTTTATTTTTCCTTTATATACCTTCAAATCTTTAATATATGTCTCAATTGATTTTACATTAGGATACCATCTATTAGTTATATTTAATTGTTGTGTTAATGATTTTATATCATCTGATTTTAAATAAAGTTGTAATTCTTCTTTCGTTAATTTATCTAATTCATTTAAACTACGTAACTTTACATTTGTATATATATCATCTTTCTTTCCTTCATGTAAAAACACATTTTTTCCTTTTATTAAATCACCAATAAAATCTTTTGATGCTATTTTATCGTCATTATCGATTATTGTTTGTGGTTCTTCTTTTGTTTCTAATTGCGCTTCTGTTTGTGCTTGCGGTTGTGCTTCTATTTGTGGTTGTTGATTATATAATGGTAACGCGTCTGTAATTTTTTTTATTATTTCATCACTTTGATCTGTTTTTTTTCCAATACGATCGAATAATTCTTTATTTGATTCTATTAATGGCTTAAACAATTTGGCATTATTAAAATCCTTATCAATTTCATTGTTTTGATATGCCTTATTTGCTTCAAGAATGTTTTGTAACCCTAATTCATTTAATAATTGTATTTCAGAAAGTTTTTTATAATCTTCTAATTTCATATAATATATATTATAATAATTACATGATATGTAATTATCTGATTAGATAAATGCATATGTTGTAATTAACTAACGAGATAAGTGCATTAACTGTACTTATATTATAAGATAAATGCATAATTTTTATATCATATTTTCATAATTATTATCAATCATATAATGACCATAAGCATATGACATAACAGGATTATATAAATAACGTTTATCTGTATATGACATCAATGATTTCTGATCTGTGTATGAAAATATTTTATGATCTTTAGCTTTTATTGTATAAAATTCACTTTTAATTGTTTTATTATCAAATATAGCATCTTTTAATGCTTGAAAATCTAATTGATTTTTAATACCCTTAAATTTAACTTTTTCGTTTTCTTTTCTATAACCGTAAAGTTTACTTTTCAAAGCACAAGCTTCAACGATTTGACTTTCATATACACAATTTTCATCTTTACTAGATGCATTTTCATCTTTTAATAGTCCCATTTCATAAACTCCTTGTTTATAGTATTTAAAATCATTTTTATAAGATGACATGTCAAAAATATCCATCTCACTCATATCTTTGTAAACATCATCAGTTTTAATATGACACAAATACGAATCAGTATCATAATACATTAATGAAATATTATTACCATATCTTTTTTTCAATTTATAGAAATTATCATAGAAAATTATTTTCGATAAGTCTAAAATACATGCGCCTATAAACGATGGTGAGTCTAATTTTATACATTGTTTTTCAATATTTAATAGAGCATTATTCTCATCGATTATTTCATAATCTTTAAATCGATCGCTAGATATTATTTTTAAGACTTTTTCATAATCATCATCGTTAAACATTTTTATATTACTTGAGTACTTCATTTTATTTAAAAGCGTTCTACCAAAGCATGAATTTATCATAAGTTTGTACATCAATTTGTCATTATTATTGTCAGCCTCAATACGATTTTTATGATTGTATTCGATATAATTTTTCATAAATTTTTTTTGTTTGAATTTAATGATATGATTTATATTTTTAATTTTAAAACCAGGCATTTTTAAATAAAATTGCAAGGTGAGATAATGTATTGTGTAATTATTTTTTTCATTAAAATCACATATCAATTTTTCTGTAGAAATAAATGGTCTGTCTTTTAAAATTTGTTTTTGATAATCACTTAAGTTTTTCTTTAATATTTTTCTTTTCACAGCAAATAGCGGTAAATCATTATAATAATCATGGTATTTTATATCGATTTCACTAATGTCAATATTAAGAATATATCCATAATCACTATTTATGTCATGATCCCATATATTAAATTGATGTATCTCTTCGTTTGATAGAAAACCAAACTCATCATATGGTAACGGATAAGATCTCATAACGTGTCCATACATCGAGTTTATATCAAAATGCATTATATATGAAGATTCTGTGGTTGGATCATAATGTTTCATATATTTATTATTTGCACATGCATACCTAATGCTTCCAATATCGCACAATCCTCCTCTTACCATCGACTCAAACGCGCTGTAAATTTTGTAATTGTCTAAAATCTTTATTTTAACCGGGCACCATTTTTTCATGACTTCCCATGTCAATGAATTAATACTATAATGTGAAAATATTTCAGTTCCATATTTATCCATAAACAACCCTCTATAGTATTCCATACAGTCTGATAATAGTTTCACGTCTTTACTTAGATAATAATCGTTGTATTGTGATAATGAATTAAATTTAGAATAATAAAATTTTCTGTATTTATTATATGTTTCTTTATCTACGTTATCAAAATATTCAATGTCGGGAAACGTATTTTCATTATATTTTGAAAAACTATCGACATATCGAAATGGAAAAATATCTTTAATTAAATATTCACGGCCATATTTATTGACTATATCACGTGTGTAAATTATATGTTCATCTTTCAAGTTTTCCGATAAAGTTTTCAATGATCCTTTGATATATTCGTGCGAATCGATGATCTTAATATTATTTTGTATTCCAACATGAAAAATACTTGAGCTATTATGCCCTAAAAGATTAATATTATTACAATCTTTAAAATGATTATTGATTTTAGTTATGATATAGTGTATATCGTAGCCTCTTAGATAGTGAAATACGATATATAATGTACAATCGGTTCGAATCTTAGAATTACATGATTGACAGATTGTTGCAATAAAATCGCCTGATATATGATTGTGATGTTGAACTTTTTTAATTTCAGTATTGAATTTTACATTACAGAATTCACATTTTTTTATTTTCTTGTGCCGTTTCAGTTCTTCGTCCGTTAAAATAGGCAAACTATAGAATTTCTTTTTGCATTGTTTTATATGATCTAAAACGTTTGTTTTAACTTCATTCAAAAAATGATCAATTACAGAATCTACGCCATCCCCTCGATATAATTTAAATCGATTAAAAATAGGTCTTTCACGACAGACTAAATTATAACAATAACTTGATAATTCATGTTGTCTTTTATCAGGATGTTTTTCATCTTCTGTTTTTTTCAATATTGACTCGAAATCACAATACATAACAAACGGTAAAAATATCGTATGTTTTTTGTTAAATTCCTTCACATACATATCTATAGGACATTTAACTAATTTATTATCTACAATGGCCATATGACTTGGCAATTCTGATGAATCATATTTGTAATTACATTTATGATTTATTGAATCAAATGCTTTTTTTGTGCTATATTGCTTAAAACAATGTTGACAAAATTTTGTTTCAACACGTTTTAAATTAGATCTCAACAATCCATTTAAATTTTTAATATATACATAATGATATTTCTTTTTATCACTAATAACTAATAAATTCATACAATTTTCATACTCTTTTTTAGAATGATATATTGGAACGATGTCATTTTTCTTGTTTTCTTTATACTCAAAAATGTTTATTCTTATTTGATTCTGTTCTTCAACCTGTTTTATGATATGAAACGTGTTAAATGGTATCGGAAAATGAATATTTTCATAATTCAAGTGAATCATTTCATTATTATAATTAAATGCTTTTTCATTATGAAGGCGCTCAGGATTTTGTATTTTTTTAAATCCATTTCTTCTGTATCTCTCATGTAACAAATGACAATATAAGAAACATTTTTGGTCGTTATTTTTAATATTAATACAACTCTTCGTGTTAATAATCCTATTAGGAAGTTCAATATAAGCGGAAGCAAAAACATTTTTAATCTTTACTATATTCAGCTTCTCATATTCAATACCCATGTCTGCAAACCCACTAGGGTGAATTTGTGTAGTTTCAGTGGTTTGTCTTGCATTCATTTTTTTTGTAAACATACCAATTCTTCCTTTGATATCTAGTTCACTTTCATGCAAAAAAAAATCTACGTCCTCTACATTTCGAATTATATTATATTTTGTTTGAAAAATTGGATAAATTTTTTTGTTTTTATCATGTACAGAAACCATTATAACTTGAACAACTGTGTTACATTTGATGATACCGTGTTTTTTTATATATTGTTTTATAAACACACGTTTATATGGTTTACTGAACTCTAATTGATCCTCACATAACCATTGCGTTATTTCATCGTCTAAATTTACTTCTAAATTAATATTATAAACGCTTAATAATTTTTCAATTGTATACTTCTCTAATTGAATAACCTCTTCAACATCATAATACAATTTCTGTTTCTCATCGAAATTCAAATGTTGTCTACCAACTTCATTATCTTGTTCGTCTAATTCAATATCTACACCTTCATCATCATCAACTTCATCATCTTGATCTATATAATATTGCATAATCAAACCATTCAATTCATTTTCTCTATTCTTTGTCGGTTTATCGTAATAATTTTTTAATTGATTTATAATTATTTGCTGTTTAGGTTTGAATTTTGTAATATCATAATTTTTAATACTTTGTAAAGCAAAAAATAATACTTTTTTAATTTCCCTATTATTTTTTTTATTAAGAATATTTTTATATACAGTAATAAAATTTTCAAATTTGTTATCCATATAATTTATATATATATAATTTTCTTTAAGTCTTTTTTTTAAAATTTTGTTTTTTGTAATTCTTGTTCATAAAAATTTTTTGTAACATATTTATATTTTCCATTTTCTAAAATTTCTTTAATTTTATACGTGGGCGGTAATGTTAAATTTACTTTGTAAATTAAATAAATTTGATTACTCCATCGTGGGTCATAACCCTTTTGAAAATGCTTTTTTGATACTTTGATTCTCACATGATCATTTATTTTAAATTTAGGTTTTTTATTTTGTGAATATCTTTCTCTTATTCTTTTATTATTAATCGTATAATAAACCAACCCTTCATTTTCTTTTTTACTTGCCTCAACTGGTGTCATCTTAATAGTACTATGATAAGTATTATTGTATTTTTCCACGATATTATGTATATCATCAATATAACGATAATTATTACGTTCTGTAAATAACGATGATAATTTATTCATAAGCGTTTGATTAAAACGTTCAATCATGATTGCTTTTAACCGACTTTTTGTTGTATATCTAAGTATATTAAGTCGTTTTAATGTATTTTCAAAATATTTATTAAAAAACTCACCACCGTCGTCCGTCCATAATCTTTTACAAATACGACCGCTTTTTTTGATAATATCCTCGAAAACATCAGTTATTGTTTTCTTATCTTTGTTTTTTGTGACTCGTACCCAAGCATATCTGCTAAATGTATCCATAATAGTTAATATATATTTGTACCCACTGTTCTGTTTTACATATTCCTTCCTATTTAAAATAATCAAATCTGCCGTCCATATTTCATCAATACCAGGGGTGTAAACAAAACGTCTTTGAAACTTATGTATAGCACGTTTATGCATTTCTTTGGCGTACTGTTTTTGATCATTAACTATTTTCGTGTTGTTTTTTTTTTGACTCCTAATCCAAGCTGTTGTTTTTTATTGATTATCGTTCTAGCCAGCATTGCCATTTTATTCGTGTCTTTATATGGCATGTCATCAATTGACTTTACCATGTCACGATCACAATCGCCCTTATTTTGAGGGTTTACTGAATAACATATATCATGATTCATAGCGATGCGGTCTAATTCGTTCTTTGGCTCAACATGGATTTGACGGATTTCGCCCGTGTCTGGATCAAAATCTACCTGTTTATCAAGAGGATTATACGGTCCTAAATACTTATAATTCCCCGGCGTCCATCCTGATTTTGGCCGTGGTATTTTACCAATCAATCTATGAATATCTATATTTCCGCCTACATTTTTAATAAACATATATTTTTGTGTATTACATATTTTACAATTGCCTCGTATTGCCAATCTATTATTCTTTGTTTGTATTTTTTCAGGATTATTCGTATCAGTCTTCTGCTTACATTTAACACAATAAATTTCCATTATACTATATCTTATATTGTTTCTTAATAAACATATATTTTGTCCTTCCGCAATTTTGACATTTTCCTGTGATAGCATTTCTATTATTTTTTGTTGTGACGACCTTTTCATCTACAGTTGGTGTTTTTGTCTTACATTTCACACAATATATATCACTCATATATATATTATTATATTTCTTCATCAAAATTCTTGAAATATCTATCATTATCTTTATCAATAAAAATAAAATCGTGTTTATTCTCCGGGCCTTTTAGATTATCAAAAGCGTTCTCGTTAATTAAATTTTCTCGCAAAATCATCTTCATACATCTTTTAGTCTTAGGTCTATATAAAATCATATAGTTTGAATTCAATCTTATACTCTGTTCGACGTCTGTGTAACACTGCGATAAAAATACACTCGAGATATTTTTCTGACGACCAAATATGAAATGATCGATGATATTTTTTGAAGCGTTTTTAGCTGTCATAAGATCATCAAAAATAACCAATTTTTTGCAATCATTTTTATACCCATCACAAAATGGTATCTTACTTATATTATCGATTAATACAAAAAATTCATATCCAATTTTCTCTTTCATCTTATCGCTAATTGATTTTAAATATTGTAATTTATCCTGTTGAATATTTCGACCATAATAATAAATTATATCAGGTCTATCAAAGAACTTGCATGATAAAATCATAAAAATGATCAAATTAGTCTTGCCAGACGACGAGTCACCAACGACCAATAATCGAAATGGCCATTTTAATAGATAATTATAATCACATTCTTTTTTATTTAAGTCTAAATTAGGTATCTTCATTGTTATATTTTATATTACAATAAAATATAATATTACGAATAACCAATTAGAGGTTAAATAAAAAAAACAATCAATAATTTAATGATCCCATGGTAGCCCTTGTTCATGAGCATAAACTAAACAATCTAAATGACCATTTTCAGCAGCCAACTCACAAATGTAATCTTCTAAAGGACATCCGTTTTCAACAGCATATTTAAAACATTCTAATTTACCACTCTTTGCTGCTCCAACAGATGTTATAGAATCCCATGGACAGCCATTTTCATGAGCATATTTTAAACAATCAAAATTACCATAACAAGCAGCCCTTGAGCATGTTTCTCCATCCCACGGACAACCATTTTCATGAGCATATCTTAAACAATCTAAACTATCACTTACTGCTGCCATTATACATGTTTCTTTATCCCATGGACATCCGATTTCATGAGCGTATTTTAAAAATTCTAAATTACCATTACGAGCTGCAATTTGACATGTCTTTGTTATTTCTTGTGATAATTTATAAATCGTTTTAAGGCTTTCAAAATCACTATTAGAAACACATAATTCAATATCGTCACAAATTTTTTTCATCTCTTATATATATATAATTATATTTTTATATATAAATATAAAACGCACCCATTTTAATCTCACAACCCATGTTACCAATCAACCAATCAATCAATCAATAACAAATGAATTAAAACCGCACGAAAATGCTGCAAATACATAATACTATTCTTTGTGACTAAGCTAAAATGCCAATAAAATAGGTTAATTGGTATTTCAAATTAAATTTGATGCCAAATAATAAAGCCCAATTAATAAGCCCCAATGGAAAATTGCTAGTTTATTTTAAAATGAAATTATTAACCAATAAATAATACCATAGAAAATGGGGCTAGTTTATAAAAAGAGTGACGGGAGGCAGGCCACATTTTTTAGCTAACGCTAAAAAATAGCATAGCTACGCAAGCTTCGCTATGCTTCACTGTGTTTCCTGCTTTTTTCCTACTCCGGCGTTTTATGCAAGGTTTAACTTTGTCAAAAAAACCTAACGGTTTTTTTAACTTCGTTAAACCAAGCCTAAAACGCCGGGGAATAGTCTGCAGCTAATAAAAGCAAATTATTTCTATGAAGCATAATTATTTACCAATTAGTAAATGGAAATATATTTCTAGTATAAATCCCAAGAAACAGCGAGGATTGAGCAGCGCAATCCTCGAATTTATGATTCCAAGATATGAAACCAATATTTAAGCTACTAGCCCCAATTTAAAATAAGAATAAACAACACAAATCCATGAAACCATATAATGGTATTATAAATCACAAGCGAAATAAAAGTACACGAAAATTGTGCGAATTAATATAATTATTAATTGTAACTAATAAAAAATACCATAAAAATAGGTTAAATAATCTTCAATAAAACCACAACCATTAATACCACCCAATAGATTGGTATATTTTATTGTAACCAATGACGATCATAATCATAGTCGTGGCTTAAGTTTTAGTTTAACTTTGTCAAAAACCTAACGGTTTTTAACTTAGTTAAACTAAGACTTAAGCCACTCCCAGTGTCTATAATTCATAAATATAAAAAATTCTTCTAACACTTATTTTATAATCCATAAAATATGTTCCATTAATAACGAAGTGGTTTTTATATTACCATAGGAAGATTTTTTTTAAATTATATTAATAATTAATTTCCATTGTATTATTCCATTTATTCTAAATTAATACCATTACATTTATATCAATATTTAATTTCCATTTTATTTATACTAGTCCTTTTTAATCCATCTCATAATTCTATTTAATATCATCATCTTATACCCCCATTTAATCATCAACTCATAAATCCATTCTAATCATCATATCATAATTCTATTTTTAATCATCATATCATAATTACTATTTTAATCATCATCTCATAATTCCATTATAATAATCATATCATAATTTCATTATAATCATCATATCATATTTCCATTATAATCATCATATCATATTTCCATTATAATCATCATATCATATTTCCATTATAATCATCATATCAAATTTTCCATTATAATCATCATATCATAATTTCTATTTTAATCATCGCATCATAATTCCATTTTAATCATTTCATTATACTTTCACCATCCTCTTATTCACATTCAATTCTAACCAATCATTTCATACCCCAGTCTATTTTACTATTTCAATTTACAATTCTAATCAACTATACATATACCCCATTTTATATTTCTCTTATTTTACATTTATTAAATTATACAATTTTATAATTATTATAAATTAATCCAATTAATTTATTATAAAATATCCCCCATTTAATTTATTATAAATTATTCCATTTTTAATTTACACCCCTCAAAACCCCACTTTTACCCATTTTTGCACCAGATATTCCACATTATATTATATATGATATCATCTTACTCTTACATCCCTATCCACACTTGACACTCTAGTTGGTTTGAACTCATTTCATTCCTTCACTTTCATCAAAGGAAATTAGACTCTTGTAATTTATTTTTGTTACAATATCCGATGGTGTGTGTTGGAAACTGATCCGAAGAGCTTGAACCAACCAAAGGCAACTAGCTGATTTTTTTAATTTTCCATCACTGCAATGTTTTGGTTTGTCAAATTTAGGAGGCAGAAGATGACAATTTTGAGAATGAAATCTGTTGGTGTATTGAACAACTGCAGCTTGGACTGCAAAATAAGAAACCTTCAAAAGATCAAGGTAAAAACTTACTTTTTACTAATCTGTTTGCATTCATTGTCTTGGGATATTTGACAATGATGCCAGTTATTTATAGTTTTTGCAGCTTTTCTAAAATTTTATCTTTCTAATAACATATGTTAGGCATAGGAGTAGTCACAGTAGAAAGATTCCAATACACCTAAATGGACATACTATTTTCCTGTCCAATCTGTATGGATAATTACTCAATATCCAGTGTTATGTAGACAGAAAGAGTTCGCGTTTACTTTTAGACTCTTCACCTAAACGAAGAATAAGTGAGTACCTTTTGACTATAATGTTCCTCCTGTCATATGAGTTTGGATCCTCATCTGACTGTATGTTTACAATCACCCCGTAATCCTTTCCCAACGCTACACACACTATTGAGCGTCTAACGAATAAATACTTTCAGGACGCTACGAACAGTTTCTGCCTTTGCATGAGATCTTGACTTATGCTACATGATGAAGCTTTTATTTAAAGATATAACACCGACTCCATGTTGCATCCAGAAGCATGAATAGAATTTTGAAGTTATGAATTCTTTATCCTTGTTAAAGATTTTCCTTCGTAACTTATAGCTGAAAAAGCAACAAAGCTGATTGCCCTTCTAAGATCTGAAAAGACAGCAAAGGTAAATCATGTTTACATTATGTTTATCGTACTTCAAAGTTTAGGGGTAACTTGCTATGATATTTTCATAGAAAAATGTTTTGTGATTTTGAGTAGCATTACAGCCTGTATAGGATAAAAAGCTTTTGTTTTGCTATACATAGAGGTTATTCTTTGTCTAAGCGTGCCACTAAATCAGTCAAATAGTTAGGAAGCAAACTTTAAATATCTCACACATCTAGACTTTATAAAAAAATTTTTGTTCTCATAATATCTGCATTTTATACCTCTTACGACAGTGTATTTTTGAGATACATTAACATAATTCATTTTTATTTACATTTTCAACCGTAGGATGGGAATGTGCCCAATATATTTATGATACTATGTTAATTTAGGTTCGAAAACGTCATGCTATGCGCACAACATTTGGGGATTACCGAAAGAAAATGGCCACGGAAGCAAAGCAAAGGGCATCACAAGGTTTTTCATTTTTTTCATTGTATCCATAGTTAAACATTGGGTTTTTGTTAATATGAGACTCCACCTTGGAAATAGCATCCACTGGAAATGGGACAGTAGCTGTCTAGAAACAGCAATGTGTTTTTTTGAAAACGATGCCGTTGCATGTTGTAAATTGCCGTAAATCCTCGAATTGGCTCCCCTGAATGAGCCCCTCCCTCGAATAAGTTCCCATGGTAGAGCTTCAAATTATTAATAATACCCCCTCGAATAAGCCCCCACCCCAGATGATGATGACGACGTTGATAAATACTAGCACTCAAATTTAGACTGTTCTTTTGATATTATGGAGAATAAGAGCTTTGACAATGAGCTTTGTATGCGGCATTTGTCAAATAATTTTATAAGCCCTCCCCGAATGAGCCCTCCCATCGAATAAGCCCCCACCCAAAAAGCATGACACTAGGTAAGCCCCCACAGGGTAAATTCGAGGATTTACGTTCTGCGTGCGTGACGTCATCGATCATAATGTAGGTTCTCTACTGTAGGATATGTCTTTTTAATGATTAGAGCCTCTTCTCCGTGTAAGCGTGCCATTACATTGATCATATATATACGAAGATGCATTTTATGCAAAAGTGTGTATTTAAGTACAGCAGTTTTAGTATTTTAAGAGATTTGAGCATGAGAGCCACGGCCAGAAATATATTGAGGAACAATACACAATGAGCAATAGAGATTATTTTTATTTCTTGATTTGGTTTGCAAATGTACCTTACCTTTAGGTATTATAAAGACTTTCTTTTGAATCTTATTTTCCCCCTTAGTTGGCATCAATTAACTGTAATTTAGCTATTTCATAAGACCTGCTGTTAAGAAATTAACATGTTTTTTTAATTCCATCGATATAATGCGTGTGCCTAACAATACCATATATCAAATCTCACTTTCAAAGGTAGTTTGGATTGCTTAGCGTATTTAGCCATAAACAAAGGCAGAAAAAACAGAATACCATTTAGCTAACATTTACTGGAGTGAAGTCAATTCAGGATAAGTCTAAGATTTGTTTCTGCGGCAAAAAATAAAATATGGTCATCTTATGATTTATGTCGGAGGTTTTTCTGATGATGAAGCGTAGGCCATTTTTGTGTGTATCTACGTTTTTGCACATACACTCTTACTGATAATAAAATCACTATTACACGTGTGACCTTTTGGAAGGACGCTACATATTATTAGTGCTTCCTTTTAGTTGCAACGAAACTTGCTTAGAAAACCTCACATTGGTCCCTTTTTCAGCAATGAACCAGATATACGGCTGTGCTCAAGCACCTGATCTTCTTGTCATTTATTCGTGCAATTTGGCATGTTCTCTTTCATATTTTTGCGGCTTACTGTTCGGCCTATTTTCTTGTAATGTTGAAATCAACCCTTGGCATGCCACATCTTTTCATTTTATTTACTATTGGTTTTAGAAAATATCCAATAAGTTTTCGTATTTTTTATCAGTGCTCAAAGAACCAAAAATACGTTCTGTAGGAGAAGAAAGGACAAAAGAAAGTTTGTTTTTGAGGCCAAAATCAGAAAAATTTGCAGAGGTATGGTGTAGGTATTTTTCATTTGCTTTTGGTTGCATCATTCGTCGTTCGTTCGTTGTGTCATTACTTTTACATTGTGGCACAGATTTTTATTATGTAAATTAGCAGGAAGTAGAAGAATTTAGTTGTTATGCCATTTCTTTTCATTCCAGCCTACTGAAAACAGAGACACCGAAGATGGCAAGTGGTATTTCAAGAAAAGTGACAATGATTTCCAATTCTTATTTCCTGACCCAGAATAGATTGAATTTCCTGACCCAGAATGGACTGATGTTCCTGACTCGGAACCATACATAAACTTTTAAGGACACTTTCATAAGCTTGTGAATACTTTTGGTTTCCATTGAAGGCTGAATTAAACCAGCTAATGAGCAGATTGTATACAGCAGATTTTTATTTTATAAACAGATCTGCTTACTCCCTATTGTCTATATTCTCTCTCTACTTATCTCTTTCCCTCCCACCCCCTCTTTCTTAATCCTACCCTTTCCTACCCTTCTTATCCTCCTACCCTCCCCTCCCTTCCCCCTCTTTCTCAATCCTATTCTTCCCTATCCTATCATGTCCGTTTCTATCTATTCCTACCCTTTCGTATCTTTTCATATCCTTTCCTTTCCTATCTGATCCTATACTATCATTCACTTGTACTGCACACAAAGAATCATGCTAATCAAGGATTTGGAAATAATGAAACCTCTGACAGTTCAAACTTGATATCAAGAAAGTGGAAAGTGCAAATTTTGAATTAAACGAACAAACATTTGTTGAAATTTATTTGAGCTTTTGAGAGCTACTGGAATCAACATTCCTTGAGTATTTCCATAATCGGTTTTAAGAATTGCTATTGTGGTTAGTAAAGCTTGTTGCTGAAGAAATTGGGGCAAGGGTCCGTTCAAAAGTATATACGCTCTTCAGGGGGAGAGGGTAGCCAGACAAGCATGCGAAAATGTACAAGAGAAGGGGGTCTCTGCAAAGAGCGTAGTATGTCCATGTAACTTCAGACGCTAATTACTTGCGAAGCATCCCAAATAAATGAAATTTTTAAAAATTATACATGCAAGATCGTTCTTATCATGAAAACTCTTAGTAATAGATTTTAGATTTCTCGGGTAGGCATTAACTTTTGCGAACTTTGAAAATAGTGAAATAAACATTAGATTCAAATATCTAGAAGGGGGAGTGAGTGACTTAAAAATGCGTACGCTCAGGGGAGGGGGTACATCCCAAAACGTAACAAGCTATAAAAAGGGAGGAGTCCAGAATCGATGAATATAGAGCGAGCGTAGAATATGATTCATATACACTAACTACGAAGAGATTTTGATTTTGTAAACAATCATAGATGAAGACTCCTTAGATCTTTTTGTTTAGTTGAATATCATTTGCTCCTTCATATATTGTTTGAGATAGACTGAGTTAGTTTTAAGATCAGGTTAGACATTTGAGTTACATATCTTACTTACCGGAATTATATTTGATATTGCCTACCATAGAGAAGGTTCTACCCTATGGCGCGCCAAAAGGGAAAAAAATACGAATCTATTATTTACAATACGAACATAAATTTTTAATACATAACCTAATTTTATAATACAAAAATGAGATTTTATAATACGAAGTTGCAAATATATAATACGAAGAGTGTCGAATATATAATACGAAAAGTTGCAAATATATAATACGAAGAGTGTCGAATATATAATACGAAAAGTTGCAAAAATATAATACGAAAAGTTGCAAATATATAATACGAAAAGTCGCAAATATATAATACGAAAAGTTGCAAATATATAATACGAAAAATTGCAAATATATAATACGAAAAGTTGCAAATATATAATACGAAAAGTTGCAAATATATAATACGAAAAGTTGCAAATATATAATACGAAACGCAGCATGACTCCAAAGCAGAGCATAATGGCGAGCCAGAGGATGCAATGGTATTGTTTGCAAGGCTTAACGAGCTGGTGGAGGTAGCATCTACGGCTATTAGACAACAGTCTGGAGGCATCTCTCACTCTCTCACCACTCTCAAAGTAGGCGTCCTCGAGAAACACCTACAACCGAAGATGCGCTTCAGGTATTGTAGGCCTACCCTAACCTAGGTTCAGGACAACCCTCTTTCGATCAAATTCTTCGATAAGTCCAGGAAGGACAGAGAGCACGTCTTTCATTCGTTCAAGGACGTTTGTCGGTGAGGTGGAAACTCCAGATGCCATTTTCAGCAGGGCTTTATCGAACTATTTCGTATCAGAATGCCAGCTCGAAGCCAGAGCAGAGCCTAATATCATCCAGCCTTCGCATCGCGTCATGCTGCTTTGTTTGCTCGGAGTCATGCTGCGTTTCGTATTATATATTCGAGACACTTTTCGTATTATATATTTGCAACTTTTCGTATTATATATTTGCAACTTTTCGTATTATATATTTGCGACTTTTCGTATTATATATTTGCAACTTTTCGTATTATATATTTGCAACTTTTCGTATTATATATTTGCAACTTTTCGTATTATATATTTGCGACTTTTCGTATTATATATTTGCAACTTTTCGTATTATATATTTGCAACTTTTCGTATTATATATTTGCAACTTTTCATATTATATTTTTGCAACTTTTCGTATTATATATTCGACACTCTTCGTATTATATATTTGCAACTTCGTATTATAAAATCTCATTTTCGTATTATAAAATTAGGTTATGTATTAAAAATTTATGTTCGTATTGTAAATAATAAATTCGTATATTTTTCCCTTTTGGCGCGCCATACTACCCAGTGGTTCTACCCCTCCATTACGGAGGATCTCACCCGCATCGCTGTGGCGGCGCAGTTGAGAGCCTCGTTATTGATAGCAGGCTCATGTTTAATGCACTCATTTCCGACGCTTACGGCGCGAGGTTGTATGTGAAGAGATAATCATACACAGTAAAAACAATGTAGTTACGTTTATGGCAACGTTCTTTTTACACGGATACTTGCGTGAGGGAAAAGGTAACTTCAAGTTTTCATAGCAAGTATGGATGAAAGTGAGGATAAAGGACCCAAAAGGAGATCTTCAGACCCGACCAAACCAGACATCGATAGAGGAATTTCCAAGAAAGGAAGACGAACAAGTGTGGCGGCAACCGGGCATTGCGGAGGAGGATCAGCTGAAAAGAAAAAGAGTTTTCATCATGGAAAACATCGAAGGTCTGAACACGAGAAAAAGAAGAGTCAACGAAAACTTCCACAGTATGCAACGAGAAATATTGACCCACTCAATTTAATGGGCCTCTCTAAAAAACAAGAGTGTGCTTCTCCAAAGGTTGATTCACCCCATATTGGGGATAGAGGGTTAAATTTTGATCCGGGGAATATAAGACCAGTTGATTTAACGGACCCACTGAAATTGAATGATCTGGATGACAATGTTTTAGCTGTTAAAGTTAATAGTCATAAGAAAAGAAAAAAACGAAAAAGGAGAAGAACATACAGTGAAAATGACAAAGACATGAAGGTGTTGTTGGAATCAATGGGACATGATGGAGATACTGAAGCTAGTGAAAACGAGACCCATTCACCTAAAAAGCTTGACTTGTCACAAACAAAACCTCTGAGAAATGTGGAATTGGGAGATGAAGAAAAGACAAAGAGCATATATGAAAAAGAGGATCATGTGATGGAATTTGTTGTGCCTTCTGAAGAAGAAGATAGAACACAGACTGAACTGGACATTATAAGTAAAAATGAGGGAGTAAAGAAAGATGAAAAAGTTATTGCAGCTTGTGAGACAAAGTTAGGTGATGAATCTAATGGAAGCATACAGGCACAGAAAATGAAATCAAATCTTAAAGAAGTTGGTCAAGAGGGAACTGTCAAGAAATACAATATTAAATTCCGGGAGAAAGATAAAAAATTTCAGTACGGAAATTACAACCGCTACTATGGCTATAGAAACCCAAACATGTCAGAGGATGAAAGGGTTGACTATCTTAAGAGGGAGTGGTTTCATGATAAAGATTGTTTAGATATTGGGTGTAATGTTGGACACCTGACATTATACATTGCAAGACATTTTGGTCCAAAGTCTCTTACAGGAATAGATATTGATAACACTCTTGTACAATCAGCAAGAAGAAATATTCAACATTACACGTCGCTAAGTAGCCCACAAGCACCTAAGCAATCAGATTTTCCAATATCTTTTCCAATTTGTCATGGACCACTTGCTGCTGCCATTCCACCAGATGATGATGGGAAGTCTTTTGGTTTTCCATACAATGTATCATTCAAAACTGTATGTTGATTAATCTGATTAATCAGTTTTTTGCTTTAGTTAGTTGATCTTTACTTCAATTAATTTCATTTCATTTAGGGCAAGCCTAATTGCAACTATAATATTAATTCTTGGTTTGTTGTTGTCAACATTTCCATTTGGTAACAACATTAAGTTAAATGTTTTGAAAGCAGAGCATCGATTATGAGTATCATAGTGTGGAAGATGCTATCAAACTGTGCTGTTCATAGTTTGAAAGGTGATCTATAAAGACCTGTTTGGAAGTATAGTAACTCTTTTCATCTTTAAGATAGCACAGTCTGGTCAAATTTTGGTAAATTAAAGCTCTTAGGAACTCAAAAGTAAGATGGGTGTATTGTATGATACATTAAAGCACCTTTTTAGAAGTTGTGTACACCATGAACATTCTAATCAACCAAAGTGATATTACTTGATATTTGCTGTTCAAGGCATTTTCTCAAAATTTTTTCCTTCAACAGGAAAACTTTGTGGACTTTGATTGGAACCAAGTTAAGATCGAGCCAAAATATGATTTTGTCATGTGTCTCAGTGTAACAAAATGGATTCAATTAAACTGGGGTGATGATGGTGTGAAAAAGTTGTTTAAAAGAATATTTATGAGTTTGCATCCTGGTGGCAAATTATTATTGGAGCCTCAACCATGGAAATCATACAAGAAAAAGAAGAATTTAACTGTGAGCTGATAATTTGTAATTTTGGTATTTGTTACTTCATGGTGCTTGTATTCTCTGTTATTCTAGTTAGCCACCCTCTTATAGTAGTGATATTTTTGTCTTAATGGTTTGCAGTGATTACATATCATATGCCTTGAACAACAAATGACCAACATTTCGCATCAAGTTGTTTGACTTTGTAGTTTGATATTTGCATGTTCTCTTGTCACTTTCTACTAGATGGGACTTTTTGACAATCACTTTATTATATATGTTTTTCATGTATTTTTGATTACCCATTATGTCACATAGCTCGAAAATCTTCTTATGCTATGAAATTTAATTGAAGCAATAAGTAATATATAACTTAAATTTTTATTAATTTTAGCCCAAAATAAGATCAAACTATGATAACATAGCCTTGAAGCCAGACAAGTACATTCCATTTTTACTATCAGATGAAATTGGTTTTGCAACATCAGAGAAACTGGGAATTCCAAAACACAAGGCACAAGGTATGTCATTTAGAATGCATTCTATTTCATACAATAGTAAGGAATTGTTCTAAGAGAATACACTAAATATACACTGACATTTGTGCATAAATAGAACAATAAAGACATTAACACTCATTATATACTTGATGAATAGGAAATAGACAGAAAACCTTGATTGACACATATGAATTGATATTTCTTTTATTCCAGGTTTCCAAAGGCCAATGTATCTGCTCACAAAAGGAGGATCCCAACAGAATGAAATATGTGAGAGGACAAGCAAAAATAAAGTTAGTGAAAAGATGGAACAGACCTGAGTTGCAGAGTATTGCAAGCTAAAAATTACACATTCTATCTAAGAATGATGTCATAAAAGTGATCCCAGTAAGAGAGTTTGAGAATTTCCACACATAGTAAGTAAGACTCTTTATATTTCTGTGTACGTTCTGTAGCTACCTGTGGTTTAATGGAATATTTTGTGGAGATAATTTTGGGGACCTGGAAGGATATTTGTGAGCTTTTTTTACTTAGTGACATTTTTATTTGTTGTAAGATACAGGTATAGACAAGGTATTTGTATGAGGTTGCATCTCAAATGTGATATATTTTCATGTGGACATTCACTTTCATGAAAATACCCCTAAGCTTGTGTTTATCATTTGTACTTACATCTGACCTTTTTGTGAAAAATTGTCACCAGGGCAGTACGTCACCCGTGCAAATCAGCCTAGGAGGGTGACTAGGTGATAAAAATGTTTGCTTCATGGGCATCCCCCAGAAGCCCCATCCCCTTGAAGTGTAATTTGATAACATGTCTACATTTTATAAAGCATTGTTCTTTGCAACACCTACTTGTGTTTGTGTGCATAATTAACACTTCACACCTACTTTACACCTAACCATGATGGCATTTGATCATGAGCATATCACATCAAAACAAATTTTAAAATGTGAATAGCACATAGAGCTATTGAAACTTTATTGCATTGACATGTAAAGGAATCAATTATGTGCTAGATAAACATTTTGAAATGTTTTAATGATAATAGAAATAGCAGTAGAGTTTATACATAATTCAACAAAATGAAATTTTAACTGCTCTTCATGACATTTCCATACGATGTCCACAGTCATATAAACATCCATCATACAAATAGCTTTTTCACATAAAAAGTGATGTATCAGTTATTTTTAAAGAGCTTATAATGTTTTTGAAAGAACTATTTGACCAGATTTCTTCTATGCCTCCTTGTGTATGTTGCTGAGTGCTGCCATTATCACTGAAAAAAATAAACCATTGAAACTCCAAAGGAATAATACCAAAATAAGTCAATAGTCAGATGTGGATACACTGATGATTACTAAATGTTTTTAGTTCTTTAGTTTCTGAAAAGAGAAATACATTTTCTTTCTATTTAGATTGTTTTCTATAGTGAATGCTACATTAAATAGATAACCAATTTGTGGTAAAATACCTCAACTCATGGGGACTGTTCATTGTTACAACCACATCTGATCCAAAACTTGGTAATCTGAACAATCCAAGCTGAATCTGAATGGCATTTCTTGCATCTCTCTGAAAATTAAAAGGCCTAGGTTGTTGAATAACTTATGTACTTCAAGTTGTTTAGACTAACATTTTATTGGTTCATTATAATTAACACTTTGTCATAGGATGTTCGCTAGGGCAGGATATAACAGCC
The DNA here is from genome assembly GCA_964019165.1 of Mastigias papua. Taxonomy (NCBI): domain Eukaryota; kingdom Metazoa; phylum Cnidaria; class Scyphozoa; order Rhizostomeae; family Mastigiidae; genus Mastigias; species Mastigias papua. The sequence goes on along the minus strand of OZ025285.1, from coordinate 11,958,797 downwards.
TACTCAAAATAAAGTAACAAAAATGGCATGCAACTCTATAAAGTTCTAGAACATTCATTTAGGACATTATGAGTACATATATAGATACAATCTTTTCTTTTTGCAAGCAAGTATGTAAGTTAGTAGTGGAATCTGTTGATTGTTTCTTAATTCTCAATCATTTGATTAGAGTGCTGCTCAGCTAAGGTAGGTAAATGCCATTTTTTGTATTATATGATACTATATGGTATTTCATACTCTGACAGATATCCAACAGGTGTGTTTATTGTTGAATTTCTAGGTATATTTGTTCAAATAAATTCATAATGCACTTTGAAGATACTTTTAAATATTGATTTATGGATAAATTAATAAAAATTAGAGAAAATGACAGGTGTTCCTATATCTATATGTATTAAAATAGGATAATTGGGCAAACAATTAGTCTCAGAAGTTTTGTTTACTTGCTGCTAAGCACGTGTGATTACAAATCAAAAGCACATTTCTCATTCAACAGCTAAGACAAACATTTGGCTTGCATATGTACATACATATGTCTTACCACGTCATTGAATTTAGACACTTTTTGAATCCCAGAAAGATACCAAGCTTCTTGGCATCTGCAATATAAAAAATGGTAAATTACCTGCATAACTGATTAAAATTTAGACTTCAGCAACTCAGCCTTAGACCTTTTAATTGATTGCATCTCCCAACTTTTCACAAGGAAAGTATGTAGAAGTATCATATACATGTTTTTTTACGGAGAGTGACTTGTGATAACAAGTATTGCGCATAAAGATTCAGGAAGGATATTATTGCAAATCTTACAATTGATGGAAATTGAGGTAAGTGATTGTTAACTCACTGTGTCATAGAAAGGTCTTGCCTGTTGATCTGCTCAACAGATTCAATCTGAAAAACAAATTCTTCTTGATACATACACAGGACAATAGCTAGATGAGGTTGCACTTATGATTACCTATATGTGATAGAAAGATGACTGATGAACATTTTTTGATCTGCTCTAGTAATACTTACCAGATGACATTTCTAATTGTTTGTGGTGAAAATTATAAATGTATGTTTAAACAACTTTATGGGCACAACAATGCTATGGTCACTACGGGCAACACCACTCTAATTACGTTTGTAGCTTAATATTTTTGTAACAATTTTGTAACTACTTGTGTCTCTATGTTAAGTGTAAGTCTTAGGGTTGTTATGTATTTCCATGCTCCTATGCTTTTGCATTGTAAGTGTTTGTTATTGTAAATCTTATGAGAATAAAACAAACAACTTTATTTCAATTCAGAAGCTCAGCAACCATACTATTGCAAATCTATACACTATACTTATGGCATTACAAAAGCTGGTTGCACTGAAATGCATTATGGAACCTCATAAAGCCTGGATAAATTCTAAATGAATAGATATGCCAAAATTAATATGGTACAGTTGTTTTGTTGGAATAATTTTCAACTCAAAACAAAATTTAACTTCAAATTTTGAGCTCTGGTCTTCACATAGACTAATATTTATTTCAAGCCGATTGTTTGAATTTAATAGGATCACAAGTACTGTAATATCATTGACAATTTCATTTCCAACTAAGAAAATTTATACTGTACATGGCTATTTTCCAATGCATCATTTGCTTCTGCAATATCCAGAAAATGATACCTGCAAAGCAAGAAACTGGATTGTTTTCAATTCACCCACATTTCCAAAAAAGTAAGTTAAAGTTTTTTTTAAGGTATTGTTAGAGGCAAAAATCTCGGGTTTTGTAGAATAAGCATGACAGCTGTTGATCATGAACATGCTTTTTGTTGTTGTAATTGGTTGTTTTAAACTTCAGGACTTCCGTCAATGCATTGATTGTACCAAATTCACTCAAAGCACAAACCTTCAATTTATCTGCTTGATTTCATGTATCTGGTAGTAGGCCTTATCCTAGGCAAAACAACTGTGCTCTAAAAACTGAGGTCCTTGAAAAATTTAGATGCTGTTTTTGCATCCCAGTTACAAATGCATTACAAATACATAAAATTTTTGTAAAGGCTTCAGGATTCGATAGAAATACATAAAGACTCATTATAAGCAAAATTAAAAGGGGACTTTAAAAGATTTTCTGTAACATTGATGGTATGACTTCAAGAATTTATTTCTTCTATAAAGCATGATATAGGCATATTATCAGTTTGGGTGCACTGTAGGTGTTCACACTTGACTGAGCACATTTCTGGGTAACACCTTTCTGGTAGTATCTATTATATTAATTGCCACTTGATTACAGAGTTTCAAAACATATTCATACCAGATACACTATGCACTCATGTTGAATTCCTTTTTGACAGTTGTTAGCAAATTGCATTATGTTTCACATACTTTTGCCCTTAAAAATGGTACTCCTTTCATAACACACTTCATACATCTCCTAAAGCATTTCCAAATGTCATAGCATTTTGAATCCCCTCTTTTGCTAGGCCATCATTCTGTGCCCTCCCTTACTGTCTCTTCCCTTTAGCCCTGTCTTTGTTGTCGCCCTTTAGCTGGGTCTCCCTCATCATACTAGAGTAAAGCATGATATGGGGTCCATGAACATAGGGATACTACTAATGTGAAATGTCCTGACCCTCAATGACTCCCATCCATAGCACATTTCAAGAGCCTGACAAGAATGTTACCTTGGTGCTTCTTCTCCCTGTGGCTGTTCTTGGTATTCAAGAATATCTATAATAATGCTTTGATCCGCCCGTATATTGCAAAATACTTCTTGGTGATCAGGAACTTCTCTCAAGGCACTAAACAAATGAAAACAAAACTGCCAGTATATAACAAGGCCAGCCCAGTGGAATTTATCGTACAAAAACTATGCCTTTAGTTACAAGACAGCAGCATAAGAAACGTTTTTTCAGTATAACAGTGTATGGTAGTAATCACATACTCTATCCAGAGTTATTAATATAATCTTCCTATCCATTTTAGTTTCCTTCAAATACAGCATTATGTTTCAACTAGCGAGGCTGATTTGACCTATCACTATCAAAGAATTTCTTTAAGCTAAACTACGCTTTTATATTGTCTATATCATGCACTTATAACCACACTCATTTTCATTTCATATAAATTTCATTTTCATTTCATATACCTGGCATCGATGCTGTTTTCTGGAATTAAACATACTATTGCACCTCCGAATAACTTTCTTTCAGTCCAAGAAATCGATGGATGGAAACTTTCCTCAACTTCCATCCTGGAGAATCCAGAATTTTTTCAGCCATTTCGTTTCCACCTCGTAATCAACTAGAGCACAAACATGCTGTACAAACAAAATGGCACAGCCCTTCCATTCGCGTTATTGCAGGGACGAGTGATACTGGGCCTTGGGAGACCTTTCCCCCTGCCCCAATTTTCCCGATAGATTTTTATTTTCTAACGATAGTAATAAGTATAATACTAATTTCGAATATTGATGCGAGATATAACACCTCAACGTACGATAAGCTGCTATTAACGTGAAATGTATGCCCAATGAAAAGAAAAAACAAAACGAAGACCCAGTCAACATTCACATTTCACAATTAGAACGTCAACACGTTTCAACTTAGGAGTTTCTTTAGAAACAGGGTGAAATCCGATGTTGGCTTTTCACGAGCACAATCATTTATTGATTTTTTTGGAAAAATGTAAGGGGTCATTCACAAAGGACGTCCGTTAAAAAGTTGAATTTTTAGACCCCCCTCCCCCCTGTGAAATTGAACTAAAAACTGTCACCATTGTAAAATTGAGCAAAAATAATAATAAAATAAAAGATCTAGTCTATGAAAACTGGAATCATGATGATGATGTTGACTTTGCGCACTTCGGCCTTTGGCTTTACATCGTCAGGATGCCTCGAATCGAGCGGTCTTTCGAGTCGTTGTAGCTAATGTATATCCAGTGGCGTAGCGGAGGTGTGTGGGGCCCTTAGTGAAGTAGGGGGACTGGGGCCCCTTGCACCTATGTCTAGTCAAGTAATTTTTTGGTTGGGGGCCCCTTCGGGGCCCCTTATGAGTGGGGGCCCTTAGTGGTACGCCCTAAAGGTAACCACCGTCGGCTACGCCACTGTGTATATCATGATAACTATTAACCTATATCTACATTCAAATACCTATACAAGTGGTTCGGCTAGAAGACTCACGTCCCTGCCATTGAACCTTCTCCTTCTTCTCTCTATACTCTAAACTCGTCATATATATTGGAGAGCATGCTTGGATTGCACAAGCATTGCAATTACAACATGCAATCGTCACGCGCAATCGTGTTATCGAAATCTAACCATATATAGTGATATTCTAACCTTATCTTATTCTCGAACCATCCTAGCATTCAAGTCTGATGCAAGGCTAGAGTTTACGAAATCTTAAACAAAGGAAAGTCTATAGTTTAGTGCAAGGCGATGATATGGGGATTCCATATCATGCTGTCTAGAACTGCGTCATATGCGAATCTGGTTCCACGTGTAAAGCCGGGTTTCCACTTAAACGAATGCGGTCGAATCGATCGATTCGATCGAATCGGTCGAGAGGGCTGGCAGTTTCCATTGAAACGAATCGATCGATTCGACCGAATCGATCAGACAGGGTTTAACTTTTCTATCAAAACAAAACCAAAGGCAGTTGTAAAATGGGCCTAACCAGGAAGGAGATAATAATTGCACTTTAAATAAAAAGAAGGGAAAGAGGTCGAAATCTTCCAGTTATGAAATCTAAAAGAGTACGGGTAAGACAGCTGTGCAGGGAAAGGAAAGAAAAAGGAGAATACCGCTCGTTGATTAAAGAAATGCAAGTTGTTGACGAAATGTTGTTTTACATTATTCGTTTGGGAACTATTCCCTACTCCAGTTACAACACGTAAATTTCTCCCAGTCTCTCTTGATATTTCTAGTGGATTTAAATTGAAGTAGTCTGTTAGCAACAGTTGAGTCACTTCCTTTGGTATGATTTTTTGACACATTAACATACTTTCCTATTGTGGTCATGCTGTTCTCTACAATTTGATTGGTCAGGGGATTATCGATCGATGGAAAAGTTCAACTCAGTTGAACTTCTCTATCGATCGAGTCGATCGACGGCGGTCGAAGGGGAGTCCACAGTTTTAGCAGCTGCGCATGCACCAAATCGATCGATTCGATCGAATCGACCGAATTCGTTTAAGTGGAAACTGGGCTTAATAGATACAAATGGGTCTACTAGGTAATACTAAATATGGCAAAGGTTTGCCTCTTACAGAAGAGATAATTAGTGTATGGCGCAATGCGTACAGTAGATCTTGTTGCCTATACTAAGTAATATAACAATACCTAATCCAGTCATCTATTGATGCAAGAGTAAATAATCCTAAATCCTAAAACAATAGAATGGCGTGCTGCGTAATGCACAGTCACTGCAAAGAGGGTTTCTATCGCATGCCTAAAGTTTAATTCACAAGTGGAACTACTATGCCTAACCTAACTTATTTCCTATTAGCTAATACAAATACTTTTGGACATTATACGAGCGTCTTATAGCGTAAAGAATAGACCTAAATTATATTAACGTATGACTAACATTCATGGAAGCTATAAAGGTTATGTTGGCTCATTTGCATTCGAGCCCCCGACGTATCTCACGAATAACTAATATGAATCGGCACTCCTCAGTCTTTCTCAAGCACTGAGAGTCCAAATATCTAATATAAATGCAACAAACAACGAGATGGCACTCCTCAGTCTTTCTCAAGCACTGAGAGTCCATAATACTAAATAACAAATGCGAGATATCCTAATAAAAGATATTAGTACTTCTACAAGCTACTAAATATCCGTCCAAATCTTCCAAATATAGCCCCAATCTAAATTAGCAGTATTACACCCCTATTGTCCGATATTCTCCGTTTCCAACGACCCCCCCTCCCCCCTTGGACGCCCATCTATTTCATGCCAAACATGATTTAAACATATATATATATATATATATATATATATATATATATATATATATATATATATATATATATATATATATATATATATATATATATATATATATATATATATATATATATATATATATATATATATATATATATATATATATTGTCATATGGCAATATCTAGCTAAACAAAACATGCAAAGAATGGAACAAGTTGTGCGATACTTCACTCGTCGTCTGGGACGTCAGTCTCTGTGAATGGCTGCTTCATAAATCATTGGCCATCACTTGGCATGAATTTTGGCTATCCATGAAGCAATAAATCACCGATGCAATAACATGCACTTGGATGATAGGATCAATCCAAAATAGGACCGTAGTAAAAATGTCTTGCTGCAACATTCTGAACTCCTGGACGTCCGCAATACGCAAACACCCCCTCCCCCTATGTCCGAGTTTGTCCTATTTCACCAGACCCCCCTCCCCCCTTGTGCTCGGACGTCCTTTGTGAATGGCCCCTAACGTTGCATTAATAGTACAATCGTTATACAAGAGTGCAGGCCAAAAACTCCATGCGTTATCACATATTCCCTACTTATGTGAGATTGAAAATCTCAAGCAGGTAATGAGGACTTGCATCTTATCTCATTTCAGCTACTGCCCCTTAATATGGGTGCTCCGTAGAAGACGTCATAATTACAAAATGAACCGTATTCATAAAATGCCTCTGAGTGCCGTATACGAGGCTAGTGCTTGCTCCCTTGATACTTTGCTGATACGAGGTAACTTTGTGCCTGCCCACAAACGGAATCTATCGTTGCTAATGACGGAGATCTACAAAACGAAATCCAATTTCGTCCCATCCTTTATGACCAAGATTTTCATCGATAAAGAATAATGCCTATCATCTAAGGGCTAATGATCTTCTGAAGATGCCCAAAGCACGAAAAATACATTTAGGAATAAATAGTATTTCTTTCTTAGGGTGTAAACTATGGCATGCACACTGTGATGATATAAAACGGTCGCAGAATATTTCTATCTTAAAAAAGTGCATAAAAATGGAAGTGCTACAAAAGTAGCTACCTTTTATGTAAGACATTCGCAGCATGGGTTGGATTTCTGAACTAATTTGGTACAAGTTAATTTTAATTTCGTAGCCATACAATAGCTTTTATCTATATATTTATTAAACTCCAACCAAAAAGAAGTTGCTAGTACTATTAACAATAATTGATTATTTTTTCCATTCCCTGATAAATTAATGACACATTTGATTAGGTCCTATAATGTGAGTTTAAAATGTACGAATCACTTCCTTTTATTTATCTCTCTCCCATATAGCTTAGAATAGTGGAGTCTACTCTGTACGTCCGTGTATATGTACGTGTCCGTGTGTGTCCGTGCGTGTGCGTGTGTGCGCGCGTTTCTTTTTTTGGCACAGAGTATCATTTAGCCACCTTCAAATCCAAACACCCAAAATTAAGTGGACATCATTTATAACATTTATCATAACAAACATAATCTGTAGCCACCTTAATTACTTTGATTTTAATCATATTAATTTGTTCACTTAATCGACATTATTTACTTATTAATTGCTTATTACGGGTTTTTCGTTGCCTTTTGATTCTTCATTCATTCATTCAATTTAGCAGTTTCAATATGTTTACCACAACAGGTGTTGGCCTTCAATCACCCTGTTTTCCTTTTTGAATATTAGAAATAGTTCTCGACGATTGGTGTTGTCAGTGTTATCTGCTGCTAGACTGAAGAGCTTACTGTTAGTGATAAACAGACAAGAAGCTAGTTGCAAATCCATTTGTTACGCGTATGTCTGTCTAATACTTCAATGATAACTTATCTGCTCTTTGTAACACAGAAAATATTCTTGGTCTTGTGTCCTTACAACAAAGCTTTGTTCTATAGTGAATTTACCTTCGTTTCTTTATCTTTGACAGTATGCATGGATCTTTTATTATAACATCAAATGCTATTTTTCATGATTGTTTTTAACTTATAACTTTGGCATGTAGTCTGTAATTTTTACATTTGTTGCAATTTTTCTATTGAATATGAAGTGTCTTATATCTGGCCTGTTGGGGGGGGGGGAGCTGTAGTTGGTATCTCAATGTCACTGGAGTAAGTGGATTTATGGTACTGGTGCTATAAAAAATCTGTACTAAAAACCTGTGATTAGAATTCTTTGTAGATTATTTTTTCTATTAGTTTTAGCTTACTTTTGTATCCTCAACAGTTTCAAGGGAGCAAAGTAGTCAAATGTGCAAAAATACACACTATTTTTTATAAGAATATTTAATTTTCGCTGAGCATTAGTATTCTTAAAATTTTTGATCTATGAGCCTGAGGTTATTTGTAAATTATTTTTAAATTTTAGCAATTTTGAACATTAATACTCGTATAGACTATAGCCTTGCACTAAACATTGTGTAACGTACACCCCCTCCCCGCTCCCCCCCGAAGAGTTGTGCTGAGTCGCATCATAACTGAAGAGCTCTCAGACCAGATAAGTGCAACTCAAATTTATTTTGTATTCAAAAGAAAGCTCTCGAAGCCAAAAAGTCTATGTCTTGATGCAAGTTGAGCCTTGAATTTTTCTTAAATTGTTCTTCAGTTTCAGCGATTTTAACATTCAAATAGATTATATTCTTATAATGCAGTGTGTATGTTGGAGCAAACTAGCTAAAATTGAAAAGTTGAAATATTTGGTATCTAAATTTTTATTATTTAACTTCAGGAGTATGAAATGAGTAGGCGTTGTTATCTTTTGTATACGTACCGATTGCATCGGACACTGGTCAATGAAAGGAATGAGCACCGATGTATATGTCACCATCGGAATAGATTCCGAAATAAATACATGATTGTGTAGTGTAATGTGGTGAGGAGAAATTACGCGTGAAGAACTGGTACTTGTAGCTTGTGATGTCAATGAAAACAATATAGACAAGTCAGTAAATGATAAATTGATTCATCCTTTGTGAAATGCGAGCTCGTTTTTGCGTTTCTAGATTCTGAGCTGTTTGACACAACGATCCAGATGTGATGTCTGTTGACTATCGCAATATATAGAAAATGGAGCTAATGATATTCAAGGTATGCAAGCATTTTATCTGTCTGCTTTGATTATGAAAACTTCTCAAGCAAGAAGGTACCTTGCCACCAGCATGAATACATGTTTCATTACTGGTTGCTATAGCTGTTGAGATGGTGTTGATTTTAAGTCGGTACTTTGTGTCATTCATATATGCCAAAGAAATATTTATCATAAATGTCCGAACGTTTCACATGTTTGAAAACTTTGCTGTTTAATTTGGAATCTCGAAATTGTTAAGCTGATAGGATGGTATTCATTTTGAGAAAGCATTTTGTCTTTTTCATGTGTCTCAAAATATTAATCAAAATACTCTTGAAATTTCAGATGCTAATAAAGTTGGTGATTATCTTTGTTGGAATTATGTACACCTCTTGTACATCATTCGGTAAGTGCTTCTTTGCTACACTGATTCTCAAATCTTTGAGACGAAAATGTTGGAAATTCAATTTTTGGAAGTATTTCTTTAGAGACAAAACTTGATCTTGGCGTAAAATCAGACAAAATTTTGCATAAAATAAATGGATATGACGAGGATACTAATTCTATAAAGACTCTAGTTCAGAGTTCACAGTTCATAGGTCATAGTCTATAGTTCATAGTTATAGTTCAGGAAACTGAGTTTAAATCAAAATAAACATGTGTCTGTATAATGTCTATCGTAGTTGATATCCTATCATATATCATATCATATCATATCATATTATATCATACCATATCATATTATATCATATATCATCTATCATATCATATCATATCATATCATATCATATCATATCATATCATATCATATCATATCATATCATATCATATCATATCATATCATATCATATCATATCATATCATATCATATCATATCATATCATATACCATATCGTCTAACATACCATCTTATCGATTATATGAAATCAGTAATATCTTATCCTGTAATATCATACCATTATCATATAATGTCAATAATATTATCCACTAGATCTTGTTAACATGGACCCAACAACATTGTGCGAGTTGGTTCTCTACGGTAGCCCATGGCTTACTGTTAGTGAAAACAGATTGATTCTAGAGGCAACAATGTTGCTTTTCGAGAGATCTAAGCGATTGGGCTAAAAAATACTAAAAGTTCATATCAACAGCAAAACCCTTTCCCTGTTTGTAGTGCAATGAGTATGACAGTCAAGTTGCGAATCCAGCATGGAGCCATTTGGCGGCACCCATGTAGGTAAACACATACTCAGCCAAGGGTATGGTAATTACCAACTTCAATTATTGGGTGCTATGGCCCCGGTTGCCCAACCTCCCGGTCCCATGGATCTGCTGCTGTAACTGTAGTCCTGTGTAGTGGCATGTAGTGTGCAGTGGTGTAGTACAGTGTTTTTGTTGTAGTGTGTTGAGTGAATGGTGTTATGTGTTGTTTATGGGGTAATTTAGAATGCATATTGTAAGAGTCAACGGCAGTGGGGACTAGATGACCATGTGTCTTTTTCCGCTGTGACCGACTCAGACTAGTCAGCATTTGTGTTATTTTAGTGGTATAAAAAAATATTCTCCACTTCGGTAGTAGCTCCCTCACCCATCCATGAATATATTGCATTTTTATGCTCGAATATTGGTCTAAATTTAAAAACATGCAGTTGATTTAACTGAAATTGACATGTATATTATCATCTTATATTCATTTATATCATATAAATTGGTTTTTATCAGAAATCATGAGATGGATTCAAGGAACTAGTCATTATTGCCTCAGTATTGAAGGTGGTCAATTGCAACATGATAAGAAAGTGCAAGCATTTTTGGGAGATTGTTGCCAATTTCAAAGATTGAGATTGACATCTGACCAAAAGTTATCCATGGGCAATAACTTATGTGTCCGAGGAATTTCTACGTCGGTATCAGGGAGTGAACTTTTTTTTACCACAGACAGTAAGTATTGGTACTTTCATCAATCTTGTCCATAGAATTCAGCTTTTCTTCAAGGTCAAAGTCAAAGTTCTTTCCCGTGGTAAAGGCACATAAGGCGGTGCCTTATATCCGGTTCCCGTGACCACCTTTTTCCGTTTCACGTGTGGTCACACGCATGCTGATACAGTAAATCTGCAGTAGGGGCCTAATCCACTGGTACTCTTGGGTGCGTAATAGAGGTCCCCTGCTAATTTATTATTCCCAGATTTTCCACCTAGGAAATGTGTAATCCAGCCCCCCGCCTATTAGTTTGCTAACTTCCACCCAAGACAATTTTTCAATGAGGTAAGTTTGGCCTGTAAGTATAAACTATCATTAGAAAATCATCCTAATCACACATGTTTAGTATTGTTTCATTCTGTGACTTCAGTTTTTACCATTTTTTTCCTGCCCCCTTCTATTACATTTTTGGTCATTTTCTAACCCCCCGTTTATTAGGCTTTTGGAATTTTTCCAACCCCCTTCTATTAGACACCCAAGAGTAGCTACGAATGCTTGATTTCCCCTTTCCAATTTTGCATGTCGAGTGTCAGACGACCGAAGAGAAGGCAGTGGGTACCATTTTTAAAGTTTTTGGTATGACTCGGCCTGGGGTTGAACTCGTGACCTCCCGGTTTAGGAATCCATAGCATGGATGTCCGTTGCAGCATCTGTGCATTTCTCACCCCCATTCCAGTGGTGTGGTGGTTGGGGTACATTGGGGGTAACCCCCACCCACTTTTAACGAGAGATTGTCATTAGGATTCCTTTAAAGGTAGGGTAAGAGTCGTTCTCAGAAATGCTAGAAGGAGGTGACGTAATTGGAATTCGTCAAGTCATTTTTTCACTTTATCATAGCTTTAATGATATAAAACACAGTTCTTGCAGTGGTGGAGCCAAAGGGGTAAATGAGAGGCTAAAAATCCCCCTCATCTTGGAACATGTGGTAAATTCGATCCATCAAAAAATGCCACAAAAACAATTGAGGTTTCTCACACGTATATAAATGGTTTCCTCTACTGTTTTCTATCTAGAAGAGGTGCATCTTCTTATCTGAAAGGAATGTTTCCCAAATATCTAAAAGGCATTGTCTTCAAATTTCTTCTAAGGGTGGGTGCTCGTACTTGTCTAGGGCAGGGGTGCAAGGTTGGTACTGATGGCACATCGTGGAAGTGTTCTGCCAAAGTGATTTTGTCCTAGGGGTACGGAAAATATTGCTTGAACTGGTATGTGCTCCCAAACAGCTGTTCCCTAAATACAATGGTACTTGCTAATGAACCAAGCTTTGCAAGATTGGCTGTGAGTGTTGCCAACCTTTCTCACACTTCTACATAATGAGATGAATTTGAGAAGTGAAATACCAAAGTAAGCAAGAGGTGAAGGACCAAACGACGAGGGAGCAAGAAAACTATGGTCAAATTCTCTTACCGTAATGACTCGATCAAGCCTACGCAGGTTTTTTTGTTAGGAACGATTTGCAACTGGGGGCTTCTACGAAGAGGGGGCTTATTAAATTTACAGGTCCTGAAGTCTACCAAAAGCAATATCTTATATCATTTTGTTTTTGTTGCACTCTGAAATTGCTATCTTCCAAGCATCTTCCTTTTTTGCGTTAAAAATGAGTTGTAAATATGTGGAAGAGGGGACCTAAAAACCCAATGCAGACCAGTGATTGACAACAGGTAAACAACTATGCCTTTAAAGCTGTGATAGATATTTTCTTTAATTTTCACTTCAGCATATCTACAAAGTCGCAAAAAGCTGGTAGAGAAGAAAATTACTCTAAAATCCTTTGATTTGAATGTAAACAGAGATGAGATCAAGGAGGAGAAAGTTGTTAAGACAGTTGTTCGCGTTAAATATTAGCACAAAAAAAGCAGATCAGTAGCAGAGGCTTTTTACTTTCCTCGCTTTTAACCTGTATAGTGAACCCAGATAGCCCTCATGGGCGCTTATTCGAGGGCGGGGGCTGATTTGTCAGAATCATTTTGGGGTGGGGCTTAATCGAAGGAGTGGGATTAATCGAGTCATTACGGTAACTGTGGGTCAATCCCACTAATGACGGTGTGGGTCAATCTATAGTTTGCTAAGGAACAGATAAAGATTTGTACATCGGACAGTAGTTTTTGTGATCTTGGATAAAATGCATGTTTACAATTTTTCGACATGTGACCAGAAGAGATTTAAACAGTTCTTGGGTCAGATTTATGAATCTAGCTGAATCATAGTTCAATTATTTTTATTACTCTGCAAATGGCAATATAGAAGTGTTTACTTTGATAGATGGCAATAGGTCCTGTTATGCAAAGCAACTGGCAGTATAAGAATAGTGTTGGAAAATAGCTCCCGAAACACCCAGAAAAGCTAAATAGTCAGAAAAAAGACCTGTCTTATGACCTGGATGGATTTTGTAATAATCCGTTTGACAGTCGAGCTTTGAGATTTGTTATGCTGCAGGTATGTTTGAATCCAACCAAAGATGAAATAACCAATATTAAAGCACTGTAAGATGTGTAGAAGCTTACCAAAAAAAAAACAGACATTGTTATGAACGTTGGGTAAAATCCACTTTTATATTCGCTAATTAGCACTCTAATATTCTGTAACAAACGACTATTTCCAATTATACCGTATATACCGTAGTTACTCGATTGAGCCCCCGGACCGGGCTTATTTGTTAGAAACCATTTTACAGATGGGGGCTTACTCGAAGGGGGGCTTATCAAATTTACAGGCCCTAGGGTCTACCAAAGACAATATCTTAAAAGCAGCGAGAATAAACAATTTCAGCTATTGGCCTGTTCATTTGTGCTAATATTTGACGCGAACAACTGCCAGCAACTTTTCTCTACTTGATCCCATCTCTGTGCTACATTTGAATAAAATTTTTGAGAGATAGCAATTTGAGAGCACAGGAAAATGATTTAACCTGCATTATACTGAGCCCAGATAGCCCCCATGGGGCTTATTCGAGGGTTGGAGCTTACTTGCCAGAAATCATCTTGGCGATAGGGGCTTATACGAAAGGGGGCTTATTCGAATCATTACTATAATCGTACAAAGCAGGGGTGACACCAGGGGAGTGCTAGAAGGGGCCATAACCTCCACATGGGAGCATACTAGTCCTCCCCCGTAGGCAGATGAAGAGGTTTTTTATCGGAGCTACTTTAGCAGTTCTAGTATCCTCTTAACCGTATCTTAGTTGCCCGTCGGAAGAGTCAGCTCATGGTTGGAAAATTCCTGGTGCCCCCCCCCCAACGGTACAAAGGAAGGTATATACTTGAAGAATGGCTTCTACCAGCATAAGAACAGGTTCCAAAAACTCAATCGGTACTTTAAGGACCTTGCTCCTTGCTCCTCAATTCTCATCAGCTCTAGATGGTTCCTATCAATTTCTTGGAAGATTTCATTACAGTGTACTCATATTGATGTTTATGTTACAGCATTTAATACTATAGACTCTAGTGCAATGTCGAATCTCTGGCTTTTTCATCCAATAGCAAGTCACTGTGGGACTTTCAGTTGGCATAATTCTCTCTTGAAACTCGATCAAGTGTCAAGTACAGATCTTTGCATCGTATATACGTCATCAAGTTTTTTGAAATACGAAGTCTGTAATACGATTACTAGCGGGAACAGTGTAGCAGTAGGTATGTGTTGAACTTTAACTTCTCATTTGCTCAATAAACCTTTGCTCGCTATTTTTACAAATATAAAAAGATAAAATTATCATGAACTAGATTTTGGCTTTAGATATTTTTCATTAATTCCGATAATCAAATATTGAATATTAGAAAAAAATAGCTTATAAAATATGGAATCAATAGCCTCTGTTACACGTGTTCTCATAGAAGGAACATGCATAGAGAAAAATGAGACTAAAATTCTTGAAAAGCTTAGAAGCATCTATGAAACATTGTCATTTTGAGCTTAGGGCGTAGGAAGTAAAATTTTATTGTTAAAGAAGGTTTGAACAAAATAATGAGGAAGAGGACAAATGTTTGAAAAATCCAACCTCTATAATGTTAAGGAGTAGAGGAGACTTTTTAAATCTTATTGATATAGAAAATTTGATCAATCTTAATTTATACCATTAGCACACATATCATGTCCACACTTTCTCCAATCATAGATCCACATATCTATTTACAACTTCATGCAGTCAGTCATATCCACATTTATCATAGGGTCTGTTCTGCTGATCAGAAGCTTTCAATTAGCCTTGCTCTTTAAAAGACAATTATATTAATTCCATACTCCGTTTGAGATACTTTCATTTCATTGCAGGGACATGTCCTGCAATTACAGGTAAACAAAGATCAATGCAAATATTGCTATATCAAATTTCTTTAATTTTTTGTGGTATTGAGGGATGGTGATAAATCCAGACATATTTTCAAAAAGGAATTTGCTCTTCGAGGCATTACTAAACATCTCTTCATTATTTGTAATGCGCCCAGGCAGTCCTTTGTAATTTACGACCGGCCACCTTTTAGCATTATTCTCCCCCTCATTTATACAAAAAGGAATACTGAATATAAAACAGCAAAATCTACTCATTTCTAAAAAAGACTTGGTTGAGTTTCTATTGCTAAAAACGAGAGTCAAAAGGCTGGCAATAATTAGCATGTTCAAAACATTGCAATAATTTGGAATTCTATCCTTCTTTGAATTAAATCCAATTTCTACGAGTACAGAAGTGAATTCAAATTCAACTAGGGATAGTATTAGCTATTCAATGTCATATACCAATTCTCCGTCGCAATGGCAGTGATTTTGCTTCTCACAGGCAAACACAAAACTGTAGTTCACTAGACCAGTCTTTTTTAGAATTCAAAGATGCAAACTTATCATGCTCAGTAGTCTAAGTAAAACCGCCTGATGCTTCATTTCTGGAAATTTATGCTTAGATGTTAAAGGTTTATTTTGTGTGATGAATTTTGGAAAATTATACAAGTTCGTGAAATAGATTTCCATCGGTGGAGAATTTTAACTTGATTGGAATACAATCTTTATTTATCTTTAATGTCTTGTAAATAGAGGCAGGTATTTATAACATTAGCAGTTTTTGTCTTGAGGTTTGAATTTTTGACAACTTTTGTCGTGGTTTTTGTATTTTCAGATGTGAAGGTAGGACAGAAGCTTGGCTTTCTTAGTAGCAGCAGGTGGCTACATGCAGAAAGCGGAAGCTTGGAAGAAGGCAAAAAATTGGGTTTAAATAGTGGAGATTTCTGCAGCCAATGGACAATTACTAATAAAACGGATGGAACTATTTGGATGCTGAAGGATTCAAAAGTGCTTTGCGTATCAATTGACAGTTCTCCATTTGATTCAAGCAATAATGTGAACGGCAAACACGTTATATTGAAAAATAGTATGTTGTCCATTTTGTATGTAGCTATGCATATGTTTGTATACATCTATGCAGTAATCAATCACCACGATTTATGACAAGCTGTCACTGCTTTGTCTCGAGCTCGTACTATCGGCTTTTTATGTCATTTAGTCCTGATATAGTCCCCAAAATGTAAAGCCTTTCAACCCATGAGTTTCCATGAAGTCCTCCTTGATATAGAGTGATATGTGCTTTTATCATAATCACCATCATTATTGTATTGCAACATGTTTCTTATATGAATATGAAAACATGTTTTGCCTGTTTTATTTTAATGCTAAACGGAAAGTAAAATTCTATACAGTTGTGTTGACTAAATAGGAAAGTCTTCATTTGTAAACCATGTATGTAAGAGAGTAAGCTTTTCTATTTATTTTATCTAGTAGCAGATAAACTTAAATACGGAATATGATACCACGTGATTCCTTATCATTTGTTTAGGTTGCAATGGTGTTGCATTTGAATACGGTGCAGACAAAAAGCTGCGATTCAAAGGAACATCATTCTGTGTTAAATACGATTCTCAATCTTCGTTACTGACAATGGCCAGTTGTACTGGAGCAGACCAGTATGAAATGGGTAATTGATTGATTGATTGATTGATTGATTGATTGATTGACTGATTGATCGATTGAGCGATTGGTTTAAACCGTGCATCTTGGATTCGATTGCTTAATGGCCTCAATTGGGCCTATTTTATGATTTAAAATGTGGCCAAACATGGGCCCAGTTTAAATCATACCCTTACTCTTTATTCTAATGATCAATTTCAACAGTAACTTTGAGTGTTTTGCTTGTGAATATGTTGGTAGTTTTTTCTTTCAGCTGTTAATCACCACAAAATGCACATGGAACTCTATGGAGATTCCCAACACACTCACTCTTCTTAACATGAAATTGAAATCACAAAGTTTTTTCCATCTTGCAAGGTTATGGGCGTTGAATCGGGGGGGGGGGGACTAGGGGCTTTAGCCCCTCCTCTTTTTGTAGATGGTGTGCTTTAGTACCCATTTCAGCACTATCAACATCCCTGCAATTTCGATTTTTCCAATCGAGCCCCCCCCCGCCAAAATGTTGATCCGCCGCCCCAGAAGATAGATCAATGACTACAAGCTGTGCTCTTTTTAAAACGATAAATGAATTCATAAAATTAAATCGATCACAATGCAGCCTGGCCATTCTGCTTTTGGTTGTAGTTTCTTCTCATGAATAGCCAATTTCTTCACTGGATTTCCATTTACGGGCCTATTTAGTTCCTGCTACTTTGCAATTCTCTCCCGTAAATTAAACCATTGGCCATGTCTTTTTCTCACATTTAGATATAAATAATTCATAAGTAGAGCAATTGCTAACAGCATGATACAGCAAGACGACCTACCGATTTCTACGCCCCCATTTAGTTTGCCTAGTAGCTATGCCTTGCAGTGTACTCATTAAATGCCATTTACCTACCTTTAGATTGCAGACAGCTTTGAAATCAAAGTTTTCATCAGAAATA
This sequence comes from Mastigias papua, assembly GCA_964019165.1. Lineage (NCBI taxonomy): Eukaryota > Metazoa > Cnidaria > Scyphozoa > Rhizostomeae > Mastigiidae > Mastigias > Mastigias papua. The sequence goes on along the minus strand of OZ025285.1, from coordinate 11,940,914 downwards.
TTAAAAACTTTATTCATGGTGATAGCTTGTTCTGTGTTTAATCTTTAGCTGAAGCGACACTGTTAACGTCTAACCACCTTAGCTCTTTTCCAACTCGTCTTCCTGGCAGAACGCCTCCAGTTGAATATATTTTTCCTATATGGGATCTTACACTAAATGACATAATTTTCACTGTTTGGTCTGTAACCTGAATTTGCTTAAATGATAAAGTCGTTTTATCCACTATGCAGTAACGAATACCATCAAAGATGGGCAGTACCTTTTAGTGAAATACTAAATTTCCCCAATAACAGAATCTTTATTGTGAGATATTACATTAGAGAACCTTGCTCATCTCTGATTACCACCACCAGATGAACCTAGTGAGATTCATCATTCCAATTTTAAATGTAAAAGTGGATGGCAATTTAGAAGTTTATGAGGTTATAGGTTTACTTCATTATGCAAAACTTCAAGATGCAATTGCCAATTGGTTGGATTTTGTCCGAAGATACCCTTAAACTGCAGAATGGCCGAATTCGGAGTACCGCTTTGTCCACGGAGTAGTTCTTAGTTGCTGCAAATGTAGGTGGGACGATGAGTTTACATTTAGACTTTACCATGTAACTGGTAGAGCAGATCGAAAAAAAATTAAACATTCTCAAATGTTGGAAAGTTTGTGTGCTCAAGTATTTTCGATGCTAGTTTGATGTCATCATATAGAGGGTGGATTCTCTGCAAGTAATACAGATATGTTGATATGAATAAAAATATCATGTCGCCGTGGCAACTGTACTTTTGTTCATCCATTTTTCATGCGAATACATGGTATTCCTTGTATCCAACCGCTGGGGATGATGGGCTGTCGTGACTTGATGATGAACCAAGTGACCATGTGAAGGGCTAAATTACCAGATAATACTTCGCAGGACATTGGAAATATCCAACATAGCTGTTCGAATCGTGCGACATGTGGCTTGGTATATAGCTGACTGTTTGCCATAGGAAAAAACAAATTCACATTTGAATAGAAAGAATTCAAAATCACTATTCGGAACACTCGTCTAGATTAAATTTTTTGATGTTATTAAGTTCTATGCGTGTTTTGTTCTCTTGAATTTGAATTGAATGATTCTATTTTACTGTACCCTTATTGATTCAATGATTTCTTTGATTATGATGATTTTAGTGATCGCCTTGATTCAAGTGATTACGATGATTGCAATCAATACACAACTATTGCTTGGTAGCCCCATGATATTTGAATTTAGAAATGCATTGGTTGAAGGCAAAATTCCAAACCTCTTTTATTCAAGTATTCAATACAGAGTTGATCCTTAATTTGATACATAGCAAACTCAAGCATAAATTACCTTGCACTATTTCTCCCTGGTGTCATCCTTTCTTAGCTCTTTCTGCAACTTATGTACATAATCATATTGTTCTTTCGCATGTTCTTCTGTGATGCAAAGTTTTACTTGGTCTTTACAATTTGTTTTTCTTTTTTTACAGTACCATGTAACTCACAAGGAGATGAGACAACTCCTACAACACAAGGTAGATAAGTTTCCTGATTAATATCTTTTTGTTTTTGGTACTTACAGGTATGAAATTTGTTGATCAAAGCTGGCTTTTCAGAATTCCCATGATAATTTCACTCCTAGACGCTCATACAGTACTGTTTTCTCTCTTGTGCTACCGCTCCGGGTTTATTGATTCAACTTACTAATTTACTGTGAGATTTTTAGAGAGGCGAAATTATGAGAGAGGCGTTAGTAATAGTATATCGAGCTGCAATATGTCTTGGAGACTTTTCATGGCTTTGAATTTCACTATATATCTCGAAACATGCAGCTTTTCAGCATGAAATCTTTGAAACAATTTATACATGACAAGTTTGTCTTTATATTTGATCATATATTTTCATTCCTTGCAACACATTGGATTCCTTCATTCTTCAAGCTGAATTATTCGAAAATTGGGAACATTAGAGAGCGCAGTAATAGTAATAGTAAAGAGTAAAGAGCATACGGAACATATGATCATCATACGCGAATGACCGTTTAGCTTTCTTTCCTGCAAAATTTTCTAGGAACATGATCCAAAAACTAACCTTAATACTTTTCTTGTAAAGTGTTTGAAAAATGCTGTTTAAAATGACTCTTTCCTTTTTCGTTTTCGTTTCCAAGGCCACCTACAAATGTCAGTGAAAATCATCGTTTACACTGTACTTTCATCAACTTCTTCTTACAGTCTATATTTTTCTTCCCTCTTGTGTGAATCAATGATATGCTTATATATTTCATTTTCTTGACTTATAGATACCACAACATCTCCAACGCCACCTACAAATGAAGGTAAACATCATCGGTTACTGTACTTTTATCAACTTCTTCTTACAGTCTATATTTTTCCTCCGTCTTGTGTGAATCAATGATATGCTTATATATTTCATTTTCTTGACGTATAGATACCACAACATCTCCAACGCCACCTACAAATGAAGGTAAACATCATCGTTTACTGTACTTTTATCAACTTCTTCTTACAGTCTATATTTTTCTTCCCTCTTGTGTGAATCAATGATATGCTTATATATTTCATTTTCTTGACGTATAGATACCACAACATCTCCAACGCCACCTACAAATGAAGGTAAACATCATCGTTTACTGTACTTTTATCAACTTCTTTTTACAGTCTATATTTTTCTTCCCTCATGTGTGAATCAATGATATGCTTATATATTTCATTTTCTTGACTTATAGATACCACAACATCTCCAACGCCACCTACAAATGAAGGTAAACATCATCGTTCACTGTACTTTTATTAACTTTTCCTCAGAGTTTGTATTTTTCTTCCTCTTCTACAAAGCAAAGATGCACTTTCTTGTACAGATACAGATTATGATATGGTACTGGAAACAACTTTCAAATATGCAAAGTTTTGAGGATTTAATCTGAGGATTCATTTGAAACATTTGATTATCAATGCGATTTGTTATGGTAAAATTAACTATTCCATACTTTAAGTAAGCCCACCAGAAGAACTTTTCTACACATGCCAAGTGTACACTTTTATATCTATGTCTGTCAGTTTCTTTCGTTGTCGATACCCCTTATTCAAATCACTTCCAACAGGCTTAGAGGAAATTCTCACGATAAATTTTTAAATTTTTTTCTAGGTATCTTCTCATATTATCAAAATGCAATCTTCAACTGTCTCTGTTCTTATTTCCTTTATGAGTAGTCTTATTCTACATTTACTTATCAGATTCATGAATTGATAAATTCTTCATTAAATAGTAAATTTAGGGTACTAGTTCCATAAATTGTTAAAATTCTTTCCTCATTTTTTCAGCAATGTATAATATTACTCTCAGAAGGCTAAATGTAACGACACAAACAGTTGCTTGTTTGAATCCATCGAACCTACAAATGGTCAACGGGGCTAAACTGACAACGTACATTGGAGACTGTTGTCAATATCATTTATTTACTATGAAGGGAACGGGAGAGATTTTGAACTCAAATGGAACAATCTGCTTGAAGTCTGGGCAAGTTAACTCTGAGGCCATATTTACAGATAATAGTAAGCTAAAGTTTCTTTCCTAGAGATTTTTGGGGATTGATGATTGGGTGGTGTAAGCCCTATATTTATTTAAAGGCGGTGATCTTCTTTACATCTATCACAGTTCTTCAGTACTGTTCTTAGGATTTAATTGCTTTGGCAATTATTAATACATGAATGCTCAGCTTTTTACACTTGCTTATTTTACTATAAGTGAGCAGCCGATAGATTGAAGGGTTTGATGTTGAGCGTTGTTGGGAATGTCAACATTTTAAGCATAATTTAAAACACTATGGTCACTTAATATCTACCCAGGAGCGAACGAGAACTAGTTGCAATAAGCATATGTGTTTGAGAGCTCTGATCAGGTATATTTTCTCTTTGCCTGATAACATGATCAGAGCTCGCAACCGATCAAACATTTTTGCTGCCAGAGACAAAAGTCGTTGTCTCTTGCGACAAAAGTCGCCTGTTTGCACTGGTCGTAAACCTGCATTAATCCCTTGGGAGCTTTTTACAGTAATATATTTCACTATTGCACAAAAAGGTAGAAGCACTTTTTAAGCATGTTAGTATCCATAAAATTTGTCCTCTTTTTTGTGCAGTATTGAAGTTTTGCCATGCTAGCGGATTTTCCAAAGTAATATATTGCTGTTTCTCATCACAGTTACATCTTGCGGCCAGTTTCGATTTTTCAACGAGCAGTTTCAATTGCTGACTGGAGGATCTAGTCATCTATGTTTACATTATGATGGTGCAAGTGAAAGTTTTAAGTTCCATATATGTGGTACTGGAGGTCCCACATCGCAAAATGAAACCTTTCAGGGTACGCAATTGTTATCATCTGTGACTGATAAAACTTAAGATTGATTTTTAAGGTGGATTGATCGAATAATTGATTAATTGATTGATCAATTTCTTAACAAGCTGACTAACTGATTGACAATCAACACATTCGGTACTTTTATGGAATACTGTCTCAAATTCATTCTCCCATGTCTAAATATTATTATTATTATCGAAAAGGCTGGAAATATGGTCATCAAATAATTTTGAAATATAAAATTGTTGATGAAAGCTGTCAGTTGATTTTGAATTCACCTAATTGTGCTCATGCATCATTTATTTGAGTGATTTTAAATCTTTAGGAAGTAGTTTCAAGCGATGTTAGAAAATTCATCCAATCGATTTAACTATTACCTAGGGTATGATTGTTTTTCAGTTCTTGCTACCTGCCTGCCAGAACCCGAAGGTAGGACATTTTCACCTTAACTTTAAACACTTAAATTAGAGTAATACCTTCTAGATTAATATCTCAGATTTAAAGTAAATTTTGTGAAACCTTTTGTGGATGTGTATATACAGTTTGTATATATATATATGTACTACTTATATAAATATATATATATATATATATATATATATATATATATATATATATATATATATATATATATATATATATATATATATATATATATATATATATATATAATATATGTATATATGTATGTATGTATGTATGAATGTATCTATGTATACATATACACACATTGTCATATACTGATAATTTTCTCAAGTCATACCGAGTACTTCCAAACCAATGTATTCATTCACCTAGTCATTTATTCATTCATTTATTCATTCATTGATCCAGTTATTAGTTATGTATAAAGTAATGTATTTTGGTTCTTGTTAATCATTATGCTTGTAGTCTAATCCACTTCTGTCAAGAGTCAATTTACCTCTCAGGATTATGACTTAGATGAATGTTATCATAATTATCATACTTATCGTCGTCATCATCATCATTATCATCATGATCATCACCATCATTATCATTATCATGATCATTATCATCATGATCATTATCATCATCCTCCATTACTTTGCTTTAATCAATACTTTCTATCGACAACCACCAGACGGAGCCTTAACTATCATGGACTAAAAGACATAAAGGCCTAATTTATTTAATTAATTTCAGTTGATATGGAAAATTCTACGTTATATGACACAGAGCGAAAGCAGTGCGTAAGGCCAATGACAGGTGGAGCTGGCGCAACATTGGGACACTTTGGCTCAATTGGATGTTGTTTATTTGGGAAATTTTCACTAAAGAAATATACAGATGACAATTATGCTACGATTTGGATGGATTCTGGCAATCAGTCATACTGTATAACCATTGAGGGTATGCCATACCATCCTTCACATGACCTGCGTGGACAGCAACTCGTTTTGAAAGAAGGTAAATCCAATAGGTTTGTGAAATGTAGGTTCGGGACACTCACGCCTCTTTTGGAACTTAGCTCCCTTTCAGAGAATCGGTAAAACTTTCACCAAGCTGAGTCCCGCCTTCACCTTTTTATTTTCAACTTATATGCTTTTCAATAACCAATATCTACTGTTACTCATTGAAAACAGTTTGTATACGTTATCAACTTAACGACTTTGTATTACTGTACAAAATGTCTTGCCTGCATTTGCTATTATTAGTTACCGTATGCAGTTTTTGAAATTCCATATGCAGAGCTTCTTTCTCTGTAGCTAACTTTGCTAATCTTGCTTCATTTAACATATTCGTTCTTTATTGATAGCTACAGGCGGTATTGCTGTCGGCGCTCTCCTTACTTCATTGATCCTTCTCCCTCTCCAAGCAATATTTCCTTCCTGATTTCATCATTCTTGCTTAGCACACCACAAAACTTTCATCCAAGACTGTTCTGACATTTGAATTTGTTTTATTTCAAACTCTCATATCAAAAATACATCAATCATAGACTGGACGAAAGAATTCTGACAGATTCTCGAGCCTTAATTACGAATCAATTATACGTGTGCTTCAAACCTTTATATTCGATATTTTGACGAAGCTTTTTTCATTGCATAGTATCAGTTTTGCACACAGATCTAAAGCATTTTTCTACAAGCAATACTTAATCATTCCAACAGCATATATATGTTATTTCATTTTCTATTGAAAATTTAAGTTTGCAATTTTTTCTCCTTTCCAGCTTGTCACGGGGTGGCTTTCCTCTATGATGGAAAGCAAAAGATTCATTTATTTGGTACGGATTACTGTATTGGTGGCGATAGAGAGGTGGTTCTTGAATACTGCAGTCATCCTAATATGGTTAATATATCATATTCCTTAGCGGTTATGGAGTCAGCAAACATCACTAGATGTTAGTATGGAATTTAGCCTTTTTTAGTTTAGAATTTTAGTCAGCATAGCCACCAGATATTTGACTGGTTGAGAGCTCTGATCAGGTCTATTTTCTCCCGACCTAACTGACCAATCATCATGCGAAATGGGCCTAAATTTAGTTGTGGAATGAATGCATGGTCTGAACCCTGCATGATGGTTGGTCAATTAGGTCGGGAGAAAATAGATCTAATCAAAGTTCTGAAACATTTGGCAGGCAGCTACGCTATTTTAGCAATTAATTTTGTAGCAACTGATTGAATTCTTTGGAGGAAAACACAAGTCATAAAGACCAGTATTGTTGCACAATAAGAAAATATGTTCATTTTCAAATGAATAAATAAATGAATGAGAAAAAATCAATCACTGGATAAAGAAATGATCTTATAAAGTGATAGCCCAGTGTATGAGTAAATGAATGTGTAACTTTTTAATAAACGGTAATTGGGAATGAACGATTGAAATAACAAAAAGATGCTGTAGGATGAATTTAACGGAGATTTTTAGTGGTTATTGAAGCAAGCTTTTATCATATACTGATGATATTTTGAGTTAAAAATTAGCTAGATTATTTTTTAATAAATTGGCAGTCACTTAAGAAATCCTAGTGATTTCAAGAAATAGAGCATGTTTTGAATTTTTTGGCACCAAGCTAGCTTGAACTTTTAATAGTTAAAGAACTGCAAGTGGGATACAAAGCCAGGACTTGGTGACTCTGTGTCCCTTCCTGCTTTGGATGGCACAGTCGACTGTATATTTTGTACATGTATGTCTTTAGTTGAATTTTAATGGTGATAGAAAAAGAGAAATCCTTAGTAGTTTATATCTTTCAAATATTCATTATATCTTTAAAATATTCATTTCAGCAACTTGTAACATCACTTCGCAGTCAGCCTCAACATCCATCAGTATGTATACATATATACATAACAATCCAAATAGTTATACAAATATACATAGACTTCACTGGTTAATTTATTTTCAGTTTGTCAATTCTAAGTTCCTTGATTTTCATTCAAGATCTTGTCCCTACTGATTCCATGTGAAGTCGTTCAAAATTCATTGATATAGAATCCTTCAGAAATATACTCTCTTCATGAAAAGATAGGCCAAATCATCCTTTTGCAAATGATCTATTGACACGAGATCTGTAGTTTTTTTCAATAGATAATAATCTTAATTTTGCCATTCAATAAGCATACTATGAAATTAAAATGGTGATCTCGAATAGCTTTATAATCGGAAATGACTGTGCATGAGTGTGCAGGACCTTGCACGGATCTACACGTTTGCAGGCCAATGTCGTGGGTTATCGAGATTTTTGCTGATGTGCGAGACCGTACGCAGATGATGTGCGAGACTGTACACAGAGTCGATTTATTTTATGATAATTTGGCTTTGACTATGAGATTATTAATTTCTCGTGCCAGAGCTAGATTTGGTTATTTAAATTATTTCCAATCATAACCGCTCTCTAATCATAATCATAAACATCAGTGATTGTTTGTTATCACACAATCATACATATCAATGATTGTTTGTGATCAAATCAACTATGATTAAGTTTATACATTATTTTGCTTAGTAAAAATGCACTGCATTTCATTATTAGTGTCCAGTCATACCGTGCCATCACGTGTCACAATGCCAACTCCTTCATTGTCTACTGCATCAACTAGTGCCGTGAATCAAGGTAAACAGATTTTATTATTAGATGTGAGTAAGTATCAATGCAGCAGCCAACATAGATAATAATTCTTGATTTGGAACTGTGTCTATTGATTATTTGAAGCAATGCTAAGTGATTTCTGTTAGCTAAAGATAAATTAGTCAGTTCTTCTATTTTGCTCTGTTCCAACATTTGCTGTTGGCCATTGTTGTTTATTAATGTACATTGCATTAAGTTTCATTATTTCATTGTTACCTGTTACTTTCCATGGACTCGGGAGTTTGAAATAAGATGTAAATAACTACTATTTATTAGATATTGAACTTCTGTTTTGTGTACAGGTTTTGTCTGGTGCACTATTTCTTGCATGCGCACGATCTCTTTCCTTTGCACAATCTCCTTCTTGTGTAGAGCCTCTTTATTGTGTATAGCTTTCTTCTTGTGCTCAATTCTTTTTTTTGTTAAAAATCTCTAAATGATGGATTTTTTCATGATATACAATTTTGTTATCTCCAATTTTAGGCAAAATCGAATCATCGACATCGTCATTATCGTCTGCATCATCATCATCATCATTATCACCATCATTATCACCATCATCACTCTCATCACCCTCATCATCATCATCATCATCATCTTCATCATACTTCATATCTCCAACTCCATCTTTACCACCTGCTTCCACAACCTTTGCTGATCAAGGTAAAGTGTATTTATTTGAACTAGTATCTAACATAATAGCATCTCTGTTCTACCCCCATGCACCTTCTATTTAATCGATTTCCTTGATATCTTCAAATCAATACCGAAACCTATTTTCATTCTAGCTTCTGTTATTGAGCCACCTTTTCAAAGCCTGTTCGACGGTAGGTTGTCATCATAACTGCTATAAATTTCTGTAAATCTCTATTCTTCATTTTCATATTTATCCTTTTGCGCAAAGACACTAGGCATAAAGCTTAGTAGACACAGGGGCAATATCTGCCCAACTAAGAGATGTTACCCTTCTTTGCTCGTCCGAGAATTTTCAGATGAAAACATACACATATATACCACCGTTCATTACTCTTCGTTTTGGAACTTCAGAGTATTTTAGCCTAAAATCATTGAAAAATAGAAAATTGAGCGCCAGACAAGCATGAGCAGAAAATGCATTTGTGGCACTCAGAGATAGTTTTTAGGCCTATAAGTAGGAATTTTATGAATTTTACGAATTTTACGAATTTTACGAATTTTACGAATTTTACGACTTTTACGAAGAGGAAGGAATTTTATTTTAAAGGAGACCCTGTTAATGGTGGATGGGGAAATTGGACAGATTGGTCAAGTTGTTCTGTTGACTGTGGGATTGGAAGTCGAGAAAGAATTCGTTACTGCGACAGCCCATCGCCAAAAAACGGTGGAAAAGATTGCGTTGGAATGCCAAAAGAAACTAAACAATGCTCCATGCCACCTTGTTCTGGCAGAAATCTGGCATCTGTTGGCAGCAGTTGTGAAAAGCACTGTATAACATTAGGTAACATGAATTAAAAATGCATGAGATCATTGCTACGAAGTGACTTCATGTAATTAGCAGTCTCTTCTGAGAAATTGTGTTGTGAAAGTGCTAGAAAATGAGCGACTCGAGTGGAAATTCGGCGTAACGAGTTACAAAATGGAGTCCCACTCGATTCACTCTTTTCCTCGCACTTTCACTTCACAATTTTTCCTAAATTCTGTTGTCTTTTCCTTACTAGCAGAAAGGTTCACAGAACCCACGAATAGAATATGTCACGATCGTGCATGTCTTCCTTACCAACGATAGCATACATGTCATAGGAAGAAATCGAACAGAAATTAGAACTGGGTGGTGCAGGTGGAGTGGGGAGTGATGGGGGATCTCTTGCATCGACGTTTGTTGTCAAAAATGTAGTGGATAAATAGTTGTTGCAACAAAATATATGCATGGTGTTGGCTTAAAATTTAAATCTATGAAGTAATCAATGGATATGAAAGAGATATTGGATTAGGAATGATTATGACCAAAAGTTTAAAGATTAATTTAGATTGATTTAGGTTGACTTAGATTGATCATGATTGATCACGATTGAATTTGACTAGCTTACATTTTGGCATTAAATATATAGCTATGGCATCTAGATTCTTTGGTCCTCTGGCTTCCAATTGCAATCACAACCGTTGATGAATATCTATTTTCATGGAAATGGTCAACTTTCGTATGATTTTTTAGGCCTTGTTTGTTCGACTTCAATCGACACTGGTAATTCAAAGGACAGCTTCAATGCTAAGTGCTCGTTAGATGAAAGTGATAAATTATGGACCATGAATTATCAGCCTGCTTACAATACATCAAATAAGAAATGCAGTGGCTATGTATCTGTTCCAGCTTTTGTTGAATGCAATGCAACAGCACCTAGGGACGTGAGAAGACTATGCAATTGCGTCAAAAATGGTTTGTATCAACTATAGTATACTGCTAACACAATAAATAGCCTAGTACTGGAGCTTGTACGTAAATTGAGACTAGCTGGAAAAGCATGCAGCTAGATATGGCTCAATGATGCATAGAAATGATAAATATTTCGGCTTTGGTCTTCATGAGCTTTATTGCCATCAAGCTCTTCATCACCACAAGCATCATCGTTATAATCGTCATGAATCATGACCATCACTCGTAATCAATTATCGATAATTATCACAGCAACATTCAACATTCCCATTTATATAGTAATCTTTCTGACCATTGATCACAATTAATCATTCATCAATCATTCATCATTCATCATCATTACCATCATTACCATGATCATCATCAATTCTTTTTAGCATTCGTTTATGACATCATCTTTCGTTATTCAAATCAGGTGACAAAGGCTATAGTCCATGGACACCTTGGTCGGGATGTTCATTGTCATGCAATGGAGGCACGAAGTCGAGAACGAGGATCTGTGTAAGCAATGAGCCAGCAGCAGATGAGTGCTTAGGGCAAACGCAACAAACAGCTGACTGTAATACACAAAAATGTCCAAGTGAGTTGGTATATAATTATTGCCCCATCCCCAATTGAATGATTGCCTTATTGGAATAGTATTAAAAAATGCTGCTCACTAACATTAGAGGAAATAGTGCAGAGGACAAATGTAGCAAACTTCATAAACTATCGTGTGTTCTTCATCTAGTTGACGGTGGATTTTCCGAGTGGTCATTATGGACCAAGTGTACAAAAACTTGTGATGGTGGAGTCAGGGAAAGAAATCGGACATGCAGTAATCCGTTTCCGGAATATGGTGGTCTCTTTGTTATGGCAAATATATTGAGAAAGAAAGCTGTGCTGTTGGCTTCTGTCCAGGTTAGATTTTTCATGTCTGTTTGTCTATATCTATTGATTTAATTCTTCTTTTCTGAAATTGTTGAAGGTATATTTCACTATGTTCCTGACTTTGAGTTGATGTCATGGGATGAAAAATTAGCATAGAGGGGAAATTGAAACAACAATTTATGAAAGTTGCCAAGCAATATGACTGACTTTACCACTAGAGGGAAATCGTGATAACGGCAGTAACTGATGTAAGCTTGTTCTCAAAATGTAGCTAAGTCAACCAGCAGCAACTGGATGGACGTGGAATCCTTCGGAAGTGACGTTCAACTAGGGGTCCCATGCACTGATCAGTGGTCCCATGCCTGGATGCGGCATGCGCAGTAGGCCTAAATTAGCTAAAAACGCTAGGTACAATAGCCTACTCAAAAAAATGTAAACAACAACAACAACAACAGCAACAAAATGCTCACACTGCCTCCCAGTATGAGTATTATTGTTCAGAGTCTGATGAAACATACCTTTAATGAAGAACTTAATAAACACCGTTACTTTTGTTATGAATGATGATGAACATTTCATAATTTTTCTGATAGTCAATGGTGGCTGGTCAGGTTGGACAGAATGGCTCCACTGCAATAAACCTTGCAACTCTGGACAAAGAAAGAGAGAAAGATGGTGCATTAATCCTGTCCCAAAATATGGTGGAACTATGTGTAAAGGGAATGCAACTGAGGCTGTGTTATGCAATACATTTGCTTGTCCAAGTAACTTTTCTTTCAGCTTTAATTAAGTTTTTACTATTTATCTTTTGCTCATGTCAAAAATGATCTATATTGCTTTGCTGGTTTTCATCTTGACCTTTGAACAACCAATTTCCAGTAGGTTACATTTGTTCGTTGACATCCTATTTAATCATTCATTGTTTTCACTGCCTATCGCCGTTCTAATCTGGAGTGTGTGTCTAAGAGAAGACCCGTGTTTTGAGCTTCAGACCACGTTCGATAGGCTGGCCCATCTGCTAGTCATCTATTGCTCTCAAAAACTCCAGCACGTCGCAATTGCATTGTCACCTACAGAGAATTAGCAGTAATGCAGTCAATTAAGGCATTCACTATAAATATGGTGCGAACAAGAGACTTTCCATAAAGTGGAGGACCATTCTTACCATTCAGCTCTTTTTTCATTGATAGTAATTTGATATTGATAATGCTTTCATTTATTTTGGGTAAAATTTGGGATTTCTTTCAGATGCTACGATTAACGTCGGTAATATCGCATTTGATTTGCCATGGAATTCAAGCTTTTCTAATCCATTTGGGAGAGAATTCCTTGGGTTTGCGGAGAATATTAACGTGAATGTAAGTTACTTTGTGTTAATCAATCATCAAATGATTGGGTTGATTCACCTGATCAGCTTGATTGGGACAATACAGAATACTATTTCAAATAATTTTTTAAAGCACTGGAACGTACCCATAAAAAGGAGAGGGTTGTAATGTCATTGAATGATAGAAATTTCTTAATTTAAGTTTGCATCTTCATCGCTGTTTGATTAGAATTAAGAGCTCCCTAATGTTTGTCAACATATAAATGACTAATGAACGTTTACATGCAAAAAATGTCCGCAGACCAATTAGAGATCTTGTTTGAAAACCATTTTTTCTAGATGGAAAAAAGCATCCTTCTTTCCAACTGCATTATCATCAGTGAATTTCAAACAAACTTTTAATTTGCTTCACTAGACAGGATTTATTGGTTCCTGTGCATTGATCCTATCTCACTTGTTATGTAATGCAGCTTAAAAATTTCTTTTGAAACAGATTAAGAGGCTTTATGAAGGCGAATTGGACACGTATCATTCTGTTCTGTTGCATAATTTGAGGTATGATTTCATTTCCTTCTAAACCTTGTCTCTCGTATAAGAAATTATCAAGTAAACCGGGATGATAAATCTTTCCCATGAAAGGTATTCTATAAAACACGTGATGTAATGTTACAAAAGCAGCTGCTGGCTAGAAAATCACAAACTTCCTCCTATATCTGGTCGACTAGAGTGCACTCATTAAAGTTTGAAGTAGGCCACTGTATCTCTACTTCTATATGACAACCTAGGGTAGCACAAATAAAATAGAATCAGATGCAAACAAGTAAACAGCCATAATGACAAAAGTATACTTCTTTATTTCAAAGTTTTAACAGATATTTAATAAATCACTGCAGATGTACCACTGTTTTTACAGTTCGCATGGATTGTTGCTTCTCTTAATTTTACCGAGCTTCTCAGCCAATCTTATTTATACCTTTCATTACTCTATATATAATTCAAATGCTTGTTCAGTTGTTCATATATTTTGCTTTTCAATAGAAAAGGAAGTGTGGTTGCTTCATTTACATTATATTTCACTGCACTGGATTCATTTCAAACTTTGTTTTTGATGGATTCAGTAAATGTTGATCACTACCTTGGCAAACTTCCAGTTGTTCAAAGTAATCAGACAGTTCCAAATATTACATCCCCAAGTGGTATGTGACTTTCACAATTGAATTATCGAATCAAATTTGTTCACTAAAAGTTAAACATTGCACCTTATGAGGCTTCTTCTCGGATATTCTTCCAAAGTACCATTTCAGTAGAGAATGTCAAAGATTCCCATTTCTGCTGCCTTTAAAACGTGCGAATTATTTGGATCTCTTCCAGTTCCATCAAGTGCACCATCAAATGTGACAGCAGTGGCCAATGATGCTACTTCAATTAACGTCACGTGGGATGAAGTTCCACTGACGAATCAAAATGGCGTGATAACAGGCTACGTTGTATTTCATAAAGAAATGACAGCACCAGCGTACACAGCAACAGCAACAATCCATCGAGGTGTCAAAATACAAGGATTAAAAGCTGCCACGCAGTATGCAATTAGGGTATTAGCTTATACCAGCAACGGAAATGGCATCGCAAGTCAACGAATTGTGTTGTCCACTGCTGAGAAGGGTAATTTCATGCTATTTGTTTAGTGTATCTTCCAGTTTAATATTTCAATAATGTTGTTTTCAACTGTTAGTTAAGTAATTCATAGCATTTCAAATTTGCGGCTGGAAATGTTTAGCAGATAACACATGTACCGATAAATTACTATGTTAAACAACACAAGTCCCGCATCAATCTTTGTTTAATTTTCTTCATTGGAGATGAAACAGGGAATAAAGTGAAATGATGACCGGGGTAAGGGGGGGGGGAGATATTAATTGCCTTTGTTGACCTGCAATATTGAGTATGCCATCTGTATATTAAAACTGCAATTCTAAGACTTAATTTTCATCAATATTGTGCAATAAACGTCTTACTTTTCAGCGCCAAGCCTGCCACCAAGTACACTATCTGTCCTCACCAAAAGTGCCTTCTCAGCATTCATCCAGTGGACACCTCCTCCAGCCAGTGGTTGGAATGGGGTCATTCAAGGCTATAAAGTTACCATAAAATCGGAAAGTGGAGCTTACACGAGAGTATTTAACGTAAATGGAGATGATGTTTTTACAAGTATTAACCAATTGATTCCCGATACATTCTATATTGTTGATGTTTGTGCCTTCACATCTGCTGGTGTTGGACCGTGCAGTCGTTCATACAATAGAACTTTTGTTAGTGGTAAGTTGAATTTGTCAGTGGCAAGTTGAATACACTCAAGTATCTTTTTGCTTTACCCTTGAAAGGGTTGATCTCTTTTTGTTTGTAGCATCACGGTATGAATGTAGGAATCCTTTTTACTCAGCACACTTAATTTAATTTGTTTGCAAATTATTTGGCATTCATTCAGGAGCCCTAAGACAGTGAAGTTGTGTTATCAAGGACTATGCCAGTTCTTAACCTCACAGTTATTTCAAACAGGAGACAGAACTAAGAGTTTTTTAAAAATTTTTCATTACGCCATTTGAATTTTTCAGGCTTAATTTTCTTCCCTTTTTCACAGCTCCGTCAGTAGCACCTGGAAATGCGACGTGTTTCAATGAAACATCACCAAATGCCATAACTGTCACATATGATCCTGTACCATTGGATTTCATACACGGTGTTCTGAAAGGATACATAATTGAGTATCGAGCAATCAAGGTTGGCTATACATGGGAGTCAAAGTATCCTGTACAGTTTATGATGGTAAATCCATTTTACATTAGAGCAACCATTGCGAATTTATTGCCAAACACTGTTTATGAGATCCAAGTTATGGCAGTAAATGAACATGGAATTGGAGTGAAATCACAAGCTTTTTATGGAGGTAGCATTCTTTTTAATCTTCTTAAATTTCTTCGATTGATACGAAAATTTGTAATTTTTACTGATAATTTCACCGACGATTCAAAGCATGTATTTCAATCTTCTCTCTTGACAGTTACATGTACCTGCCCAGATGTGATCCACACAAATTACGCACAAGCAAAGCCATACATTTATCGTGATACAGAAGGAAATATGCAAGGCTTGTTTAAGATCTTGCTGCAAAACATAACATCAAATGTATGCGGATTATGCAATGGGAAAGCTAGCAGAATTGATTATGTTAATGATGGAAAAAATGGCTGGGCAGAGAAACGGAGTATCGCTCAAGTTGCAAAAGGTTATTTCACAGATTTTATTGAGCGCTTCCTGTAAGATTGACAAATTCGCTTGTGGAATGGATGACTTTGATAGTATCAATCATGGCCAGATGTAATTTTTGCTTTTAAGAAATGAATCTTAGCTTAACTGGATATTGTCATTTGATAAAATTTATTAGTCAAACTTTCATCAAATGTTCTGGATAATGCTTCGATAGAAACATTAATTTTCATTTGCATTTTTTCAGGATTTATTGTTATTCTAGCTGCATTTCTGATTTGACTTTGACCGATTTTCAGAAATTGATGAATATTCAGACATGAGTTTTACCATTTCTGGAAGAGAGGAAATGACCACCTTCATTGGAAAACCTTACGTTTCTTTGATTGTTCATCCTGGAATGGTTATATTTATGCCAAAGCCAAGCATTCCTGAGCAAGTTAATGAGATGGTTGCATCCCTTTTCAATCTGTGGCCCATTTTCATCATAAACATCGCTTTTATCTCTATGGCAGGAATTATCTTTGCTGCACTGGTATCAATCGATACTTTGATTCTTCAATTGATTGTATCTGATTTGTGTGATTAATGCTTAAAGATTGGTTTATTGAATATGGTGATGATGATAATGATGATGATGATGATGATGATTATGATGATGATGATGATGATGATACCAATAATGATAGTGATGATCATGATAAGGATTATGGTGGTAATAATAATAATTATTATGATGATTTTAGTAATATCTTTTAATTTGTTCATAAATCTGCTTTCCTTCTATTGCAGACTTTCGATGAAATACCAGAACATAATTCGTGTACGTTTGTATCAGGAGCATTCAGGGGGATGTATTGGGCCTATATCACGATGTTCACCCATGGGTAGGCTAACAAGCTTTAGATTTCTACCTGTTTTTAATTTTTTAGCTTAACTCCTTCAGAACCCTCTTTTGTCGTTGAAATTGATCCTGTTAATACTAATTTTGCTTGAACGTCTATCAAACTTTCTGATATAAATATATATATATATATATATATATATATATATATATATATATATATATATATATATATATATATATATATATATATATATATATATATATATATATATATATATACATATATATAGAATCTCCTAAAAATTACTTTCTTTCATAGTGCCAAGAGGTTAATTCAATGATATCACAATACAATGTCTATCTAATTGAATGATGTTCATTATTATTATATGATAAGTACATTTATTTTTCAATAATTTTAGTACAATGTTATGTTACATATTTATTTATATATGAAATAAATTTATATATATTTGCATTTGCTTATATTCTATTTTTGTGTATTTATATATGTCTATATTGGTGATATCAAATATCTTGTCACAATATGGTATATTATAATATAATATAATATAATATAATATAATATAATAAAATCTAATATAATATAATATAATATAATATAATATAATATAATATAATATAATATAATATAATATGAATTATTGTAATATGACAAAATGAAAAATAATTTCCTAGACGTCTTGTACCTCTTGATTTTACGGTGATGATTAATGATAATAACGGGCCGTATTTCTAAACTTTTTAACTTTTTCATTAAGGTATGGAGACATTACCCCAAGCACAATTATTTCACGAATATTTGCTGTTATTTGGATCTTTGTTGGTCTTGTATTATCAGCAATTTTGATTGGTGGCCTTACCACAGCATTAACTACTGCCAGTATTTTACCTGAGGCTAAATTATATGGGACCGAGGTTAGCATTTATTGTAATTGTATTCCTCTACATTTTCAGCTTCGTTTGCAATCCTGTATGCATTTTGCACTATTGCACAAAAGTCTTAGAGTCAAAGCGATACCTTTCACATTAACATTTGCTGTATCATCCTTGAAATATTTAAAATGATTGCAATCGATTGGTTATTCCAAATTAGAGATTTGATTTTCAAATTTCATTTATAAGATCGCAACAGTCCAAGAATCAAAGGAATATATTGTTGGAATTTATAGAAATGCAAAAGTTAATTCAAGTAAGATTTTTTATTGCAACTATTTATCACTGCAATTCGATTTTAGTGTTCGAATTCGAAGTTATATGGATGCTTTACATATGGACATTTCATTCCATGAACGTATATGCATTTCCCAACTTTTCTTATTAGCATTTTGTCTACTTCAGTCTTCCAGCGAATCTTGTCCTTATTATTATTAGAAGCTAATGCTTCTACATGCTTTAAGCATCCTTTATTTAAATCTGTTCTTCATCAATTTGCCAATACTCTTTTTATGATTCGTTTTAAGTGTATTGACAACATGATACAAAACAAGTTGTTTGTTTTTCTTTCTAACTGCTTTATTGTCACAAGAAAAGCAAATCAGCTGCAATTAATTTTATTTACAAACAGAGCAAAACTACTCAACAGTCGATGATGTTTACAAAGCAATAAAAAGCAGAAAAGTACAGGCAGCGCTTGTCGATGCATTTGTTGCAGCTGGCAGATCAGATTTATTTTCAGATAATGAAATTATTGCCAGAAAGATGCTTCAATATTCGTATACTTATGGATTGGTGTTGTCAGGGGAGATGAAAAATGCTCATGCAAACATTGTTAATTATATTTCAAATAATCGACAAGAAATTAGCAGACTGATTGAGGGTTCTACTCCAAAATTCACGGTGAGTGAACGTGTCTGGTACACTATGAAGTATTTGTGTACGGCTTTGATGGTAAATAAACATGGACTGTAAAGTTGACGTTTGGCTGAAGGTTGGCAAGTGGTCTGGGTGGGAGAATTTCAGGGTGGGAGCGTTTAAGGGTGGGAGCGTTTAAGGGAGGGAGCGTTTAAGGGAGGAAGCGTTTAAGGGAGGGAGCGTTCCAGGATATGAGAGCTTCAGGGTAGGAGTACTGCAAATGAAGACAAGAAAAATGGACTATTAATAGCTTTCTATTTCATACTATCATCATTTATTCATTCATTCTATTCCACATGAATTCGTTCTAAGAGAGAGAATGCGGTATATATGTAGATTTGATTGTTATTGACCCAACGTATTTCATTTGCAAATTACGATAGGTTTGCTGTGTATTACCATCCTCCTCCGTACGGTTCTGCCTTGTTGTATCTATGTTTGTTATGTTTCAGTGGTTTTAATGAGAATATGAATAAATTGTTCTATTTTAAACATTGTCATTTAAACATTTAAATATTGTCATTATTATTATTATTATTATTATTACGGTGATTTCTACTGTTTTAGATAAATTATGCAGCAAAAGGAGTCACATCACTTTTCGATCCATCTTCATCGTTTTTGAAAACAAATCTGTTGGCGCTGTCTATTGTCTTCATCATCCTGTTCATCCTGGGTTCTGTTCACCATTTCCACCAAAGGAAACACAAACGAAAAACTGAAATAATACCAAGTATGATCTTTCTTATTCTACTTCTCTTGCACAGTTCTATAATTTCCTTATTGTTCTTGAGATAATATCATTAATTCTGCAAGGACTAGCCAATTCAGCACAAGTGCAATGGAAAGAAGACATGTTTGTTAAGATATGCCTGCGTAAGTTCAAACACAAAATCAGACCTAGTAGGAAATAGTTAAACTCATTTCTCAGGGCTTACGCATCGACTTTTAAAGTGAGGAGGGGGAACTAAACTTACAAAAGTGCTTAACGTATTTCCTCCAAGAAGTGCCCATCCTCGAAAGAGCCCCCATTCGAAAAAGCCCCCACCCAAAACAATTCAAAATTGAAAAAGCGCTCACCTTCGAAAAAGTGTCCCCCCCCTCCCATGCACAAAATGCATGCAAGCCCTAGAAGTGAGTCGGAACAAACCGTTCAAAGGAAAGGTTAAGAAGCAATACAGTGAGAGGCTAGCATCAACTGGCAATAACCGCCTAACAGAACAGAGTCAAGAAATTTGAAGTGCCCAGAAAGAAGCCTCAATCTACAGTGGATATAGAATGCACTGCCGGGAATGTCTAAAGACCTTATAGCATAGTCAACGAAACTCTGTGCTTTATACCTGGCAGTAGATGGTAGTGGAAATGGCAGAATCCTCTGTTTTAAAGCAGGCCAGCCATGTGAAAATGCTGCTTGTAGATTGCAATCATTGTAAGGCATGTTATTTGAATCAGGCTTCAATCCTTTTTGGCAACAACAATGATTTTTGGAGGACGAGAATGATGATGGAAACTAATGGAAATTCGAATTGAAATTGGCTGAATACACTACTCATTTCTTTATTAGTTTTGAGAACTGTTTTGTGTAAATTAACGTTTGATGTAAAACTACCTGAGTGAAATGACGAAGAATTTCAAGTAGCACCCCCCGTCGAAGAAGCTTTCCCCTCGAAAAGCACCCATCGAAAATAATCGAAAATGTAAAAAGTGTCCAGGGTGTATTTTAGAGAAATTACGTCTTTTCACTTGCAATGCTTATCGTATTGTGTAGTGCTCTGCAATGAAGTGAATTGCTGTACGAACCACACTACAAGGAAAGTGGGAGCAATAAAGAACTGGGCCTTGGAGCGTTGCCCTCCCTCGGGAAAATTTTTAGTACCACGCCTTTTACATATTAGGGAAATGTCGTTGGTGAATGTAGAGATATGTCCACGCTAGATGGAAAAAGGTAAGTAACATCATTGCTCGGCGTGTGAGAAACTTCAATAGGTTATATGACATATTTGGACAAGCGTAGCTTACTAATATATCAAAAATTGTGGGTATGTCGTTTTGTTCAATCTCTGACTTCTTTTCACGAGGACGCATCGTCAAACGTCATCCATTTATTACAAGAATACTTTTAGCACCAGAAAAACGTTAGGATAGGCCACAGATAATGACATAAATTTCAGTTGGTACTACAGAACTTCACTACAGCACGAAAAAGCGGTACCATGTTTTAACCATACTGAAAAGCTTTTTTTTTTTCGTCCGACACTCATCAGAGTATGAAACGTCGGATAGCGACCGAAAGGTGAACCGAAATTTATAGCCAGATATGCGGGTACACGTGATATGATGAATAATGTGTCCAGTTAGCCATATGATTGGCCTCTTGGCACCTATTCACCATTGTTTACTTGAAGAGTCCAAGTGAGAAAATGAACTCTTTTTGTTTACACAAGACTGGGTTTTGAGTCTTTATGTAAACTGATTCCAAAACACTTAAATGAAAGGACGATCTTGCTTGCCCAATGATCCGAAAATTATCGTCTGAATATGTTTTGGCGCATTCTGGGTTTTTAATGAGATGTTGTCCTATGGCCGAATCACTTTTCATTTTAGAATTAGAGTTTTTACACATACGAGGTGGCTGTTCCCTTATTGCAGTGTTTTTCTTCCTGATGCTCGTGGGTATATGTTGCTTTATTCTGTCAGCTAGTCTCTGCGTAGTGCGTCCTACGTACCGAGCTTCACATCGGTACGAAAATTCATAAACTACACAACTTTTTTGAGTGGTAGGAACGCTATCTTTTTTAGCAGATGGTAGCATGACCTTAGTATTGTAGACCACACGAGGTTTCACAGCATAGAAACAGGATGTAATGGCTTTGTTAATTTGGTTTTCAAATCTTGATGAAACATTACCAATCCAGGGCAATTTTAGGTAAACTGGGCACTTCTCAGGACCACACGGTTTTTCCGCTGCAAAGTTGGCAAGTTTTTGCTTAATACAAGAAATAAGGACATCGTCTGGATATCCATTTTCAATGAGCAGTTGTTTTACTCTATCAAGCTCTGAGCCTAATTTAGTTTTGGAGCAAATCAGTAAACACTACAATAAGGGAACAGCCACCTCGTATGTGTAAAAACTCTAATTCTAAAATGAAAAGTGATTCGGCCATAGGACAACATCTCATTAAAAACCCAGAATGCGCCAAAACATATTCAGACGATAATTTTCGGATCATTGGGCAAGCAAGATCGTCCTTTCATTTAAGTGTTTTGGAATCAGTTTACATAAAGACTCAAAACCCAGTCTTGTGTAAACAAAAAGAGTTCATTTTCTCACTTGGACTCTTCAAGTAAACAATGGTGAATAGGTGCCAAGAGGCCAATCATATGGCTAACTGGACACATTATTCATCATATCACGTGTACCCGCATATCTGGCTATAAATTTCGGTTCACCTTTCGGTCGCTATCCGACGTTTCATACTCTGACGAGTGTCGGACGAAAAAAAGCTTTTCAGTATGGTTAAAACATAAATTTCACAAATGATAGAAGTTGATACACTTCAGCTTATGAAACAAGAAAAGCAACACCCACTAAAATCATGGGAGGATACCAATGCTTTTCTCTTGCGGATCCCTCCAGATATGGTTTGAAATTAAAGGACAAATTAAAGCACAATGCATAACATCTAGTGCAGAACTGCTAAACATCAGAGTTATTGCATGCTGAAAAATGCGTCTTTAATTTCAGTGCCATTGAGGAATGTCTCCGAATGTCAAAAAATATGTGACGATTTCTTCAATAATGTGACAGAACTCTACACACGTTTTGAAGCAAGATCAGAGATAGGTGAAGTGAACATAGCACACCCTGCGCAGCCTGCTGAAAGAAGAAGCAAGCTCGAGCGAAAGCGAAGTTCCATGAGTGTCAAAACAATATCAAATGCTGCAGACGAAGTCGTAGAGCTCAAATGATTTGGTCGTGCAAACATTCCATCAGACTACACATGGACATAAGTAATATTCCATAACAATGAAATATGATTAACATATCACTTACCATAAATTCTCGAATAGCCCCCCTCAGCTAAGATAGCCTCCAAATAAGTCCCCATGCAAGCACTTTAAATTGTTAATACGCCCCCGTTGAATAAGCCCCAACCAAGTTGATGATGAAGACATTGATAGAGACCAATGCTTAAATTTGGATTGTTAATTTATTCCTATGGAGACAACGAGCATTGAAAGTGATAATATTATCCGATATATGTAATATACTGTTGTAAGTCCATCAAATAAGCCCTCAACCCAAACAGGTCATTATCTCGAATACACAATCACACGACAAGGTTCAAGAATATATAAGAAAAACAGGGGGTTAATTCGAGAACTGGTGGTGCCTTCAACATTAGATAAATTCAAACATCACATCCTTACTCCGACAACAGGATGTACGATAGTTTATTATCGTCATAACAACACCAATATGATTGATTTTGATTGAAGATAAAACAGTGGTGAATATGAGCCAATTTTGGCCAAAAAGTAAGGCTATAACCTTTGGTTTTTGATGAAAAATGACCAGAATTGAAATTGATTGATTTTGATTGGAGATTAAAAAGTGGTGAAAATGAGCCAATTTTGGCCAAAAAGTAAGGCTATAACCTTTGGTTTTTGATGAAAAATGACCAGAATTGAAATTGATTGATTTTGATTGGAGATTAAAAAGTGGTGAAAATGAGCCAATTTTGGCCAAAAAGTAAGGCTATAACCTTTGGTTTTTGATGAAAAATGACCAGAATTGAAATTGATTGATTTTGATTGGAGATTAAAAAGTGGTGAAAATGAGCCAATTTTGGCCAAAAAGTAAGGCTATAACCTTTGGTTTTTGATGAAAAATGACCAGAATTGAAATTGATTGATTTTGATTGGAGATTAAAAAGTGATGAAAATGAGCCAATTTTGGCCAAAAAGTAAGGCTATAACCTTTGGTTTTTGATGAAAAATGACCAGAATTGAAATTGATTGATTTTGATTGGAGATTAAAAAGTGGTGAAAATGAGCCAATTTTGGCCAAAAAGTAAGGCTATAACCTTTGGTTTTTGATGAAAAATGACCAGAATTGAAATTGATTGATTTTGATTCGAGATTAAAAAGTGGTGAAAATGAGCCAATTTTGGCCAAAAAGTAAGGCTATAACCTTTGGTTTTTGATGAAAAATGACCAGAATTGAAATTGATTGATTTTGATTGGAGATTAAACAGTGGTGAAAATGAGCCAATTTTGGCCAAAAAGTAAGGCTATAACCTTTGGTTTTTGATGAAAAATGACCAGAATTGAAATTGATTGATTTTGATTGGAGATTAAAAAGTGGTGAAAATGAGCCACTTTTGGCCAAAAAGTAAGGCTATAACCTTTGGTTTTTGATGAAAAATGACCAGAATTGAAATTGATTGATTTTGATTGGAGATTAAAAAGTGGTGAAAATGAGCCAATTTTGGCCAAAAAGTAAGGCTATAACCTTTGGTTTTTGATGAAAAATGACCAGAATTGAAATTGATTGATTTTGATTGGAGATTAAAAAGTGGTGAAAATGAGCCAATTTTGGCCAAAAAGTAAGGCTATAACCTTTGGTTTTTGATGAAACATGACCAGAATTGAAATTGATTGATTTTGATTGGAGATTAAAAAGTGGTGAAAATGAGCCAATTTTGGCCAAAAAGTAAGGCTATAACCTTTGGTTTTTGATGAAACATGACCAGAATTGAAATTGATTGATTTTGATTGGAGATTAAAAAGTGGTGAAAATGAGCCAATTTTGGCCAAAAAGTAAGGCTATAACCTTTGGTTTTTGATGAAAAATGACCAGAATTGAAATTGATTGATTTTGATTGGAGATTACAACGTGATGAAAATGAGCCAATTTTGGCCAAACAGTAAGGCTATAACCTTTGGTTTTTGATGAAAAATGACCAGAATTGAAATTGATTGATTTTGATTGGAGATTAAAAAGTGGTGAAAATGAGCCAATTTTGGCCAAAAAGTAAGGCTATAACCTTTGGTTTTTGATGAAAAATTACCAGAATTGAAATTGATTGATTTTGATTGGAGATTAAAAAGTGGTGAAAATGAGCCAATTTTGGCCAAAAAGTAAGGCTATAACCTTTGGTTTTTGATGAAAAATGACCAGAATTGAAATTGATTGATTTTGATTGGAGATTAAACAGTGGTGAAAATGAGCCAATTTTGGCCAAAAAGTAAGGCTATAACCTTTGGTTTTTGATGAAAAATGACCAGAATTGAAATTGATTGATTTTGATTGGAGATTAAAAAGTGGTGAAAATGAGCCAATTTTGGCCAAAAAGTAAGGCTATAACCTTTGGTTTCTGATGAAAAATGACCAGAATTGAAATTGATTGATTTTGATTGGAGATTAAAAAGTGGTGAAAATGAGCCAATTTTGGCCAAAAAGTAAGGCTATAACCTTTGGTTTTTGATGAAAAATGACCAGAATTGAAATTGATTGATTTTGATTGGAGATTAAAAAGTGGTGAAAATGAGCCAATTTTGGCCAAAAAGTAAGGCTATAACCTTTGGTTTTTGATGAAAAATGACCAGAATTGAAATTGATTGATTTTGATTGGAGATTAAAAAGTGGTGAAAATGAGCCAATTTTGGCCAAAAAGTAAGGCTATAACCTTTGGTTTTTGATGAAACATGACCAGAATTGAAATTGATTGATTTTGATTGGAGATTAAAAAGTGGTGAAAATGAGCCAATTTTGGCCAAAAAGTAAGGCTATAACCTTTGGTTTTTGATGAAAAATGACCAGAATTGAAATTGATTGATTTTGATTGGAGATTAAAAAGTGGTGAAAATGAGCCACTTTTGGCCAAAAAGTAAGGCTATAACCTTTGGTTTTTGATGAAAAATGACCAGAATTGAAATTGATTGATTTTGATTGGAGATTAAAAAGTGGTGAAAATGAGCCAATTTTGGCCAAAAAGTAAGGCTATAACCTTTGGTTTTTGATGAAACATGACCAGAATTGAAATTGATTGATTTTGATTGGAGATTAAAAAGTGGTGAAAATGAGCCAATTTTGGCCAAAAAGTAAGGCTATAACCTTTGGTTTTTGATGAAAAATGACCAGAATTGAAATTGATTGATTTTGATTGGAGATTAAAAAGTGGTGAAAATGAGCCAATTTTGGCCAAAAAGTAAGGCTATAACCTTTGGTTTTTGATGAAAAATGACCAGAATTGAAATTGATTGATTTTGATTGGAGATTAAACAGTGGTGAAAATGAGCCAATTTTGGCCAAAAAATAAGGCTATAACCTTTGGTTTTTGATGAAAAATGACCAGAATTGAAATTGATTGATTTTGATTGGAGATTAAACAGTGGTGAAAATGAGCCAATTTTGGCCAAAAAGTAAGGCTATAACCTTTGGTTTTTGATGAAAAATGACCAGAATTGAAATTGATTGATTTTGATTGGAGATTAAAAAGTGGTGAAAATGAGCCAATTTTGGCCAAAAAGTAAGGCTATAACCTTTGGTTTTTGATGAAAAATGACCAGAATTGAAATTGATTGATTTTGATTGGAGATTAAAAAGTGGTGAAAATGAGCCAATTTTGGCCAAAAAGTAAGGCTATAACCTTTGGTTTTTGATGAAAAATGACCAGAATTGAAATTGATTGATTTTGATTGGAGATTAAAAAGTGGTGAAAATGAGCCAATTTTGGCCAAAAAGTAAGGCTATAACCTTTGGTTTTTGATGAAAAATGACCAGAATTGAAATTGATTGATTTTGATTGGAGATTAAAAAGTGGTGAAAATGAGCCAATTTTGGCCAAAAAGTAAGGCTATAACCTTTGGTTTTTGATGAAAAATGACCAGAATTGAAATTGATTGATTTTGATTGGAGATTAAACAGTGGTGAAAATGAGCCAATTTTGGCCAAAAAGTAAGGCTATAACCTTTGGTTTTTGATGAAAAATGACCAGAATTGAAATTGATTGATTTTGATTGGAGATTAAAAAGTGGTGAAAATGAGCCAAGTTTGGCCACAAAGTAAGGCTATAACCTTTGTTTTTTGATGAAAAATGACCAGAATTGAAATTGATTGATTTTGATTGGAGATTAAAAAGTGGTGAAAATGAGCCAATTTTGGCCAAAAAGTAAGGCTATAACCGTTGGTTTTTGATGAAAAGTGACCAGAATTGAAATTGATTGATTTTGATTGGAGATTAAACAGTGGTGAAAATGAGCCAATTTTGGCCAAAAAGTAAGGCTATAACCTTTGTTTTTTGATGAAAAATGACCAGAATTGAAATTGATTGATTTTGATTGGAGATTAAAAAGTGGTGAAAATGAGCCAATTTTGGCCAAAAAGTAAGGCTATAACCGTTGGTTTTTGATGAAAAGTGACCAGAATTGAAATTGATTGATTTTGATTGGAGATTAAAAAGTGGTGAAAATGAGCCAATTTTGGCCAAAAAGTAAGGCTATAACCTTTGGTTTTGGATGAAACATGACCAGAATTGAAATTGATTGATTTTGATTGGAGATTAAAAAGTGGTGAAAATGAGCCAATTCTGGCCAAAAAGTAAGGCTATAACCTTTGGTGTTTGATGAAAAATTACCAGAATTGAAATTGATTGATTTTGATTCGAGATTAAAAAGTGGTGAAAATGAGCCAATTTTGGCCAAAAAGTAAGGCTATAACCTTTGGTTTTTGATGAAAAATGACCAGAATTGAAATTGATTGATTTTGATTGGAGATTAAAAAGTGGTGAAAATGAGCCAATTTTGGCCAAAAAGTAAGGCTATAACCTTTGGTTTTTGATGAAAAATGACCAGAATTGAAATTGATTGATTTTGATTGGAGATTAAACAGTGGTGAAAATGAGCCAATTTTGGCCAAAAAGTAAGGCTATAACCTTTGGTTTTTGATGAAAAATGACCAGAATTGAAATTGATTGATTTTGATTGGAGATTAAACAGTGGTGAAAATGAGCCAAATTTGGCCAAAAAGTAAGGCTATAACCTTTGTTTTTTGATGAAAAATGACCAGAATTGAAATTGATTGATTTTGATTGGAGATTAAAAAGTGGTGAAATTGAGCCAATTTTGGCCAAAAAGTAAGGCTACAACCTTTGGTTTTTGATGATAAATGACCAGAATTGAAATTGATTGATTTTGATTGGAGATTAAAAAGTGGTGAAAATGAGCCAATTTTGGCCAAAAAGTAAGGCTATAACCTTTGGTTTTTGATGAAAAATGACCAGAATTGAAATTGATTGATTTTGATTGGAGATTAAAAAGTGGTGAAAATGAGCCAATTTTGGCCAAAAAGTAAGGCTATAACCGTTGGTTTTTGATGAAAAGTGACCAGAATTGAAATTGATTGATTTTGATTGGAGATTAAAAAGTGGTGAAAATGAGCCAATTTTGGCCAAAAAGTAAGGCTATAACCTTTGTTTTTTGATGAAAAATGACCAGAATTGAAATTGATTGATTTTGATTGGAGATTAAAAAGTGGTGAAAATGAGCCAATTTTGGCCAAAAAGTAAGGCTATAACCGTTGGTTTTTGATGAAAAGTGACCAGAATTGAAATTGATTGATTTTGATTGGAGATTAAAAAGTGGTGAAAATGAGCCAATTCTGGCCAAAAAGTAAGGCTATAACCTTTGGTGTTTGATGAAAAATTACCAGAATTGAAATTGATTGATTTTGATTGGAGATTAAAAAGTGGTGAAAATGAGCCAATTTTGGCCAAAAAGTAAGGCTATAACCTTTGGTTTTTGATGAAAAATGACCAGAATTGAAATTGATTGATTTTGATTGGAGATTAAACAGTGGTGAAAATGAGCCAATTCTGGCCAAAAAGTAAGGCTATAACCTTTGGTTTTTGATGAAAAATGACCAGAATTGAAATTGATTGATTTTGATTGGAGATTAAACAGTGGTGAAAATGAGCCAATTTTGGCCAAAAAGTAAGGCTATAACCTTTGGTTTTTGATGAAAAATGACCAGAATTGAAATTGATTGATTTTGATTGGAGATTAAACAGTGGTGAAAATGAGCCAAATTTGGCCAAAAAGTAAGGCTATAACCTTTGTTTTTTGATGAAAAATGACCAGAATTGAAATTGATTGATTTTGATTGGAGATTAAAAAGTGGTGAAAATGAGCCAATTTTGGCCAAAAAGTAAGGCTATAACCTTTGTTTTTTGATGAAAAATGACCAGAATTGAAATTGATTGATTTTGATTGGAGATTAAAAAGTGGTGAAAATGAGCCAATTTTGGCCAAAAAGTAAGGCTATAACCGTTGGTTTTTGATGAAAAGTGACCAGAATTGAAATTGATTGATTTTGATTGGAGATTAAAAAGTGGTGAAAATGAGCCAATTCTGGCCAAAAAGTAAGGCTATAACCTTTGGTGTTTGATGAAAAATTACCAGAATTGAAATTGATTGATTTTGATTGGAGATTAAAAAGTGGTGAAAATGAGCCAATTTTGGCCAAAAAGTAAGGCTATAACCTTTGGTTTTTGATGAAAAATGACCAGAATTGAAATTGATTGATTTTGATTGGAGATTAAACAGTGGTGAAAATGAGCCAATTTTGGCCAAAAAGTAAGGCTATAACCTTTGGTTTTTGATGAAAAATGACCAGAATTGAAATTGATTGATTTTGATTGGAGATTAAACAGTGGTGAAAATGAGCCAATTTTGGCCAAAAAGTAAGGCTATAACCTTTGGTTTTTGATGAAAAATGACCAGAATTGAAATTGATTGATTTTGATTGGAGATTAAACAGTGGTGAAAATGAGCCAAATTTGGCCAAAAAGTAAGGCTATAACCTTTGTTTTTTGATGAAAAATGACCAGAATTGAAATTGATTGATTTTGATTGGAGATTAAAAAGTGGTGAAATTGAGCCAATTTTGGCCAAAAAGTAAGGCTACAACCTTTGGTTTTTGATGAGAAATGACCAGAATTGAAATTGATTGATTTTGATTGGAGATTAAACAGTGGTGAAAATGAGCCAATTTTGGCCAAAAAGTAAGGCTATAACCTTTGGTTTTTGATGAAAAATGACCAGAATTGAAATTGATTGATTTTGATTGGAGATTAAAAAGTGGTGAAAATGAGCCAATTTTGGCCAAAAAGTAAGGCTATAACCGTTGGTTTTTGATGAAAAGTGACCAGAATTGAAATTGATTGATTTTGATTGGAGATTAAAAAGTGGTGAAAATGAGCCAATTTTGGCGAAATGTATGGATTTGGCCATTGTAGTCTTGCAAAAGTGAACAGACTCGAAAATTGGTCATCCTGGTTCTTGGAAAGTGTTCAAATGAGACATTTGTTGTTAGGAGGTAAAGGTATTGCTTTTGTATATTGTGCAACCCTGAGTAAAATTGAAAATTATTTACTATGCGATGAGAGAGTTTCTCTAGTGGTCATTTTTGGGCATTACTCCAAGGATATATCGTTACTCTTTTTTAGCAAATTTTGCTCATTTTCATTAATTCTCTATGGGCAATAAAAATTACTGATTTTAAATTTTTGTCACGTGTGGGCAACATAGCAAAGCTATTTGCGTACTGTTTGGCCGAAATTGACTCATTGTCATGAAGGCTCATGTTCAAAAGTCATCGACTTTGATTGCTTATTGAAAAGTGCTGAAACTGAGCGAATGTTGGCTAAAAGGTAAGACTATAGCCTTGGCATGTTTATCCAAAAATGACAAATATAAAGTTAAAGCTATTTGATTGCATAGTTAAATGTGACAAAAAGGAGCCAA
Organism: Mastigias papua; assembly: GCA_964019165.1. Lineage (NCBI taxonomy): Eukaryota > Metazoa > Cnidaria > Scyphozoa > Rhizostomeae > Mastigiidae > Mastigias > Mastigias papua. Next base: position 11,910,045 of record OZ025285.1, on the reverse strand, counting down.
TTTTGTTGAAATATGAAAGGCGAGAGCCTGTCACATGTAGTGTAGAATGGTCATCTTAAAGATTTGTGTTGTAACGTCATAATAGTATTTTTGTGAGAAATATAATTTAACTTAAATTTCAACGCCTTTGTAATCAGGAAAGTCTTCTGTAATACATTTTAATATGGAAAATTTGTTCAATATGTAAATCAGTTTATAAGGATGTGACTACATCTTCAATTAGGAGCTCGCCGTCATCTGTTTCAATACAAGCAAGTTCTTCAAGAAACGACGAATCGCTCATGATTCTTGAGTATAACCTTGAAAAGTTATTGACAATAATGGGTATTGGTAAAGCAACTACCAAAACGCCGGTTACTGCGAGAAATGCGCCAACTAGTCTTCCACCTTGAAAAAATACGTGTAAATATTAGGCACTGTAAGTGATAAAGAAGTACTTCGAATAAAGCTGCGAATAGAGTAGGAGAAGAATGGAATGATTGTGAACGTGTTTGAATTTGAGTAGTATGGTTGTGTGAACATGTTCGAATTTGAATGGTATGATTCTAAAAATGTTTGAATTTGAATGGCATGATTGTAAACATGTTTGAACGACATGGGTGTCTGAAGATGCTTGAATTTGAGTAGTATGGTTATGTGGACATGTTTGAATTTGAATGGCATGATTGTGCGAACATGTTTGAATTTGAATGTCATGAATGTAAACGTGTTTGAATTTTAGTAGTATGGTTGCATGAACATGCTTGAATTTGAATGGCATGATTGCGAGAACATGTTTGAATTTGAATGTCATGAATGTAAACGTGGTTGAATTTTAGTAGTATGGTTGCGTGAACATGCTTGAATTTGAATGGCATGATTGCGAGAACATGTTTGAATTTGAATGTCATGAATGTAAACGTGTTTGAATTTGAATAGTATGGTTGTGTGAACATGTTTGAATTTGAATATGATTGTGTGAACATGTATAAATTTGAACATGCTTGAATTTACCGAAAACTGATTACTTGATGTTTTTTATAAATTAAATTCTCAATGAATCGCTGATTGATGAGTTGTTTGATTGATTGGTTAATTGATTGGTTGATTGATTGATCAAGGGATCCATTTATTCATTCATTCATTCATTCATTCATTCATTCATTCATTCATTCATTCATTCATTAGGTATTGCAAGGTCAATTACTAATAAGTTTGCAACAAAGTAATATGATTGATAATGACTTATAACATTTTAATAAATTGAATGAACAATGCTCAATAAAAATACCTGCTGTCACTGGAACTATGTCGCCATAGCCAACAGTTGTCAGTGTCACAATCGAAAGCCAGAATGTATGAGGTACGCTGTGGAACTTCGTGTTCGGGTCGCCTTCAGTCTCGAAGTAGTAAAAAGCACTCGAAAAGAGAACAGTTATTACAGCTAGCAAAAAAACCAACAGGAACAGCTCTTTAACGCTTGATCGGAGTGTCTGCATCAACAACTGCAGTGCCTTTGAGTAACGTGATAGTTTGAAAATCCTAAAAACTCTCACCAGACGCAAAACTCGAAGAATAGCAAGTGACGTCAGACCAGTCCCAGTCTTCTCGAGTGCTATTATCACGTAGAATGGAACAATGGCAGCAAGATCAACAATGTTGAGAGGTTGGTAAACGAATCGCAGTTTGTTTGGGCAACTACCAAAGCGGAGGAGATACTCGATAGTGAACCACGAGACACATATTGATTCTATGCACATAAACACATCTTGAGCCACTGATGAGATCCTTGTCCCGTTGGATTTCTTGAAATGTGGAAGCGTTTCGATGCAAAATACGACAATCGAAACAACAATAACAAACGTAGATATCAGGGAGATCACCTTCGCCAGCCTGGAAGTATTCGGATACTCCATCGTCTCCCAAACTTTCCGCTGGTATCTGTTTTTCGGCAGTTCTATAACTGGTTGGTCGATTGTTGCTAACAATGATTTGTAAAAATCAACAGCCTCGCTCTCAAAGCCGAAAAATCGCAGATCATCAAGATAAACTTTATCAGGTACAGCTTCAGGCTTTGCTAATATTCCAGTTTGTAAATATGTCAGTAATGCTTCGAAAACTTTAGGATTTCTATCAAAAAAATATTCGTCGTTCCTCTCATCATAATAACTTGATCGCGCTTTCTTTGCCAAAAGACAGTTAGGCTTTGAGGTAAATGTGCGCTGGTAAGTCTCGTATTTTTTGCCCGAAACATTAACAACGACTCTTAGTTTTGGCGTTATACTGGCCTTCCTGGGTCGATGCGACTCGTAAATATGGCCCCGTGTGCGCAACAAGTCACTACGAGAAAGTTTCGGGGATTCCATGGTGCGCCCAGACCAATTGCGATCCCGTAGTTCGGGGGGCGCGTTCAACATGTCGTAATGCAGTGCCATTGCCATCATGAGCAGAAAATTTGGTAGCTAAAGAGATATAAAAGTTAGCTCAATATAATGGAGAAATTTCAGCTTCCAATATTGTAGTTATGCTTCGTAACCGCGAACCCTTTACGGCGTAAAGCTTACGCGAAGGGTAGGGGTAACTGAGCTACAAGTTTGGGGTGGGGGCCAAGGGATTCAACGGCTTCTAAATTATCATCAAGGATGACTATTTAAAAATCGATTAATAAAACAATTGTATAAATGTGCACAATAACGAAATATTCCCAAGAAAATGCCACTAGGGTCATAAAATGATGCACTAGTTCAAAAAACGATCCTGTTGTTTCAATGTCAGTTTTTACTTAAAGTGCTTAAGTTCATACTCACGAACAGTTACAAAAAATAAACATCTTTGGGTTCTAATCAACATTAATCGGCCATCTTCGAATACAATGTAAATATTATATTTAATAACATGAAAAAAACGAATGAACATCTGAGCAGCTACTAACCCCTTAGTTTAAAACTTTACTTTGTTGACTTGACTCTTTCTCAGCAACACCTGTCACTGGCCGTGCAATTGATCCAGATAAAATAGGCACAAGTCTTACATCAACACGCATTGATCATTCTAGTGACTTCACAAATGTGTTTGGGTTTTGAGAAAGATATGGCAAAACGTCTCGAACGCGAAGCAAAAACTCACGATACTCGTCAAGCGTTGTCCTAATCGTGAATAAACTCTGGCGGAGTCATTGTCCATCCAAAACAAATGAAGCCATCATTATTTGTTAAGACGGCTTTAAGATCCAAAAGTAGGGGGGCTAGTTAATATGAGCTTTTGCATGACTATAGAAAAACCAAAGGATACAAAGAAGACGGGGGTTACAATGGTCTTCCGAATGGAGGGTATTGCTCTGTTCAAGTCTGAGGGAAGATTTAAGAGAATACTCGTATATTTCTCAAAATAACATCAGCTTTACACTGTCACTTTTTCTCTATGATAAGTGTAAATCAATTTCTATGTCCAGCACTTGAACCTCGGTCTCAGCAACACATATTTAAATTTGGAACGGAATTGCTAAGTGGTATACACATATAGAGGGAAACAGTGTACCAAAGCTGCGGCTCCACAGCAATAAACGAACTACAAGAACTTAAAAATCGGGCTACAAGAATAGTGACTAACAGTAGATATGATGCTTCTGCAAAACCTATCATTAAGAAACTTGGATGGCACACTGTTAGTGAAATTATTCAAATGGAGACTTTGAGTATGGTATACAAATCTATGAATAATCTGGCTCCCTTGTACTTTACAGGAATGTTCTCAAGGCTCTCTGATACAAGTAGAAGAGATTTACGTGATACTAGATCTGATTTAGAAATTCCCATGCGAAAGTCTGCAAATAGCCAAAAATGCTTCTATGCAAAGGCGCGAAAATGTGGAATTGTCTCAAAGCTTAGAATCTAAATTGTCCCCGACTTTGAAAGCTTTAAAAAAAAGCATATCAAACCTCGCAATTACCTAATTCTCTCTCATATCATATCTTGCATATGCATGATCATATATATAATTTTTATACAAATTTGCTTATGAATTGTACTGATTGTAGTATTATTTTAGATTTACGTGTAAACTTAGATAGTTTCTTTTCGTTTGTAAGTTTTTTTTATTAACAGGGTACATTGCAAAACAGTAAAACTGAATATTTTACCCTGTATCAATATCATAAATAAATAAATAAAAACAAAAACAAAACTAAGTCGAATTTAATTGCACATGGTAACTTTCTGCTGAGCAATACTTGAACTAATTAACAGCTTCTGGTATAAGCAAGCATTGACATGTTTCTGGGGATACTTCTACCATTCCTTGCAAACCTAACTCAGCAAATGCCCCCCCCCCCTTTGCAACATTTCCCAAAATATGATATTGGCATTTTAGAAGGAAGTTCTTTAAATTTCTGCTTAATCAGTCAAGTAGTTCATAGCCGTTATCATCAAAACAACAAACTAAAATCCGTAACATCGGTCCGCTTTGAAGGATTTTTTAAATGAATTAACTTAACATGAGAACAAACTGGCGGTTCTGCAAAAACACATAATTTGACTGAGAACGACTCCTCGGTAGTATCTACAATTAAGATGCTGACAGTTTTAATATATCTGATAATCTGAAACGAAATAGACCTCACTGAAATCGTTTTCATTTCCCACGCGAGTTTACTTCGCTACAAAAAAACAAACTTCACATATGCACCACCTCACCATAACTATCGAACTCCCTTACCAGAAAGCGGGAAATATAAAAATTGATGTTGCACTATCGTTAGAAAAAGCAGAAACATTTTTCAGTATAACGAAAGTACGTTTTGGTCCGACACTCATCAGGACATGACACACTAGGTGTGAGTGGGTGCCCATTGGCCAACTATACAGCCAATCGGACGCAGTATCCTCTTGTCACGTGAATCTATCCGCATCTTATGATATATTTCGGTTCACCATTTGGTCGCATTCCCATGTTTCATACTCTGATGAGTGTCAGGAGAAAATCTGCTTTCAATATGAAAAAATGTTTCCGCTTTTCGTGCTACGGTGAAATTCTATCGTGCCAAAAGGGAATTCAGCAAAATCGATATTTTAAAATGCAACAAGTAACCCCAAAGCCCCATATTTGCCCACATTTCCCCACAGTTCCCTATGATTGCAGCTCAATATCTCCAATTCTTCGAGTTTCATACCAAAGTCCTTGGGAACATTTAAAAAAATTATGAAAACCATATTCCTCTCAATGTTTTCATTACTGCGCTTTAAACGAATCCCCTCCCCCCCTCCCCCCCTAGAACAAAGGTGGTTCGCCGATGGGACACTTGAAGTTGGCGTGCAAGTGACATTTCTCCATTATCGCATGTACTTCTCCAAAAAAACAAAAATGTTTGGGAGGAGGAACAAATTATTCGCTGAATTCTGCATTTTTATTGGTATCTAAAAACTACTAACTACAAATGTAAATAGGCAGATAGCTAGCGTTAAATTTTTTAGCAGATTTTCACTTTCAGTCGAGGGAAAAACCGTACCAAATCCCATATCACAAATACTCAAGCTTAGGACTCATCAAAAAGACAATTTTAGCAACTTTTTAAAGGGAAATTTTTATATCCAAGAATTAAATGGATTCTTAGCGTACACAAAAAGTATTCTAGGCCATTATTAATTTTAAAGAAAATATTGAATGTTTATCTCCAATGCTGAGCATGGATTTGGAAGCTCAAACTTGCTCAGAACATCAGGATGCAAAACACCAATTTTACCAATAACAACACCATTAACAACGATGTCCGCGGATCTTCCAGGGAAGAATGTTGCATCTGGAGTGCAAAATATTCTCTTTCAAACAAAAGGCATAGAAAAAGTTAAAGATATGAGTAATGTATTTCTTGATATGCTATATTCATTACATACCACTAAATGTCACATGTTCTATTTATTTCCTATAACCTATAACGTATTTCACAAATCTAAGAGATAGCTAATTCAACTACAACGACGCCTTTTCATTATAATAAATTCCCTAATATACTTCACTTTACTATTATTCCGGGTGACTTAAATCCTAAAATCTCTTTCTCCTCACATAAGCCTCGTTCACCCTTGTGAAGCAAACGAGGTAAGCATGCGCAGGAGCTTGGATGTGAAAAAGCCCCTTCTGCGCATGCTTACTTCGATTCCTTCAGCTCTTGCCTCATAAGTCCTTGTTTTATATCACCTAAGAATTTACAAAAAGACTACTATGTACTTTGGTTGCACCATATACAGCGGAAAAAGACACTGAGTCATCAGGTCATAACTGCATATAATGCCTACTATTCAACATATGTACAACAATTGTACAACAATTGTACAATAGGATAGATAAAGTTCATCTCACACTATATGCACTTCATAAGTACAAACCAGGCATTAAAGAACATCAGCTGCAAGGAAATGCATAATAAAAAATGCAATGCAATGCATAATTCATAATAAAAATCAAAACCTACCATCCCTGGCTCTGATGTGATAGCCTATGTTTGGATTTGACTGTTTATCTTCAGTAGGCTGTACATCCAGTAGCTGCATAAAGCGATCTAGTAGGCCTTGTGTAACCTCGAACCCCGGTGTCCTATTACAATAAACAGCACAGAAGCGGCGTTCGTTCCTGGATCCAACATCTATGGGAAGTAAGAAAACACCACTGGTATGAGACTACTCTCCAGTCCGGAATAGACGTCCCCCCCCGACTATTTATTTTTTCGAAAAATGCACACCAGGACATTCTTATTGCAACCCCCCCCGCTTATTAATTTTGAGCCAAGAGGACATTTTCCCAACCAGACCAAGAATTGTCCGGAGAAAGTAACTCGTTGTGAATGTTTGTTGTGCTGAAAAAATGCTATCGTGAAATGCGTAAGTGCTGCAAGAAGCACTGAAAACTCAGCCGACAGTTGTGCCAATGATGATGTCATTCTGAACGCCGATTATAGACACATTTTTAGCATGCTAGAAATATGTAATAAACGCAATAAATTGTTTTTCAAAAAGTTAAAGTTTTTTATCCAGTGCATATGTTGGTCTTCTGTCCACATCCATTAATAACAGCCCACCCCATAGACATTCACCTTGGAGCTTTTCCACCCCCCCGGTTATTGCAACCCCCCCGCTTATTTACTTTGAGACTTTTTTCCAACCCCCCCGCTTATTGCCACCCCCCCTTCTATTCCGGACTGGAGAGTAGATGTATTTGGCATATGTCACATCAGTTCAAGGGAGAGGGAGGGCTTTAAATTTAGGGAGGCTGCAAACTATCCGCTGACTCAATTGTGCTGAGCTACAAGCCGTAATGAGCTGCAGCTACTTTCTCCAAAAGTATTGTTGTTTAAAGAAATTACCAAATAAACAGATTTCTGCCTAACTGAGGAGTTACTTCCCATGCTACCAGCTTCCCACTTCCCAGGCTTATGCGTCAGTTTTAATAATGACCTTATAAAAAGATTAAGTATTAATTTATAACATTTTACTGATCACATCAGATTTAAAATTTTCTTGCCGGAATTCTACTATGTTTTTTCGTGAAAGATGGTTCCCAAAATATTTTAACACAGTTTGTATAAATTCTTCAGCTTTTACAATAGCAAATTTAGTTCAATTTGTTCCTTAATATCTTGTTACAAAGAAAATGTATAAACAAAGAAATAGAAACCTTTTGATTCATCCCGCAAAACAACATCGGAAATTTCAAATAATTTCAGTGGCAAAGGCATCTTCCTGTTGCTTGCTATAGTCTTGAGAAGGCCTGGTAGTAATGTCGTTCTAGCAACCTGGAATAAATTCCCTTTGATAAATATGAACTATAGCAAGTGCTTTGACGCGGAGAGAAATCTGAGTAACACAGAAAATAAATGAAGATATTGGGATCAGCAAATTGACAAAAATGTTGATTTTATAGGATAACCATAGAATACATTAGAATACATTATGAATATATTGGAATAAATTAGCAATGCATTGGAATACATTAGAAGCATCTTCGAATACATTAGCAATATCTTGGAATACATTCGAGTACATTAGTAATACAATAAAATATATTGAATGAATTAGCAATTCAAAGGAATATTACCAATGTCTTGGACTATATTGGAATAGACTAGTAATACAGCGGAATAAATTAGCGACATATTGGAATAAATTAGCAATTTATTGGAATACATTAGTAATAAAATAGAGTAGATTAGCAGCATAATTGACTAAATTAGCAATCCAATGGATCACATTCGTAATAAATTACATCATAAGAATTCTCATAAGCACATTTCAAGTACAAAATGTTTCCAAAAACGAAAAACACCTCCCAGCTACAAACCTGGAATTCTGCAGTTTTTGGGTTTCCAATGTGAACAGCTTCCTTGCATCCATCGGGTCTGTTCAACCTTTCTGAAACATCGTCTCTAGAGCACTAGAGATCATATACGTAAATAAGTTTCCAGCCAAAGACAAATTAAACATGAACAAAACACAATAGTACAGAAAACGTAAAATTATGAACATGCATTGTCGTTAATACAACTCGTCATAATGGAAAGTAGCTGAAAAGAGCTGAAACATCACAACACAAATTGTCTTCAATGTACTGGGATAGGCATTTGATACAGAGTTGTAGTTTAGTAAAAATTTAAAAGCAAATGTACGTAGAATCACATGCGTCTATGGATTCAACGTCATTTTCACAAAAGGCGTAGCTAATGTGTTGATTCACATAAAACAAATAAGTTATGTGAAATTATTAAGTTATGTGAAATTATAAAGAAAGCCGGTAAAACAAAACTTTTCATATCTCACTTCTAACACGTGGATTTGAAAGCAAACACAAGAAAATTAACGCAGCACAAAAGGCAAAATAAATTGAATTAGATCAAACAACAAAATTAAACTGCGTTGGGAAGGAGTAATAAAAGCTGATAAAACCCATATGCACGTTAAAAGAAATAGCATGAATTTACGCGTATCAATTCATATTCAGCAGGAGACAATTGACAATCGCTAAAATGGTATTTCAATTATATATACATATTTACATATATATATACATATTTACATATATATATACATAGTTACATATATATATATATAGTTACATATATATATATATATATATATATATATATATATATATATATATATATATATATATATATATATATATATATATATATACATATATATAGATACATATATAGATACATATATATATATTGAATTCCTTGTACGATTAAGGAATATGTGATTGAAAGTATGATTCAAATAAACAATCGGACATACGAGTGAGAATGTAAGGGCCTCTGTGAAGCCAGCCTGTGCGATGGGCCCTCTGACTAGATCACAAAGTTTATTTAATGGCAGCTGAAATTCAAGGATAAAACATAAGTGCCAAGAATGTGGTTCCTAATGAGGTCACTAATGTAATAAACATTATAGAAATATAACAAAATCAATACTTACGAATAGATTAATATGACGCAATATGATAAAATATAACATTAATATAATATATGCCAAAATACTACAATGAACTAAAAACTATATAATTCAGTACAATATAATATAGTACAACATAAATATAATAAACTATTGCAAAATATAATAGATTACGATATAATCACATGATGCAATATAAGATATAATATAGCATTAAATAATATAATACAATATAATGCAATATAATGTAATATAATATTACATAATATATAATAAAACAACATGATACAATAATGTAGTAAAATATAGCCTGACTTGTTCTCTAACATCAACTGCAGATGTAAACAATCAGATGTATATCTATCCACAACTAAGATAAAAAATATTACCTGATTTGCTATGCAATTTGTGGGTGGTATTACTTCAGTGATATTGTTATATCCGTATGCGATAGCAACATCTTCATAAATATCACATGGGTGAATAACATCTAAAAAAGAGATGCGACAGAAATTTAAGAGCAAACATCAAAGACGATATTCTTAGGCGTCTGATGATTATATTCTTAGATTCTTAGAACATTAGATTCTTAGACATGAAGGATTTTATATTTAATTACAAAAATACCCCCAGTATATCATGAATCGTTTCATCAAAACTAAAATCAAATCACAACTCAAACTCAATCCCAAAACCAAATCCAGTCACAAATCAAATGCAATGGAATTGATTTTGTCATTATCACATAAAAGTGATATATAGAAAGAGAACATGACAAAAAAAGTAATATTTTACTCGCCTATTTTTTATACAACTAAAATGTCCATTCGAAGTCAACAAAAAAATGAACTACATCATAATGCCATCAAATTTTATCAAGAACTGTTGTGGATATATCAAATTACAAAACTGGATCTTGCCAGTTTCATTGTCCGAGAAATTTGCATGCTGTTGCCAGTAAATTCGTACTGTTTTTATTTCAACTAATTCTATTTGATGCATGATATAAATTGTGGCATAAAAAAGGAATCAATATTAAATTCCATTAGCTGACATACCAGCTCGAGTAGGTGGTACAGTAACTCGTAATCTTTTTCCATCTGGAAGAACTTCGGATTTCAAGCACATTTTCGTTAAAATTTCCGCTGCTTTACCCGCATCTATACTAAAAAGCAGCAAGAAAAATAATCGATTTTCAACTGTGTTTTCTGAGGAAAGTAGCCAGGTACCAAGATTCACAGGAAAACAACATTTGGTTGATGAAATTTTAGTCAACCTTATTCACGTGAGGTTACCTATTTGCTCAACACTCATTCTATTTACATTCATCAGAATCAAAAAATAACTATCAAAATATATTTTGAATAAAAGTAACTATCAATAATTGACTTAAAATAGAATTATGATAAATCTCTAATATTGTGACTTACTTGATACCAACCGCCTTGTTAGATTTCTCTAAGTCAACAATTTCCTCTCTGTATTGTAATTTCTAAATTAAAAGATTTAAGTTCACATAAAAATAAATAATTTGCCATGATTTTTACAATAAATGATTACTGTAGTGAGTCTCTGAGCACACCTACGAAAATAGTAGGATGTGTCCCAGCCCCCCTACCCCTGGGAGGTACGCTACTGGCTATAATCAATATGATTTTTAGGGAATAATTTTAAGTACTTACTGGGTATGAAATTATGGTCCCATCGGGTTGAACAACATCCACACTTTCAACTCTGACATAAGAAAATGAAAGAACTGTCAAACAATCTTAAAGCTGGGGCCAACCTAACAAAATTTGTCATACAACGTATAAAATGTTTCAAAGTGTGGCACCCTTGTCTTACAGCACATTCCTGCAACATTTTTTACACGAAATGATTGAAGGTCGTCAAAACAATGAAAAATGTCTCAGTTTGGACTTGCGGGTGAAAGAGCTTCAAGACATGCAACTTAAGTCTCATGTGATACAAACCCATCAATGTGATTGGCCCGTTACCTAATCAACCAAAATCACCAAACGAAAGTGTCTTAGTTTTGCCTACTGTTCAGCAATGAATTTAAGACACCTGAACTAGAAATTTGGAGTCATTCTTACTTCAATCGATTACATTCTATTTTGAATCATCATTCACTCAAAGTCTTATTTTCTAACCATGGACGTGCCATCTCCTTTATTAGTTCAGCTATTAAGATAGCACTTCATTTGTAAGAAAATTCCCAGCATACAAATTCCCTTAAATTGCTGTTTACATTTCTTTGTATCTTATCATCAGTCCATATTTCTTTCTCATAACTTTCTGTTTTGAAGAACACTATGTTCCTTTTATAGGGATCTGAAGTTGCTAATATTTAAGACAAAATTTGGATCATAACTTCCTCAATGGTTGCTCGATTTTTCAAGTCGATTTTTTCGATTTTGTCAGTAATCATACAAAAGGAATAGTATGAAAATAAATAATACGTTCAGTATAAATCATATATTTATCTTGGCAAATAAGTCATTACTAACTACTTTTCTGCGAATGTTATATGATTTAATTTCTTTCAATTCGAAAATGAAAAGTGTAAATGGAAAGGTGTGTTTCTACTTCTGCTAAGTAATAAAGTAATATTTTTGTAGTTGTCTATCGCTACAGAACCTGAGTTGCTTAACGATTTTTTCAACTCGAGTTCAGTTGCTTATAAAATATATTGTATTACTGTATGCTGTATTTCTTTAATTTTTATGTAGTGGACTGGACGAATTTCAAAGTGAAAATGAACTGAACAGAGCCCCAAACAAGATAATACCCAACATATATATCAATGCAATGAAATAACGACGACCCGTGATCTCAGAATTTTCAAGAGGTATTTTAGGAGATTCCATACTGCCAGGTACGATAGAAAGAAAGATACTCGGGCCACAACTCATTTTCTCGCACTTTTACTTCACAATATGTCATAGATCCTGTTGTCTTTTTCCTTTCCTACGCATTTTCACTGAAAAAGTAAAAAACTTTTTAAAATATTCGAAAATCCACATACACATATTGATCTTTGCAATAAACACTAAACATCGTAACCAGTGTGTCCAACACAATAGACGCCTAGGAAGAAAGAAAACAAAAAACAAATCAGATGAACAAATTTAAATATGAAACACAAAATGCTTTGTCTATAAAGATTAAGATATGGCTACCGAAAAACTCTGGTAGAACAGCATAAAAAACATTTTCCTAACTTCAATTAAAGCAGTAAAGGCCAATATTCGGACAAAGCATTTCCTTCTCAATGTATTAATCAAAAAACCAGAACCACAGCCATTACAGAAACATGGCTCTAGCTACAAAATTAGCTGGTACTTTGTCCCAAAGAAAAAAATCCGATCCGACATTGTTAGGGTTAATTTTGAAATCCCATTGGGTGGTCACACACATCCAAACTTTTGAGCAAGCAACTGGATAAAGGTGCTTTAAGGTGATAGGGTCTCCTTTTTGAGACACCTGGTTGAAATTAGTTTTTTTGTTTGTAAGTTTCCTTTGTCTTGGTAAATTGTAATATATAATTATTGTAAGTGGCCGTCGTAGATGGAACTCGCTGACAAATTGTCCTTTCCTTCTATCGCAGCCACGGGTGATGTAAGTTTGTGTAGTCCCTTTTAACTCTTTGTTATATAGGAAAAAACAGGGTTAACAAAATTGCTCTAAATCATTAAATCATCATATGGGGCCCGCCAGATCGACAACGTTTGTTCTATTGGGTTGCGAGCTTTGAATCCTTTCACTCCATACTGGTCGTTCCTGGGTTGGCGGTTACCATCAGGCCTGGCTGTCATGTGCCTAATTTGTCCTAATTAAGAATCTGAGAATTCTGAAATTGTAGGATTTCATACTTGGCCAAGGCCTTACTTTCTCAAAGTATTAATAAAAAATTTTGGATAAAAACAAACTAACAAACAAACAAACAAACATACAAACAAACAAACAAACACTGCAGAAATATCTGCTAGCCACAAAATTGGCAAAAATTCCTAAGAATCTCAAATTATTCTAAAGATAAGATGAAAACATGAAACTATTAAGGAGGTCATTTCCAATAAAGGTCTATTTTTAGCTCTTGTTGTTCTTGTCATTTATCCATTATGATTTTTGTTTATTCTCCAAGTCCTAGTGGAAATGACTCCCGTAAATCTTCTCAAAACTCTGTCCTTGTAATGAATAAAATGCACTCAGTAGACAAACACACCTTGTGTTCATCAGTCGCCGTGGCTTCGATAAATATGTTCTTTGTCTCTAGAGATATTTTTGAATGGTCGCCTAGCAAGACACAAAAACCAATGAAAAACCAGATTGTTAATCATACCTTGACAAAATCCAATCATAAAAAAATGTCACATTGACAAGAAGATCGACAAAACTCGTGAATAAATTATGAACAGAAATGAAAAACCGTAACTGGATAATAATCATATAATCTCATTTTTCTCAAATGCGTCGAAAACATATTAACATTTGTTTTTGGCCTCAACGACGACTCAAAAGATGCTGATAAGTATTAAGACCTCGACTAAACGGATGAACCAAAATATACTTACCATTGATGATTGGAGGCATTGAGAGTACGATATCATTGCTGTCGTAAATAATTGGATATAAAGGTTCGTCTTCTATTATATGTAGATAATGCTTCAGATGATTGTCGCTCTAGGACAAAACACAATTTAAACTTAATAGCCCTTCATAATTGGCCTCGTGTTTACAGCTCATCAAATCCAAACGGTAACATCTGAAGTAAAAGTCTTAACGCACTATGCCAGTCTGCACTATGCAAATGTTCACGCACCCTTCTCTCCTTCACCCCCTTGCTTTCAGACAAAGCTCATGCGCCCTTCTCTCCTTCACCCCCTTGCTTTCAGACAAAGCTCACGCACCCTTCTCTCCTTCACCCCCTTGCTTTCAGACAAAGCTCATGCACCCTTCTCTCCTTCACCCCCTGCTTTCAGACAAAGCTCATGTGCCCTTCTCTCCTTCACCCCCCTGCTTTCAGACAAAGCTCATGCACCCTTCTCTCCTTCACCCCCCTGCTTTCAGACAAAGCTCATGCGCCCTTCTCTCCTTCACCCCCCTGCTTTCAGACAAAGCTCATGCACCCTTCTCTCCTTCACCCCCCTGCTTTCAGACAAAGCTCATGCGCCCTTCTCTCCTTCACCCCCCTGCTTTCAGACAAAGCTCATGCACCCTTCTCTCCTTCACCCCCTTGCTTCAGACAAAGCTCATGCGCCCTTCTCTCCTTCACCCCCCTGCTTTCAGACAAAGCTCATGCGCCCTTCTCTCCTTCACCCCATTGCTTTCAGACGTCTCTCTCTTCCCCATTTTCCTCTAATGTCCCTCTTGTTCTCTTTTTCCTAAATTCCATATGATGACAAAACGAAAAGGCAGTTCAGGAGAGATAAAAAAAGAGCATGTACCTTGTACAACTGCATCAGTTCTGTGGCTGTTCTCTCTTTTGTCTGTAAAAGAAAAGAGTAAACATAAAAAGATTAAAAGAAGCTTGCAGCCAGAAAAGATTTCTGCACCTGAATTTGAAGAGCTACTTCTACAACTCTCGAAAATCTTCCAGAATGATATTTTTCCTCGCCTTTCTATCCCTATTGTTGGCAAAATGTCCTCCGCTCCCTACTGTATTGGGTCATAAGCCACCATCAAGCAACCTAATGAGATGGAGCTTGAGAAAAAGACAAGACGTATAGAAAAAAGCGTACTTCCCATAAAGTAGCTAAATCCAACGCAATGTGGCAACGCGAAACAAATCCTATTGCCTAAAAAATTCAACTGATTCAAGTTGATTTAAAAATACTGTATTCACTCGCATATACAGAAAAATATGAAATAAACAAGAGAATAAAGCTGTTTAACAATGAGGATATACGATGCACCTACTAAAGGCAAAGGTGAGTCCAATATACGATTCTGTACGTTGGGGGGAGGGTGCCTGTTAGGGAGGACACATACAGTATCATAAGCCACCGGCATAGTGAGACAGGGTGACCAGTTCTTTCCTCGTCACCTTTAACTTCCCCAGTGTTGCCGCCAGGTGCCCATTTGCTGCTGGGTGTACAGTGGGCGAGCGTCCCAATTATGATCCGAGGGTTCAGCTCGAACCATCAATGTTTTGATCAGCAGTCAGGCGCTCTAACCACTTGGCCACACGCCCATATTCACCTACTAAGTATCACATTATACTGCCTCATACCTGATTCAGGGCGATGAATTTGATTTTGTCAGGTGCTTCTGCCGTGAAACGAAATGGGCCTTTAATTTTATCCAAATCGTGTAAGCCTATGGCGACAAGGGCTCTTCTCCGACAAATGTTTTGATGCAATTTCTCTTGAAGTTCGATGAAGCTGGTATATGAATCCTATGATGAACACGAAATCAAATGTATTAAGAAACGGTAGACACAATCCTGTGCACATCTGCTGTGAAGAAAGAGTGCTTAAGCAAGCGTTACTTTTTCAACAAAAATCTGAAATTGGAATACATCAAGATCTTGACAAAAAGAGCAAGATGTATCGATGAAAGAGAATGGAAACATGACAAACCTTTGAAAATTTGATATTTCGAAGGTTGGCTGACACGCAATATGGCCTGACATTTTGAGTCTACAGACAATATAACAATATTTCAAAAGCATTTCATATTTCTTATAAAGGTGGCAGTTAAATCGTCCATTTCTGTAACTCTAATTGAGACAATCTTGGAAATATCATCTTCATAAATTCTTATTCATTCTAAAATATGCGTAACACATAACAATGTATATAACATATAACAATGTAAATAATATACAACAATGTATATTACATATAACAATGTAAATAATATACAACAATGTATATTACATATAACAATATAAATAATATACAACAATGTATATTACATAGATATCCTAACAGACAAGTGGCAAAACGATAGGGTTTCAATCCAGATTCAAATGTGAAACATTTGTCAGAATGGCACAATAGTATGACCAAAACCCATTCAGAAAAACTCAAAGACGACTGTGTCCTAACAACAGCTTCCTACCGTTATTAAAAGGAACTAAACAAATAACGACAGATGAACAGCATATGGTTCAGAATGAAATCCAATCGGATCATATAGATCATCTATTTATACCTCCTGCTTGATATAAAGAACCTGTGGGTTCTCTGCTTTGACTGCCTTGTAACTCGGAACAGATGTTCTAAAAGAAGACAAAACAAGGATAATTTATCACAAAGTTTGAACGCAATTAATGTTTATTGATTTCATCTAATGAAATCCAAGATTATCTTGAAGATTATTTCATAAGGAAACAAGGAATAATAACAAAATATTCTAAAGAAACTGAGCGAAGTCCATGCGAGCTGGTAAATATTTGCCTTTTCCAGTTTGGTTTCGTTCAACGTAACAATAGGCCTTGAAACTTCGTCATCATCATCATCATCATCATCACATCATTATCATTATCATCATCATCATCACCATCATCCGTCGAATAATTATGATTATCATCAAATCATTGGCTGAAAGCACCAAGTGCAATTACCTACGCTCAAAATTGTCCCGAGTGTATATCCTAACTTCTTTGCATGTCATTTCAAAAGCACCAATCAAAACGCATGTGAAATATGAGGTCAACGTACAATTACAAGACAACGAATGTTACTTACAATTTTTAACTTTTATATTGTTATCACATTGCTTATATACTAAAGCATTAGTTTTCTTTGATATTTATCATTTCAACTTCTAAAGATCTGCTTTATTTTTGTTACAACAGAATTTTTGGAATAAGTTTGAAGACACTTTTTGACTCCTTTCAATGTCTTTTTCACTTTCCATCACTTCAATTTCCGAGATTCTTTGATTTTCTGAGACGTTTCTCTGGGGAGATTCAATCTGAAGATACGCCCTCAAATCTTCACATTCTTTCTGCATCACTTCTAAGGCTCTTTCTAAACTTAACCTCTTCAGTTTCTCTTCGTCAAAATCCCTGTCCAATAAAAAAAGTTTAAGTTTTACTTCTTCATTTTCCATGATAACACTCTTCAACTTTTCTTCCATTTCTTTCCTCTCAGCTTCCAATTTTTCTCTTGATATCTCCCCCAATAAATTCATGTCTCTAATCTCCTGATACTCTCCCAATACAAGCCTTTGTTCTATTTCAAGGAACTCCACCTGGCTAGCTAGATATTCATTTCTCTTCGTCAACTCATAAACATCATTCAGGTAAGTGAAATTCTCTTCAAATCTCGAGCAGTTATCAGGCATTGGTGCATCATCTTCCCCATTTTTATCTTTGACTGTAGCTTCATTTCTTGTCTGTTCTTCATCTTTAGAGCTCCCTTCAATAATCCTGAGTGAATTGGCAAATGTTCTATATCTCTTTTTAACCAATATTCTCCTTTTCTTCTCCTTCTTCGCCATATGGCCCAAATCTGCATTTCTTTTCTTTCTTATATCAATTTCAGCCAGCAGTTTCTTTTCCTTCTTCATCATCATTGCGAAACCTTTTCTCCAGGCGCTTACTTCTTCTTTCAACTTTGAATTCTCCTGTGAGAGCGATCTTATCTCGTTCTCATCAGCCGCCTTCTTCTCTATTGCACTCTCCTTTTCCTCAGTATCACACTTTCTATCCATTCTCAGAGACTAATACGTTGCCCAAACTCCCAGTTCTTCTATTTCAAACCTTCTTTTTCAAGCATTATTCCAGCAAAAATTAGACTAGAGAAATCACTAGCGACTATTTCGAAAAATAGCGAATTGATTTCTAAACGACAAACGCTAGTAATCATGGCTTTATAGCATCACTTACTTTTGTGACGTCAAATTTCAGGTACGCAATTCGTTATGTAAATATGACGTTATAATAACTTATGTTTTAGCTTCTGTAGTTTTGAAGTCTGGCAGATTCTGACTGATTTTAGGAGATCTCTAACCCCCTAATATCCCAGCCTCTCTCCCGTTTTTCTGTGACATAAGAGTAGTAAGGATGGGTGGCCAATCCTTTAGCTTGCAGCTTCAATTTTATAGAAACTCGGTGCCTTTCATTTCCTGCCTAGGAACAGTGCTTGCGCCCATCAATCAGCCCTAGATCAAAGGTTCGCCTCGAAACATCAATCATCCGTATAGAAGAAAAGTGTCTTAGTCACTCATTCAGTCCTGGGACACTTTGCAATTTCTGTATTCTGCAATGAACTTTCATCCCCCTCTCCCCCTGAAAAAATGTTGGTTTTCTGGAGAAGTACCTGCGATAATGGGAACATTTCGCGTGCACGCCAACTTCAAGTGTCCCACAAGCGAACCAACATTGTTCTAGGGGAAAGGGGGGTGCATATTTGTAGCAACTGTGACAATATGTAGAGGAAAGTAGCTTGAATAACCATGAATGAATTTCTGAGTTGTGTAATAATGACACAGACATGTCACTTATACAAACACAAAGCAAAAACACAAAGCAAAAACATAGCACATACTTCCCTAGAAAGACAAGAAGACTTCTTGCCAACCCCTCCAAACAAAGTAGGTCGTATCTAAAAGCAACATTAGGCCATTTAATATTGAGACAGGAGAAAATGTATCAAACAGCTAAAATTTCCTGCATTAATTTTCCTGACTAAAAATATAGGATTCAATTGAAGATTACGCAAAAAAAGAACTGACCTGTTTGCTGGAACATCCACTTTGTAGATAATCTCATCAGATGCATCAGCAGCTTTTTCTTCACCTTGTTCCTTTGCAATCATCTGCTTTTCTGAGGTCTTTGGAAATTAAGAGCAACAAATTGACAATCAAATGAACAAGCCATAATTTGGATATCAAAAAACTACTGAATATAAAAGCTATGATTAGCACTGAATATAAAAGCTATGATTGCTAATCAACACTTACATATAACTATCATGAAATTTATCTGAGTTTAATAATGAGTATTTGTGCTATTCTCTGATCAGAGCATGCAACCGTAAATTCTTCTACAGAAGAAACCAGCCTAATTAGACTATGTTTAATTAATTAACTGCATCATCTGGTACAAAATGCGCACCAGACATGCTCTTCTTTTCACAAACAAAATTTACAAGCAAACCTATTGAACATAACTTCAAGTACTTGTAAATTAAGTTATGGTCTGCTGCAAACAGGCTATAATAGATACTTCAGGCATACATTCAATATGCTCCTATATGGGGGAAAAATATAGGTGATTTTTCAAAGGTGGGGGACAAAAGATAAAAAGTTGCTGAGAATTTTTCCTACAGACTCTCAAAACAGGCAAAAAATTCACACAGCATACAGTTAAAGTCTCAAACTGTATTGGATAAACCATCCCCATATTTCCAGTCCCTCTGCCACTGTGGTTACAATATGTATCTTACAAAACTCTTGAATGAAATGCAATGAATGTGTGAAAAGAAAATCATACACACATACCACTTCATCTAGTTCCAATCCATAATCAAAGCAGAGTTCATCAAACTCCTCATCAGCTGAAATGATGTAAGAATACCATTCTTTAAATACTCACACACAGTTACTTACTCTTCAGTACCAAATGTTTTTTAACTTTTTCCAATCCCCCAACCACACTTATTCCAACCCCCCACCACTATTATTCCAACCCCCCATTAGTTAGTGTTGAAAATTTTTTCAGTGAAACTGTGCTTTCCCCAGGGACTATATTCACTTACGTAGAGACCAACCATAAAGTTATTTAATAATCGCTTACACTACAACTATTATTTCCATTACCATGCTTTTTTATTGACAATTTATGATTAGTCAGTTTTCCAAAGTTGTTATTCACTATATCCATGCGTTCTATTTCCCAACCCCCCTGATTTTTTCCAACCTAATTACCACATTTCAGAGCATTTCCCAACACCCCACATTTATCTCCCACCCCAATTTATTTGGTACTCAAGAATATATGTAATCATAAAACTTCATAATCAACTTTTCTGTCAAATGGTTTCACAAGGTGACTATAAATTTCAAGATTTCCCAACTGAAAGTTATATGATATTAAACTCTGGGGACAAATGGTATCACAGTGCTGATATTAAGGTGATATCATTATAATGACAACCCTCAATAAATATGAGAATATCAACATTGTTTTACTCCCTATGCATGCCAGAAATTCTATATCCTATCTGCAGATGAACAATAAACTGTGCTAATTCATGCATTAAAATATTTACACTGATGAATACTGCCTTGAGAAGTATGACATAAACATGTATAAGACCAGCTGTCTTAGTAATCATTACACTATGTCCAAAAGCCACAATTGTAATGGAAAGCCAGTTTTAGCAGTGCAAAAAAGAACCCAACATGACCCTTTACATTAAAGCATAAATTACTTTTGCATATCATCCAGTCTTAAAGTATGGAAGACCTCAACAGGATCCTGTTTAGGAGCAGCCTTACCTTTCGTCCAAAGATAATGCTACAGAAAAGTTAAATTCAGGAATGCAGATTGAATATTCTGATAAGTTAGTAACTATTACATGTGGTTTAGTCTGCAGAGTATGGGTACTGTGTACATGAGAAATTTTCCACCATGGGAGGGATCATGCATGCAAAAAATCAAGCTTTGCATACAAATATGCTTAAAGAGACTAAAAAAGAGCTAAAAGGATAAAAGAATCAAGGTAGAACAAAAGTAAAGTGCATACTGAGATATTTTGAACAATATTTGTGAGCTTTATGCATGCAGGACATTTTCTCTTGCATTGGCAATATCTTGTTGACTTCATCATCTTCAGACTAATATATGGGGTTGTTCAAGTATGCAAAACCCCTAATATTCACAAGTGAAGGAGTTGGGGGCTGGGGGCTGGGGGCTGTGCCCTTTACAGTGTGAGAGAGAATTTTGTGTGGGTAATTTCTTAAGGAAAAGCAGTAATTTGTATAGAAGTTAGCTGCATTTAATTATGACTAAACAACATTCGACATAGGAAACGGTTTTCCAACCTGATCACGTCTTGTTTACACGGGCAGTCAGTATACAGCCCTCTCAAGTTTAAAAAGTCCTTCATTAATGCTAATAGCACAGAGTGTTCAGTACAGTATCTGCGATATCCTTATGTCCTGTGTCTGTGTTAAACTTTGATATTGTCCTGTGATATTGTCCATTTGACTGCCATGATTCATATAAAAGAATGGAGAAGAAATAGTCCTACACGTTATGCAATTGATCTGCTTTACGACCCGATCAGTCATATCATAAGTCTAGATGCTAAAACGATGAAAAATAAAATAGATTGAAGCAACCTCATGTGTTCACATGTCTAATGTGAGTATATCAATGCTAATGAAAGCCTTGTTCCTAGAGTCATCAAAGTGAAGCTTGAAAGTTGTGCGGTAATACTTACTAAAATTCTGTCCTAGCGCTTTGCATAGCAGGTCCTTCTTGACACCAACAGTTGGCATGATGTATGGTTTTATATCTGTAAAAAGGTCTATGAGATAATATCAACTGATGAATATCCGATAAAAGAATCCTTTTTTACAATATTCCTTTGGTATCAGCACAGTAAGGATGGCTGATGAAAGAGCGACCTCGTTTGGGTTGGACTTCACCACAGCAACAACATAGTACCTCCTCAGGAAGCTTTCATTGGAAAATCCACTTTTCGAAAAACTCCCCCTTGAATAAGCCCCTCCCCCCATCATAGAAGATGATAAAGACATTTTCATAGACTAACTTGTATTTAGACCATTATTTTTATATTATGAATACAAGGAATATTGTAAATGGGCTTTTCATGTGGCAAGTGTAATAAAACCATACAAGCCCCTCTGGAATAAGCCCCCTTTGAAAAAGCTTCCCTCGAATAAGCCCCCGTCTGAGAACAGTAAAGATGAAATTCCCAAGGGGTGAGTAAGAGGATGGACGGTAGTAGCATAATGCACGTGGTAACAATTTCAAGTACGAGTATATACGCGCTTATTTTTTTTGTAAGGAACCTACCTCAAGACCTACTTATTTGTAGGCCTCAAATCAGCAAATTGTATTACCAAAAGTTCCTTAATAGGTCCTTAATTTTCACTCCACATTTGGTGCCATACACATGGCGCAGACAAGTAAACACTGAAGTTCTGAATTTTGCCTTTAATTTTGGCTATAACTTTAGACCAATGGAGCATGAAACACTCGACACAAGAATAGCAAGCAATCTATGCTGATTTTGGCTGCAAATGAATGGAACCGACTTCCTACTTCTTGGTTGTTGGTTCCTTAGAGAAATTTCCTTTAGTAGTATAAGTTCTTTAAATATTTCGGCCTTCTACATGTAGGTTCCTTATAAAATGGTTCCTTATAAAATAAATTGCGTGTAAGTTCAAAACTGATTAAATAAACAACAAGTAAACAGTTGAACAAATTTGCGGTATCTGTCAAATGAAGATGCTTAAATAATGAATAATATGAATTAACAATGTTGAAAAGATTTTATGTATTATACGTGGATCAAAATGAACTAATTCAAAACTCTATGAAGAAAACAATCTAATTGTTAATTCTAGTTGTTCTTTGATATAACTGTTTATACAATGTAATTAGGATCTATGTAAAGACTTAAGACAAATAAGGA
The DNA here is from genome assembly GCA_964019165.1 of Mastigias papua. Lineage (NCBI taxonomy): Eukaryota > Metazoa > Cnidaria > Scyphozoa > Rhizostomeae > Mastigiidae > Mastigias > Mastigias papua. The sequence continues at coordinate 11,887,001 of OZ025285.1, read as the reverse complement.
AAACTGTAGACTGTAGTTTATTATCGATACTATGTAAGGTACTCAACAAAATACAATAGTCTGGGTCGACCACGACATAAATAGGAATGGTGGTAAATGGTTCATTCCTCCTTAATTCGACGCAGTCTATATAAATCATCATTTTGTATTATCGCAATTAATATTTCCCAGCAGAATGATTTCCTTGTATTCTCTGTCAATATAACCCAGTACTTTTCCATGCTGTTGGAAGCTATCGATGGGATCACTAAAGCCTGGTTCACAATTGTGAAACAAGAGCTGAAGGAACCGAAGTAGGCATGCGCAAAATGAGCATTTACACGTTGAAGTTAATTCTGCGCATGCTTACTTTGATTCCTTCAGCTTTAGCTTCACAAGTGTGAACCAGGCTTAAGAAGGCAATGACAATAAACTACATTAAAAATCTTGTAACTATATGCAAATATGTTCTAAATTATGTATCAACCAGGACAGCTCTAAATCAATTAAAGTGAGACGAATTACCTTAATAAGGTCAAAAGGCTTTGGCAAGAAACAAACACATCTCAATATATTTACACTCTTGATTTTTTCCCGGTGGCCTAAATCAGGCATCGTTAGTCTGCACCAAACTCCGTTATGATTTATTGTTCTTATTGTTATGATTAAATAATTTTATCGCATATTGTACCCCTGTGCTCCGCGTGGAGAGAATGCATTTTAGAAGAAGAAATGTGTTTCTGTTGCAATGACATGTGAGTTATTTCTTCTCGACAATCACCAAGCGCTTTATATCGTCATACTTGACAAACAGACCCAAAGCACTCCTTCGTTTAAAAACTGATTTAAACTTCTCAATCCATTAGCATCAATTATGAGTACCCTAGTCGTCAATTGTCTATTACAAATGACATGTTTTCATTAGGTCTTCTTTCACACGTATCTTACCCTATTATTTAAACTTATAGTCAGAGTAATGTGCAAGACAAATAAATAGACTGCTTTCGTTTAAAAATTTTAAAGCAGAAAACAGTAAAAATTAATAGTTCTAAATATACGAGTGCTCTTGATGACTGAAAGTACCAAAAAACTCATCGATAATGTGCCAATGTCACATCGAGTGTCCCTTGTAAACACCCCAATAATTCTCGTACTTCCTCGAGAAACTTTCCATCAACTAGACTCAACTCTTGGCCACCCTCTTCAACCTTTGCCCTCAATTCCTCCATTACTTTAGAAATTCTAGCAACATTTGGTAAATTGCTCCTTCGAAGTGCTAGCAAACTTGCACCATATGTCCCCCCGTTCTCAACAAAGACTCTGTACATTTGGAGGCAAGCCTGTTAAAATAAGAAATCATGTTAATGAATGACAATAAACTCCTCCAATTTCCTGCTATGCTCCTAAGTTCTACAGTCTCAAAGATTGTTTGCCAAACTTTCTTAATCTCAGATAAAAACTTTACGTCAAACGGTAATACCACTAAATGCGGAATAAATTACTTTTAATCCTTGCCATAAATACTTGGAATGCAACTGAACATAGCTGTGAGCATACATTGTTTTAATTTACTAGTTCTCCTAAACGTATCCGTTTTTCCTGGCAATTGCTGTTAAAAAGCATTCCTGTGACGTGTAACGATAGAATCTGCTACTACTGTTTAACCCCTAATTGCACACTCTAAAACAAAGAGCAAGGAAAAAAGGAAAGAAGCTAAAATGTCCGCATATCTTTATAGATATTTTTGCATTCAGCGTTGGAATGAATAGAGCCATGCTTCTTAGCTTGGTTCCGATCGATCACAAGATTCATTGAGTCAATTTCAAGGTTTCGACAGAAGTCTAGAAAAAACACCTGGCATATTTGGTCAATGTATTGTACTTGTAAACATACATCCATGATTTGAATTTCAAAGCTACAAGTTTGCATTTAAGAAGGCTTCGGTGAATGCCTATAAGTAAATTGTAGTGCTCAGTGCCTCCAACTAAATTAGAAAGCACTGAAAAAGATGCACGAAATCCCATACCAATCTTATTGAGCGCATCAATGGAACACCCTTGCTTAATCGTTGGATGTCTTTAAGAAAATCAATCCATTCTGCAACAGCTGTTTCAAGCAGAACCAAATGATCCTTTTCATCCTCCATTTTGCTCAATTTCGAATTGATTGCTTCCTTTTCATGGCCATCTTGCTCGTTCAGGAATTCTAATGCACGGATCGAAGCATGTTCGCTCATGATTAAACTGCCAAGTAACATGTTGTTTGACATGTACTTGAAGGCTATAGATCTCTCCTCAGGATAGCAGAAGTTTGTCCCTGCAAATGAAATCATAACCGGTGTTAAATCCTACACAGAAATACTTCTTAATGATTTAATTCATTGCAAAATTTAGGCTGAACTGACTTTGAATATTTTTAAAATAAAGATAGCAATGTTTTAATCATTTATTTTGTCTTTTTTTCGATATTAGCTTTTGTTTATTGCTAACATTTCAGTAATATAGAAGTATAAGTTGTGCACTTTTAGCTTTGAATCTAATTTCCAGATAATTTATATTCATCATCTCCTCGTTTGTTCAAAATCATTCGATCATTAAAAGATGCATTTAGATTATTTTAAAGGATGATTTCTAGGAAAGTAAGACTATTTTTCTCTAATGAGCTGCTACCCTCTTCTCTTATTCAACAAATGTGTATATAAAAATGATGAGAAATTCTTTTGTAATATCGTTTATTGATGAAAGTTCTTAACAGTCATATCAACTAGTAAAGGTAAGGAAAGTAAAAATAGTTAAATTATTCAGAGTAGGTATCCGACCCAGTCTTTCGGCAGGACTCAGAATATGACCGGAAGTGCTACTTCTGCGTCGCTTTATCATCGCCACCGCATTAACCCATCTTGGCGAAAGTGATTTCTGTTGCTGAGGAGATGGGATACTGAGCTTTCTTGGAGAAGTAGGAATAGATGAAGAGCCACTGGACTTCCTGCTGCTGTTTGCCGATGAATTATCATCGTTTCTTGCTGAAAGGGAACGACTATCGTCATAAATTCATCTGCACCCTGTTTCAAGTTCGATATTATAAATGAACACAACTTTGCCCTGAAAGATATCTAAAATGGTCAAGTTTATCAGTGTCCAGCCTAGCGACAAGTGTTTCGCATTGAAAGTATAACGTGGCTTAATTTTGATTCACAGATGTTCCGTCAAGTTGATCGGCAAGTATAAAACATGCAAAAAGTATATCAAGAAAGCATCAACTTAAGATGATAACATACGAGATGTGGGGCCATTAGATCTGTACAATAATTCACCAGATGTACTTGATTTCCTTCGAGAAGCTCTTTTCACATTCAACTTGGATGGAAAGGCGTTTTTATTTTCATCTGTTCTGTTTCCCGTGTCTGCTCCTGGAAACAATAGGGGGAAAGAAATGATTGAATTCCCGTAAGGATACCAAACCGAACTTTCAAACTGGTGTAATATGAGAAAGACATTTGGCATCAACCATTAGTTGCTTTTTGAATCGGAACCTGGAAACATGGTTCTCAGGTATTTTTATTTACTCTGCAATATTTGCAGAAAGTCTCATAAAAAAACTCTTGAATTGCTGAAGTAAGTATGACATTAATGTCACATTTCATAGTATCCTCCAATGACATGACAATTAATGTATAGACAAATGCAACGAACAAAAGGTGAACACTTACAAATAGATTTTTGTAGGTCTACCCGATTGGGCATTTTTTGCAGAAAATATTAAATCAGATCTATAGTTTCCCAGAATGTTAAAGCCCCTTTTCCACCTCTGGGTGCAAGATCGAAATATTACATGCAGCAAAATATTCTATGGATTTATTCTTGACAAGTTTATATCTAAAGTTTAGCATGCACAATTAAATAAATAAAAGCCAAAAACAATGGAGGTACCATCATCGTTCATGTTTATCAGCTGAGAACTTGAGCTCCTTCTCAAAACAGTCGGCTTATTTGGTGTAGCATTTTCATCAACCTCTGAAAGACCCCTGCTAGAGCTTCCAGTCCCTTTTCTTGGTGAAGTCAGACTGCCTCGTCTGGGTGAAACGGATTCGGTGATACTTGATCGCTTTTTTGGAGCATCGCTGGGGGTTACAGTCGGTTTCCTTGGTGATGTAATTTTGCTCAAACTAGATCGCCTCTCTGAAGAAGCAAGCTCAGGACGTAAGGCAGTGCTGGCTGTCGGCATTTTTCTATCGAAAAAGTATATGCCAATGATAAAGAACCTCTGCGATGCAACAAGTTTGTGCACAGGAGTAGAAAAAAGAAAAAAATTGGTTCTTCTGCCTTAAGTCCTTCAACACAACATAGCTCTATCCACCGCAGTCTCATTGCCTGTAACACACTCCTTCGCATCAGTAATGTACATTCGTCTTTTAACATGATTACTGCAACACAAGGGCTGTTTATTGGACCTATTTGAATATCATGGGTCCTTTCAACACAAAAACACGAAGTTTTCCATCTCATGGTGCAACTGTATAATCCAGATAGAGGCACTTTTTCTGGCAGTTTTGCCAGGATTTCGTTCCTCAGCATTCTATAAATTCTTTCCTGTCATGTTTCCGAGTCATCTTCAGTTCCACCCACTAGAAGAAGCTTTTTGAAATACAAAAAGAGTGTACAGGGAACCTGCCAGACCAAGGCGGTGCAAGAAAGCAAATTGCATGGACAAATACCAGTTGTTTGCAAATTGATAGCAAACAGTTTTGGCATGCTTTTTAAAAGCAATTGAGCATGTAGCTAGCATTCGATGAGCAATGTTTTCCATATGAAATGAAGTGAGTATTTTCATATAAGTAAACCCAAGGGGTAGATTCACTGGAGGTTTTAGGAGTCTGATAATTCCTGATAATATGGCTTTAGTCAGTATATCATTTTACCATTCAATAATTGATTCGGTGACACATTTTCATTTTAATTTCATTTTAATTCATTTGAGAAGGGTTGCCCTTCAGCCGGAGCTGATTTACAAGAGATCCTCCACTGAAAAACTTTAATTAATTACAATGAAAATGCTAAAAGTAAAATTATAAACAATAGTAAGAATATAGTTTTTGTTTTTGCTTTTTGTCTTTTATAAAAACCTAATTAATATTATAAAAACTTATCAGAAAAGAAACATAACTAAATAAGCATAACTAAATCAGTTTTTTGAATACATCCAGGGAAGATGCCTGCTTAGCATCGGTAGGAAGGTCATTCCACATTTTAGCTTCTCGATAAGAAAAATATCTCTGCCCAATACATGACTTTTTCTTGGGCAGCTTCAAATCTGTCTCTGCGCAACGCAGGACATACGAAGAGCTCTTTGAGTTTCAAGTGAAGAGTTGACAGAGGTATTGTGGAGCCATTTCATGCATAGACTTAAAGACCATCTCTTACGATTCCCAAGCTATTAGTTGATCAATGGTCTTCCAGCCCAACCTGTCAATAAGTTGCCTGCCTGGGGCTTCAGAACTGCTGATGGTTAGAATCCTTGCAACTCGGTTTTAAAGTTTTTGCAACTGATTAACCTCACTTAAACCTGCACTGCCCCAGACAGAGCAACAATGCCGAAAGTGTGGCTCCACAATACCTATGTAAAGGGTCTTAGATGCTTCCAGTGGTAGAAAAGTTCTTGCATGTCCTAGAAAGCCAGTGGGTCTGAAATTTTAGCCGAAAGTTTCTTTATGTGTTCCTTCCAGTTAAGGGAATTGTCGATCTCCACACTAAGGTACTTTGTTTTCTGGAGCATTTCAAGCTCTTTGTTGCGAATTTTCAAATGCAATTCTTCATTACGACTTTTGAGATTATTGTGTTTTTGTTTTGTAGACACAAGCATAGAATTTGTCTTCACAACATTTAAGGAGACTTTATTGCCTTTAAGCCAAGTGTTCAGTTCTATAAGATCGGTATTGATAATTTCATTAAGGGTATGTATATCAGATGCTTGATAGCAAAGATTCGTGTCATCAGCATACATGGAGACGACAGAATTATGTGCAGCATGTTGTAGATCATTTATCTATATATACAAGGTAAAGGTGGGGACCCAAACATGAGCCTTGGGACACATCAACACCGATCTTGTCGATTTTAGAACTGATACCATTGACCCGGCAGAACTGCTTTCGGTTGTACAGGTATGATCTAAACCATGTGAGTCCCTGCTGTTGAACACCATAGTGCTGCAATTTTTTGCAAAGAATCTCATGGTCAACAGTATCAAAAGCTTTTTAAGGTCAATGAAAGTTAGACCCACAAGCTTGCCAAGATCTAGCCCGCTGTACCAGTCACTAGTGTTTTTTGTTAAATGGGTTACAGTGGAATAAAGTCTCCTATAGGCAGATTTACAAGATGAAAACAAGCCGTCAACAGACATATGTCTGTACACTTGATTTGCTACCATCTTTTCGAAGAGCCTTGCAATGACTGGTAAGACTGATATGGGGCGATAGTTTAATTTATCACCCTTGTCTCCATCTTTAAGAATAGGAGTTACCCTAGCGATTTTTCATAACTCTGGAAAGGTACTTGTTTCGATTGATGTGTTAAACAAGAGAGCCAGGGAATTCCCAATAGATGGTGGGGCAAATTTCAAAAAGAAATTTGAAATATTATCAACCCTCAAAGCTTTGTGTTGTTTTAAGCTTGAAAAATCATCTTGTTCGGAAATGAAACTTTGCTTTAGCTTTGTTCATATCGAAATTACCTAATAGAAGGGGACTTGATGTTTGTACTGATTTTATCAGCAAGGTCCTTACCTACCGAGCAGAAGTAAGTGTTCATTACATCAGAAATATCCTCCTTGCGAACTGCTTGGGAATTAGATACAGGTCCCTTAAGACTACCAATGTTACTTGACTTGGACCTCTTTTTTAAGCTGCATATTCAGAGAGTTGACTTTGTTGTGAATTTGCCTGTAAGAGTCCATTATCAGTGAGGATTTGCTTTTTACAGCAAACTCTTATAGCTTATCTCTTGTTCGCATCAGTTTCTTAAGTCTTTTGTCAATCCAAGGAGAGTACCTTTCTGAGACACGCAATTCACAAATTGGGGCATGCTTATGAATAGTTGGAGAAAATATTGTAGTCCAATGATTAACAAGCTTATTGATATCGTTAGTTTTAGTCAGTATTTGCTGCCAGCCTATGCCAGCAATAACAGATAAAAATTCCCGCTCATTAGAATTTTTGATTTTGCGTGTCTTTATCATTTTATGGCTTTCTGTACTGCCCCATTAAATCTACGGATGCAGTATACCATGAAATGACCCCTCATAGCAACTTTATGCACTCCGGTTCTTATTCTGCTATTGGTACAGTTAGTAGCAATATGATCGATTATAGAGGAAGTACTTACAGTGACCCTGGTTGGTTCCTCGACAATCCGATTCAGGCTGAACAGTTCGTACAAATAGGTCAAATGTATTGTTTGATTGTCAGTGGACTGTTCCAGCTTCAATAGATTTGTAAGTTATAGGAAGTTCATCAAGTTGACTCGTGGTTTAACTATTAATACTGACAGGCATTACAATTCTACTTCACAACTGTAAAATGGAAGCTTCCTATTTATAAAAAGTCCTACCTAGCATTAAAAAGAGCGTGGCTCTAGAAATATCCTGTCCCTAACAAATAGTGCCCGATCTACCCTTTGTATAGACATCTGGTTTACAATAAGAAGATTTGACAAATGCATCACAAAACAGACAATGTGATTTCAATATTAAGGCATATTTGAAAAGTGGGCTATTCACTTGACAGCTCACCGTAATAATTTCAATAATTGTACATCAAAGAATCGACCCACAACAGTTAAATAATAAGCTCAGATATTTCAAAAAGAACTTAAGTAGAGCTCTTGAGTGAAAAGTTGCTCAGCTTAGATCGAGTACTCTCTTTGACATAGTTGATCAAAGGCCTTGCGTACCATTGTGTCAGAAAATTAAATAAAATATATAGCACAAGGATTTATAGAAAGAGTTTTGTTGATTACATAAGGGTTGCCTATGTCCGTATATACATAACTAGCGTACGTACCTATGCGATAATTTGTCTTCTCAAGATCCCAGCCAATACCTAGGAAGAGTTCAAAGACGAAAATCAGTTCAGGAAAATGATTGCGGTGATGTGAAGAGAAGTCATTTAAAATTCAATTTAAATAATAGTGGGGCTTGAATGTGGCAACCATGAACAGAGTACAATAGAGATAATTATTTGCGGTATAATGTAATGCAAATAAGCGCCGAAAGTCCGAGCCGACGTCACTTGGAAAGAGAAATTCTATCGGAAAGTTCCGTAGTCTCAAAATCACAACCTGCCTTAGCGTCAAGCCCTGCTCTTCGGCGAGTAGTTTTGAGGTGCTCCACACCGGCCCTGAGATGTGCTGTTCATGGATGTGTATGATGACACAACTGAGACTAAAGCAGAGATAAAAAATTGGAGATCTAAGAGGGTTTTACAGAAAATATATATGAAGACATTTGTAATTAATTGCATATCTTCTTAGATTTGAGAACAGGGACGACAACAAAGACAGTCGGTACTTTAACTTTTGATATTCTTCGAAAAATCCAAGATTATCTTTGTCGTTGTCCTCGTCTTCAAATTTATTCAGAAGCTGCTCTTTCCAACTTCTGTTGATCTCCTTTGAAAGTTCCCATGGGAAATCCATGCAAACATGCACAATGTTTCAAAGCCTAATGTGCAGGTAGCATCCCAAGAAATGCAATTTCGCAGTCATGACCAGAATTCAAGTGCTAGAATATCGGTAAATGCGAACTCCTGCCTTCACCTGCAAATTGCCAAGTATAGATACATTTGCAAACACTATAATACTCATGACCACCAACAAGGAATTATCGCTAGATCATTATAAATCATCATCAATCGCCACTATCACGACTGTACTTAATAGCCATTATGATCAACTATGTACAAAACAGTTAGAAGAAGAGACTTCTTCAAGTTCGGTATATAATCTCAAGCCCTGCAAAGTTTGGACTGCAGATGGAGCTGCACCAACCGTCTGACTGCATCACACCATGGCTAGCATCCTAATATTCATGAATTCTAGCCTGTTATTAGAACAGGCCAAGGATCAAGAGTCTGTGACTTGAAAAAAGTCGAACAGAAGTACCCAAGAATGTTTGGGAAGCATTTTAGTTCTTACATAGCAGATAGCATAGGGCTGACATCTCTTTGAATTTAAAAATCTACAGTAAATTGAAGACAACATTCGAATGAAAAGTGAATTCACCCCAAGAGAACGTATGAATTCTTTGTATCCTGTGGGAAATATTGATCATTCAGCTTCTGGCCCTAATTTTTCACTTTCAATAATATGAGCCCCCTTGACGCCCTTTTATCAATATATAGTAAATATAAGTTCATTTATCAGACTAGCGGCTATTATGAGGAATCAATATCATCTTCAGAAAAATGAATGCGAATGATTAAACGTACAGTGAGAGGTCCTACTTTATTTTTGAATTCCACCAGTTGTATAATACAGAGCAAATATCACAATTCATACGAGGTTTGTGTAGAAATGAATAATAGATGTGCACTGAAGCATCGAAATAGCCGTGGCGAAGCAGCTTGACGGGTTGAGGCCCTCTGGTAAAGTATTCAAGTAAAAATATTTGTATTGGTTTGCGTTATCAGTAGCCAGAGTGCGTTTCAAGGCATGGACGATCAAGAGAAAGTTACGCCACAGAATGCACAGAATGGTTTCAACAGCCAGCTCAAAACCACTGCTGAATTGCAGAAAACAGACCCTTCAAAGAAAGTTAGTGTGTTCAAATCAATTCTAAAGCTGAAAGAAGAACAAGGCGATCTACAGAAGAAGCTAAATGAGGTGGAGAAGCTACTAGAGAAATCCCAGAGCTATAAACAAGATTTACAGCATTTGAACGAAGATTTAAAAGCATGGGCATCAAAGATACAGTCTGCAAACAGAAACAACCAAGGCGTACCGTACGTAAGAGACATTAAAGAAATTTGCAATAAGGTGCTAGGAGAAATGCGCAAACCGGAATTTAAGAGAATATATGGAGAGACCTTAGCGATGGAAGTACCATGTTTTGAGCAAATCTATGATGGTGTTAATAATTTGGAAAAGTTATGCAGCAAGGTCTTGCAGAATGAAGCAAATTACAAAGCAACATGGGTAGAAGAGATGAGACAGCTGATTGGCCGGTTGATTGGGGCATCAAGTGCAATATTGGACCTGTACTTTGAGGGATAGATATTCAAACTGAAACAAGCATCCAACTTGCAAAGATGTCAAGCTCAGTTTAGTGTTGAAACTTTATTATGAACGTTATCAATAATTCAGTTAGATGTAATAACTGTTAAAATTATTTTTAAAAGCACAGTAGAGCTACATGTTTATTTCGTTTAGAACTGTATATGAAATGACGATGACATGGGTAATTTATGGGCTATAATCATTTGAAGACAGGTCAATAATGTTGAGCTGAAGTAAATGGGATGTTCACATAATTGATAAATACTCCACTAGAGAAGTCTTAAGTCCAAACTACTCGAATTCCATTCTGTGTGTTTTTCAAAGAAGAGTCACTGTGTGTTAAACATTTGCAATGGACTATTTGCTTAAAACCTTCTTTTATAAAAACACTGGACTTAAATTTTGCCAAAAAAGACCGAGAACACTGGGAGAACAAGCTAATTCTCAGTTGAGAACATTCAAAAGCGTTCAGCTGCTTACGATCTTTTGGCAATGAGGCTATATGCATTTGTCATCACCATAAGTTGCTTTATCTAAAAATTTTTGCCCTGTAGAATTTGTTACAAATTGTATACTGCGTGTAGTTCCTCAAATATGCACGACAGAATTGCTCTTGGAATGAGAGCAATTTTAAGACCATTTGAGCCTAAAATTGTCAAAAACAATAAGAACGTCGAGTCTCTGCAGAAATTTCTTGGTTCTTGTAAAAAGATGAGTATGCTCTATGAATTTCATCTTACTAGTGACAGTTAATCATCACCATATAGCTGAGAAGATGTCAACTTTTGCTGCCTATAAGATGCTACAACATATGTCACAAATATTGCAGCATGTACTAAAATATATTTCAACATTCTGCAAACATATTACAAGACACTACAACTATCTGCATTTCAAATACAATCATTTCATTACACATCTACATCACACCCTTTCCTTCTTTCGTATTTACTAACCATTCAGCCACCTGCAAGAGACTCTGGAACTCTAAGATTCAAAACATCCCTTCACATGATCAATTATTTAAACATTATTCACTATTGCCTTTGCTTTTCAAGTTGAAAATATTCTCCTGAAGGAATTGAGTGACCATATTAGACATTATTAAACGGAGCACTTAGAGATATTAACTGCTGGGAGCTGCTTTAAGACGAGGTTAGTCAAATATTCATGCTGTCAAATTTGCACACTACCTTATAAGCGTACTTCTTGAACACTCTCCCATACAGTTTTAGCATGTGTATCCATCTCCCCGTGTACGACAGTCATATTTATCACAGAGGGATTCCTCTTTCAACTAATGAAAGAGAAGAGATCTATACTATGCTTGTGGTCCCTATTAACACAAGGAAAAGTGCTTTCCACAAACAAAAATGCTTTAAACTGTGTCCAGAGGGATTTTAAGCAGAACTGATCTTGACTCGATATAATGTTGAAATCTCTGACAATTGTCTTGGAGCACTTGATATGGCTTACGCTATAGACAAGCTACAACACCCCTCCCCCGGGTGCAATGTTGAACCATCGACTTCTAGACTGTCATTTCCCTCGTACAAATTAGCATATTTCCTGGGGAATAGGGCAAGAGGAATTGAAAATGCAGAATTTACCACTGTCAGTACGAAAGAAACGAAAGTGATCTCATGAATAAATTATCAGATATGATTCCAACCAATGTTGGTAAGGATTGTAGACAGAGTCTTTGGAAAACTTTATTAAGTATTTAGTATTGAGCATGTTCGATTACTTACTATTTCACTCTTGTTTATCTCCTTGACATGTACCTTACGTTTCTCATATTTGCCAAGCACCTGGTTGGTATTTATTTTCTGTCTGGTTAACTGCATATTTGCAAAAATATACCATAAAGACAGGGTGAATTATGCATGTTATTTTTAGGTAACAAAACATTATCTAGGTACACTCTGAAGGTAGCTGAATGATGGAAAGCATCGCTGCAAGAGAGCTCATTTGCAGACGCGGTGAAATCGAGGCAAACACAGAACAGAGGCTAAATCAGATATCGAAAATGATGAATGAGAGGATGCATCTATTGGCACTGACCAATGCTCTACAGCAATGGGGTGGAATTGTCGAGGAGGGCATAGACCGATTCTCCCAAGGCAACCCAACTCTCAAGTCCTACCGTGAAGCCTGTGTTAACATAAAATCTGGAATAGCGGAAATGAGAGCGACCATAGATGATCTCGCCGTAGCATCTATTCCGCAATTTGATTCGGTAGTCGATGCTATTAATAGAATAGATGCTGTTGCTGATGAGGATCAGCAGACAGGTACCCACGTGGAAGAGCTTCGTGCTATCATTGGAGAAGCATGCGGAACTCTTGATGCCATTATAGGCTTGTTGTATTGCTAGATGACAAAGAAACGCTTGTACTTTTTTATCTTGATTCATAACTTTATCGTTGTTTATATGTGCGAACAAATTTATCGATCAACGCTTCAATGTCATCATTTTAAACGAAAAGAAAACTTTGTCGATATTTACTGAAAATATCTTTGACAGCATTATACACTTGTCAAGTCTCAATATAAAAATGAGCCAAAATTGAACTAAATGGGAGAATCCCACATCTTCCTGAGGGGATTCTAGGCGCCCACTTGAAAGTTTTGAAAGCACCACGTACTCAGGGCATATCTGGTTGTAGAATCGACAATCTATCTTAGCACATATTTCAAAGCTTTTGCGTAAAATATTAATTGGAGGATATATCTTGTTTTTTGTCACCATTATTATCGCTGAAAAAGGTAGGCAGGACGAGCTACAGATTAAATCTTTATCTCATTTATGATGTTAATTCACCAGTAATCGAGGTAGAATGTAATACATTTAACATTTTCATAAAAAGCGAGGATATCCCTGAAATGCGTGTGAGCGTGAGAATGTTTCCAGTTGCGTGTGCTTCGTGCAGAATGTGTGAGACTTGGAAGGTCTGGCATTAGCGTGAGTTTTCAATCTCTCATTTTAAAATGGGTGTTAGGCAATACCTGACAGAAATTTGGGCGGATGTAAACAATCTGGGCAGTTGAAAGTGCATAAAAACCATATACTGTTTCAAAGTATCCATTGTGTACGTCAAGAATATGCAACAAAATTTGCTGCATTGCGTATGGGAGAGAAATTATAGCGAGAAGCACTGAACGGTTAGCGTACAATTCCCTTACGACTTTTTCCAGCAACTCATTGATTCAATACTTTTTGTAAATGGGTTCTTGCCTTTTAACGCTAGAGTGGACAACTTCCGCTAGTAGAGTAGGCAGCCTCCGCTCCGCTAGAGTAAATGCCTCGTTTTCATTTGGTTCCTTATGAACAAGTGTACATTGAGGAATTTATTAATGAAGTAGAGCATTTGACTGGTAATTTAGTTTCATACAAAGTTTTACTTTTTTCAGAAAATCGTAGGGTGTTGACCTGGCGCTATGTCCTTAATTTTAGCTGCACACAAATTTGGCTGGACTGAATGGAACTAGCTTCCTAAGTTTTGACTGTTTGTAATGATGAAAAATTCATGAATTTGAGAAGTTCCTTAGGGATTTTGTCTATTGTTGCATAAGCTCCTCAAACTTTTGGCCTTCTATTTGTATTTCCTTTATAAATTAGTGCCTTATAAAATTAAAAAGTTTATATTAGTTGATAGTACTTTCTTCTCAACAAAGAGGAGAACACCCATTTCGTTGAATGCAATGCAGTTGAACGAATGGCGCCAAGAAAATATATCGTTCAGAGGATTTTGTTTTTCGGCAACATAGCCACTTCAAAGTTGTGATAAAGTCAGCACAGATTTGCCAGCCTAATCAATATTTTCACAGTCAGGTAAATTGAAAACAGAAGCACTGACTAATATATGCTGGTTGGTCCCGCAGTCTTTTATAACGTAATGATAAGACAGTTGAAATCTCTCTTCTAGCTTGCTTAGTGCTCCAATTACTTTTTTGAATGCAAGGTTACTTCATACACTGCCAAAAGACAGAAATGCTCCCATTAGATAAGTATGCATAAACCTTTACCGGGACTTTTTGACATTCGATATGGTGCCAAAAATCCTACTTTTCACATTTGCATTGCATTTGTCCTTTTGGCAACTGATGCGTGGTAACATATGTAACAAAAATTTTCATATTTTGAACATATTTCATCACGTGGACCATCTTCGGTTGATAAGATCTTAGCCACAGTGCAATCACCACTTTGGCTTATTGTATTCGTTCGTGAAAGTGACCAAAACTTTATAACTTATGCTGAAGGACAGTTACTGAAAACAGCTATAAAAATATTAGCTCGTCCAGAGAAAAGAACACGACCTATCATTAACAGTCAATGGAAATATCAACAATAATATAAATAACAGTAGAGGAGAAAGAAAACAATGATAAACATAGGTCTTGTTGCAATATAGTCTGCTGATACTTGTAAAATGCAGGTATGCACTTTGCAAGTATGATGCAGGTATGATGCAAGTATGATGGAAGTATGATGCAAGTATGATGCAAGTATGATGCAAGTATGGTACAAGTATGATGCAAGTATGATGCAAGTATGGTGCAAGTATGATGCAAGTATGATGCAAGTATGATGCAAGTATGATTAAAAAATATGATGAAAGTATGATGAAAGTATGATGCAAGTATGATGCAAGTATGATGCAAGTATGAAGCAAGTATGATGCAAGTATAATGCAAGTATGCTATATTTGTTGGACATATTAAACTATCCAATTTAGTAATTCCTGAATAACGTGCATCTAATGTGAGATGAACTTTACTTATCTTGTTGCACAATTGTTGTACATATGTTGAATAGTGGCGGGGCAAATTTGAAAGAGGATCCAAGATCACATGACGTAAGAGAATGTAGAAGGATACACTACACGAATGTATTAGAAAGCACATTGGAAAAAGTTTTGTGTATGAAGTAGTAATCAGCCAAAGGAAACAAAAAGAAAGTTACGAAAAGTAACTAGAGCAATACCATGGGAATAGAGGATTATTGAGAACTGATTTAAGGCCGATCTCTTTAAGCAAGCTGACTTTGATGTATGAGAAGGTCAAAAACGTTACTGATTATGTGAAAGTCCAGCAGGGAAGCTGTATGACTTGTTTATTCGATATGATTCCCATTGGATGATGGACAGGGATTGGCCAGTTTGCCTTCACTTTTGTTCATACTTAGCTGGCTGTTACAACATATCAATAGATCCCTTGGTGCTTTGCTATAATAACTGGCATTGCAGTCACTAAACAAAAACGTATAGGTGATATTGGAATATGCAGAATTAGGATAGTATGGAAGCGTAAAAGTAAACTCATTTCTCAAAGAGTTAAGAGTGTTTAATACTGTATGTCTGAAACTTAAGAAAGTTGATAGGTTCATAAAAAGTAGAAGTTCCAGTTTGATGTAAGTGTAAATTTTAGGGTTCTTTACTATGGAAGAACAAAAGCATTTGTGACCAATCAAGTTCGCGAGTATTACTAGTCCATTTCCAAATATTTTCATTTCGATCATACTGTATTTACAGTCGACGGTGCCTCTCCTTCCATATCCCACTCCTGTCACCAAATGTAACGTTTAAGGTTCTTTGCTATGGAAGAGCAGAGGCATTTGTGAGGCAAGGCCTGAGAGCCTAGCTCCTGAAGAAACGCTACAAGTTATTGTGACTTGTTTCCATTCTCTCATCGACGAACTCACTTAATTACACTAACATGCTAAAACAGGAGACTCGCAATCGATTGACAGTACGGAGAACAAGTACTCAACAAACACTATGATGACACACCCAACTAACACTGACAATTACATTCACACATTCACAAATATATTCACGTCATTACCCAAGTATTTTGTCTCTTTTGCTTAATATGTATAGATTTTCTGTGGTAATCAACGTAGTTCAATGCTATTTTTGTGTAGTGTTTTAGTAATGTTTTAGTACTAAAATAATGAAAAAGCTAATAAAGTTTCAGTGCTATGTGGAAAAAACCTTTCCTACAAATGAACGTGCAGTGGCTACAATGCATTGTGGTAAAACCCCTAGGAATACACCTATAGGTTGCAATGAGGACCTTAGGTAGACATTCTTTAGTTAGACCTGGGTACTAATTGGCAAAAGCAGATGCAAACTGGCAATTCCCGATGCAAATTATGCAATAGGAAGGTTTGTTTTGCAACAAAATTGGAATCTTAAGAGCATGTGAACTTATACACTCTCTTAGATCTTCTTCTTCTATACATATAAGAAATTACATTAACAAGTTACCACTGTACAACATTACAAGGATGATACCAGGGGGTGCAAAATATCATGACTATCCTCTGGCCTTTGAGGCACCCCTCTGGTCGAAAACTAAATTAAATTCATAGTTTATGCACAATTTGTGGCACATTGATCACTTGGATATTCGACCAGAGGAGTACCTTAACAAGAATCTAAATACAACAGGTAAGCAAAAAGAGAATACCAGGAGAGGAGATTAGAAGATTATGATACTAGGCCATTCAAAACGTTTGGAGGTGTGGATATATTTCAATGTTGCTTGGAGAATTTTCGTATTTGAATCAAAAGATAACTTTTCATGGCCATAGAGGATGACTTTTAGCAGCTCTTCATTTGAGAGGCGTATTATACCATGAGGCAACAATATGGCATTTACACTGCTGAGAAGATCACGTCAAAATACATCATAAGCGTGGCAGAGCAAGAAATAGTGTCCCGTGTCCTCGACACCGTCATTTATTGCGCACAAGGGGTTCAAGGCTTCTCTCAAGTTATGCTTAAATTTGTGAAAATTCAGCTTACTTAGCCCAACACGATCTCTGATATCTTAAAAATACAGTACAGTTATATCACGAGCATAACAACTTGGAGTTTTCAATTCAGCTTAAATGGGTTCTTATGTAAATGGTACTCAAAGCAAATTTATGTTAACATGGTTCTTACAATAGGTTCTTATATTTTCATACCAATTTAATCTGAATGTACGATCCATAGCATGAAAATCTCACATATAAGCATGAAAGAAAAAAGTCATATCAAGATACTTTTAAATAGCTGATGATCTTAATTCAGCCCTTCTGCGAATACACTTTCACAACAACACAAATGTTAAGAATCTAGCACAAAATCTTCGCCCAAATAGGTTCTTATGCGCAGGGGGTTGAAATGAAAATTTTAGCCTTTTAGGTTCTTAAAACCCTGATTCTTTTATGCCAGCTTTCACTGAAGTGGATTTTCTTAACTTTTTAAGCGGCGGAGCACTGCTGGTTTATAAGAAGTTAATACTCGACTGCTCAAGAAACTAAGAAAATTTACTATTGCATTTCTGAGACCTACAAAAGTTAATATGCCATATGCATACAAATTCGAATATTCGAACAAAACAAATACCGGTTTTTTAATTCGTATCGATTTCTTGTCGTAACCTCGTAACCTATGTAGGCGAGTGTTATGTTTGTCTGTCGGTTTACGACACTTAAGTCTTACGCCAGCTCGATTTTCTTGCTAAGAAAGTCTTAACAGAATTTGATTACTAAACTCATGAAAAAGCTAAGAAAATTTCAGTACTCGACGAAAAAACTTTCTTTTAAAAGACGTGTCTGGACATTATACGCGGTGAGTGTTAGGATAGGATGCTATGCACATTTTAAGTTTCAATTGAGACCCTTCTTGAAACACTTCTAATAATAACAATACACAGTTTAGGAGAGTTTTGCTTCTGAAATCACTATGTTTGCTCTAACAAATAATACACGCTATTTATAGTGAACCTAGCTCAAGTCCTAAATCCAAAGGTTGCTTATTTTTGGACCTTCAATGATACGTGTAGGTTTTCTTACAATTTTAATTTAGACAGGACCCTTATTGATAACAGTAATCTTTACTGAAAAGGTTATCCTGTATAAATAAGGTATATTATTATATTATTATTATTATTATTATAAAGTGGTTTCTTGTAAAAAAAGCGTGTATTCAAATTTGAAATGTTAAGCAGTGCGCCGTCCTCTGGAATGCCCTGGATGACAGTATCAAAAATGAAAATACACCTCTAGCATTCAAAAGGAAAATTAAAAATTGGTCTGGAAAAGAATGCACCTGCAGGATCTGCCGCTAAGTACTTTTAGTTTATGGAATTATGTATATGAGTATTTATTTTATAAAATTCTTTCCTTACAGTTGTATTATAAATAGTTGGTTTTAATTAGTATTTAATTACTATTATACTCCCAACCAACTTTAAATATTGTTATATGATGATGATGATGCGTGTCCCTTAAATTTTTTGGGCATCTTTTTTCTGCTTTATTTAAAGTTGGGTGACAGTGTAGCTTACTTTACTATTAAAAGTAAGCTAATCAATACCAACTGAAATCCTAATTAACTAATGAACTAATAGATATCAACTAATGAAAGAATTATGTGGTCTATGTAAAATAAACTAGATACTTTGTTCATGTAATGTATCCCAGGTTTGCTATAAACTGAGTGCATAAATAATTTTATGGCGCAAGGAATCTCAATCTGCTTTATTTGCATTTTGAAAATTTCTAGATTGTTTGAATTTCTTATATCTGCAGGTACATTGCTCAAAATCTGACTTCATTTGTAACTGTTTCATTACCATATACATTCATCTTTTTATAGTAAGCAGTAGAATTGACGTTCACGCTGGATGTTCTTAATTTTTCCAAAATTTTTAGGTTGAATTGGTCTTAATTTTTTCTAAAATTATTGGAGTGTAGGCAATTTTGACATTAGACAATATACAAGACAACATTTGATGTTTCGCCAAGAGCAACTACATGTTTATTTTTATAAGAATACACTTTCTCCCTTCAGACACTTTCTCTCTTCAGCCTGGATGTTTCTTAACAATTTGTTAAACCAAGCCTTAAATGTTTGTTATGTGTTTCTTAAAATTCTTGAAATTTCTTATAGCAACGAGGCAACTGTGAAACGAGAAATAGAATTTTTAGTTAAAAACGTTTGCGGGACGGATATTGCTTGTACTTTGTATCCAGTTTAACAAAACGTTTTCTCACAAAAACAGATGTTTTAAACCTGATATGAGGCTCATGTTTCCTATATACTGGTTTCTTATAAAAAACGTATAATTCGGGAAAATTAAAGAGGAGAGGTGGCAAAGCTCTCAATTCTCCTCAGGCTAACAAGAAAATGACATTTCATATTAATATGTTATTGGAAAGCGTATGCATTGTTGTCCAAAAATACATTTACGACAGTGCTTCAGCCTCAGCTAGTTCGTAATTTGTTCTAAGTTTCCCATCAGTTTTACGGCTTATTTTTGTGTAAAATTGTTCATTCCTAAGAGTATACAAAGGCTTCTTTACACGGGTTCCTTATATTGTTGCTTTCATATAAAAACGTGCATGGCACTTGGCTGATAATAGCGCACAAACACCAATGTGAAACAAGGAGAGACAAAGAACAAGCCTAACAGATATCGGAAACTAGAAATATAGCAAAGTATCAAAATTTACCTCACAATAAAGACGCGCGTTTCTAATACAATGGGTGTAATTGTAAAGACGGAAATTCTTAATGACAACCAAAGATAAACTCTAACAACTTGATTGTCACAAGACAGTAATGTGTTGGCGCTTGCTTTTCGAGTCATACTATGGGTTAACCACAGATTCTCAATTGTGACCATTCACGCACGGGCATTTTGAAGACAGCAAATCTGCCATTGAGTTCAGAACGTCGATGAAACATGTCCAGCTTTCCTCAGAGCTACCACGTGATTTTCAAGCAATGTGACTGGCGTTGTACAAGCACAGTATTTGTTTCTGTATCTTAAATTACCAAACTGCTAACGGACACCTTTGGGACAAGCAGGCCTTCAGAACAAAAGGGCATTAGGCGCAGGCTCCCACTCCTATCACTCCTATTCACAATAAAAGAGGCGAAATAGTGAAAAGTCTCCCCCCCAGTGCCATATTTCGGCTAGCTTAATGCGCAGATTCTTACTTACATGGTTTTTTCTCGTACGTCAATATTTTGCAGTATTTGCATGATACTAACATGTTATTTATAAGAGATTTTTTCGCTCACTTCTGAAATTTTCTTAGTTTGTTCATGATTATCAAGGCTGAAAATTAAGACTCTCTTAGCAAGAAAAGTCGAATTTTGCGTAACACTACAATAGTACACAGACAGAGGCACCACATGTTTCTTTGTTACAAGAAATCAGTTTATAAGAAACCTAGTATTTGACAGCCTAAAATTAAAGAAGCTATTAGAACTGCGAGGAAGGAGTTAACAAACTTTAGAAATTTCTTTGGAATCTTTCACAGTTTCAGAAACACATTTTTCCTCCACGGATCTAAAAGTGCCCACTTAAATAGGTTTTATGTGACAAAAGACAAAGCTTTCTACATTTTATTTTCGTCTTCACTACAATTTGATTCAGTAAACTAAGAAACTTTTAAAAAACTTTTAGAGCTAAAATGTGGCCAGAAATTAAGAAACTGTAACTTCTAGGCCTTGAGATGGGGTTTTTTGTAAGAAAACCGTGTGCACAAACTTACACGCTTTTTATAAGAACATTTGGCTCCAGTTTCAGCCTTGCGTTTCTTATTTTTCCATATAATTTCAGCCTCCGGATTTTATTATCTTGTTTCTTATTTTTGCATTGCAATTTCCAGTGCATAGTAGTGTTCAGATATAACAATTGCTCAATAAAGTAATCAAAGCTATATCAACGTCAATTTGGGTGCATTGATAAGTTTGCTTAATCGTCTTAATGTTTTATGTCTATTTTCATCCATTGTTTTGTTATGTTTCACTTGTTGTTGATATTACATTTCTTAAGTTATGTTGAATTTCAGCCTGCTTTTTTTCTTATGTTGTTCTTATTTTTTGGGCAACTCTCAGCCTGATGTTTCCTATAAAGGTCGTTCTTATAAAAAAAGCGTGTAGCACCCATTTGGATAAGTTAACGCAAGAAATCTCGCATATCTGGCTATAAATTTCGGTTCACCTTTCGGTCGCTATCCGACGTTTCATACTCTGACGAGTGTCGGACGAAAAAAAAGCTTTTCAGTATGGTTAAAACATGGTACCGCTTTTTCGTGCTGTAGTGACGCAAGAAATCTATAGAAATTAGATCCCAATTAATCATAGGAAACTGGAGTAGTTTTTATTTGTTTGGTTGGTAAGAATTTATCTGTTATACTCATTCTTGTTAATTAGACAGTTTTAGCTTTACACATGTTATGTTTACGTTTTATGTTATTCTTCACTGCTTTTACCTATGTGATGTAAATTGTACGTAGACTATTGCTAGAAAAGAAAATCTGATGTGATCTGATCTGATCAAATTAAGCGAATAGGCGATCGGCGCATCGTGCTATCAACTTTCTTAGGCCTCAGAAATCCAGGATTCAACTTTCTTATATTTTTGAGCAGTCGAGTACTGCTACTAATAGCCATTCTATTGCAAAAACGCGTGCATGAATTTATTTATAAGAAATAGGTTATAAGAAACGGTAGGCTCAGTTTTTCGAAAGTTAAGAAACAGCCCTGCTCATATTGAATAAAGCTAAGAAACTTTTCTAATTACGTCAAACGAGAGCCTTTAATTTGTTAGGGAGGATAGTAACTTTTCCTCAGCTTAGAGGCCGTTCCATAATTCTGCACCTCTGTAAGAGAACGATATTTGCCCGTTTGAGGTATTTTTCTGTTAGTGGAGTAGTGAGAATTTCTGGAAAACATTGCTTGCAAGTTGTGTGGAGCAAGGTTGTTGAGAGACTTTATGCACCATCATTTATCATTCTTCGAATTAACACATTAAATTAGGTTATCTCTGAAAGTGAGTGAACTGTTTACTTTACCTTGGAAGCATGTTTATTCATTACCTAAGATCTTTTAATATTTGGTCATATTTTAGCTGTTACTATTTAGTCATATCTTACATTATATTATATCTATATTTGCTATAAGAGACCTGGCTCAGGGCCTAATAGTAAACTTTTCTTAATACTTGGCCACATTTTAGTTCTAAAAGATTCCTAAAAGTTGCTTTAGTCAATAAATAATGTTGCAGTGATTACGGAAGCAAAGCAGAAAGCATTGTCTTTTGTAGTGCCCAAAAAATTTAATACATGAACCATAATTTACTGCAAACTTGTTAAATTCGTGGAGGAAAAAAGGAGTTCCCGAAATTGTTAAAGATGGCACAGAAAGTTTTGAAGTCCTTAAGTTCTTTTCTTGCTTGGAGATATCACCAGAAGATTCGACATAGTTTTTATAGGTAAAGCTCAGACAACATACGTACCTAACGTTGTTCATGTTGCAAAAGCGGCCATTTGTATTAAAGGAACGCTGCTTGGCTTGTAAAACCACTTTACAGGCGCATTTCCCTCGCGATAAATTATTTTATTGTATATACGCGAAGTATTGATTAACGGTTTCGCACACATGGCGCCTAACAAATATAGCCAGGGGGTACTGTTCCTCCGTATTGCGCGCAGTACTTTGTTGTTCTTCAATCCAATCTGAGCTTTTGTTATCCCCGGGCGCTGCCTGCTATTTCATTGATTGACTCCGCAAGACAGCTAGACATATCTAAACACAATAGAATCCTGACGATTCAAAAGGCTTGTGGCTCAATTGAACAACTTTAGGGCTGATTTATACGTCGTGCTATACTCGAGTTGAATCAATTATTTGCACCTGAAAAGTTCTAAGTGTTGATTTGGTCCGAGTGTAGCACGGCGTATAAATCAAAACAGCCCATGACCTGTTTTTAGCTCGAGTCAAATGCTTAGCACGACTAGAGCTCGACTGAGTAGGCCGTGCTACACGGCCAAAGCACGGCTTTGATTTAAACGTCGCGCTTAACTCGCTTCGAATCAATTACAATTTATTGTAGTCCGCAGATTATATCGACTGGCGCATGCGCACAATAATACTATTTGGCGCGAACTACTAAACTTGATTCAGCAGGTTAGGCCTAAACTTTTTAATGCTGTTGATCTGGAAATGGCCTTGTACCGGAAATATAGACACGGTTTTATAGCCGATAGTGACGATGAAGAACTCTCCTTATCACAAAATGACGGAGAATATGAAAAAACAAAAAGTGAACTTGAAGAAGATGCAGCGGAGGCTTTTTACAAAAGGAAGAACAGACCAGGGAAAAAATCTCCGTGGCCCATCGATACAACAAATGAATTAATTGACATAATTTGTAGTGACAATTATTTTTCTAAGAGGCTAATATTCACTAACAGTAAAACTAGCAAAAATAGTGAGGTTTATGAAAAAGTGATAGAAGAACTGAAGAAGCGCACCAAAAAAAGTGCCACAGATTTTGCATTCAATGTGGCTCAGGTCAGAAACAAATTTAAAAAATGCGTTAGTGAATGCAAAAGGGCAGCACTGACATTGAAGTCTGCATCGGGGATACAGAGGTTTCAGGAAGAAAAGGAATTTGGAAGATGGTTCAACCAATTACTCCCACTTGTTAAATCAAGAGAGTCCTGCCAACCTGAGCAGGCAGTAGAACCTTCATTTATAATCATACCTGATGCAACTGGAGATGGTGTGGTTGAAGCTCCCATTTCCCAAGACAGTGCAAGTAGTACTCTATCAGAAATACCCTCAACTGTAGACCAATCAGGGAAGAAGAGGATTTTTACTCCACTGAAAAGCAAATCAGGCAAGAAGCAAAAGCTTGATGAACTGATCAATATGACTTCAAAAGCTATAGATGAAGTATCTGAGCAGCTTAAAAAAGACCCTGTGGGAGATATCTTGGCATTTTTAGAGAAAGAAAATGAAAAAGCAAGAGAACATGAAATGAAATTGTTTTCTATGTTGGCAAATGGGTATCAGGGTCATCAGCCATATCACATGCAATTTCCTCAACAATATCAGCCAGCTTACCAAATGCCCAACCAGAGGAATAGTGATGAAAGAAGAGAGAAGAACCATTCAAGTTTTAAGCTTCTACAAAATAATTTTTCTGCCATGTTACAGAATTTGGAAGAAAGCCAGAAAGATGATATTTATGAACTTTAATTTGATAAAATCAGAACAACTTCACATATGGATATTAAGAATAATTCTAATATACTCTATTGCTAAGTTCAATTTAATATGGTTTACTCAGTCATTTTTTCCATTCATGTATTGTTTTTCTTCAAAAAATTTCCCTTTCAGATAGTCCCTAACCTTTGATGCTACAATATTTGTATCCCTTAGTGGTGGGCATTGCCTGATCATAATCAAATCCTGTAATTCATTTCCTGCTCTTCTGAGGTTGGAAGTTGCATCTAGAGATAAATCCCAGTGCCTATGAGCAACATCTCCTTTTTCAATGCATATGTTGTGCATCACAATGCAAGCTAATGTAACTGTACGTACAGTTTCCTTTTGATTTTCTGCTTTTCTTGAAAGTACTCTCCAACGACCTTTTAACATCCCATAAGCACACTCTGTTACCATTCTAGCACGACTCAATCGATAATTGAAGTAGCTTTGCTCATGTGTTAATACAGCATTTGTATATGGCTTAAGCAACCATGGCTTGAATGGGAAGGCAGCATCTCCAAGAAGTAAAGGAGGGATTTTAATGCCACTTTCCTCAAACAATGCATTTGACAAAGTTTTGCCTTCAGCAATTTGTGCATATAAATTTGTTGCCTGGAAGATAAGTGAGTCATGGGAGTTTCCAGGAAACCCTGCACTGGCCCAAATAAAGCGATACTTTGCATCAACCATACCCATGAGTACAATTGAGTAAAAATTTTTGAAGTTATGAAACTCTTTTGCTGACTCTTGACCACCAGGAGGGCACTTGATTGGAATATGACAACCATCAATTGCTGCATAAGCATATGGAAACTGCCACTCTTGTTCCATTTCTTTAACCTTCTGATACAACAGGTCTCTATCATATGGAAAGTTTGACTCCACAAACTCAGCCCAGAGATTCTCTACAATAGCTTTAGCCACTTCTCTCACTATATTGCATACAGTAGATTCACCTATCCCTGTCATTTCTGCAATTGTATGGTAGTAATCTCCTCTACTTAGCCTATACAAACAAATAGCAAGTCTCTGCTCTGTAGATATTGGCTCTTCTGTAATGTGTTCCTTAGTGATATCATTCTTTATTTTTTCATGGATAAACCTAAATGTTGTTCTTGCTATTCTGAATGTCCTTTTAAATCTTTTTTCCGAATATGAGGACCACGCTATGTCCCACCAGCCAGTGTTCCTTGTTACTCGTCGACAAGACCGTCTGTGAACAGTTGGAAGAGTTGTGACAGCAGATTGTAAAGCAGATAAAAGCAATTGCAAAATAAACATAATTCTCACTAATCCATTTCGTCTTGCAATCATCAATAACAAAATTGTGGTCTGAATTCTTTGTCTTCTTCTGCGGACCAACCACAAAGCATTTATCATTTGCATTCTCTTCTGCTGGGAAACTGGAGCCATAGCTTTGACAAACCAGAACGACCAAGTGTGATATCTACAGCCTTTTGTAGCCTGGGTACTTATTGACTTTTAAAAAAGCTATTCCTAATAAGATATAAAGCTGAATATTACTGACGAAAGGGTTAATTGATAATATTCGCTATATCTATGAGGCAATGAAGTGTAAACAAAGAAAGTTCCCGCCGCCACTCCAAAGCGAGGCTGCTTCGCTTACACTTGTGAAAGCGCGACAGAAGCTCGACGTTTAAATCGAATTGGATTTCACTCATGAGCTTTAGTCGCGCTTTCGTCGATCTTAATAGCAATTGATTCGACGCGAGTAAAGCACGACGTATAAATCAGCCCTTAGTGTATTTCCTACGTGCGTAAACAATGGCGTTAATCTTGATAAGAATACTTGTCTTTGATCTTCCTAGCTCAATATACTTCGCCGGGAATCAATATGGGTATTGTCAAGACTAACTGCGTATGTCTATTTGCCTAAGGATCATTAGTCATTGCGCCTTGCTGGACGTCTTTTTGTATGGTATTATAGTATTTGTGATATTGTGCCCAGGAAAGCAAAAATTGACAATATATCCGTTGAGTCCTATACAGACTTGCCAATAGCTATTGCGGGACCCGCGGCAAATGACAAAAATTGGCCCGTCGATGACATCATTTTGAAATTGGCAGTTATTGAAAATACCAAAGAATCATTTCATAACTTTGGGAGCCTGTCTTGTCCGATTCGGATTCTGGGCAATCTATCCCACCTGCCCCCCTATCTTAGCGCTCCTGTTCCTAGCGCAGAAGGGAGGACAAAGCGTAACGGCACAGCACGGTTGCCCAACTTGATGTCGTTCGATAGTCGTCGTCATCGTTACGAAGGTTATCGCTCGTTTCAATATAGTGGCAATAAAAATAAATACAAGTGTTTATATTAAAAATAAAAAGCGTTCGGTCAATCTATCAACATTTACAAAACAATGTCCAACAGATTTCCTGTCCTCCTGTCTTCATTGACCTTTTAAAATTGGAAGAATCGCCTGAGCAAGCCTGAGCACAGGTTTTACTGCGAGTGAATTTCTAACTTAGGTTCTTTGATAAGTATCGAAATGGTTATTCCTGGGCAGTTAAAAGGATTTTAAATTTAAATACCATAACGGTACTTATAATTACTTGTACAATCAATGCAAAACTAAAATATAATGCCACTTATTCATATGAAAGTGAAATTAATTAATTGCGGGGAGAGAGCAACTGGGCAGGGGAAAAAAGAAATCAAATACATTTCATTATTTTATGCTGATTAAAATTTAATCTAGCAGCCGAAAGCAAGCAAGAATGGATTTATGCTCCAAACTGCACAGTAATTTGTTAAGTAACTTCAAGATGTCCTGACTTCACAAAATGTGCGGAGATACTTTTCTCTTCTGTCATGGAGTTTTCGAACTTTAATTTTGGAATGTCGGCGTCTGCTCTTCATCATATCAGCACTGCAGCTTCAGTTTACTCAAAAGTGAGGATGATATTGATGTCAACGTAAAACTAGATAGCCTACTCCTCTTTATTCCTGCATATTAGCTATAATGTCCATCAAAAGTGTACCCTAATCTCGAATTTAGCATATAAAAAATATTACGTAGGTCAAATATTGTTTTGGAGATATCCGTAATAAAATATCACTCATTTGAACTTCAGTGTTACCTGCTGCTGACTATTTTTTTCACTCTGAAATTGCCATTTGGAATATTAGCTTTGCAATAAAAAGGATACAGCTTTGATTGCAGACATTATCTAGCTACTTTACTTCTTCTTGTTTCAGTTTCTCCGGATTGAATTTCAAACGTGTGGATGATATTACCTAAAAGATGATATTTGCATAATTTCAATTGTGCGGCCCAAGCATATTTGGCATGTGCTCTTTGTTGATCAGACAGTTTATGAGAATACACCGGACCGCTTGGATCTCAGGCGGGACAACTGCTAATAAAATTACTTTTTGCTCATGTTTATCGCGTTTGCTTACATTTCCACAAACAAGTTGACCTTGTGTGGCTTTCATCGCTTTTCTGTGAAGTTTTTCGAAGTTATTTCAAGACGAAATAAGGCCTTAAGGGTTTACTGGCCGATCACCACTCGCTGACAAGCTTCGGAACTGGCATTGGAAAGCTGTTTTGCTTCAATATAAAGTTATGAATGCTAATATGTATGCTTAGAGCGCCAAGATCATTCTGGACGAGCTTTTACCCTCGGTAAGTTGTATTTTTACTTTATGTTTTGCTGAAATGCTTCGATATTTCTCGTGTGTTTATTTTTTCAACTGCTCTGTAGACTGTACAAGATCTTGTTAGATTTGTGTCCGTTCAAGTTGTAGCATGAAATTGTGAAAAACCTCGATTGTTTTGTTTGTTACAAAAAGAGCCATATAATTAACAGTGATCTCAAATTGCGGGAGTTAGGGTTTGGTCTTTCACGATTGAATGTCGTTGATAGGCCCTGTGTCGTGCTTATCCTTGTAGAGTTAATGTGTGTTATTCATCCAAAGCTTAATACAAGAGAATTCGGATTCAATTGGCAGTTGAATGGTACAGTTTTTCTACTAACTAGGAATTACTAAAACCTTTAATTTGCATCATCACACAAAATGTAATGTAGAATTCTAAGTGCATTTGCAACAGTGCATTGAAAGTGCATTCAATTTGAATATTATTTGAGTAGTATCTGAAGAATATTTTATGGCTTCACCTTGCTGAATTGTTTGTCATTTGGTAGTTTCTTTGAACAATTGCCTCTCTTTTTACCTTTTCCTATATCCCAGAACTATCAGTGTATATTTGAAAGTATATTTAGTTAAGATTAAATATTTTCGCGATGATGCATGGCGTTCTGTAGGTAATTTCTAATATTATCACAGAAATACTAGCATCTGTGATCTTAGCTTAGGCCAAGTTTAAACCCTGGCTATTTCACTTTAAATATATTTAGTTGGCGGCTTTACTTGAGGATTACAGTGAAGCATACAAGATTAGGTTTTAATGTTTCCTCCCGACTATAATATCTTGTTTTTCAGCAAGTTTTATTGTCAAGTACTTGGTCCGACTCTATAATCGTAATATTCAATTCTAAGCTCCACCACAGAAGATTTTGACTGTCTTTGCAAACACCTTTATGCTTTACGTTATTCTGAACTTGGGCTCCCCTCAAGGTACGGTGTCAAATATTGTTTGCAATCCGTCTGCTTATGGGATCTCTACAATGAAATATGATTACATCGATTATTCACTTGTTTTGAAAGTGTGATCGGTGGAGATATTTGCTGAGGATGGAAGACTGTACTTTGTGATTTTATCTGAGACCTTTTAATATAGTTGGAATTTACTTGGTGCTTCAAATACGCTTTGGTGAGTTCACTATGTTGAAATGTTGAAATTTAGTGCACTTCAGCTAACTGTAATTGTATCCTCACAATGGATAATATATACTGATGATAGCAGGGGATGAAAGGTAGTTCAAGCAAGTAATTTTTCTGTACTTGGTCCTAAACAATAACATGAAACCAAATTGTCCAGTCTTCAAGTGCTTGGCTTGCATTTGGTAACAAATTGCCCTACGCACAACTCAGGGCTTATATAATTCCACTTTATCACTTTGATGATTGTAAATGCTTAAATTTCCATTTTTAGTATTACTAGGGTAGACTTATTAATTACTCGAGAACTTCATGAGACCCGTATTATCATCTATCTTTTGCGTGACGGGGGTTGATATCCTTTTGCTAATATTTACCTAAGACAAAGGAACGTATAGGTAGAATTTGGTTTCAGGGTAGACGGGGGACAGTGACCTCGAAAACTATACGCTTGGTTGATTTTTCATTTGTGCAATCAATTTATCTTTGCAAAATTTTAGATCTTCGAGACGCGTTTGGTCACATCGTAGCCCGATCTGATTATTAATTCGGTTTCGCATTTCTTTATAGCAGTAACCATTGAATGTATGTTCAGTATGTAGTTGTGAGGAATCACAGGGGTTTACACTAACTTGAGTTAATTTAAACATGTTTCGTAAACTTGTTGAACATATCAACCAGTTTCCATGTGATTGCACCAAATCGTAACATGTTACGAGAAATTTCACCAATGGCAGTTGGCGTGAAGAGATTGTCTTGTCTGATGCATTGGTAGTTTATTTTCCTGTCATGAGCATAGGCGAGCCAGCCGCTTTGATTCCCAATGGCAGACTTTTGTGCTAATCGTACGCAGGCTATCTTAATATTTCGAAATAACGTCCATTGCGCATTGCGTTTACGTTTCGGAACTTACCGAGGCTTGTCAGAAGAGAAGAAATTACATGTGTTGTCAGTTGCTACTTAAGCCGTCCTGATCAAGGATGCGTGCAAATTTATTATGGGATGAATAGACGTTGGGAGTTTTCAGTAATTTATTTTAATCGTATTGTATAGGCCTATCAAACATATTAACAGACCATTGTCTTAAGAAATGCTCAGCGTGAATGGGCTCTGAAAATTTAGGCCAGCCTCTTCCTTTCCTCATTACTAGCTTCTGACGGGGGGTTGTGTATTGCCACCGCATCAAATCAATGACATGTTCATTCTAAAAAGCATTTGTTTTTTGCTGCAAGATGTGATTTCTGAGCATACATATGTACTTTCTACTCTCAAGCTACTAAGCCTCAATCTAAGGTTGTTGTAGGGGCATTGGGGTATCGTTGAAGTCAGGTTTTAAGCCTCCTTCATGTGCGTTCTCGAACGATGTGCTTTCCGTACTGCCATGATGAAGATAGTTTTGAATGAAAGAAAAACTATGGACTATTTCAGGGCATCGCACCCGCTGCGAGATTGCCCACCCATTTATTTTTATGATGCTTAAAAGGCAATATTGCTATTGATGGTTCAGAGTATTTGACACGTCATTAGCCCGTATTGAACTCCCAAGAGTTTGTTTGGACTAAATTCGGCTAATTCCCCGCAGCTACCTTAGTCAGTGGCCCGTGACACTGCGCACAAATTGACTTTTCTGCTGTTTCGAGGACATCAGGTCAAGCCTTGTATTATTATGAAAGAAATATGTGAATTGAAACATGGAAAGGCAGTGTGATATAGGCTGTTAACGTTCTTTATCTGTGGACGTCAATGCTACATTAACTCATTGTTTGAGAGTAAATCTCTTGGCAATAGGAGAATTGTTGTTGATTATAGCCCTGTTCTTACATAATTAACCATTTTGAGTTATCACTTCCTTTGGCGTCATGTCCGTATCACAGAATAAGCTATTCTCTGTCCGTATGTAGGCCATGCAGGTCCTCTCATTGTCAACCGACAGATTTAGCAGTCCTCGTTCAAAAGCTACATATTTTTGTCGCTAGGTCAACCCAGACTGAAAAGGGAGTCATGGGGACTCCATGGGAGCTTTTCCAGTCTGGAATGTACTATTTTTGCTAAAGAATGCAAACCCATGCGTCACTTTAACGCTAATGTGTGACAAACAAGTTTGTTTTGCGAACAGAGAATGATCTGGACATATTCGAATGTACCTATGACAAATGGGACCATCATCGGAAGGATAGGTAGGGGGCATGTTTGTGGCATCCGAATTGTGAAGGGGGCTGAAAAACTTAGGTACATTTGGTTATGTGCCTGAGGATGTATTTTCAGCAGTTTTTAACATATCATCTTGTATTTATATAGTAAAGTGAAAGTGCGAGAAAATAACTGACTCCCCGAACGGGATTCCAACTCGCAACCCTTGACTTTGTACGTTGAGTGTTCTGCCACAGGGTAAATATATATTAAGCTTCAGATGTCTATGACAATTGGCCTCAGTTTCATTGTTCGAGAAACCGTGCTTGTAGACTTGAGTGTTCTCTGGGTTGTCACCTGCACACCAGCCAGAGGACCCAGTACGTTTATTCCGGGTCTCGTAGGGTGTTGAAGCCCCAACCTCTTGAGAAAATACTGCGTG
Organism: Mastigias papua; assembly: GCA_964019165.1. NCBI lineage: Eukaryota > Metazoa > Cnidaria > Scyphozoa > Rhizostomeae > Mastigiidae > Mastigias > Mastigias papua. Next base: position 11,855,303 of record OZ025285.1, on the reverse strand, counting down.
ACCAGAGCTTAAATGTCCGGAACATTAGTCTATAAATTCCGATAAATTCCCACTATTACGACGGAACGAAACAGGCTGTGCACAAAGTTGCGTGATTATGTGGTTGTACAGTTCTGGTAAATTACTTTTGTTTCTGATACTGTGCTTCTTTGCCTTAGTATTTTCGGGGTTGAAAAAGTGTTCCAGCATGCGGAAGGCCATCTTGTACATTTGAAAACCTGTATTTTCACAGATGGGAAAGGCAGTGAATTGCTTGGATTAGATGTTTTTAGTTGATAGGGAAACTGTTAATTGGTTAACCAAACTCGTTTAGTGGTAAGTGTGGGTGTAATTCAGCGTATTTGTAAGGTTTAAAATTATTATTATCGCATGCATCAAGACCTCTGATCCAGGCCACAGAATAGATTCTGTATCCAGGCTGTTCAAGACGGTCGTCTCCCGATATGTTGTTTACCTGCCTAAGAATCGATGATGTAAATAGTTCATTATAATATGAACATCAATATACACGCTTTTTTATAAGAGCATTTGGCTCCGGTTTCAGCCTTGCGTTTCTTATTTTTCCATATAATTTCAGCCTCCAGATTTTATTATCTTGTTTCTTATTTTTGCATTGCAATGTCCAGTGCATAGTAGTGTCCAAACATAACAATTGCTCAATAAAGTAATCAAAGCTATATCAACGTCAATTTGGGTGCATTGATAAGTTTGCTTAATCGTCTTAATGTTTTATGTCTATTTTCATCCATTGTTTTGTTATGTTTCAATTGTTGTTGATATTACATTTCTTAAGTTATGTTGAATTTCAGCCTGCTTTTTTTCTTATATTGTTCTTATTTTTTGGGCAACTCTCAGCCTGATGTTTCTTATAAAGGTTGTTCTTATAAAAAGAAGCGTGTGGTTGATAGTTATAAGTTTATAAATCATCAGATTAGCTCCCTGGGATGTAATTATTTTTTAACTTTGTTGTTTGGGGCTTTTTGAGGGCACGGCTGTGTATATGTATATATGTATACGTACAGTATATAAATATGTAGTACTGATATATATATATGGTTACGACGCTTGCCCGGAATGCGAGGGACCCTGGTTCGATCCCAGTTGGTGGCAAATTTTAATTTTCTCCTGGTTTTTCTGAGCATTATATCAACCTTTCTGTCTGCACCGAAAAAGGAGAAATCCTGGTTACTCGCTAGCTACTGATTGTATATATATATATATATATATATATATATATATATATATATATATATATATATATATATATATATATATATATATATATATATATATATATATATATATATATATATATATATATATATATATATATATATATTATATATATATGTATGTATGTATGTATGTATGTATGTATGTATGTATGTATGTATGTATGTATGTATGTATGTATGTATGTATGTATGTATGTATGTATTGAACATGAACATGTGACCATGCCTCAGATAAATATATGACGATAAAAACTTTAAGGCATATTTAGTGATTTATATATATATATATATATATATATATATATTTATTTATTTATTTATTTATTTATTTATTTATTTATTTATATATAATCGTGGGAGCTAAGTGTACGACCGGGCCAATCCGAGGATTTATGATATCCCCAGTTCTATGTCCCTGGAGATTAGGCCACATGAATACATAGATGCACTGTGTTTTTCTATAAGAACACACTTTGTAGGAACACTGGGGCTCGATTTTACAAAGAATAAAATCACGGCTAGCAATCTCTCCTCAGCCTCTGGTGTGAAGTTAAAATACAGCAACAATAATGTGACTGTGATGCACTCAACTATGTACATTCTTTTGGCAAACTAATTCTGATGAAGTTGTTAGTAAACGTCAACATTCGTTGGTTTGCTTAGCTACGTCCCTGTTCGTTGTACAATTTCTTGTATATCCCAGTTCTTGTAGTCTGGCCACGCCTTTGAAGTGTTCTCTGAAGCTTTGTTGGGTTTTTATCGATGTTTGTGGTGATCTCCAAAGGTAGGTTCAAAAAATAGAGCACAGTACATTAAGGTGCACCACATTGCATCACAGTGCAACATGACGCAGCAATTTAATCGAATTTAAGGAAGTAGAATATAACAGAATGCATTTTAATGCAATAATGAAGAATTCAGGACAGTGTGATAGAATTATTTGCAGAACAACTCCGCAGAATGAAATATTGAAGAAGAAGAAAGTAAAGGGAGGAGAAGAATACATTGCAATTATGCCCAATGCAATGCCACAAAATAGAATTTATGCGGTAAAATAAGAGTACAATGGTGGTAGCACTAATATGTAGAGGCCATGTTCTTTGTCGTTGTAGCACCAGGGCACCAGGGTGTACACCCTTTATTCTTTTTATGCTTTCTATAGGATTGCGAATGTGCGCAGGTTGCATTTTGTCGTAAACGCACCAGTGTGCATTTTCTGTTTTCTCCATCGGCCTTTGAATGTGTGGAATAGCGATCTTTGCTCGTTGAAGTACCAGGGTGTACTCTTTGTGCTCAACATTGGCGTATAAATGTTTGCATGAAATTAGGGGCCCGTTGTCATAACATTTCAATGATCAATACATGCATTATCTCAATTCAAAGCTATTTATTATTTCACCAGACAGAGCATTTCAGCGAGGGAAGTGGGCCTAATGTCTAGAGGTTTTCGCTGCAGGGCTACAATCGTAGCCAAACAATAAGATATTTCTTATCTTTGAAACCGAACTTACAAACGTTTTCATAACATTCATTAATTATTAATAATCTAATGGATTAATCCAACTCAGGAATTCAAAAAAATACCACAACTAATTTTGTGATTGTACGCGCAACAAAGCGTTCTCTCAGTGATGTAGGCCTAAAGCTGGTCAGATGGATTATGGAGATTGAGAGAATTAAGATCCATTTTGCCTTGGCGTTTTTGCACTTGTAATAGCCTGTTTTCCCTCAAGCACGTTTTGTTACTGTTTACTCAAATTGTCTGTATCAATGGTGGTATTATATTCAATACTATTAAATTGATGGCAGCTTTTGTTCATTTAACTAGACAAATATGTTATGAAGAATGTCCACAAATATTTGTATTACCGATCGTTTGCTAGTCATCCTATTGTTTCGGCTTGGTTGCACGTTATGTGATTCGTTTTATTTTAAGAAACTTGCTCATAAGAACCCAGCTGCAACAGGAGGCAGAGAGAAGCAAGACGCCGTATTATATTTCTTCATGGAGCTCTTAGATTTGATCACTGGAAAACAAAAAAACTTGCTATAAACACATAGTCAAAGCTAATGTCTTTTGCATCCAGCTTAAAGATTTTGTCCTCTTCTTGTGATTTCTAGTTTTTTTTTTTACAATATTTGGATGCTGTTGTGAACATGTTCACTTGAGATTTGGTTGAAAGATTAGAACCATGCATGTTTATTAGGCCATTTACAAAATAGCGTTTATAACGAACAGTTAACGAAAAGGTAGATCTAGTATTTTTAGTATTGGACAGGACGTACTGAATAGACATTGGGGATGTTTCATTTGTGAACAGTTGAGTTAGTTGATAACAAGGTGTCGACAGGAACTACAGGACTCACAAAATTTTTATCCAGGAGTGATCATGAAAGTGAAATGGTCAATACCGATTTATATTAACTGTTATTTACTCATAAGATGGCTTAAAGGATAGAAATATTGGGGAAAATCCACAGTAGGCGGCCCCCACTTTCTTGGCTTTTTGTGAGCCGAACTGTTGTTGATTTGGGAATGCAACGATGTAATTTCCCGCTTTTTGTAGATTTTAATATTAGTGGCAACTACAGCACCCCATCTCGCAGTGTCGTGTTGATCTGCCATGCCTGTTCTCACTCAGTTAAATATTTTAACAGGCTCCGTTCAAATTGTTTCGTTTCTATAGACATTCAATAGTGCATTTTCTTTTGCGAACTCCTATTTACAAAGGGAATTAAACCTAATTATCCCCTTTAATAGCGATATTCTAAAGTAAGTGTAGAGCCCGGCCGTGTATTGACCGTGTATTGACAGTGATTCGCATAAAGCCTAGGCTTAGCAACAGGTCAGCCATAACAACAATGACTTCATGAGAGAGAGAGAGTTTTACGCAAATTTAATTTCCGCAGGTCACCAAAGCAATCACTATCAAGAGAAGCCTGCTCGGACTGAGTTATTGATGGACTTGGCCAAGATGAGTGGCGAGATATCAGCGATGGAGCATACTCGCGCGGCAAAACAGGACGGATCTCGAGACATAGACATTCCGTGCATGACACAAGGGAGGAAAAACCATGCAACGTCAAGTAAAAGTATTGGTAAACATACAAAATCAAATCAAAAAGGAGAAGAGCTGCCGTTCTATGAAGTGAGGAATATAATTTATCGTCCAGGCGGTGAGTTTTATCTTTTGTCTGTTGCTTGGTTTACGTGCCATATCTTCGGTAAAGTAATGTGACGAGTTGCAGGGGAAAATAAGCAATAGGTGAGCACACAAACATACACATACACACACGGAGAATTACTTAATTGGTTTCCTGTAGGGCACACACGAATGCAGTGAAATGCACTTTACTTTACGGTTCACTACTGTAAGTACATAACGCCATAAAAGGTTTACTATTATCTGGCCGCTTTGGGTCACTTGCCGGGGCGTTTGAAGGCTGTTTTGTTCGTGCCAGCTCCCTATGTCCTGGTGACTTTGATCTTGCAGGCCCCCTACCAGTCCTTGTATATTGCTTCTCACGCTATTGAAAGGGGCATATGATTATTGTCTTAAAAGCCGGATTTCTGCACGCATACTCTATGTGGACTGTAAGTTTGTCGTTTTATCATCGAAAGGGATTAGTAAGAATTGATGCTTAGACCATAGCACCGATTAGACAGGAATTTGGAGTTGAAACTTAACGGAATAGCTTTCAATTAACTCTACATACCCTGCTGTTGCTGGTGTTTCTCAATACTTCCCCCCGTCTCGTGAACCCTTCTACCTTATCAGTTATTTCCTTTCGGAATGTAGCGATTAGACGTTCTTGGCAGACGTGTAGACATGTGTTACGTCACGTGCTTCAGATATTTCCCAAATTCCATTATTCCCATTAATACCCTATCATCACGGAGTAATTACGCCTGTTGCTATACTTTGAATGCATACAGAATAGTACTATCTGTCTCCTGTCAAGCGAGGCAAATGAGTCTTGTTCTCCTCCTCCTCATCATCACCATTTTCTTCTCATGTCATTTTTTGTATGAATTACGACCACCATACAACCGAACTGCAGTTGAAGAATAACTTACAATTAAGTAATTCCCCGTGTGTGTGTATGTTTACGTCATATTACCGTGCTGTAAGTTTTTTGTACGAAAGTGCCTCATATGAACGTATTGCTTGATTGCTCAAAAGGTAAGGCTAATTTTAAGACCTGAGTAGGCCAACAAAGAGCTCGGTGTCAGCGGCCCAGGGCAAGTGAAATAACTGGGCCCCCTGATGACGTCATACTCAAGTTTATAACTCATGAAAGTCAATTTCACAGCTTTTCTGGGCCCCTCTCAGGTTCAGTGCCCGGGACAATCTGTCCCACCTACCAACCTTTCGGCGGGTCTGGACATAAGAAAGTCGTTGTTTTCATAGTGTGATACAGAGCATAGCCGCCAAATGTTTATGTCTGGTCAGATCTATTTTCTCCCAACCTAATTGACCAATCATCATGTAGGATTCTCACCACACTTGCTTTCCATAGCTAATTTTAGGCCCATTTTTGCATGCTGATTGGTCAGTTAGGTTTGGAGAAAACAGACCTGTTCAGAGATCTCGAACATTTGCGGTTGTGTTGTCAATCGGCGTGCTTTCGTGTTTCGATTACAGATGCGCAAAGCATCAGAACTCAAACATTCCAGTTGAGCAACTCTAAGTCATAAAAAAGCTAAGAAATTTTCAGTGTTAGACCAAAAGGCTTTGTTGTAAAATAGCAGGTGTGTATGGTTCATTGGCCTTAGGCTTGATTTATGCGTCGCATTTTTAGTTGCATTTAATTCATTCGATTAGATTCATTTTTCTTCGACGCGACTACAGTGAGATAAATCAGGGCTTACCAGCACAAGCAAATATGTTTATTTACGTATACGTTTGATTCAGAGAAAGTTGCACACTTGATTCAATGGTTAAAATGCTTACTGTAACACTTTCTGTTGCAATGAACTTAGCACAAGTCTTCGTTCGGATTGCTTCTTATGTCTGAGCCTCGGTTCAATGCCAGCTTCAAAGGAAACCCGCCTATGAACAACTTGTCCCAAGGGTTACGAACAATCTATGCGAATTTTGCTTCTTATTTCTCGATCATCTACAGTGTACAGATAATTAGAAATTGGAGAGTCCCTTGGAGGTTTTGTCCATAGCTGTAAATGTTCCTTTGATTATTTGCAATTTACGTACAGATTTTCTGGCATTCTACACTTTCATGCTCCTTATAAGAGTGTTCCTTATAAGTAACTTATACTTGATTTTCCAGCAAACTAGAATTTCTAGGCGCAAATATTTTGATTGGACCTTCTCGCTGCGGGGATTTTTTGGAAGGAAAGTTGAAGAGCAGCACGCCCTGCCCTGGGGGGATAAAATGTATATGTCATATTTCGCTTTTAAGGGAATCTTTCTAAACAGATTTGAAATGTAATCTGCACAAGTTACTCTTTAGAACTCAACAGAATGTTTTTATAACTGCACACTTTGTGCAGAATTGTACACTCTGTTTTGACTTGGACGTTAAAAACACCTTGCTTCTTGTTTTCTGAAACGCTGGCTTATTTGCTATTTTGGTTTGTGCATGGGATCGTTATTACAGCTCAGAGAGATTTTTAGAGTTTATGTGTGAATAGTCCACAGGTCGTATTTGAATCCCACAGCGAGCAATTGTGCCGCGCTTTATGTTAGCGGTTACTGCCCACAGCCAATACACATATTATATCATGTTTTCCTGTCTTGTTTCGTCACGGAATATATTTCTTTTCTTTTTTCTGTTAGGTAACTTTGAGACGGATATACCAAAGTTCTTTCAGGCAGTTTTTGGACAGCTTTTATTTTTTACAACATGCACTTAGGCGTCTGTTTTGGAGCTCTCGTTCTACAACATTCTCTTCTCGCTAGAGTTGTAAGTTGGTGTTTGAATTCATCCAAATAACAGTAAGAAACGAGCTATTCTTAGCTGTTTTTTGTATCATGAAAGTCACCTCAGAATCGCTCTTGAATTATTCATTCTCTTCGCCCACTTCTGTTTCCATTCGAGTTCTCAAATGGCCGGAATCCTCTCTAGTCTAAAACCCAATTCTCTTTACAGGAGGTCAGTCAGGCTGCTAGCTCGTCAGTCAAACCAAACATTGCTTTTTGTTGGTGTCACACGCAATTCAATAAATTTTGAGATTTCTTCTTTTCTCAAGAGAGAACACACCTTGTCAATTGTGTTGGAATTGTCTGATATGTAGGCCTATAGCTGTTGCTCTTTTCTCCACTGTGGCATATTGAAAAGTCATACTCTAACGAACGTCGGACGAACAATATGCTTTTCAAAATTCTATCAAATGTTCGCCCTCGTTCGCACAATATTGAAGTTTTGCATCATTTTCAAGAGAATATTTCTCTTTTCTCGCTAGAGCGACAGATGCGCAAATATTGGGTCAAAGTGTATGTTCAGGACCCAACTGTAATGGCGTTTGTCGTCTCCACTTTGAGGGGTATTTTGCAGCCTGCTAGGTACTTTTGGGGTGGCGTTTGTTTACTTTGATCAGACGGAACCCAGAAAAAAGGTAGCAGTCATCCTTACGAGCAATCATTTTGATCAAATGCTATGGAGGGGTCGATCACCAATAACATTTCCTCTTCGTTGTAGTTTGTTTCGTGTCCATACGTCATTTGAAACGTGTTCGTATCAGTGGTTCGTATGCATATCTGGTTGGCATTCTTGCGGGAATTTGCTATGTATTATGTGGTTTTAATTAAAATACGCTAATTGAATCGGGCGATTGAGGAATGGTCAGGAATCTGTGTTAGCACACTGCGTCGGTCAAGACGTTTCCAACTCATCTCTCAGTTGTGGTCGACTGAGCCGTGAATTACAAATATGCTTGCTCTTAAACCTATTGAATTTTGTTTTGTGCTTCGATAAGATATCAGAGCGACTTTAATAATGCAATTTTTATGAGAGGAAACTTAGGAAACACGCAACAGCCCCTTTACAGTGGGCTTGGTTTTGTCACATTTCGTCTTCCCGCTCATAGTTCCTCATCATCTCTAGTCGTCGCTCCTCATCGTTTCCCACCGTCTCTCATCGTTCTTTATCGTACCTCATCGTTTCTCATCGTCCTTTCTATGTCTTCTTTTCGATAGTTCCATGTCTTTTTTTTATAACAAACCGGTTTATAAGAAACCTTGTACTAGACAGCCTAAAGTTTAAGAAACTTTTAGAACTATAAGGAAAGAGTTAACAAATGTTAGAAATTTCTTTGCCATCTTTCACAGTTTTGGAAATACATTTTTCCTCCGAGGATCTAGCAGTGTCCACGATAATATGTTTATGTGCAAACCGGTAAGCCTTAAGCCTGGTTTCCATATCGTCGTAAGCGACGGGGACGCATCCCAGTCGTTAGGAACTCTAGGGCGATGCATATGAAACGTTCTCGAAAGTTGAACCCATCTCAACTTTTTTTTAACTCTACTGGGACGTCGGAGACACTGCTGGGACGTCGGTGACATAACAAAATAACATTCCAGCCGCCATGAGCCAGGTTTCTTCAAAAAAAAGACGAGTACTTTTGAGAATATGATTATCTGAGTCAAAGTTAGCCCTCCCTTGCGAGTGAACAGTGGCGCGTAAGTAGGGAGGCCCAAAAATATGGAACTTTAAGTAATAGGCCTTCCTTGAGCTAGGGCCTTTGTGGAAAGAAGCGTGCATGCTTTCGTTTCCATCTCAAATACTTGATATGTTCAATCATGCCAAGCTGCTCTTATTTCGTGAGATTTACCTTGGATGTAAATTAATATTGCTTGACTCATAATGCTTCAATATCACGGCCTTTCCAAGTTGTGCGACCTAATCCACAAATTCTTTCCCACCAATCATCTTTCATTCCAAGAACATGTCGACTATGGAGAACGCCTTACCTTGCACTGCCTTCTCTGGGTCCTAGAACTTGTCTTATTTCAAATTTGGCACCAGGAAACTTGATCTCACTTCTCTATCTATTTAAACTTTCTTCCTTCCTTTTCCAGGGGGGGGGGTTGTAATCGGCACCGAAGCCTTTCCCCGACATTGCATGCTATGAAAGTTACATTTTACTGGAGAATATAGCTGATAAAGTGGCAGCATGATAGAGTTGTATACAGTGTGCAGAACACCCTTTAACAATCGTATCTCGTAACTGTCTTCAATATGCAGTTCTGTTGAGCCAACGTGAGTAATATAATTGCCCTTAGCAGCTTGGAATATCTGAATGTAGATGAATCGCGTTCACTTATTGAGTAGAGAACCACGTTCTGCAAGAGTAGTGCTTCCATAAATATTTACTCGGTCGAAGTGAAAAGCAAGATCACACGTCAAATGAAATCATCATTTATAACGTAAATATTTATAGGCCACCTTAAAGGCATAATCTGGCTAAGTCCAAACAGTACCTTAACGAGCTATTCAACTGTGATTTGTGTGTTCAACGTGGCAACCTCGTTTCACGACTAGGAACAGTGCTTCATTTGAGTTTTTGACTTCTTGTTTCCTTCTAGGTCCTTCATCCAAATACGTTTTCTGAAGCACATTAACGTAAACCCTTGAATTGGCCCCCCGGGGGACTTATTTCTTTTTAATTTTTTTTGGATGGGAGCTTACTCCAGGTGAAGGCTTATTCGAGGGGGGGGACTTATAAACCTTTGTGATACGCGCTACATTTAAAGCTTGCTTTCAAAACTGTTTCTCTATTACATAGGAACAGGCCGAATATGAGCACAAGTCTCTTGCAAAGTGTTCATCATCTTCTGTGATGGAGGGGAGGGGGACTTATTCGAAGAGTTATTCGAATACTCGGCAAGTAGTTATTATAATAATTGTGAATTATAATTTGCCACCGCTGCCCCCCCCCCCCTTTGAATGGACTACAAAAACCCGCCCCTGTGACAGAGCATAGATTTGATAGTTATGTCGATATCTGTTCAGGTGAATAGATAAAGTTTGTTTTTGGAGCGTGAAATTGACTTTTGAGGGGCAAGCTGTGGAGGGGACCGTTTCCCTCCCGAACATCCTTTCATGGCACACTGATCTCGAAAAAAATCAGCTTTGTTTTCATTATTAGTTATCAACATGACGTCATTCTATTCATTGACAGAAGAACTCAAGATCGCTAATTCTGTCATTATGTGTTAGCCTTTTGATTTTTCCGAAGGTATTGTCTGCATTTTGAGCTATCATTTCCATCGTGTTTTTCTACTTATGTGCTGGATCATTTGGATAGAGGTACAAACCCCCGTTTTCCACCAAATGTGTTTAGGATAACCATGCCATTGGTAATGTGGATTAGCAGGGCTAATTTCGTTAAAGGCTTCCCGATAATAATATGAAATGTAATGTCCAGGTTTCCAAATAGGATAATCAAAATCCTTTTAGGTGAACAATAAATCTGTATTCTCAGCAAGCGTTGTAAGCGCCTTCTATGGTAACCACCCTTTGAAAATGTTGAAGGCAATATTAGGAAAATATATTGGAAGATAGATAAAATAATTGATAGAAGAAATTAGAACATATTCAGATATGTATATGTCTATAAATGCATCATAACTTAATATATATATATATATATATATATATATATATATATATATATATATATATATATATATATATATATATATATATATATATATATATATATATATATATATATGATAAAACAAAGAAATGACTTTTGATTCGGTGATAGACAATTATTGTTGCCTATTATTCTTATGACTAGTTTTGCTCGTTCAAGCGAGCTCGTCGGGCTACAGTCATTTTATGTATGTATGTTTATTAAATATTTTTCCCTCGTAATGGTACTTGTGCTAAATATCTTTTGTTGCAGCCTCTCCGAAGTTCTATAAACATTTTATCCATTGTTAAAGTTGATATTAAATTTAGCTGTCTAGCAATTATTGGACTTGTTGACTGGAAGTGAAGACTACTTAGAAGTCATAACCTCAGTGGAATGTACCTGTAGCTGGGCAGGTTGTAATAATAATGGCTTTCTTCTCATCCAACTGTTTCGCTTCTTTTCAACATGCGAATGGTGTAATATAGACAGAGTTGTCTATCATATTGACTCTTGAGTTGTCTTTCAATGATTTTGATCATAGTGATGCTTATATGACTTTCAATTTCGCGACAGTGTTGCATTGACAATATATGTTCTTTTTATAGTAAAAATATTTATAAGAAATTGAGACTCAAGGAGCCATCATCGTTAGAAAATGTTAAGAAATCACTAAGCTTAAGTTCCAAAGTTCATCTTTTTTACGTGCAAGCAATCGATATTAGCTCATTCTTTGAAAAGGTCCTTTACAAGGATCAAAACTTTTCTTTGATAATCTTAGATAACAAAGATCAAACTTTCTATAGCAAATAATGGTAACTTCTTCTGGCCTGCCTGCCTGCCTGCCTGCTTTTTTCCAGTTGAAGTTAAGAAAATCGTAAGAAAGTCTCAGCCTCATTTTCGGGAATAATTAAGAAAATCGAGGCTGATGCAAAAGGGTGTTTTTTATAAAAATGACGTGTATCTATTTTGATAATGTAGAAAGAGTCCAGTAAAGTATATGAAACAATTTATTCATGATTACACTGTACCAGTGCCACCCACCCTCAGCTTTATCTGCCAAGTGTTTCCACCTGGTACCCATTTGCTGCTGGGTGGACTGTGAGCGAGCATCTAAACTATTGCCAAAGATGCTTGCTAGTGTCTCAAACCATCGTCCATCGTCAGAAACGCGTCTAAGTACTTTCAAATAGTAACAATAATAATAATAATAACTGTGGTACTGATCATGCTTTTTTTTTTCTTAGATTGTGTTTACATTGAAAGTCAGAGACCTGATGTACCGTATTTTATTTGCTCTATACGAGATATCAGAAGGGTATGAATTTGCAGTTGTCTTATCATTTATCAATTGTTTATGAGTTGTTCCAGAGCATTTTGAAGGTATTTCGACTACAGGGGCGTAAAATAGTGAACGACATCTATGGGGCTTTGGTCACCACCTTTTATTGCAATACGGAAACAGGGCCCAAACTAACTGAGGATTTTGTTTGATTTTGACATTTGCTGTAGGGGGGTTGCATTAGGCGTACAGAGGAACATTCCCCTGTAGTTAGAATATTAAAAATGCCCCAAATTGTTCGGTAATCATCGAGTAGTCTGACCTGTATGAGTATCTGCGCTCATTCGTAAACAGTCATGTGCAGCAGTCCTAGACAGTATTCCTCAGAGATTTCCATTAAGTCAAATCTCCTTGAGTCGGACGTAGAAGCATAATGATTTGTGTGGTTGTATACGAGTCGGGTGACGTATTTCTGAAGAGCTGGTTACTTTGTGCTTAGATGATTACGTCTGTTTTATGATGGAATTATGAACAAAACTTTGCGAAAACATTACGCTCATTGGATGATGCTGCAGACGGTGATGCATTTAGCACCTGATTATTGTATTACAAAGGCAACTGTATTGACATTTCACACACCAGATTTTAGCTCATTTAGCTCAATATGAGAATGCTGCCTGTTTTTTCACGCTGTATATTGAAGGGGCGATTCTTAATTAAAAGTCTCCTTTAATCTAGGTTTATTTCACGAATATTCAATCGTCTTGATCAGATCAACCATCTGAAAATGACCCTTCTCATACTTGCTTTCCATCCTTGTCTGCTCAAGCCATCTCGTGTTAATTAAATTTATCCTTTTTGTAGTCTTCTTCACTATGTATTTTGCGTTTTCCCTTCAGAGTAAAAGAGATCACGTGTTTGTTAATGTCACGTGGTTCTATCGACCGTGTGAGGTACCAGCATCTGTTTATCAACTTTTGATACACGATCGAAACAATGAGAATGGTAAGTTTGGGCATCTTTTTAATATAATTTTCCCCCTGAAGAGACATTTATTGGAGGCCATCTGCCATCCATTTAAAGTGTGATATAACATTTGACAATTTCGAGAAATCATCAGAAATGCTTTAAAGGACAGAACATATGCTAAGTCCTTATGGGCCTCTTACAAGGGACCGTAAAATTTTTGGCTTTCGTTATTAAATATGACTAGCCTCTAAATTAGATATCTGCGCTTTGCTATTTGTGGAAACACCAGGACCTGTTAAATTCATTTCCAATCAGATTCGTTGTATGTTTGCTCAAAAGGCACGTCGTTCTTTATCAATAGAAACACTATGACTAGTTTTCATAACGTGATCCTTAATGAACAAAGCGTTTGGCGTCGTCTTTTCTTTATTGTAAAAGCGCTGGTTTTGAAGGTGCATAAAACGCGGTTTTATTTCAACCTGTTTTCACATTTTCAAACCAGACAATAAATTCAAGTACTTGATGTGTCACGACTTTAATTCAAGTACTTGATGTGTCACAACTTTACGATGCTCATCAAGTGTATTAATCATACTTATAGAATTTATTTACAGCGTGTAGAAATATTCCCAATGAAACTTTCCATTTTATAGAGTTCTTTATCTGGTTGCAATCAAGCGCTGTTCTGTGTTTGTAGGTCATTGTTTGGCGACAGCTCCTTAGCAATATCATTGTTCTTGGAAACCTCCCTCTCGCCTCGAGTGTCTGCCACTAATTCCCAATTTGTAGCCGGTTTTAGTTAGTTTAAGTCTTTGATGCATTTGATCGTCGAATTTACTGTGAATTAAAGGACTCTTCCCTTTATTTCAATGATAAGTGTGACAGAAATTATTGATTCTGTTTTCTACAGGATCCGACCATGTTCTGGAAGATCCGTCCGTGAAAGAAAGAGAGCTGTTTTTCTCCGATTCCGTAGATACTTATCCAATATTAGCCCTGCGGTATGTACTAATTTGCTGGACCTACACCGAATTCCCTTTCAATTCTTTATTGTTTCACTCTGTCATTGCATGCCGCGCACGTAGAAATCTCTCACACACATAAATAAATTCCTTATTTATGAAAAATTTTCTCGCAAGTAGAACCCGATTTTTCACACAAAATATAATTTGATCTCAGATTTTTTTCTATCCTCTTTTAGAGACAACCTGCAATTTGTTTTCCCAACTTTGCATTTTTACTCCCCAGGAGCTTTGGACGACACGGTGAATTCGCATCTGTTAATTTCCCAGAGAAAGACGAAGTAACGTAAAAAGAAGTAGTAAATAAATAGACATGTCATTGCAAATTTTGAAAGTGCTCTAGAATGGACCATTGACTGCACCCTCTCTAGACTCAATTTTCCCCCATTGCAGTTGTGATTTTTTGTCCTCTATTACTGCTTCATGTTTATTTGTATTGATATTTGGAGATGCAAGTGATTTGAATTTTCTGTTGCAGCGGACACATTACCATTCTCCCCTTTTCGGAAGTAAAACACCGTTTGAAGGAGTACACAGACCAAGAAGATAATTGGTTCTATATCTTAAGATACAATCCCGAATCAAGGTAATCCTTGTCACATCTCGATCCTATTATTTGATGAATATCGGTAATCAATGATATCGGTAATCAATGATCTTTTTAATCGCCTCGATCACAATCACTAACTTAAGCATAATTTTTCATCCTGAAAATCGGTATCTATCCTGGATTTTATCTTAAGCAGACGTATTGTTTTGTGTTCAGGCGTGTTTTTCTGACAGGAGATAACGCGATGAAACATTGTTTTTGGGTCCCAACAGACTAAACCTGATTAGTTTATCTCTCGTCAACAGAAAGATACCTTTGTTAATCAACTAAAAGTTGTATGCGAGATAACAGTAGCTGAAGACTTTCTTCTCACTTTTTGTCTTGCATAGAGATTTCAAGGTATAAGGTGGGATTTTGAGGATATAGAAAATAGACCAGGATTGTACAGAGTTTATCATCGATCCTCAGATAGTGAATTGAGCTGGTCATTCTTAAAACTGCTCTATCAATCGTATTGTCTTATTAAAGACATTTTGTGTTCTTAGCCATAATTGCTTCAACACATACTAGATAATCAACTTTCCTCTCATGAATGAAAATTTTCTCATCACTGATTGGTTTACCCAAGAGCAGGTGGTTGCGACACGCGTATTCATTTTTTCATAATAATTAACACAGGTCGTCAGTCGTTTGAATAAAACCTCCTGTTTATGATTCGTTGATTGATATTATTAGATTGTCTTTTTCAAAAGATCTCACCAGTTGTTTTGGTTATTGATTTATGACAGAGCGTAAATAGTTATTAGCCTTATCCTGGCTAGTGACGAAGCTGCATAACGGTCAGTGGATGCACCTCTTAGGCCAGTTTTGCTCTTAACGCCATTCCTTTTATGTTGTAAATTGCAGCCTCTGTTATATCCCCATTAATGAAATGAATCCAGAGTTGAGCAATTATCCGTTTGATGTCCTTCTGCTTGTATGACATTAGCAAGCATCCTTTCTTATGAAGGAACAAGTCTTTCGTAGGCATGGGTCAATAAGCGGTTGTCGCGGTTGTCGCGGTTGTCGCGGTTGTATTTGGTTAAATGCCAGTTTTAACTCACCTCCAAAGTACGGTTTATGTAATTTTGGTTGAACCCAGATTTAATGTCTGTACGATATTAAAATCTCATTTCATCGCCAACTGGTGTTCAAAACCCACGATAGCAATAGAAGTTTATGCGCAGTTTTCATTTACGGCAATTTGGATATCATACTGGCTTCGTTCATTAATAGTCTTTTGATCGAAGTTCTTACTCTCTCTGCTTTCTTGATTTGGACACATTTTGTAGGAATGCTAAAGCTTGAAAGTCCTAAAATGTCTAGTAAGGTACAAAGAATAATACCTAGGCCCAAATTTTATCGCCAGTTTGATTTTTATCAATCTGAGTTTTCTGAGAAAACCAGACAAGCGTGACTTTCAATGCCAAAAGTTTGAGATGCACTTGTACTGCAACTGACGGATTTTCCAAGTGATCCCCTTCGATCCTTTCCAAATTTATCCCTTTTGTCGCTTAAAAGTAAGTTAAGAATAAGTTTAGGTTTTTGAGCTTTCGTAAATTAAGAAAGTTAGTTTGTTGAGGAATTAAGTTATAATATGTCTAAGGGACCATTTCTGCATGGTATATTGTTACCAAGGATGTGGCTGGGATTAGAAATGAAATTAGATAATGAAATGAAATATATGTATATTTGTAATCCAATCATTTTGTCGGGCATTTAAATCGACCATTTGTGTGGAATATCTGTTGATTAAGCCTCTATTGAACTAAACCGCATCATGCTTAAATAGGACTAGTCTCTTGTTATAGACTATGATGAAAACATGGAACCTGGGATACTGGAATGGAGTGTGGACGTGGGATATTTGGATGGGATCTGACAATGCGATATTGAGAAGGAATAGTTGTTTTAAAGATCTCAAGAAACTGCGTAGTAGCACCTTTTGAATCAGTATCATCTGATACTATTACTGGGCTGTACTTTCAGTTTTCAAATAAGCTATTTTATTATAGTTTCCCAATCCAGTTGCCCATTCCAGTTTTCATTTCCAATATGTCATAGGAAATGCTTTTATGATAATATGTTGTTGTACCCTTTCTGTTCAGCCCATGTACCAACAATGTCTACTTCTATTTGCGGTTGTAACAGTGCTTTATCAGATTTTGCACACATTAGAGATTATCCCCAGTCTCACAAATTCAGATAGCTTGGTTTGCTATCAGATGAAGGTGGATTATTGGTTTCAAAAGCGATTAGTGTACACCTTATTGCATGTTCAAACCACAATCTCATCCCTTTGTCCACCTTAAGACGCAAGTCTTATTATGTTATCCAGTCGAGGTATAATTTTCTACGATTTTGGTGATTCCGTAGAATTGTCCGCTTTCTCCATTTGCCATTTGATGAGGGAAACCAACACATAATTGACACATATACATAAGAGCTAGAGCTAATATATATATATATATATATATATATATATATATATATATATATATATATATATATATATATATATATATATATATATATATATATATATATATATTATATTTATATATATATTATATATACATATATTTATATTTATATTTATATGCATGTATGTATGCATGTATTTGTATACAAAGCAGTTAATTAGCATTGCATCATTAATATTTCATTTACTATTTCCTTGCTCATTCTCTTATCGCTATTATCGACATTTTTTGTTAATTTGCAACAAGATTTGTAACCTTTTGTTTGTTCATGTCAATTTTTAGGCGACTTGCAAACACGAAGGGTGAAATTAGAGTCGGCTCTAATCATCAGGTAAGCGTCTCACTGAAGATCAGCAACAAAAATCTTATGGCCTTGTGAACGGCCGGATTAGATTCAGAATGTATATTTTTGTGACCAATGCGAATACTTCTTGTACCACATGAACTGAAAATGTATAAAAAATAGAAGATGAAGGTTGTTGAATGGTGCCTGAATTAGTTTGAGAACAGACAACAAGCGGTATTGAATTTAGGATAAGTAAAGAAGGTGTCATGTTTGTGTTGTGATTTTAAGGGGAAGCTGTGTAAATGATTAAGAACATTTGCATACGGGTACTTGATTGTCTGTTGACTGAACTAAACTGTGTCAGCAGCTCACTTTACAGAATAAACACGCCAATTGAGGAGACAAGGGAGACAGAATTCCCGGACCTTGATCCGTAGAGGGCCTCCAGAACTGTGAAATGACTCTTTGTTAATTGCAAGAACTCTCAAGTTTCACAATAGCATAATCAGGGGAGTCCCAGTTTGTTGCATTGTTCTGGGCCTCGCAAAAGCTGCCTGTATTGAATACTGGGAAAGAGCAGCAAAGGGTTTTGTGTATAGATATGACGAAATGAAAATGAAATGAGTATGGGAGTATAACGCTCAGAGAACCATACACCTTCATGCTCTAAAAGCAGGGATTACACAGTTTGTTTTCTGTTTCTTTTCCTTTATTCCATTTTGTATCTATGAAGTGATTGAAACTTCTTAACGGCAGGAGAGAGCTCCTTTGTTCTGAACGAGAAAGCTCTTACTTCTTCAACTGTTTCCAGCCAGGATATGGTCTTGCATTACAGATATACGTAATAGCGAAACTTTTTTCAAATTTAATTTAACAATGTAAACAATACAGGACAGCTGGGAACCGACAGAATACTGGAAGCCTAATGAATCTAGGACAGTCACATTCCATTTGTTGTCTCATCTTTACTTTTTTTTTAATGATATTTGACGTCAATATATTCTCATATTTTCTATTGGCTTACAATTTATTTGAGGATGGAGATCATGAATTATTCATGGGGCAAACAGCTTAAGGTTTCAGATTCAAGGCTTCATTGTCTGTTTATTCGATAGCATGCTGTGAGCTCTGCAAATAGGAGATTAACAAAGCGGGTCTCCTGAATGTCTAATTAGTAATCAATGAGCCTAGGAGTCCTTTTAGGTTCGATTTTTAGATACAATCATTTCAGTTATCTTCAAATTTAGTATTTTGACATTTCTTGCTGCAACCTTTAAACCTCTACCAAACCCTTAAGTTGCCTACATTTTCTATCTTTCAATTCATAGGTCCTTTCAAGTCTCTATCTTTTGTAATATTCACCAAATTTATGGACATTTCTCGCCCCTTGTGGTTGGTTATCTAATAGTCCCTCATCGTCGTTTTTCAAGCGTCTAATGGCAAAAGTGTTATTTTCTCGCGAATCAGAAGCACATAATTGAGGACCGTGAGAAGATATGGAGCAGTTATATCCACCGTTAAACCCATTTGTTTTAAAGCTGCAAAATAATCATAATAATTAAAATTGAAATTAAAATCATGATAATTCCATGTTCATTAAATTCATGTTCGTATATTTGCAGGTCAAGTTGCCTAAATGTGTGCCATTAAAGCAAAGAGCTCAGAAGGGTATGGTACGCAAATGCCCAGAACACATGGTAAGTGATATTAATACGTCTTCTTTCGTCAATTGTTATTAATGGCTACTGTTTTTGACTCTTTTAACCTGATCTACGATCGCATGTCTTGAGGGGAACGCGAAGTTCTGAGGCGATAAGTTGTCAATTTAGGCACAAAGAATTGAAAGCGCAGTTATCATGTGATCTTAGATTTCTTTCCACTCGAATGAAAAGGAGTTATCTCTTTTAAATCTCTTTATGAATATTTGATGTCACAAAGCCTGAATAAAGTAGATTGTGTAGGATTTTCTTCTCGAGATTTGAAGACCTACCATAGAATGTGACAGGAAGCATGGATAGCAACCACGGTAACCAGTCTAATTCAACATACAATTTCATATGATTTGAATGAGAGAATTTAGCTAGGAAAAGAGATCTGTACTTTGTCACATCTTTCAAAACGTTCAGAATCATAAAAGTTTAAGGTTAATGCTGAGATTGTCGCATATTCATCAGATGGTAACTTGTCATGGCCGCAAAGGATAGAGGACAGTTTTAGCAATTCTTTACTGTTCATTTCATTTCATTTACATTTCATTTTCATTTCATTTTCATTTCATTTTCATTTCATTTTCATTTCATTTACATTTCATTTACATTTACTTTATACAGGGTAAGTTTCAAATTTTAGTATATTTGATTTTCAAATTGCCCTGTTGAGATTCACAAAACAATTTTCAAACTGTTGAGATTCACAAAATAATTTACGAGGTGTATTCCGCTTAGGAATAGGAGAATGTGGCATCCGACTATTATAAGCATGAGGCATTAGTGTTCCCTACCTCCTAGGATTCCATGATTCCATACAGTAGAGACTGGTACTTCATGTAAAACCAGATATACCAGGTCAAGTTGGGTCAAGTTAGTTATGTGTGTTTATTCCA
The DNA here is from genome assembly GCA_964019165.1 of Mastigias papua. Taxonomy (NCBI): domain Eukaryota; kingdom Metazoa; phylum Cnidaria; class Scyphozoa; order Rhizostomeae; family Mastigiidae; genus Mastigias; species Mastigias papua. The sequence continues at coordinate 11,835,234 of OZ025285.1, read as the reverse complement.
TATAGCGCACATTCTTTTGGAGTTCACGACGAAATTATGACCTGTAGTGAAGTGGATGACGTTGCCTTTTCATGCCCCGTAGTGGTCACGTTTTATGGTCATTTTTCAAAGAGAAACACTTCCGAAGATGAAAAATTGTTGTTACCTCATTTCAGTGGGCAAAACCAGGATATATACTCACTCAGTTCTTACTTGTTTTCAAGGCGCCTTCGATTTACAAAAGAAAATTAGCAGTGTTTGAACAGCCTTTTAAGAAAATTATCCTTGCCACTTGCCTTTCGTATTGATACGAGATAAGAATTCATTTAATGTATTGAGATCCGATTTAATTGGGTTTTCCTTTGTGAATCAGGTGACTAGCCTTAGAAGGACTGCCACTCCTTTATATAGACAAATCTTTCATTCCTGTTCGTTAAGGATTGATTTGAAGATCCAGGACAGATACTATTGGACAATTTCAAGACTATATTTAGGATCAGAACATATTAGCTTTGATTTTACAAAGTTGATCTGGTTTTATAGAACGATTATAGGTATGGTTTGTGTAACCGACGGGGGTCTGTTCTTCACTTGATCGTTACGCAACAAAACTGGATCAAATCAATTCAGTTATATTCAATTCATCTCAATTTGTTTCGTTTGAATGAAATCTACTATTCTCATATGCATCAATGCGCCCAGGCAGTGGCATGAAGCGAACAGAATCATATCGTTAAGTGCAGCTGTGGTGGAACATAAAGTTGCGTGGCTGCCTTGTTCTTGGGTGAAGAGTAATTAAGCTCCACGTGACTTGATTCTATTGACCTCCTGTTCTTTCGTTGGTGATTGGTTGATGGGTTGATTGAATGATGTTTTCATCCAATGACTGGTTGATGTATTGAATAATTGATCTATTCATCCAATGATTGGTTGATGTATTGAATAGTTGATCGAACGATTGATCGAATGATTGATTAGTCTATTACTGCAAAGTTTCTTGAAAGGGAGGCAGACCCTTTAGGTGCCACTTGCAATGCACAACAAGACCTATCAAACTCATTTATCTACACAACTTTGATCTCTCTTCTACTTCACGAAGAGAGATCTTGTACTTCAACATCCACAAATCCGCTATTTTTGTTCCTTCCAGTGTCCTTTTGCGCCCAATCATATGTGCTGAACATGATGAATGTGAGTCTCACAGTTGGCCGTATGAATAATTAACCGAATACACAGTTCTGCTTAGTTTGCCCATGAAAAATCCGTTCAGATAGCGTTTCAATTCTATATCTAGACTTGTTTCCTAGCAATACGCCGACTTCTTCAATATTTCGTAGCTGAGATATCTCAGCTGACGCCTCTTATTGCTCAATAGAATTTTTTTGTTGCCATCTTTATAGAGCTTGACCTACCAAAGTCAAGTCATCATTGCAGTGGTTCACAGCGCATAAATTGTTAGCATGATAAATGCCAGATGACTTCTCTGCATGATTCTAAATAATATACATATTTTTCCCAACACTAATGAACAAGATTCAATTACCAATAGTCAAGTTTTGCACGAGAATTGCTAATGTTGTAACACACAGAAAAACCTATATAAAATTCAGCCCAATAAGTTCAAGCCAGCACACGGGCAATCTTTCACGTTGGTGTATCTATCTGCCAGGTGCTTTAGGCAATGATTGGATTCCAGAACATGTAAATGTTTAATTTCAGCTGCAGCAACACACACACACACACACACACACGCGCGCGCGCGCGCGCACACGCAAACACGCACGCACACGCATACGCACACGCAATGTGTCATTACATGTCATTAAGTACGTACGTATACAAGTGCAGAAGTATGTAACGGGACTTTATCGTCCTTATTCAATCCATCTTAATTGCTGGCTATTCTTTACCCTCTTGCTTCAACTGAAGCCCAACTACTGCTAGAGTTTCACGAAGCATTGCTCTAACTTGTTTATCTGCCACACAAAACCATCGTGTAGTTAGTCGATTGTTTAGAAATGGCTAATACACTGGTTTGAAGGCACATGTGATGGGATTCGAACAGGATGCATCCAAGCTTGTGAAACAGAGGCACACACAATCAGACCATCAAGGAAACTGTTATTCAAGTATTTTGTCAAATTACAGGGGTAGCGACTGATTATTGGCAAAACATTTTGGAGAATCTTATGAAAAGTGACTGATTCCCCATTTTGTGTACCATACATTCTCGAATTAGCCCCCTAGGAGCTTATTTATATTTGATGCTCTTTGGGTGGGGGCTTATTTGAGGGAGGACTTATTCGACGGGGGACTTATAAAATTTCTTGGCCACATGCTTCATAAACAGTTCGTTGTCAAAACTCTTTTCTCCACAATATTACAAGAACGGTGCAAATTTAAGCATCAGTCTTGTGGGGTGCTATTAATATCAAATTATCAATATCAAATATATAGTGATATCAAATCTAAGCATCATTCGAGCGGGCTTATTAGTAATTTGAAGGTCTAGCATGGTGATTTATTCGAGGGGTGATTTATTCGAAGGGGGGGCACATCGAGGATTTACGTTAACTCTATCTCCCTCTAACTTTCTGTTCTTTTGAAACTAGCCTGTTCAAAATATTTGAAGAAATGTAAATTTTGTTCTACGGTTTTCTACACAAAATTCGTTTAATCGTTTTAACAACGTGCACAGTTTAAACACGCTGGCGAGACTCGTTAATCTTGTTGCCCCATTCAATTGCTTGTTCTTATGTCAACGTTTGTTTGAAAGCAATTCTTTTCCATAGAAGCAAATTTTTTCAATCAAATTGCTAGTCGTTGTCTAGCCTTTGATATAAAAAAGGTTGTTTTCGCTCCATTACGGTGCAAATTTTGCACTAATTTTGCGCTATCAGAAGGAATTAGATCTGTTGGCTTTTTGAATCTTATTTCCAACAAGAAGATCCTAACTAGTACACAATCATAATGTTCTGAAGTAGACGGTAAAAGCACGTGTTTGTGTAGTCAGTAGTTGATCAAAGTTAATCTCGAACCCTTTTCTCATTAAGCAGTCACTTTAGGAACATGATGGAGACATTTCATGAATTTACAAGTAATGTTTAATGTCATGGAGCCTTAGTGAAGTGTTTCATCTATTTGCAATCGTGATATTTCTCATTGGCAGATATCCCAACTTCTGGACCAGTCGCCTTTGTTTGGGCAAATACTTGCGAATCTTGGATTGCATTTATTTGTTTTCCTGTCATAGTTACAATACAAGATTTTTTTCGTTTAGATTTGGTCACCACAAATAGATGATTCAGAACTTCTGATGTTTCTTCGAGCGTCAAGGTAAATGACATTTGATAAGTAACATTTGATATGATTCTAATTTTGACTTGTTTTCTTGCATTCTGTGTACTCACTCATCCTTTCTTTCTTTCTCTCTTTCATTTATTCACGCGAAAAATCATACTTACACTCATTATTTCATTCTGTCTTACCCTCATTCATTCATACTTTGAAATATTCAGTGATTCATACTTTGAACGCTACATTTTTTCATTCATCAACTTTCTCATTCTTTTTTAATTCCGACTCAGATTGATTCGTGAGGAGAAAGGAAGTGGAAAGAGAAAATGATCGCAAAATTAAAATATGAATTTCAGTAGGAAGAATTTGGTTCCAATAGGAAATGAGGAAAGGAGTTTTTAACAAAAGCCTTTAGACTGTTTTGATCAGCACCTGGCAGCTGTATCCATACAGTTCCGGGATTTAGAGCGTGCATTCGAAGCTTTTGTCATCGTTTATCATGGAATATCTTTTGGGCCTCATTCTTTTTCATTTTGCTTAAATAATTGATCAAAAATTAATTAGGAAATGCGAATTTATTTTAGGAGTATTTCATCATTTTCTGGTTATGTTGATGATGATGATGATGATGATGGATGTATAGATCGTGCATTGCATTGCGCTTCGGAAGAATCTACTAACCTTCACTGTATGACTTTGGTAAGCTGCATCTTTCTGTTCTTCACTTCTTCAATCGATTCACAAATTGTTCTTGTTTGTCATACCTCCACAGGACACTCTTTTCTATAGGAATACCTGATTTTTCGCTGAGCGTTTTCATCCTCATTTTCATTTCATTCATGCACAACTCTATACCCACGAATATCCTACCAGCATAGACAAATAACTGCCACAATAAATAGACTCTTTAATATAATCAAACAAAAAACCTGGCTGTTCTGCTTAGGGGTCGTGCTAAAACATCTGGAATGCACTAAGGGTTCCCAAAATTACTCAGACAACGGGTAAGACCTTAGTATTCTTAAAATGTCATGATTTTGAGCCTAAGAATATTCTTTAATTCTTCCTTAACCTTATCGATTTTGGGCATTATTACTCGTATTGACCATTACCATTTGATAAACAGTGTATAAGTGACTGATGCGCCCAAAAGAATTGCTGAATTGCATCAATGCATGACTCCCAGACCGGATAGGTGAAACTCATATTTGCTTTGTTTTCTATAGAAAACTCAAATAAATAAGATATCTAATTTTTGATGAAGCTTGAGCCTTATTGAGCATTTGTATTCTTAATAGACTATCTTGTTATAAAGTGTGTAACATTTTGGTGAGTTGATTTAGCCCGAGGAATGATACGAGACCATATCTTTTGAATTAGGACTCAAAATTAGAAGTGGATGTGTTTCAATAGCAAATAATGAACCAGGTTATTCATTTTTCCTTGTGTTGCTAGGAATGGTCTTCCATTTATTTTGGCAAGGATTAGGAAACCAAAGACTAAAATAAGCCGTAGACAATCGCTTTACCCGTTGTCTGAGTAATTTTGGGAACACTTAATGCATTCCAGGTGTTTTATCTGCTTTGAAAGAGAAAGGTAATCCTTAAGAGTATTTAGTCCATTAAAAGGAAAGCTATAAGTTGAGATCATGTGTTACGACTGACGTGCTAAGAAGGACGGGCGATGAATGTATATCTACATTTAGCCATCTGCTTTCCGTAGTATGTCTGCTGTTAGAAACTGAATTAGATTTAGAGGAAATTTCGGGTCTTTGTGTTTTTTACTTTCATTTAATATCCGGCTGAAACTTGAGATGATTTGTCCTGTTAAACTTGTTGGTCATTATGATGGCTAGAGACTCGTGCATTTTCAAGGCAGCCGTAAGTTCCAACGTGGGAATAATCCCAGACCTGTACTTAGATTCAGCAGCGAAATATCGTTATAACAGTGACCAGCCTCTTTTTGAGTGTGATTTGATGTCTTTAAAACGTAGGTAGGGCAAGGCTATATCTGCCATAGTAATGATGGATAATTGTATACATAATAAGATTGAGGTATTCCTTTGATGTAGTTTTTTGATTTTTGGAAAGTGCGATTTGAGAATGAATGACCATTCTTAGCAATGTTATACTTCTCGCGTTTTCAGTGAGGTTTTAGGAGTAATTTCATATTCTTGTGTATTTCAATACCTTTCATTGAGAAGAAGGGACGCAGCCTCGTTTTGTTTAGGCCTCCAATTGCGTCTCGTTTCGATGAAGATTACAGTTGTGTTTATATTACAGATACCCATACTTTGATTAGTCTACTCGAGGTAAATGCTCTTTCAGTGTTGCAACTTCTTGTGCTTGACATTTAACTCTGACATTTTTCAGCTTCATAAAAGCAAATATAACGTTGCGAAAGCTCTACAAGCAGTCGTCAGATCACCGTTCCCAAGACCGGATACACGAAAATGGACAGAGGAAGATCGGGTGCGTGTGTATATATCAGGAGATTTGACTGTTTTTTGATTTGTATAGAACGTGCGAGATGCTGAGTGTTCAATATTTGAGAAATGACAGTTGTTGCTACTCATTTACAGCGGTCAAAGCATAGATATGATCTGTCCTGGTTTCTAAAGACGAGCTTTCGTCCTAATGCCAGACTTCACATTTTCAAAAGGAATTATTTCTGATAGCACTGTTTCCCTCTTAGAGTTCTGTATGAGCAATATTTACGTCCTAATCCTTCTCCCTTTTTGAGTGATCCCTTGAAGATTTCTTAGTTACTGTTACCACTAGTTGTGTCTTGTGCCTAAGAGATTCTCTTCGTCATATTTGGAATTGTGTTGGAAAGACGTTAGAACTTTATAGACAAGAATTTAGAATCATTTTGTATATTTTAACTGCTTTGTATCTTGTATAACTGTATTTTATATCATTTGGTTTTTATGTGCAGAAATTGTTCGTTCGTGGTCTCAGACAGTTTGGCAAAAATTTCAACAAAATCAAACGGGAACTTCTCCCAGAAAGAGACACGGTGAGTGTTTTAAGAGTGATTGCCAGATGATGTTGATTAGTGAATGGCTGTGATGGATTTATGATATTGATTGATTGATTGATTGATTGATTGACTGACTGATTGCTTGATTGATTAATTGATTGGTTGATTGATCTATATAGTCACATGGGGTTGTTTGGATGAATTCAGTTTTTATTGCTTGTGATCTGAAAGACACTGTAATTTAACAACTGATCAAGTGGCTAATTGGTTAGCTGAGATTTATTGATTGAGTTATTCATAGTGATCCATCAATTGATTGATTTGATCTCAGTGATTCATCAGTGGTTTGATAAACCATTTTACCCAATTGGCGTTCTCTCTAGTTGCCTGATTTTTCTGTTGTATCTTAGAATGTGCCTCTTTTTCGTTTTCCAGCGCGAATTAGTCTATTATTACTATATATGGAAAAAGACACCTACTGCAATTAATTCGAGGCCGCACAAAAGAGGCCGTCGCCATAGTGTACTTTGTAGAAAAACACGTTCTACCAAGAGTAAGACGTCACCAGCAAGTGAGTTTTTAGATCTCAGCTCTTGCAGTGAAGACGAACCAGATAGTGAAGATAGTGAAAGAGATCTCAGTCTGTACGCTTGTAGACATTGTTTCAGTGCAAAATCGCGCAACTGGCATCACGTAGGCAAAGATAAGCTCCTTGTATGCCAAGACTGTAGAGTTTATTTCAAAAAATACGGCAGAATGCGTCCAATTGAATCTCCTGCGGAACCCCCGTCATATATTTTCAAGGCAGCGTTTGAAAATCATAACGAGAATATGCCATATTCTGGTAGAATGCGAACGAGGCGATCGGCTACTCCAATTTATACTATCAATGGTAGCGTGAGAACGAAGATTCTGCAAGAAATGCAAGAAGGTTTGCCTATTGAATTTGTTTAAACTAGTAGCCTCTTTTTGGGTGTAAAGAATATTGAAATATATTAATGCAACATTTGTTTTTGAGTCATTTGTGGTTTCTCACAAATGCTGGGTGAACTGCCGTAGAATATATTGCTGTTATAATATTAATATGCTACATTGTATGGATATAGTTTTCATTTACATTCATATATATATATATATACATATATATATACATATATATATATATATATATATATATATATATATATATATATATATATATATATATATATATATATATATATATATATATATATATATATATATATATATATATATATATATATATATATATATATATATATATATATATATATATATATATATATATAATCAGTAGCTAGCGAGTAACCAGGATTTCTCCTTTTTTTTTTTTGTTTTTTTTTTTTTTTTTTTATTTTTATATATATATATATATATATATATATATATATATATATATATATATATATATATATATATATATATATATATATATATATATATATATATATATATATATATATGCTCATCTGATATTATTTTGTCAACTTATCTTCAGTTATATCTATATTTATATATATTTATATTTATCTATATTTATATCTATATTTATCTTCAGCTCGTTTAACTCGTCAAATGAAGAAAGCTGATTCACCGTCAACCACAAGCACGGACAGTTCTAGTTCGTGCAAAGAGATCAATGCAGTAATTATCATGTCTTTTATTTAATTTTGATCAATTTCTCTCTCATTTAACTATTTTGCAGGTATACTGAATATGCTGTTGTTTTTATTACGTTGTATTTTATGTTTTGTTGTGTTTTATTGCATTATATTGCATTCAAGTATTTTTTTGTATTTCTATCTGTGTTTCCTGGTGTATTTTACTCCTTTGTGTGTTCTGATTTCTGATGCATGACGCTTGTTGATTTTTAATTCTTATTGTCATGACTACGATTGTATTTGTTGTCATAAGTAAGTAAGATTGTATTTGTTATCATGACTAAGATTGTATTTGTTGTCATGAGTAAGATTGTATTTGAGGCCATCAAAAGTTCGTCTTACGCTTGGCTTCGTCTCAGAAGGAATGCCTTATCTAGAAAACACAATGATCTCGTGGTCGCAAATATTTATTGTTGTCTGTGCACAAGCTGTATGTAGCGAATTCAAAACTTTTTGTTAATGAATTGGCATTCACAGACAGATATCCCATTTTCATTTTTCCATCCGTCAACCTACCAGTTGCTCCAGGTTGTGACACGTTTGTTGGTTTTAGGAATTAACAAGGAAGAGAAATCGAGATTCAGAATCTGATGGTGCAAACAGCATCAATGATGAACTCGAAACTGAGTTGCAGAATGAGGATAGCGAGTATGATGATGAGATCGAGGCTAAAAGATGTCGATCCGAGGTAAGTCTGCCCCTCAATAAGCTTTATTGTCGATTTTATCTTTCATTTCCAATCGTCACAAATCATCGTTCATTATCATCAGTCATCAAATGCAATCAAGGCTCGTCAAGTACCATTATCAGTTTATATTTTTACCATAATTGTCATTTACATTTTAATGCTGTATGTTATTACTTTTTTTATCTTGCTCAATTCTTATCAATGCTTGTAGGATTCAAATGACAAGTCTGACATCGCGGAGGAGGATGAGCTAGACGAAGAGTATGAAGATGACGAAACATCTCCATGTTCAGAAATGGACAGAGACGATGAAGACGATGTGAAGGAGGATGATGAAGTAGGACATGGCGATGAAATTGCGCATAGTGAAGAACAACAACAACAAACTATAATTGAAGGAGACATGGTGGAAGAATCAGCTCCTGTTGAGGAGGCAAATGAAACTGAGGCTGTGCGCCATTCTGAAGATGAGGATGGTGATGATGATATGATTGAGGAAGATCCAGTGAAGATAAAAAAATTGAACGAAAAGATTGCAAAAAATTTCAAGAGAACAAGTGATGATGATAGAAACGCATGTGCACGATGTGGCCTCGTTTACGTCATACGAAAACCAAGAAAGGATAAGCAGCAGGTATCCAAGGTATGTGTGGTAGGTGATAGGTATATCCGAGTTTTTGCATCCAGCTCCTCTTTTGTTAATTTTTCTTTCATGACGAATGATCAGTAAACGGGTCAGATGTTATTTTACGGTGAAATAGGTAGCTTTTTAGGCAACAAAAAATGAAATAGTTGACCTGTGCGAATAGCATGGCTAGTTGAGAGTATTGAGGAGAATTTAATTTTATATAAAATAAGATATTAATTTTATGTGTTGTGGATTGTTTGAGTACACCAAATGTTTATAATAAGTTATACACAGAATGTATTCATTCTGGATGCCTTATAGTACTTTCAAGATATTTGATTATCGTTTCAAGCATCGGAGATGATGATGCTGAAGTTTCTGTAGATGTTTTCGTTTATTCTTGGTGTTTTTCTCGAGATGTTTTGTTGAAATTTCATTCAGCGTAATTTCGGATTGGTTTTCTGTATTAATTTGTTTGTGTGATTTATGATGAGTTATCTTTCTACTTTGTCGCAGAGTTCAAACTTGGTTATTTTAGCAGTAAAATATCATGTCGTAATCTCATAGGCCAAGTGTCGTAATCTCATAGGCCAAGTGTCGTTTTTATCATTAGCTGGTATAATGAAAACAGAACGATTTCTGAACAGAACAGTCTTAGGAACTTCTTAGTTATAGGATGATGATACATTTGTTTCTTAGTCAAATTTTCTTTAACGAAGAGCGGGTTTAATCCTGTTTCAAGTATTTTTTAATGTGTAGCTGATTTGCACGATGTTCATTTTAGTCTGCATCATCAGTTGCTATGACGGCCAAACAACGTGAATCAGATCATCAGAATGGTTCGTCTCCACCGCCAAATCAGTCAGCACCAGCGCATATTACGTCAGCATTAGATCGAAATTTTTGGCGAGCTGGTGCCGATGAACCAAGAGCGACACCGAATTTTCCACTCTGGCCTCGATTTAATCAGTATGTTGCATTCCCACATGAAATTGGCGGGAATCACCCAAGACCTCATAGTCCCATTGAACATAGTGTTGAATATCATTCGAAATTTGGACATTTACTGAACGTTTTCAAAGAACACGGAGCTCCTATTGGTGGACATCCAAGTTTCCATCACCATTCGAATATTGGAGGACATTCTGGACATAGCATCCACCCAAATCAACATGGACACCCTCCTCCACCACATTCTAGGCCAATGTCTGCACAGAGCCATTCTCATCCCCATCCGGACATTCCTGTTCCCGGACAGAGTACTCTGCCGGTTTTCCCAACCCATCATTCAAGATCTGTTAACCCACCAAATATGGAAAATATGTCACGTGTGTCTCCGCGTCCTCACATTGATCCAGTAGGTGGGATGCCCTATGGATACCCCCATTTACATTCCCATTTGCACACGCACACGCACCTACATTTGCATCCAAGTGATAGTGTTGAAAGACACAACGTTCCACGTGAACACCAGCCTGCAACATCAAGTGCCCATCCTGTACCAGGACATCCCCCTTCATTGGGCCTTCCCCACGAGAGCTCTCTGCTTCGACACGAAGAACTGTTGCATCATATACAGCAGGACGCAAGAGTTCGCAACGCTCTTTTAGGTCCAGGTGGAGTATCTTCACGAGAAGGTGCAATCAGTCCGGGAATGGTACATGAATGTCTACGGCACGATCCTGCTCCATACCACTTCTGGTTGAATCATGTTGCAAGATCGCAACAAGAGCATTTGTTTTCAGATCCACAACACCCATCTCCCCATCAGAACCTACGTTTATTGGCGGAACATGAGGAGTATTTAAGACATATGCGCTCGATTGCCATGGATTCGAAGTGCAAAGTTGAACTCGAAAGGGGGATACCGTTACCTGAACGTGGGCCACCAATAGGAGACAGGGGTATTCCTCGTGGCGAACAGTTTCCATTTACGCCGGCGGCCTGTCTGGAACACATTAGACGGATGCATGGAAGAATAACGCCGCCACCACCCACTCCAATGTCTGTTAAGCCTGTTACTATAGACCTATGTGAAGATTAGCATTCAAAGTATTGTTGTTAGTTTGACCAAAGGTCTTGCTGATGACATATTGTTGTAGGTTTACAGGGAGGAGGGCTCTGTAAGTTGTGATCCTCCGCAAGGAACATACCTCAAAAGACTACTTAATTTGTCCTGCCCCCCAATTGATATTGGTTTTTTCGTAAACTGCAAGATCTGTTTTCATTGTCAGTTTTGTGTTTGAAACGTAAACATATTTCAGTACTAGCAAGGAATTTTGAGAACATTTACGGCATGATGAACCGTAAGAAATTGTGACCGCCGCGATAACTTTTCTAGGACTATTAAATCTCATGGGATCTCACGCACCTTTCACAGCAATGCCTTTTGGGAATTGTATCTTAGATTTTTTCAGAAAATAATTGATTGTTCAATTTCTTGGATATAATTGTTTTGTGTTGTCGGTATTGGAAGGTACAAGTCCTTGTAAATTGTGGTAGAGTGGTTAGACCCTAGTTTTATCTACTGAAATTAGATATCCCTTAGGTTTTGAAATTTAGGTGGAAATATATTACCTCGTTTAAGTGTTTGAAATCCCTTGGCATTATGAGATTTATGATCTTGCAAACGTCTATTCTCCGTCAAGACAAGAGCCTTGTGGCACTCCTATATTTATTTGGCTGTTTTGTGAATCCGCACCATTTTTCCAGCAAAACTGCTTACTGTTGGTAATATAGGATTGGAACCAAAGAGACTCACTCATTTGAAACATTAGCGAAACTTGTCATTTTCCCTGCTACCATAGCTTCAATTTCAAACCCCATTTCGTGCTTCAGTACGAGATTCCACTTAGTCCTCCTAGCTGTGTCACCTCCTCAGATCAGCTCAATAAATGATCCCTGTTTCAATGAACTGTCTTTTTGACGCATAGTACTGCCTTCGTGTCGCACAATATTCAGTTGGACATGAAAACGACTGTCTTGACATTTCAATTAATTGTTTGTGTTTGTCTGATTGCATCTTCAGACACTGCGGAATTGTGTTTCAAACGTTGTCGATTTGCTAACACTAAATGTATTTGTTGCAATCGCGAGATTTTTTGGCTTCTTTATTTTCTATTTGTCGTTATACAGTGTACATTACGAGGTGTAAAAAGGGAAGTGTATTATAGATATAAATATATATATATATATCATGGTTTGCTCAATTAAAATGTAATTTGATTTGTAAGCACTTGCATATCTTTTCTGACGTTGTTACCTTTCTGAATTAGAGCGAAGGTGTGTAAGTTCTTGAACGTGGAATTAATTTGAATGACAAACTGATTATTACCATCTAGAATGGTCACTGAATTAAGTATAAAGATTGGGCTATTAAATTTGTGTGTGCTTTGGACTAGGGTCCGGATGGAAGAAAAGATTCATCTGTAGGCAATGAAATCGATTCGAACGAGGCAATGATCACTAGCAATTTTGATTATCACTCTAAGTTAACTATGCTTAAACTAATTCTTGAGAAACACTACTCTTTCTACGAGTGTCTTTAGAACGTAGGTTTAAGTTAATCAGACATATTTGCACTGCTTAGGTATAGCTAGGATAGCAAGCTTTTTCTTGTTAAAAGGTGGAAATATCTCGAGAAGCATATAGATAAAGTAAAGGAAAGGGGAAACAGAAGTGATGGAGGGATGACACTGGAAGAAGATCAATTGACAAACAAATGACAAAGAAAGAAAAAACTTTAAAGAGGGAAGGACATTAGGAATTAGAAGTAGAAGCATTCAAAAAGCGAAGAAGTAGAGGAAAGGAAGAAGTTATCAAGTGTTGGAAAGTACAAAGAATAGGTGCGAAAAGGGATTGAAGGCAGACCATGAAGAACAGTTAGCAGATTACCAGGCGTTCCCGTTCGGTAAACAGTTCTACAAATTGAAAACTAACAACTTTTGCTTCATGAGTTAGGATAAATTTCCCAGTTAAATTATGTCTATATTAAAGGTAAATCTCAGAAGTGGAAGGACATGTCTGTAATAAAACTGCAATGTTCACTACAGCCAATTGATACAGATACAGGCTGTTGATACGAATATGGAAAGAAAACAATGAAGCGGTTGCTATTGTGACGTGTTCTTCTTGCGTTAAAATTTACAGACTTGTCAAGGCACAAAAGTGATTGGCATCTTGCATTGGACAATCTCAAGGGATGATGTCGAAGGTTATTCACTAATTCTAACCTTGCTTATCTTTTGTTTCTATAACAAAACCAATTCTCAAAGGGTCTTGCTTGGGATCGTCCATGCTGAGGTTGACAATACCGCAAGTAATGGAAGGGTTCGATTAATTTGATAACAAAAGTGGTTTGCGTAGAGAAGAAAAATACATGAAGCTGCAGGTAACGCTATATCATATAAAGATTAATAGGTAGTAGTACTGCTGGCATTTGTGCGAAGATATGGATTATTTTCTAAATTTCCCGTGTTTCCGCAAAACCCCACGTGGTTTGCTTCAGCATCCTAAATAACGGTATTACACTCAAGCCAATGCAACAATACTTTCAAATCTTCTAAACACCAGGGATCAAAGTTCTTAAGCTTGAATACTTTTGAGGTATGCAAAACCTTTAAGAAAGAAGTGAGGAATACTCGATCACCACCTGATTAGGCCACTACTGTCTATTGAACTATCGGGTTTAACGGGAAAATATTGCAACTATACCGAGGAATGTAGACTAACAAAGCTGACAAAAGTCACGTATGCAAAGAAATGATTATTCATACTGTATATCTTATGTTAAGTTTCTTAAAGAATGGAATAACAAGTTGCGATTATTGAAGGAGGTCTATAGTAATTTACATAGGGATATACTAATTACTAATATACCAAGAGATACTAGTAGCCGAGAGAAAAATTAATTTTTATCGCATACTCGAATTGCGTCTATGAACTTTATCCAAGAACTTGTTTACAAGGAACGTGCTAGCTCGGTAGAGCGAGCTGTCGTACCTAACCAAGGTGTTCTACAGCCATCCTTCAGATGACAGTTCTGGGGCCTAGCCATCTCGCCTTGCCGGGTTGGAAGTGCCATGTGATCATCTGGAACCAATGACAATATTCCATACCTGGTTGTACATGCGCTGTTCGTGCATTTTCATTCCGGTCAACAAAGCTAGCTCTATGGTACGTGTACACACGAGAAATTTCTACTGCGGTTAGCCAAGATCCCGGTTAGCTGAAGTCTTGCTCAGGCCAGCTGGCCCGCCTCTCGTGTGAACACAAGTACCTTATCAATACAAATCATTTTGAAAAGTGAAAGTGCGAGAAAATAACCGACCCGAGCGGGATTCGAACTCGCGACCCCTGACTTTGTACGTCGGTGCTCTACCAACTGAGCTATCGGGCCACGCTTCCAAATCATTTTCCATGTGACAACTCGCTTTGACAGACTAACCCGCTTTACCGAGCCAGTCCGTTCTATGTGAACAGTTCCCAAAATATCCAATGGTGACTTTGCATGGTTGCGTCTCACAACTATACTGGGCCCATCCAAACAATGAAAATCATGTGAATTAAAAATCAATGTAAATCATGAATACTGCCGATTATATATGTTAATATGGTACATAGTTCATATTCACTAGTAAACAACATATTTAGTTAATGTTTCATTCCATCTAACGGTTCCACCAAGTTCAAATAAAATCATTCTAAACTTTTGGAGTTTCCTCCATTTCAAGATCTTCTTTGCCATTCGAAATTGTTGGCTTATCCATGCATACACTCTTATATTCGGGCTTGACTGGGACACCTGAAATTGATATCAGAGAGGAACATATGATTGATAAAGATCTGAAAGATTAACAAAGATATGTAAGTGGATTGGCATAAGGTTTACAAAATAAATTTTCCAATTGTGGTAGCCCACTCATGACTTAATATTTACCTATGTCAGCCTTAGCCGAATGAAGAGAATATAGTACGCTTGGCTCTGAAGAAGGCATTATAGCCGAAACATAGAGAAGGCCCTAGATGCGTTGAGGGACTCACGGTAGAATGACCTTAAGATTCCACCGCTATTCTTTTGTGCCTGGATGGCGCAATTGATTAGCACAGGAGTCTTCTGATCTAAACGTCGTTAGTTCGAATCCGCACTGGGGCCAAAATGAATTTTCCTATTGTGGTAGCCCACTCATGACTTAATAATTATATATATATATATATATATATATATATATATATATATATATATATATATATATATATATATATATATATATATATATATATATATATATATATATATATATATATATATATATATATATATATATATATATATATATATATATATATAGGCATTAAGGAACAACCTTCAACATTTTTCAACGATTTGACTCATGTCTTCATCAGTATAAAACGTACATACATACATATGTACATCTATATATTATATATATTTATATACATATATCTTTTTATGTTTATATAAGGTAGATAAAAGTACCTTTTAGGTTGAATATATTTCTATATTCTATATCTGGAATCCCATTTTTAAACTCTCCCATGATATCGAAGCGTTCGCTAAGACAATGCTTGAATAGAGCACGTGCTATGAACGAACCAACAACAATTGCGAACAAGGTGATGACCATATTCAGAGTTCGAAAAGGGAAATTCTGGATAAATTTGCCATTGGGTGTTTTCTTGTAGAGGGGGTACTCTATTACGGCAGGCATGTCTGCAAAAGAATCAAATGAATCAGAAAGGATCAAAAAGATCAGAAAGTAATTGTGATCATCCGAAATTGTGCCAACTTACCAAACTAACTTGCATTGGCATAAAGCACTCTCTTTTATACTACAAAACACTAACGTCCCCTGCTAGAATTCATTCAGTATGTCCATAACGGATTGCAAGGGTGCAAATAATATGCATGGAAAAAATGCGTTTTAGATTGTCATGCTCGATCTCGATAGAACACCAATCGTAATACAATCGATCCGATTTTTCATTTTATGCATTTATAAGTATTTTCCATCTATACTTAACACGCTATAAATTCACGTAAAAATTTTCATCATTGTATTTTCCTTCTTAATTTGGAGTGAATTTGTCATGTATATAAGCTATTAATATGTATCAACCATAAAAATTTTGCAATAAAACTACAGTTAAAACTCTCAATGCTACAAAGTAATTTGCAATTTGCTAGCCTGGATTGAATTACAAGTTAAAGAGAACAATAATGACATGTAATAATAATGACAATAATTTCTTGAAAAGTCTGTTGGTTTTACAGAACTTCACTATAGCACGAAGAAGGGGGAACATTCTTTTGGCATACTGAAAACTCTTTTTCGTCCGACACTCGTCAGAGTATGAAACGTCGGATAACGACCGAAAGGTGAACCGAAATATATAGCCAGATGTGGTTACACGTGATATGATGAATAATGCGTCTATTTGGTACAATAATGTGTCTATTCATCATACCACGTACACCCGTATCTGGCTATATACTTTGGTTCACCTTTCGGTCGTTATCCGACCTTGCATACTCTGACGAGTGTCGGACGAAAAAAGCTTTCAGTATGCTAAAAGAATGTTCCCGCTTTTTCGTGCTATGATAATAATTCTTAATGTCAAACTAAATGGTGAAAAAGGTCGGCGTCCATAGTTATGAATTTCAACTTACTGATCAACGGCTCTCCACCAAGGAGACGAAGTAGAAACCCGATAAAGAATCCGAAAGTTGCACCGTATGTATTTGCATATCCGAAGTACAGGACACAAAGAAGTTCCGGGAAGAGCACAACGAATATGATATCAGAGCAGAGGTATGACAAACCATAGATGGATTCAACTGTCAGCCCTATTAACGTTGCCAAAGCACCTACGACCACAATGGTTACTCTGATTATCCAAATCACCTCGCGATCGCTTGCCTGAAATAACATTATTTCGTGAAATAGAGGCTTCGAACAAAACTTACAAGATACTACATGCTCTACATGTAAAAGGGATTACACTTTTTCATACAAAACAAATTTCTCCCTTCAGCCAGGATGTTTCTTAAAATTTTGTCAAATCCAGTTATCAGTGTCTCTTCAATGTTTCTTAAATTTCGTGAAAATTCCTATAACAACAAGGCAACAGTGAGACAGGAAATAGAAGTTTTAGTTACAAACATATTGGAGACACACCCTGTAATATATATATGTAATATATAATCTATAATATATATAGATGTTGTATGTATGTTTTTACCAGTTTAATACAGAATTTTTTGCGCAAAACAGATTTTTCAAATTTACTTAAATTGAAACTCAGCCTGCCTGTGTTTCTTAATTGTTTCTTAATTTTTGCCTGATTTGAGCCTCATGTTTCTTATATACTTGTTTCCTATAAAAAAATGTGCATCTTGGACAAAAGCGCCTGAAAATTCTACAAAGTACACATGCAATATGAGAAATATGCATATTTGTAGAAAGTTTGGTCAATTTTATAATCTGCCCTGTGATGAAACGGTTCAGAAAATCTTGCTTTCCTGCATAAACAGATGTAGTATCTTCACTCATACTACAAAGCTGCTAGATGAGACCTCTTCAAACGTCTCAAAAGCTCTTGCAAAGCTCCAATCCAATGTGAAAACAGAAATGATGTTTGTACATAGTGACTGAAATAAAATCGAGCATTGTTAACTCACAATACACGTTTTTTATAAGGAACCTAGTCCAAGCTGCAGCTCATAAAGTTCATTATTTTTTGACCTCCTTTTGCCACTTCATAGTGCTTAAGGGTCTATCCCCCCGGTCATGGAAAGGAAGCAGCTATAATGCATACAAGGAACTACTTTGGCAGAAACTATCATTATGGACTATTTAAACCTTCTTTTAAGAGGAAGAAGGCAATATGCTTGTCACAGGAGCACAAAATATACAAAAAAATGCAAAAAAGTGGCTTCAGTTCTGCATGAATTATTCAAGTATGGATGGAGGAATTTAAATGAGTTTTTATCCCAAGCTAGTTGATATATAGGAGTATGCAATAAAGCTACAAAAATTCTAAAACTTCTTATAGTGATGAAAATATGGACTTCACAGATGTTGAGACTTGCGAAATAGCCAAGTTTTTCAAAACCTTATAAAGATGTATTAGATACATTGAATATTTGAGCTTTATTGCATTCCTCATCTTATAATGCACTTCCAGTGAAAATTTCATTAAGATATCTTGCACGAAACAAAAGATATCCATGTTACTAGATTCACTTTTCGACCAAAACTAACATCCGGTAAAATGCATTAAAAGACTGACAAGGTCAAAATGCTCCTGGCGCATAAGTATCACCCTCTTTCTCCTTCTGTTTGTCATTGTATGACTTTTTCTTGCTTCTTAGCCCCTTTCTTGCAAGCTTTAAAGAGTCTTGTGCTCTATATTCAGCAGCATTAAGCCTACTTTTGTCAATCTCACTGCAGTGTTTCACAGTAAACATTCCTGGTTTGAAACCGCATTGTTTCAACATTTCCAATGAGGCTGTGGCACCCATATTAAAACTGGCTGCTGCATCATAAACTCCAAGCTCAAATGTGTCCTTTCCTACATAGCTAGATTTAGGAACTCTGTCCCATATTGTTCTATTGAAGGATTCATTTCTGTTCTGGGTCTTCCCATGTAAACATTTCAAAAGTAATTTATCACTACTGAGTCTTGCAAAAACTGGCTTAAGCTCTGCTACTAACTGTAGTGGTAAGCCAGGACCACTCTTATAAGAAGCAGTTCCATTAGCTTTGTCACTTTGGAATCTACACCAGGATTCTGGTCCTATAGGGCAGTAGGTATGGTATTCCTTTGTGCTGGATGATGCACAATGGATTAGAGTAGCAAGAATGGCTTTTTTCATACCTTCCAAATTACCTATGTTGCTTCTGATTGCAATTCCATAGTAGTTTTGCAAACGATCAATCATTCTGTCAGTCAACTTTCCCTTTCCTCTAGTTTCCTTCTTCTCCCTTCTCAAGTTCCTAAGTGCTGCTCCCATTCTTTTCTGCACATGTCCAATGCACTCTAATTTTTCGTGAACTTCACACTCTTTGCAATACCTAGACATGGGCTCAATATCCAAAATTTTACCACTTTCAATAGAAATGGCAGTTACACAGCCATTAAGTGAGGTGTAGCCACGTTTCTGCCAACTACCATCAACAGAAACTGCACATTCATCATTAGTATTACATTTTAGCTCATCTGCAGCACTTTTCATGCTGTCCTTGGCAACATTAAAGGCAGCAGTCTTCAGTGCCTTGACAATTTTTGCATAATTATTTTTAGAGGGAAGGCTTGGAATGTTCATGATGCAACAGAACTTCTTGGCACCACTGAACCCCTGTCCAATTGATCGCATTGCATAAACATAGCGTCTGTTGACCTCATATGTCCCATTAGACCTCTCAGATGAGCTAAACTGATGAGACCAGTAACAAGTCATGCAGCACAAATGTAATGAGCTAGCACACCCATTTTTCCTTGACAAATCATCAAATAGCTCAATAGAAGTATTTTGGCATTCTGGGCATGCAAGTAAATTAAAAACAGCCGAAAGAATGCTCAGATCTATGAACCTATATCCCTCAGATGTTTTGCTTACATTTTGTAGTGCGTCCTTATCGAAAAGATGCCTAGTATGCAATTTTGTGAATGAAGCTGATCCACATTTAATTTTGGGTGTTGAAGAAGCAACTGGGATATCTTTGGCATCTTCAGTGATCAAAGAACCAACAGGGGAGGAGGTGTTTCCTCTGGAAGTCTGTGTTGATTCACCTTCGACTAAAAGTGACGTTAGCATCTGTTGTTTAGGCCTCCTCTGAAAAACTTTCTTCTTGTTTATTTTAGTAATTTCAATATGTTGATTACCTTTAAAAGATCTTTTTGGTCTTCTTGCAGAATTAAATTTTCCCATTTTCACGTAAAAACTCAAGGTCGAGTAACACAGACTTCTGGAGTAACTAAACACCCACTTGCAACGATATCGATGTCATGCATACAAATTTCTCTCGCACAAGTGAAAGAGTGAAAGAGTGACCTCAACAGTGAAAGAGAGTCTAGCCTCCTATTCATTGGTGACTTGTAGATCATATGAGACCAAAATATCTAGAATGAGAGGGGTAGCTGGGGGTACTACGGGCTGCGCTGTCAAAGGAAGCATTGTGGTTCCTAGGACATAGCCATGAGACTCATACCCCAACTAAGGAAAACCCAGTTTTTTGCACTGAAAACGAAAAGATATCATCTAGTGCTAGATACCACCTGAATCTCTGATAAATTCTCTATCTTATAAAACAAAAAAAAAATTTTCCTGAAATTTTAGATTTTTTACGATATTTCAAGGGTGATAGACCCTTAAAGCCCCCTAATAGTCGCTTGGACATAACTGCAAATCTATTGCTATAGACATTGCAAGTGTTCAATGTTAAGAGAGTAAGACACAGAAGGCACTATGGACACTGCTAGTTGCTAAGGAACCTGCCTGTGAACCACTTGTTACAAGGATTACACACATTTTTTGCAAATTGTTGTGTCTTAGTTCTTGATTGTTTGTAGAGATAAAAAATCCCAAATTTCCTAAAAGGATCTGGTCTTTAATAGTAAAAGGTCCTGAAACTTTTTGGCTCTCTACCTGTAGGCATTTTGTTTAACGGTTCCTTATAAGGAAACGTGTATGGTGAATGTCTAATAGAGAATATTCGTACCCTTTGGCGGAAAATCGTTTTGTAAATGTTATGAGCGAACATAGAACTTGCTGAGAGAACACTTGAGTCGACGCTGGACATAACAGCAGCAGAAACCGCCCCAAGCCCAATAAACGATATCCAAGTCGGTGTAAGGTATTGTAATACAAGTGGCATTATCATTGAGGACTTAATCTTTGGATTCCCATTGGATTCAAACTCTTTCGCCACACTGTTGTAATCTGTCAGCTTCCAGTCTAAAAAAGATATGTTAGACATGCCATGCAAGTATAGAACTTTCACTTGACGTGGTAGTCACAGACCTAACTATGACGCAATCTGTCATACAATTGTAAGATGAAGAAATGTAAAGTATAGAATGTATTGCTGTGTTAATTCTCTGCAGATTTGGCAAACCGTATTTTTTCACATAGAGGCCGCCCTCGAATAGAAGCCATAGTTAAAATGAAAAGACTTGAAAAGACTTGAAAAGACTTGAAAAGACAGCAAATATCAGCTGTAATATGCGGCGATTGGATTAGATAAGCGAAAAAACATTTTCAAGGCAATGACATCTGGCGGCAAATTAGAGAGCCGATATTATGTTAAAGAGCCCAACACAATTAAAGTGCATGTGATTATTAAAAGGGACTCTCCAATAGAAGCCGTCCTGAAATAGAAGCCGCACTTTTGGAAAGAAAAACTAAGTACAAGTCACGGCTTCTATTCGAGAAAGCGTAGTTAAATATCTCAGATGTAATCACAGATATAAAAAGACCTGTCGATTTTCCAATGGCTCCGATTAATATGGAAGGAATTGCCATGATCATACATCCAATCGAGGCAGCAAATGATAAATACTGTGCACGTTGGTGTGACTTGCTGGATAATACCCTTTGGAAGTATACCTGCCATGGAATACCACCAAATACCTACAAAAGAAAGACACTGCATCAGGTATCGTGTATACACAACCAGAATTGTGAATTTTTATGAAATCTATAAATTCGTTTAATTAGTTAATTAGACACTATCAACCAAAACAACCAGATTTCTCTTCTTTCCTTTTCAAGAGGACTGCATAAAATGACAACTACGTAACATCACATCTATTAATCTAATACATCAGTTTGGAGCGCAGTGTAGTGACTAATGCTGAAGCCTTTTACGTATACAAATATTGCGAAGTGAAAAAATAGCAAATGCAAAAACATAGATAAATAACTAACTAAATAAAAAACTAAATAACTACTACTTTTTATTAAAAAATTTATCAAATAAATCACCAAGAGCATTGCATTGTCTATCCAATTTCCAAATGATCCCCATTCCCAGGTCTTATCTCCAAGCCATTGTTCAGTTGTAAAGCTAATAGAGGTGACAGCTTTGTGGTTCAAAGCAAACGGAATTGTTATCCACTGCAATAGAGGGAAATTTTTTCAAAACTCGCTAGCAATGAAAGTAATCAATAATCATGCAGATATACTAAGGCAAATGATTGTTCGAAGGCCCCTGGAGCATCTTGGGCCATGATTAAAATCCTATCTCACTGTCCTATTCACCGCAAATGGTCACTAGGTGGCAAAACTTTGGAGATAAAAGTTGCGAGGAAGAGAAGTGGCTACCCTTTGTCACGATTGCGACGTATACCTACGAAAGCGAGTATTATCCACAACGCGTTGCTGAGTGTACGCTATATAGGAACCTGATCCACGCTACAACACTCGGAATCATATATGGGATTACATTTTACTTTTATGGCCCAAAGGGCTTTGGTTAGTTCGGAGATCTTGCTTAGATTTACTATAATTATCTGTGTGCATGGGTCTGGAAGTTTTTAAATTCATGGGCGCTACACACTATCTGTTTGCCCAAATGAACAAGAAAAGCGATTAGGATGGATGGCGATTTACCATGTCAATTCCTGTCTAATCGGGATGAGCTATTTTCAACAAAAACGGTTATCTTGTCTAAAGAAATTCCATAAATGGAATAAAATGAACCACTTTACATAAGGAAAGACTCTGGACCCTTCTGTATATAAATAGAGTCTTGTATCATGAGACACAAGTTTCTTTTTTTCCAAGTATCTGACTGAGTACATATTGGCGCACTTCTTTACACTCAATAAAATTGTTCAAACAACGAACGTGGTTTACCATTCCAATGAACATGCAGATCAACTGCGCAACGTCTGTATATGCAACTGACCAAAGGCCTCCGAGGAACGTGTAGAATATGGCTATACATGCTGATGCAATGACAGAGTAGGCACGTGGTAGGTTCATGACGACACTAATCGTGGCACCGAGGCTGTTCAATGTTGCTGCCGACCAAATCAATTCACCGAGGAATGCTGGGATATACATGAGACCTCCAATGCGAATACCATACCTCTCTTGAAAAGGGTCCAGCATTGTTATGTAGCCCCGATATCTCATTATCTTGGCAAACAAGAAGCCACCTATAAGAAGAAGATTCAATGCTACAGAATGCCTATAATGTCTCCCCTATTCATTTTCCACTATCTATCGAAAATATACAAAAAATGCGAGTCAGTTGTTCGAAATGCCACCTACCTACGCAAAGGCTGAGAGAATACCCCCAGGAAGACTGGGCCCAAGTAACACCGAAACTATAAACAGCTTCAGACGTTCCATTTATGTAGCCACCGCCAACCCATGTTGCTAAAATTGAATTGAATTGCTAGGATTAGGGTGAGTGATTATGATTGAGGTGAATTGTGACCATTGAAGTGGAATAGTACAAATCTGATAAATTGCAATAATTGAAGTGAATTGCATTAATTGAAGAGGATTGCTATAATTGAAAATGACTTTCTAAGTTGAACTGGATTAAATCAACCCACTATTAAATCAATCTTCTACTCTACAGCATGTTGTGCAGCACTGGCAAAGCGCTCTATACCGTTCACCCGAACAGCACGAGTTAACTTGGAATGTCTCAAGCTCATGAGCGAAGCTGTCGAATAAGTCTTTATTAAAGGATTTTTTCCAATATATTTAACCACATCCTTGACTTTCTCCTCATATGTTAGAATTAAGGCAATGTCAAAAAAAGTTCATATCAACCCACATGAAAATTGTATATGACAAATTTGGAATCAGACAAGAAAAAGATATAAAGCTTAGTACCTATTCGTGACAATAAACTTTCTATGATATAGAATGTACTTTGGGTAAAAATTGGGGAGACATTAGGAGCCAAACCTTCTCAACATAACTCAGCTCTTATTCTGCGATTTCGAGTACAAGACGAAGGCATTTGGTAGGGCCTCTAGAGGCAGTACAACGTAGAATGTTGTAGGGTTCGTTACATGTGCATGAAAGCATCACATCAAATATTATTCTAGCTGACCTCAACATAGCAGACTGGTATGATATTGCCCTTACAATAGTATATTAGTGCCAGATGCACACGATAGGATTTTACTCCAGCTGAGGTAACCAACCTACAGTTAACAATTGAGCATTGCCACAAAATTTGCATTGCTGCCAAAACACGTTAACAATTGTCAAGATGATGAGTACTAAAAATAGCTAGCAAACAGAAAAACTCAAACCTGTCATGGTAAAACATCCAACGAACAAACCAATACCACGTCCAGCCAGCATGACTTCTTTAGTTTGATCAGGTTCACTGCCATCTTCATGCTTCGACTTTTTGCAGCCAGCCCAGATACCAAGCAGTAAGATTACCAGATAAAATATAACAATACCAATGATACCAACAACGTTTACTTCCATCTTATATGTTTATATCTATAAACGGGAAAGGTTATGCGTTATTCAAGCATTCGCAGATTTGTTTTATGATCTGCCATTAACTCAGATCAATTGATCAGGTATACTCAACTCTGCACTGAAAGTTGGGCGGGACAATCCACCAAATGACGAGTCAAAAATAAACAGAATAACGATCTAAATAATTTTTTGAGATCTATTTCCTTCTCAAGCACTCATGTATTTCAACCTTTTCAAAGAAACAGTCCAAAAATATTTGATTTTTTGACCAGAAGATTGATCGCAGAATACGAAAATTGATCCTTAATTTACAGTACAATTGAGAACTTACCATGGTAACAAAATTCCGTAGCTAAGGGAATTATAGCTGAATTGCATGTTGTAGTGGGTACACTGGCTATTAACTGAAAGAGATAGAATCCCCTTGGGTGGCAAGATACACTTTTACTTTGACAAGGTGCCATAAAAAGTACTTTACTACTAAGAATGAAATCCATCTGTGGGCGAAGTATCTAGGAGAGGGAAAATGTATCAATAGAAGGGCTATTCAGTCTAAAATTGGTGTAAGCAATAAATCCTCCATTCGAAATGGGCTCTCACCCTGCAGAATACCAATAAGCGTTTAGTAATGCTTCTTGTTTGTCTGGACATTAATGATTTTTAATACGAAGGTGGGAAATAGCTAATACGCAAGAGTAATCTGCCATCTACCTTATACTAGCCATAATGACTTTTGAATTCATAAAAGCATGATAAGCCAGCTAAGCGAAATTCCAGTTTGTTATTTTCAGAACGAAACATCTGTCCCATTGTGGAAGGATTTGCTTTGACGAAGTTTTGAAAAGGACTTCAAAAATAGTGTTAAGAGCTATATCTTCAAATTTTAATTCTCTGCTTGCTTTGGTAATTAAAACACACAATATCATGAACCTTACAGGAAACATAGAGAAACATCAATACATCGATAGGACGTATGCTTTTTAGGTATGCAATGGCTCTTTCATCATCTCTATTAATACAGTTGAAAATATGATGGAGCAAAGTTTAGCCAGTGGAGCTGTTGAACAGCATCTAGCTAATTTCTTCTCCAAAGAGCCTGAAGATGGAGGAAAGTTTAATACCATTGAACAAACGCATTTACCTTTCTCTTATAAAGCAGAATAAATACTGCTCATATTGTTTCAACCCTCCCAACCTCCTACCTCCCTCTCTCTCTCTCTCTCTCTATTCTTCTCTTTTCTGTAAGTTCATTTATCCAAGTTCACTTATGCAAGACGTGCAATATCAGGATGGAGATTTCAAACACATTTCACACGACAAGTTCGTGGTTCACAATCTGTAAATGCTACATGACAACCAAAATAGCTGTGCACGTTGTTCTCATTCAATTCAAGAACTTGGTGATGAAACCTTAGCTAATTCTGTTGTGATCAGATTTTTAACCACTTTGGAGAAATGCAACAGACTGTTTCATTTGTATGAACATTCAGATTACACCAGAGTTTCCTTATCATCCAAGGCTAACCAATCAACAAGATGGTCAGTTTGCTTCACAGGTCATTGGGAAATTGGCTTTTAACTTGGTAAGAACTTTTCCCAACTGTTTATCTTCAAATGTCTTGTCAAATGATAAAAGTTCTAAGCCACGCTCTGTTGTTTCATTCTATACTACATCATTGTCTCCTGTTTTATCAAGCAATGCCAAAACTTTGAATATAACTGTACTTTAGAAGAAAGATTTAACGTAAGAACGAAGTAGTTGGGGAGCAGATGAGAAGCAGACAAGGCTCTTGTGGTTGCTATCAATGTCTTGATGATATGAATAATTTCTAGCTGGCCAACCTTGGTGCCCCGTGTGAGATACGAAATCGAAGTTGCACGTGTCTTGCCTATTTTCACTGGAAGCTCAAATATGGTTTAATACTTACAACTAGGCCCATCAAAGGTTATAGATTTCTGATTTTCATCATTACAGAAGAAAATTAAAATACTCTTAATGCGAGAAAACGAAAACAGTTATGAAGATAGCATTGATGACTGCACAAGTTAGATTTATAAAGAAACAATTCGAAATCACCTTTGCTATGAATTAAACCTGTTTGATCTATTCAATTCTCACAAAAATCAATTACGACATGATCTATAGAAATCACAATTATGAAGAACAAGCCAATTATTTTAATATGACGTTTAACCACTCGGCATGCTATTTGCGAATCTTCTAAAACTATGGACTTTCGTGTAATGATTTCAACACATACCTCTTGTGCATATACATAAAAGAATTCGATGGTTTAATTTCTAGTTTTCTAGTATTGCCGTCGGGAGGCTCTTTTGATTCGTTCGCCGAAAGAACTTTGTGCTTTTTTGCAATAAAAGTCGCTGTAGTGATTACAAATGCCACTTCTCTCCCACTGCTGATCAACAAAACCCAATAGAGATATTGTAAATGACTCATAACTCGTGTTAGAGACACCTTAAGATTTAAAAACATTACCTAAAGCTACACACAGTCCTGTTTGCGAATAAAAGACAACAACGTCGTATCAAAGATCGGATAATAACGATAACTATGAAAGGACTGCCAGATACATGGATTAAATTTTGGCAGACTACAATTCGTGAGAGAAGTCTTCTCTGTAGCAATGAATTTATTCTTCAAGGTAGTTAGGTAGTTATACCAGATGGCTGGGGGTATCAGACCATTTTATAAAGGCAAAATTATTGAGAATGGATACTATCAGAAAGGTCCTTGCTGATTTCCAACCAGATGAAATTCCTGAGAGGTATCATAAATCCTTGAGCCAATCATTTTCCTCTTTAATATACTTTGCTACAATGCCTATATTTCATCTCTATCAAATGGAAAGGCTTCTCCTATTTACTACCCATATTCCGGTGAATGTCTGAATGAGAAAATACCAATCACAGCCCATGAACCTCGCGATATAGAGTACCTGATTTCTCTCTATACCTCTGCATCCCTGCGTTGCCATCAGGTATCCATTCACTAACGGGTAGACAGTCAGCGAATACCACACCACTGCTCGAGACAGGGAATGGGATAGCTTTCCGCTGCAGGCCTATATCGTCGACTATGTTCACCAGATTAACGATATAAACCTTAAATATGCAAGTAATCACTCGAAATTCAAGAGGATCAAAAAATCATTTAAGGACTGTTCCTTCTGCAACGAGACCATTCATTCACTAAGCTATAACCATAGCTACTGAGCCTTGTAGCTTATCTCAAGACAGTAAATTACGTATGGGTGTATTCAAACTCTTATGCAACTTTTAAGTTGAATTAGTTCATGACTATTGGGCAAATGTCCAATGAAGATCTTAAGCCCTGTGCATACGACGCAAACTAACCCAGGTTCAACCTAGGATAAATCCAGCACAGGTTAAATTTTATTGTGTGAACATTGCTTATCTAGATTCAACCTAGGTAATATCGGACCTATCTTCAAAGGTGGGTTCAACCTAAGATGAACCTGGGTCAGCTTTACAATAGTGTCATGTGAACGTAAGCATGGGCTGAACCTAGGATAGTTTTTTAAAAAGCCCATACGTGGTTAAGCCCACCAAGTTTTATTATCTCATATGTCTACATATAGTTCGTAGATATAAAATCAAACTTTTTGTAAAACGTTTTATGTTAATAAGTACGAGTCAACTTAACTGTGGATGAATTTGGGACGATGTTTTCTTACTTATCGACATTTGGGCAGGTCAGAAAATGCAGCACGAAATGAATAGCCGTACAAGACACGAGCCAATTTTCGAAAAATGGCAGAGACTTGAAGAAGGTGGTTTTCTGCGGAGTTGCCAACAAATTAGAGAAAATATCGAGCAATAAAGTGAACTGTGCATGCATAGAAAGATTATTAACCTAGGTTCACCAGTGATTGTTGCCCACACGAGTTTTCGGACAGCTACTATGTGAACAAAAGTTGGTCAAGTCTGGGTTAGGACTAACCTAGGATGAACCTGGGCTAGTTTGCATCGTGTGAACAGGGCTTTATACTCCCACGTAAAGAGGATGGCATCGAAACTGTACTAAGTTCAGGGAGATTATCAACAACACTCTCAAGATAGATAAAACCTAACGAAGACATCACAGAAGGGAAAAGATGAAATGGTACAGACATTTGTTGATATCATACGTGACGTAATGTACCTGGTAACAATGCAATATTATAATCGAATGATAATATGATAGCAAGTCACTGTGCAGGAGAAATTTCGACATTAATTAAAATAAAATGTCTGGGTATCAGATATAGAGATTGGCCGTATATTTTATGAATAACTCTTTGTTCAGGGTTTGCAAAGGGGCGCCGGAGTATATTTTTGAGTGTGTGGGGCTGAGGATGAGTTCCAAGTCCATATGGGAACATGCAACATTGAAGGTAGTACGGAAAGAGTAGGGGGTCAGGGACGGAGCCCTTACAACATTTTTGAATCACAGTCTATAATTCAGTAGGAAATGCCCCGTTTGACTATAGATATGCATCCTGTCTAGGTAAAAAGTGGCAGATAAAATCATTGAAATGTTTGTGAGAAAATTGAATAGACCTCTTTGCTACTATATAGAGATTGTTGCCAGATCAAGTAAAATGATAGAGAATACGTTTTCAGAGCAATGAGATTATGTTAATAGCTAGGTGACTAAGAACACAGACCCTGTCCTGACTTGAAATATTTATGGGACTTTTGGACCCGTCTATAGCACCACGTTTTGAAAAGACCTCCCTCCAAGAGGCCCTGATGACTCCGCCACTGGTACTTCTTGAAGGTGAATGAATTTTAACACGGAAAAAGGAGATCTACTTTCTATTTGGAGCAAACGTCTCAGTCTTGACATCATATATTAGCAGAAAAGTGGGGAGCTACGGCTCACAGCTTCACTGGCTCCGGCGTACCTGCTGCAACATGCTAGAACGTCTCATCTGTTTACTGTTAGGGAAGGTTGGGGGGAGGGGGAGGGCACCACTCCTTCTCTGAGTGAAAGGATAATATACACTGGGACACTGTGTACACCAGAGGGAATGGGACGATTCTCTTTGAAACAACTTCAGACGGACCCAGATCAACTCGCGCTTACATGGGAGCTCAGGGACGATTCAAAATGGTTCCAGACATTGGAACTAGAATCAGTAAACTGCATTATTTGTATCGCAATCGACAAAAGAAATCCACATGGCATTAACAAACACTAAAAACTCCTTTCTTTGAAGAATGGATGACACTGAATTAATGCTAGACGTCATTTGCACCATAGAACAAGCAAAGGAATAGTCTTCCATTAGCCTCTGAACCATATCAGAAACCTCGCTTCTTATTCGTTTTCCTTTGGCAATCCATGTCTACCTTTTACACGGTAGCCAAATTTAACGGTTCTAAATGACAACATTTCTGTAGAAGAGCCAAAAGTGCATGGAAAACAAATCAACACTGGATCGGTTCCAATGATTTGCACGTAAATGCAAGGCCTGTCTGCATTAATTTTTAAATTATCTCATTTAGAACAGGCCCACTCTCTCTCATTTCAAGAAAGGGTATGTTGCATCTTCACCAGTATTGTAGTTAGAGCGATCTGATCCGGGAAATTTTTGAGATAATGCTGATCTCGTTACAGTCAGGCATAAAGTGCGATTGGCCATGAAATGGCACGGTATTAAAAGCTGTCTTTGAAATGATTTCCCCTTCAACCTATATTTCTGGCGACCTAATGCATATTCATAAAACAGGGCTTTTCATAAAGCTAGCACCCTTCGGTATTTCGTAAATTAAAAACCGATTGACAAAGTTAGAGCCTGACTTGAAGGCGAATTTCTGTCTGAAATGCAGGTACTCCCTACCTTCCCCAGTGTCGGTCTGACATACAAACTCTGTTAAATAGTTAGAGTGGACAGTGAAATTACATCTTTTGATAAAGTCCTTAATATTGGCTGTGGTATTGAGAACAACCTATTTTATAAAGAAATCGGATGAACTGTCTAGTGGGCATGCCGTGAGACAAGTTCCTATCAATGAGAGAGCCAAAATCATGCGGTGGCAACTGAGTAGTGCCTTCATTCCTCTCTTTTTGATGCCGTGGCTTCCCCTTTTAAGTTCTGTTCTTCGAAAAGCTATTCTGTGTGAAGTAAAATACCCAGTGTATCGTTAACCAATCCAGGCTCCAATTGTCAGTATAAAACTTTTTGCAATGATTGGAGAAGAGACCTCAGTCATAATTGGTCATACAAGGAAGGTATTCATAAATGTTCATGGTAGTGCCTCTTACCAAACAGAGATGCCAGGGAAAAACCAACTGCAGCCGTCATGTACAATCAACACTTCCATGGGACTTGTCGTACCAAGCAGAGTACGACAGAAACAGCCAGGCAGTGTTTTGCAATGGAGATTTCGTTATGCATACCAAAAACGAGAGTTATAGATTGGCTCAGTGGTCGTTTAAAGTTTGTTCGCCTTTTCCTCTTCGATATTTTCGCAAAAAATCTACACCAGCTAGGAATAAGTAGCCACGATAAATATAAACTGCGTATTATATCTTGACAACGACCACTGCTTGCGACTCAATAATCATGCTATCTTGAACTCTAGGCACTGTAGTGTAAATGACATGAGACTACACCCTAGTGGTGTAGACTTAATTGTTGTGGGTGGGGTCATATGAAAGTGACCCCATGTTTATTACTAAAGGTGAATTCCTGGTAAGAATTCTGGGGTTGCACTAATTCTAAATGGCGTATGTTTCAGTCGAATGTGTTCCACACTGCAAACCATCCCATTTCGTTATGGAAAAAGGCGATTGAAATTCATTGTCAATAATGAATCGAATAATCTCGGAATACAAATAGCAAACTGCATCCAACTTACCGATCTCGATTCGCCAGGAAGCTTGAGGAAACTGCAACAATAGCTAATTATTTGCAACGAAGATGAACTGGTTTAGGCGTATAAGGTATGCCTCTTCGTCGAAGCTTCTCGTCTGCCCCCGCAGCTTAGAGGCAAAACATAAAGTCTCGTAATGGATTCAAGCACCACCACTTAACTTTGGAGAATGCACAGGGCAGATGTTGCTTGAGAACTGAATGCGAAATGGTTGGCGAAGGTGTGGTGAAGCAGATGGCACATGGGAAAAAAGAAAACAATTGCTTTTAAATACGTTTTTAATCAACAAACAGCTTCATGCATAGAAAAGAGAATTGATTACGCTGTTCAATTACCCTGTGACTAGACGTCATTCAACCAATGCGTACAAGTTGACTTGCAGTCAGGGAGCAAAGATGCAAACGAGGTTGTACTTTTGAGGTCTACTTTGATTTCTTGTGAACGGTTCTCTTCCAGCCTTTTCAGACATACCGTAAACCCTCCACTCAACGCTCTCGGGCCTTGCCTATGTTTGATACTTTTGGGGCAGGGACTTCTTCGACATGATGGTTCATTCAAGGGTGACTTGCAACATTATCGGACACATGCCACATAAAATTCTTATTGCCAAAATTCCTCTTCTCTATATTAAAAGAAGAACAGTCCAGATGTAGGCATCAATCTATACACCTGTCTTTATCATCCTCTATGGTCACAAATCACCGAGGACTACAGTGGTGTGGGATACTCCATGTACATCCCTAGAAACCGCATGGAAATATATCTGTGAGGAGTCAGCACGCCCGTCCCTCAGGGGGGGGGGACGTCACACCCTACAGAAAAACTTCTCTTGGCAAAATAGCCAACACTGGCAAATTCATATACTTTTTTAAGAGCCTAGGAAAAAGAATTCGGTGCGGCTGAGAAGCAGACAGCTCATGAAGTTGTTATATTCATCGAATCCAGCTGATCGAATCGGTCGCAAGTTTGAATCCCGCTCGGATGGGTTATTTTCTCGCACTTTCAATTTTTCATTTCTCCCAGATCCTGTTGTCTTTTTATACCTTCGAATCATACAATTTCACAATAAATTGAAGACATAATAACACGTCCATCTTGTCGGCAAATCGGAGGCCCAACACCCCCTGACGGAATTTCTAGAAACGGGCCTGCTGTTGAGGACTTACCAATCATGCCGAGACAAGTCCTTGAAGTATGATGAGGTAGTGAGGTAGCTTTTTTAAATCAAATGGCCGTGGATGGTAATTATTTTTAACTTAAGAACGCCGGCTAAATGACGAAAGCAAATGACCTGATATGGGGCTACAAAACAAATAACACAGCTGTGGAGTTGTTGCATAAAAACAGAGCATAGTGCATGATTCCTTTTACCAAAATAGAAAGTTTCTTGTTGATTTAGTTAATTGTTTATGTACTTACCAAAGCCAAAAAGAGCTTAGGTTTTTTGACAAGCAGTCTTGATCTATCGGGTCCAAATCATCTCTCTCAGCTTTCCTACCACGACCTGGGTCACCCAAAAAATCTATATATTTATGCACGTATATGCAAAGTATGTGTCTCACTCGGATGATGTCCTCGTTTGCAAAGCTTCCTGCCTAGCTACGGAGCTACCAAAAACATCCAAAAACCGACTGTTCACTTGTGATATCACCACTTAAAACCGTGGATACAGGCTGTGGTGGAGCCATGGAAGTGAATGGGATGTAAATAGCTCACAAATCTTTTAAAATATTGTAATACTACTATTTTATAGATTTTTGCTAGAATCTTTGAATATATCTTTATAGAAAATTAACACCTTGCTAACTAGGCCGAAGATAGAATGGCTTGCGAAAGCACTCGTATCTACTTTCGTGTTTGCGTTTTGCGTTGTGTCTCGCACTGGACTCTCGGTGCCTGGGAAAGACTAATGAGTGCCATCCGGAATTTATTGAGTTATGGGGTCATACATCTATGACGTCATCCTGTAGGGGGAGGGGGCATTGTCATTACTCGATACTTTACAACAAATGCTTAGTGGAGGAGGGGGGCGGCTTCCTCTTGTCGATGTCGTCATAAGAATTCTCGAAGATTGTAC
Source organism: Mastigias papua (assembly GCA_964019165.1). Classification (NCBI taxonomy): domain Eukaryota; kingdom Metazoa; phylum Cnidaria; class Scyphozoa; order Rhizostomeae; family Mastigiidae; genus Mastigias; species Mastigias papua. The sequence continues at coordinate 11,801,511 of OZ025285.1, read as the reverse complement.
AAAGTTATGATGGATCTAAGAATATACCATCTATAGGTTGCCTTAATGTTAATAAGTCTGTTGTTCTAAGATGAGTGATTGGCAAAAGAGACCTAAAATTGGATTAAAATTGCTAATCTTCTTTAGAGAAGATTCAAATTCTAAAGCATCAACAGTAGTTGCAGCCTTAAAAGTTGGTCTTCTCTCCGTTTTACATACATTATTTGGGTGAATCTGGGGGGGCATCAAAATTCGACGCCGTTCATTGCTTGATATAGAGAGGGGGACTTGTTGAGACGATGTTGCTCGACTAAGGGGAGGTAGGGGGTAAAAATGGCTGAAATATTGACGAAGTCATAAATGTATGGTCCCTTAATTGTTTCGCCGAGGCTCCATGGCGTAGAACCAGTATTATTGCCAGTATTACGCAAATATTGATACATAGTATTTCATACAGGGACGCCGGGGGCATATTTTTGAGCGTGTGTGTGTGTGGGGGGGGGGAGCTGGGCATTAGTTGCAAGTTCATATGGGAGTATGCAACAATGGAGGCAGTGAAGACGGAATAAGGGAAAATTTATTAACCACCCCCTATAATTTAATAGGAAAAATCCTGTTTGACAATAGATATGCATCCTGTCTAGGTAAAAAGTGGCAGATAAAATCATTGAAATGTTTGTGAGGAAATTGAATAGACCTAAGTTGCTACTCTATAAATATTGCTGCCAGATCAGGTAGAACTATAGAGAGACACCATCAGGGCAACGAGATCATGATTAGCGTTATCGATGAGATTATGTCAAGCGCCAGGTGACGGAGAACACTGACCAATCCCTGACTTTCCATGTTTATGACGCTTTTGGACCAGTCTTATAGCGCCATCCTTGAAAAAACTTATAAAAATATTGCCATGCATAAATATAGCCTTGTCATCATTCCGTTAGATTAGCTCGCGACTGGGCATAACACAGCATCCTTATCTATTGTCTAGGGACATTCTAGAAAGAGCCAGAATTACGCAATGTCTCGTTTAGATTGAAAGCTGCAGTGTAATCATGCGTTGGTTAGCATCAAAACTGCTTACATAGCATTACGCATTATAAAATTGTAGTTAGGGACGGGCCATTAATTACCTGTGAGGAAGGGGTGGAAGACATTCTCATGTATTTGATGTAATTTTCGTCCCTCTCTCAGATTCATGTAAATATTTTGATCCCCATTCCAGGATTTCAGAAGAAACTCCATAGCCCTTTTCTTGAATTGCTCTTTATTTGTCATCCCCCATCCTCTGAGTGTGCAGAATTTTGGTCCCCACTCCCAGAACTCTTCCATCCCCTCCCATGGAAGAATTAATGACCGGTCCCTTAGAGTTAGAGTTGATGAAGAGAGGAATCATTCGTTAGAGCCAATGATGTGGACATATGTCGCCCAGTCGAGCCATGTACATAGAAAGACATCAGCTTAAATAATTGATATGAAAATACAGTATACCAAATATGATTTTACTCTATGGAAATGATTCTGATTCTAAAACGACATAAAGGACCACTCGCAGCCATAACAGAAGATCACATCACTATAGTACAGTTTGGTCCACAAACATTATAATCATCATGACATAGGATAAACGAATCTCCAAAGCACCATCATCACAATTTTCATCATTCTTAATCTATTTCTACATTTTACCAAATGACACTATACACTCATCCAGAATTATCATAGCAAAACGGTGCTGGTAAGAGAAATGTTGTCTAATGGGGGGGGGGGGGGCACCTTAGAGCGGTTTTAAAGCACTGGTTACTGTTGTCATTGTGTTTCGACAAATTGCATAAAAATTTCGAGCGTTAACAACCCCTCAGCATTCGAAACTTCTAAGAAGCGCATCAGAAATCAAAATGGTTCAGAAAAAGATTTAAATTGAAGCTCTTCACAGGCCAGTTAACGATTTCATATGCCGTTTTCTATCTAGAAAGGGTACATCTCCATACTGAAAAAGGAGCTTTCCTAAGATCCAAAGGGGGTAGTTTTTGCAAAATTTCCCTGAGACTTCGCTCCCATACCCTAGACTTATCTGCCTTCCCCCCCTTCAAAATGGCTGGCCCCTTTTACTGGATAGAACAATATGTTCTATTGTTGTATTAGGGCCCGGTCATTAATTCTTCCAGGGGAGGGAGTGGAAGACATATGGGAAGAGGGACCGAAATTCTGCACACTCAGAGGAAGGGGGGATGAAAATAAAAGCATTTCATGAGAGGGACTATGCAGTTTCTTCTAAAATCCTGGAGTAGGGATCAAAATATTTACATATATCAGAGAGGGGGGACGAACATTCCATCAGATATATGAGAATGTCTTCCACCCCCTCCCCACAAGTAATTAATGACCCGTCCCTTATATTTCATATTCTCCATCATGCCACAGATCATGCTCTACCTCTCAATATACCTCTTCTTATTAGAGTTTTAGTTAAGAGTAACAGTCAAATGGCCGTAAGGGTGCTCTTTACAATACCTGAATCAGATCAAGCAATAAAAAGTGCAGGTTTGGCTTTTATAAGGGTAGGTTTATGGTTAGAGTTGGGACCCGATGTAGAATGAAAGGAAATAACATGCTGTGCAGAGGCATTTCACAGTTGATGTCGAAGCACGTGTAATTATCGATATCGGTGGCAAAAAGACTTGAACAGCAACTAAATCAAAGGAAAATATGGCGCTAAGCACTAATTTGCAGGTCAAACCGCACGTTTATCGCCCAGTTCGACAAAGTACACCCTAAACTCCTAGTATAGTCTCTTGTTACCTGGTTACCCATGATAAATCTCTCTGCTACATTCATAGACAACAACAACACAAAGTACCAGTGCGACGCCCTATTCCCCCATCGTGGGTTGCTGCACGCCATATCAAGAAGGAATCATTTGGTGTGGTTTGGTTATAGAATTCCACTCACCTTTGCTTTTATGTTGTCCGTTGTGAAGTACAGCCACATGCTCCTTGCCACGGTTCGCGATGTGGTCTATCGTAGGGTGTGTGACCTACCCATCTAATTGTGCTCACGTGATGAACTCAATGAATTTGCTAGCCTTGATCTATGATTTGTTTCTCTGACAGAGAACGATAACTTGCTAACAAGATAAAGCCAGGTAGATTATAAATATAGTGCATGAAACACAGGGGCAGCTCAACTTTGTAAGAACTCGTCGGCCAAATCTCGAACATGAAGGATTTTTGGCTTAGCCTCCAGCAAGGAACTGAAATCCTTCAACAGCCTCTATGTAATAAATTCTGTTATGTCCTGGAAAGATGGCTTACTTAACAATGACAATTTTAAAACCTTGTTTACAAAAGTCGAGCAAGAAATCTGCCATCCTAGTTCTGTTTCAATGCCGTTTTAAGTTGCCACCAGAATCACTCACTGGAGTATTTTAGTTGACAAATTAACATGATAAGTTGTTATTCCACGAGATAAGGGGTTAATCTACAAGAAAGTTCTAAATCCAAATAGAAACTGATTTAACGGATTTGAAAGGATCATGTAAAGAAGTAGACCAAATCAGAACAGCAAGATTTGGACAAATAAAAGATGCAAGTAAAAGGAAGAAATTTTACTGTATTTTCTCATCTTTGGGCTAAATTTGACCCATGATTTGACTACTATAAACACAGTTGTTAGAATTTTTGAATAGATTTTTACATAAACTATCACCTTGGAAACTAGACCGAAGATAGAGTGGCTTGCAAAACCACTCGTATCTACATTCATATTTTGCACTTTGCATTGTTTATCCCACTTGGATTCTTTGTCCTTGGGAAGACTGAGGAGTGCCATTTGGCGTTTATTGTATTAGTTGCTTTGTCGAGGCTCCATTGTGTAGAGCCAGTATTATTGCTAGTTCTAAGGTTTTGCTGTCGTGCATTCGGTTCGAAGAGGAGAGAGACGAGAAGTTAGAGAGACAGACGATGAATTAGAGCCAATGGCGGGGACGCATGTCACCCAGTCGAGGCATGTGTATAGAGATTAGTTAGTTAGGATTATTGATATGAAAACAAGGCATACCGAATTAAGATTCTTCTCTCTGGAAATGATTCTACAGTGACATGAAAGACTGTTCGCAGCCATCACAAAGACAGAAGATGACATCGCTACAGACAACATCAATACTACAGTTTGACATTTATCGTTCATTTCATTTACAGCGTAGGTAGAGAGGGGATAAGGTGGGATGAAACTCCTTGTAGAGCTAGACTGCCATTTTTTCGGAAGAATTCATATCTTGTCTGGTAAATGATGCAGTCTAAAGATTGATCTAGAAGAACTAATACATTTCTTTTGTTGCTGTCAGAAGTAACTCAGCCAACAAGTTCGCTGGGTATATAGTTTGTTAATCAGTAAACAAGGCATCAAACACGTTGTTAACACGTAGTTAATTAGAATTATTTGCTATGAAAGCCGTATCGTTTATGGCAGGACTGAATCAGAGCAAAAGTAGCGAAGTATACAATTGCATGGAGGATGTACCAACGGGAAGTACATCAAACAAGCAGATGGAATAATTGCACTTTGTTGCTTTGAAGTAACCTTGATGCTACCATTTGCGCTATCAATAGGTATTTCAATCAATTTCAAAAACTATTAGCATTAACATACTAATGTATTTCTTTAATCTTTAAAACTTCATTATTATTCACTCTTATAAATTGTGATCTTTTCAATTTTTCCCCAGCCAACTTCAGTCACTTTGAAGTCTTGTGATAATCAAAGGAATCTTACTTCTAGCAACGACTTCAATCAAAGCATTCCTTTTACCATATACTGTTTCTTTCTATTTCTTTCTGATTTATTCTATGCTGAAATCTTACGTAAATAAATCCTGGATCTAGAAGATAGGACACCACTGCATGGGTTGGACATTTGTCTTTACACATTTTCCAACACCAATGCGTTACGGACTTGTTAAATTAGGACAAGTGACAGGAGCCACCAGTGTTGGCTTCACTTCAAAATGGCATTACCAAGTAAAAATGCATTATATGGTAAAGAATTCCAGCTGATCGCAGAAATCTAGAATGCCTGTTGTAAACAAATACACAAAGAAAGGTGCAAAGTTCAAGGATGGTTCGTATGCAGACATCATTAATATTTGACGAGATCGATTTTTTGCAGTTTACATTCAAATAAAGCTGAGTGTTTTCGTTAAGGATTTATGAAGGTCGTTAATAATGAGGCATCTGGGATGAAATGAAAATATGGAGATTTAGTAGAACCACTAAGTCATTCATGTTAATGCGCGCATTTTGAAAAGATAATCAGTTGATCTTTGGAATAAAGACTAAAATATTTCACGATGGAGTTGAAATATGCACTATTCTTAATCACTCTTCTTTTAGAGAAGGAACCCCAAATCAATAAGAAAACAGCGGGAGAAAAACTCTCTTTAATTTTACTTTGATGCTTCCGACGGTATGTTGCAACGATAGGTTATTGTGCATGTTCAATGTGTCAGTTGTTGTAACTAATTTTTGGACCAAAATCTGTCTGTTTCGCCCAGTGATTCTATCAATGGATTTTAGAGCTGTTGCGTCCTTCTCAATTCACAACCAACCAAAACGTAATAGCTACTACCTCAAGTCATATAAATTGAGCGCTAACCTTCATATAATGGCTACCATATGCTCTTCCGCATTCCCTTCTGGTCACCACCTCCACTATGTTGTCTTGTCGCCTGGAAATCTCAAGTATGCACACAAAGTTTTGATTATCTTGCTTTACTTTCAATCCTAATTCATCTCCATTCACAAGCTTCGCACTATAAAGAAAAACTTGCCTGTTTCCATCTATGTTTACACTAATTTAAAGTTTACAGATTATGTTTGTGCTATTTCGAGCCTGTGCTAAGAAATTAAAGCAGATGCCTTTCGAACATTCTTAAACTAGTTGGAGCACATAACTTATTATCATGCTGGCTTAAGACCACTTGCAATAACATATTAAGGAAAAATAACTTGTTGCTATTCTTGTACACTTTGAACGTGAATCATGGTTTTCTGCAACCTAGATAAGACGAGAAGATACCACTATGCATTGAAATCCAGTAAAAATCCTTATTTTCCGCACTCTTCTGTGCAGCTGAGGATGTCAATTAAACCATAAAAGACAGATAATCGGAAAGACTCTCAATGTTAGGGCAGCCATGACATAATGCGTAGGAAACCAAAGCCACAGATATTAAAGGATACTGCTATGTTTAAAACCAATAGAATTTACAAAAAAGGCAGTTGTATATATCTCCCTATCTTCCATGCTGCACTGCTGCTAAATTCGAATCGACTTTGCTTCCTCTCAGATGCTAGAGATACCATTCCTGTTTATTTCCATCAAGCAAGGAATACCAATATTCACCCGTAGGATGTTCCTGCACAGCATAAATCATTCATTTTTCTGCTGAGCCTCTAAATCACTTTTAAAGTTCGTTAATAGACTTTGTATTATCTACTATGATAAGCATTCCTCACATTTTACAGTCTATTAAAATCAACAATCGACGTAAAGTTGTCTTGAAGACTAAGTGTGTTGTACTCTAAATTAAGCACATTACTAGAACAAAGCAGTAAGGCCGAGTTTTTAGAGCTCTAAGCATTGCATCTGAGGGTCACCAGCTCAATTCATTCACAAGTCAGTTGTTGCAGAGTTCTTTGTCCTCCCAAGATGTTTGACAGTAGTTAGGTTAAAATGAGGTGGTGAATGAATGGAAGCAATAAAAATACAGTTACCATAACTTATATGGCATACTCTCATTTTTCATCATCTGAGGTGTTACTAAAACACATCGTCTTATTCAAAATTACATTTCGTTCACTGGCATATTTTCCAATTCGAATTGAGGCACTGCAGCTGCCTTTTGTTTTGCAAACTTTCTCTCAAACGAATATGCAGCTGATGACAATGATGGGAAAAATGCAAACAAAATGAAAACACACTGAATGCGGTATAAAGCAAGGCTGGGAATAAAGGAATATTGTAAATGCAGGAATAAGATGCTCTTGGCTACATACTGTGTTTAGGTAGACACCATGAGTCATCTTAGAACAGACGAATTTATAACACCATAAGTTGCTTGCAATAATTAGCAAAGCACAGTACATATCGAAATGCAGAAGTGTACCTCTAAATCTTTGTTCCATCAAGATAGGCATAAAACTGTAAGGTGTGAACTAACGACCTTTTCATATAGACACCAAATTCATCAGTGTCTATCTGAGATTTACAATTTTAACTGCACTGAGTGTCTCTTTTAATTTTGAAGGTACGATACCCAGCTATGATATCAAACGTTGCATGCTCACACATATGTGATCTTACGCTCGGTCGGAGAAGTCCCGTGTGCATTGTTGGCGCTTCAACAGCAATCTCTCACAACAACATATATAACCCAAGGCTTCTTGAACTCGTAAGTGACATGATTACAGATAAAACATACACTTACCATTTGATTGCAAGCAGCTTCTCTCTTTTCAAAAGCGTAAAAGGACCGCTGTTAGTCAAGCTTTGTTATGACAGTAACCATACCATTTGCTCGTAGGGCAGCTCATCAAAAGAATGTCCCTCGGTCAGCGAGCTTTTGTATCTTCTGTTACTAAGGACTTAAAAGTTTCTGTTTATTTGACAATGCTTTCTTTCATATCTATTTTATAACAATGACACTTGCATCGGCCATGAATGAGAGCCGAGCTGGGTAATTCATGCTGCTGAGATAGCAAAAAAAGATTCTCTACTACGGTGGGAAAGTTACAGTTGTCCATGAGGTTGATTTAGCTGCATAACATTCCACCTGTGGCTTGCTTCAAGTATTGATTCTGCAACTATGGTGACCAAGGTGGGATTGCAAAGTACCAAGACGAAGGGTGGCTTTGAGGCTTGGATACCTGAAAGCTAGCTGCAGACTAACATTGAGTGATACAACCTTTGAAGTAATGCAGAATTCTTTCGATATTTCATGCAATATTTTCATTAAGAGACAGGCCTATAACCATCGAATTCAACTTATTTGAATGACGTCAAGTCAAGACACTCTTAAGCAATGATGAGAAAAATACAAACAAATATAGAAGATAATTTTATGAAGAATTTAGGTATACATATTACAAAATGGTGTTCAGAAAACTCCATATTATAGTCAATATTTCATACAATAGTTTGCATAGCCAAAAATGCATTCTACATAATTTGTTTAATCCAAATAGCCACGCAAAACGTAGACATCAGTAAACAGTTATATTTCATGCAGCGAACTGTGCTTGGTTTGACATAAGTATCTAGCATTAGCGTGGATGTGCATTCAGAGAAACATTCACGAATGCGAGGCCACAGCACAAGACTGAAAAGGACAGGGCGACACATTATCAATACAATACATCAAAATGTCTGAAAAGCGCTTCTCTTATTCTTGAATGCTTCCTGTCTCATCCTTTTCTCTTCCTCCTGCTTTCTTTTCTCCTCTTGTTCTAGTCTCAATTCCATTTCAAATTTGCTCCCTGCTTGAGCCTGCATCATTTTAGCTTCAAAGAAATCCTTGGCCCCTTTAACTCCTGTCTCATCTACGTCGATTTCTGTCAAACGTGCCAGTTCAGACAGTCCTGACCCGGCTTCGAGTGTACCTTCAGCTGCTTTGCGGAAAATTAGGAGAAACTAAAATAGAAAAGAAATAGGCCATAAATGATATGGGTTTTACAGGTCTAGTTCCTCATTCTTTTTCAGTCATGTATCTCACTATGATCATTGAGATTTAAGGTAAATAAACATTCGATAATAATTATTTGACTGTCCACCCAACTACAGCTATGAATAGCAGATGGTCAATTTTATCAGCCGTGACGTTTGCGAAAAGGTCCACCAGTCCAACATATAAATACACATTTTGGTGTCCAACATCTCTAGGAATGAATATGCCCCATTTCTACCCCATAGTCAGGTGATCCCCCACCCACATTCCATGCTTACCCTCAGCGTGTCAAACTCGCCAAGTTCTGTGTGGGTGTATTTGATAATTTACAAGGCTAAGTGAGAAATTGGATAAACGACCTTTCGAACTGCAAGAAATTATGTGGTGTTGGGCAATGTATCTGCTTTCGAATCATTGAAGGCAATTTGAATTATGATTGGCACATACCTCTCTGAAGGAGATCTTCCCATCATTATCTTCATCAACTTCCTTGATCATACTCTTCAACCCTAAATATGTTTGTGGTGCATCTAACTTTTCCATCATCACTTGCAGCTCTCCCTGGTCAATAAACCTGTCACCTCCAGTATCATACCTCAAGGAAAATTAACGCAGTTTAGTTTTGCTGTATATATTCCAAAGCCATTCTTACAATATATTTATGAATATCTTAGGTTTAGCTTCAGAATTAAAGACTGGACCCACCAACCTTTAATGGACATTTAACTAAGAGTTTATCTTTGCTTCCAGTTCTTCTGCATTTCCTTATACATAACTTTGCACTTTGCACATACTCAGGTAACATGAACGGTTGAACCGGGGGAGGGGTGGGGGCTGTATCCTCTCCAATTTTCCTTGCAAATATACTTTGGTGCCCGTTTTAGTATCCACTATATATCCCTGCAGTTTTAGTTAGTCTACTTCAGCCCCCCTCACCAAAAATACTGCTTTACCACTCATGGCTAAAGCAATGAGCTTCATACTGCCTGTTGCTATGGAAATAGATATAAAAGTGTAGTACTGTGATTTAACAGAGTCACATTAAAGATGATTAAAGACATTAATTAGGGCTAGTCAAAAATACTTTTCATTGAGAAAAAATCCCCTTATTTCACAGTCGTATGTCTTTTTAAAACGAAGCTGGCTCAATCTCCATTTCGCCGTAGCTTTGAACTTCTTTTGATTACATTGTAGTACTAAAAGCTCTGTAATAGTTTCTTAGTTATAACTGCCATAGCTAGGGTCATTTCTTCAGGGGGGGGCGAAGACCGAATGAAGCAAGACATGGAAGGGGGTCCTGTGGGTTGTCCCTAGGAGAGCTTCTAGGACATCACCCTTCCAAGGAGCCAAAAAACGAACCTCTTTTTGAGAAACAACCCTAAATAAAAATGAGAAGCGTCGAAAGTTTGGTAAGGTTTAAGCTTACAGCAGCTGTAATTCCATGAATCTGTACTTTGGTAATTTGCAGTCCAGATTTTTTCCAGATAATATTTTTCTCAGAAAACAAAACTTTCATAATTGAGGGACAACTATTTCCCTCTCCCTTGGCTATGGTACTGTGTAATTAAAGTGTACTTCCACTAAACGATCAATAGCAAAGTTGTTCTCGTCCTTTGATCAATCTTCCTACGCAGCACTTCAAGAATAACCCTTAATCTATAGCAGTTTTATAATGTTCTCAAGTCTTATTACTAACCATCTTGTAGTTTGGGATGGTGAGAATAGATATGTAACAAAAAGGAGGTACAGTTCCTTTTTCTACAAAAGTGCCTCGAGGTAATGGCTCTGAGGGTTATGGGGCTACAAATCACCTTTGTTGATTTAACGATTGCTTTTGTGAACTGAAATGACTGGAACAATTACTATCGCTGTCTTTGACGATGACGCTCAGCTGAATAAAAGGTATGGGAAATTTATCAAAGGGGACCGCACATAAACAGCAGATAGGGCAAAAAATACGTGCGCAATTTCCTCCTGCAAACACTGTACAAATTTCCCCAACAGACCTATTGTTATAGGTTTAATATGCTAATTATGATGAGGCTTCATTTTCTATGAATGTAAGCCCAAAAAATTTATAATGAAAGTTTCGGCCATGAATACTTTGTCAAAGGCGGTCAAAGGTTGTGTAATCAAAAGCCACATCTCTCCATCTTTCCAGCTGCAAGTTATTACCATAAATGTTTACTGAAAGGTACTCACTGCGTAATGTGTAAAATTAAGGGTTTGTAGAGTAAGGTAAGTAAAATGGAAGTAAACACACTTTTCCTTCAACAGATATCACGTGCTGCTCTAATAACAAAGGGTTCTGGTGGAACAAGACATGCGTGGCAATCGTCAGAAAGTTTGCTTTCATCTCGAATGGAAAAAGTCTGTATCCATAGCAACAAAACTTTATTGAAGGATACATAAACACCAGAGACTGTTTTGTATTGGCAAAAAGCACTTAGGATTACATGAAATTATGTCAAAACGATGAGACATGTTAATAGGCTAAGTAGATGTTTAGAAGTGGTTTTTAAAAGCACAGTTGGGAAGATTAGCTCAACTGGGATGGACTTAAATATGATGGTGTGCATGTTGGCAAGTGACCAAAAAAGTCACTCTACTGTTGGAGTAGATGTTGAGAATTGTTGAGCCTGATATTATCAATAATTAATATGCTTCATGTAATCATGAACCAGAAATTGTGAGCCTTGAGGTCAAGAGGATGTTAATTCTGATAGCCAGAGTCATATTGTTCATTAATTAATTGAAGGGGGCTGGGCCATACATTGGGACCAGCATTATTAGCTAAGAAAAGAGAGATTACAGCTTTAATCCTCACCAAAATAGTTAGAACACTTAATAAACTCTCACAGAACTCTTCTCTTCCTCCACCCCTCTTTCTGATACAAATCAACATTGTTCATAGGGGGGAGGGGGGAAGGGAAATTGGAACAGGAGAGTTATCCACTGGCAGTAAAACAGGAATAAAGTTGGTCTCTGAGATGAATTAACTGTTCCAACTATTTTTCAGAAAGGTTGTAGTTCCAAAATTAGCACAAAAGGAAATGTGATGTTGATGCAAAAGTAAGGACAGGATTGACCAACAAGCACCCCAGTGTACAATGTACAATGTCCTTTGATTTAGAGATGCAAGCCAAGTCAGGCAAAGTTTTTAGAACAAGATATTGATGTAAAAGTAAGCAGGCTGATGAATTTGTCCTAAATCTGGCTAAGGGTACAACAATGAAATGCAATCTGACCTAGATACAACACATAATGAATGCAAGAATAGGATAACATTGAGAGTAGGAATCAGAACTAACATAGGTGATATGATAAAATTTCTTCATGAACGACTCCAAACTATCAATTGGCTTAATGCTGGTAGTCCGGGAAATTGAAATGGGTCCAAATTGAGGTTTGCAATTGAAGATCTAGGCCCAAAGCCAGTGTGATTCTGTGGGGAGGGGGAGTGCAGCTAATCTAAGAATAGTGAGGATTTATCAGCTGAGTCCCCAGGGAATGCTCTAACCCTCCAGTAGGATTCAAGATGCATTGAATCACATAATTTGGATAAAATTATATGAAATGATGCCAAAAAATCTGGGTGCTCTGTTTGCTTAAGGGGGCACAGAGTCAATTATTGTGACTCAAAGGGGGCATTTTCCTCAAGCCACCCTCGTGCTATGTGCTTGTGACAACCAGACAAAAGCTCCATTAAAAAAGGGACTGTAGAGAGATTGAAATTGATTGAATTTGCCTAAAGAGTGCTGCAATGAAAGCTTTGAGGATTGGAGTTTGTGTTCAGTGAGCTCAACAAATGAAGACAAAACACAATCAGCTGTTGCTTGTAATAGAGTTTCTACACAGGCTGATGGGAGACACCTGTGCATTTTGTACGAATGAAATCATGGCATGGATAGATCCTGTATAGGTTAACATGATCAAATTCTACTTCCAAAGGGGGTGGGTGTCAAATCTAGCTATTATTGGGAGACAACGAAAGTTTTTTTATTAAGGAAACCTAACCCAATTACAAACAAAACTATTCTATCAATGACTTCTTTGAAATCAAACTCCAGTAAAAGTACTAAATAAACGCACAAAGCAATTACGTTCAGCTACGTCCTTCCGAAACTATACACATATTACAGAGTTTATCGTCCCAGTGATTTGTCCCACAAACACACCTGTATCTGCGGAAAAAACATTAATTCAAGTATTAATGTTCGCCACTTCATTGTCCTTTTACTTGTGTTAGTACAATTAGGCTATCAATTTAAATTAGTGTACGTGCACATGTACACAGTGAGCTAGATGGTGTTGAATCAATGGGAAACAAGTTGACACATAGTTCCTATTGGCACAAGCAAAGATTTGCTTGGCAAACTTTGTCTGGTCCCTGCTGAAATATCAGATATCTGTAAAATTAAGTAGGCTGTTCAGATTAATTATCAGCATATGACATCTTGAATTACTTGACGATAAATCGTACTTGAAAACCAATCCCTCCAAATTGCCGATAAGGTCCCGTGGAATTGGCATTGCTACAAATCACGGTTGACTGCGAAACAGCCAAGTCAGCTCGTGCTCGTCTACCACCTGGTTAAAGAAATCCAAATATAGGAGTTTGCTCATCTGATATGCTCTCTAAAAAGTTGCTTTTCAATAGACTGAGAGGCCTAACGTAAAGCAAATGAATAAACATATGAACACGACTGCGGAAACCTACTTGTTGAAAATGTCTTCATACGTTTTTATCTGCTTCCGCGTGAATTCTTGGAATTCCATATACACATTTGATATCTTCTTCATATTCTTTTCCGCCATTCCCTCGTTGACGGCATTGCGATGAGCGAGTTTAGCTGCAAGTTCAGACATTTTCGTTCCACTACAAACCTTTCCTAGAGCATTTGAGCGTCTGATGCCAAAAGCCACTTACTTATCCCGCGGCTATACCGCGAGCATAACGCGGTTTCTCAATCAACTGTTTGTTCTACTCTAGTTCCAGAGCCAGAACACGCAAGAAACCGAAACACCGATATAGGAACTTTTACTCCATTGAAGTGCTGATAACTTCAACAATCCTTATTAATGAATTTTTGTTGTCAAATATCGTTGAAGCGTGGGACTTGCACAGTACGGGTTCGACTTGGAAACAATCCCAGAGGCAGTGCTTGGAATAAAGACCTTAAATGCTCCTATGAACGTAGTGCAAAGAGATATGAATTGAGAAAAACACGATTTGCCACGGGTTATTATCTTCTTTGTATCTATCAAATAGCCTGACCGAATGACGCTTCTCACACGCCAGGAGTATCCTGGTTAGGTAGGTGGCTGTCTAGGAAAACTGTGTTATCTTTTAAATCTTATCTTTGCAAATGCCATTCAAACCAGATGAGCCATTCGACATGCTGTAGTAAAGAACTAACCCTTAAGAGTTATTAGTGTTTTAAGCATTTTTTGTGTTAATGAGCTGGCCCACCTTATTACAAGCAATATTTGCTCTACGCATGCTCAGTGTAGAATAAACCATAACATTATTACAGTACAAAGAAAGTAAAGGCAAGGAAGTTAAGAATAAGTAGATCAAATAGTAAATAAAAGAAAATAATGGTAGTGGTTTAAAAAAATACAATCCTGAATTTTCATTATAATCGTATATCCCAAGTGCTGCTTTTTGACATCAAGTTAAACAAAACATTCTGAGCACAGCCAAGGTGTGTTGTTTTTCCCAAATGCTGTAAATTTCCTTCAAGTTTACTGGTTAATCTTCAACTGAAAAGTAATGATAACTTATCTAGCAAGTTAAAATATCTACCCACAAACTGAAATCAGAAAATTGATATTTATACACTGTAATATACAAAATAATTATGTGGTCATAATCGTCCAATGCTGCTAAACCCAAGGTCACATGCGTATCTCAACTTTCATTTGCAGCCACAGAACTTTTTCAGGAGTTTCCACTGGTATGCAAATTTATCAAAGGCTCACAGAGATTGGGAAAACTTCGTGAGCACGTCATGTAGACAGATCGGAAAGAAATAAGCAATACATATCTCACTTTCACAGAGATAGGACCATACCATCTTTATCGATCGAACAGCCCTAAAAGCTTCTACTTTCTCCTTAAACGGATGTTGCAGTGGGTGGTGAATTTTTGAAGCTAAGCGACAGGGGATACCCCTTGATTTTAGTGGACACTACTGGGGAAAGTGTTACTGCGTGCAACGAAGTAAAATAGATTTGGTAGATTGAAAATGAAAACTGGTCGAATAGGTGGACCTGACTCTGCCACATAATGTGCAAATGCATTCCATATTGCGCGGTTACAAATAACAGTAGAATCACTTCAACACAACACATTTAATAAAGCTATCTTGATTAAATTGGAAACAGTGCATTATCTGTCCATTGTTTATTTAAAAATATTCAAGTAACGAGAACTAGGAATGATTGATTCAATTTCAAACTAGTCCTCAATTTTGTTATTTTACACGTGACATTTTCCTTCAAATGTTTTCAAACATGTTTAGCAACACATTTGTTCCTTTAGCTAGTTACTCCCTTCGTGTGTCTCAGGTTGTTTAATGAGCAACGTTTAAACGATCAGTGAAGCTATATTTGTTGAGAGACTTGGAAATTGAATATACATCTCTCTCTAGTCTGCGATTAGAAGCTAAAATAAAGGGCGCGCACTGTGCTTAGAGTTTTTATTTCCTGTATTAACAGAGATCGCACAAAGTACAGATTTTGGCTTTCTATAAAAATTCGTTCCCAATGAAAAATGAGCAAACAGCTTTACTACATTTGATCTGAAGATGTAACACTTGCATCTTAAGCATGAATTTAACTTCTTTCTAATAATGGAGCGTTTCTTACTCCATATTGATAAAGGCAATAAAGGATCTAATTTTGAAAATTAATTCTAAATTCTAAATAAGAACTGCATTGACTGAAGAAAAGAACAATGATTTATTTATTCCTGAGATATGTATATATCTAAATCATCTCGGATTTGGTGACATCATACCTAAATAAGACAGTTGAAATTTGACGAACAACTTCATAGCTTTAATGTCTCTTAACATTGTGAACTACTGTATTTTAATACTCTCTCAGAGGTCTATTCAACCATATTCAATTTGAAGTCGTCACTCAACTCTTAAACTTCTGCCCGGTGATGCTAGCTATGAGTTGTTTGAAAGTTCATCTGTATAATCGAACATATAATGCATGTATGTATATCCACACACACGTCCACTTTTTATTTTTTGTCAAATATCTCTCTTTCCATGTTTGTCTTTATCTGCTTATTACTTTATCTACTGCGACCTGGATTTTGATTGGTTCGTAATATTGCTAGCTGATCTATTATGCTAGAATCAGAGAATGTCATGCCGAGAGTCAACTCAGTAGTTGTGCAATGACCTAGCCTTTGAGGTGAAAAAGTTGTCCGAATTACTCAAGCTTGTTGAAAATTAAGATAAAAGAATACAGCCTGGAATGTGTAAAAGTGGAAAATACTGATCTCAATATTATTATGAATGAGAAAACGATCAGCTTACTAGATTAGACATTTTGAAGAAAGGATAAGATCAGGGCATGAATTTATAGATGGAATAAGTATTGCACATAGGTGTCTGTTTTCGAGTTGAATTTTAGTGATGAGGTCACTGATCCAGTAGTTGTAATCATTGATTCAGAGGCTTCAATCATTGAGTTCAAGATTGCAATCAATAATTTAGAAGTAGCAAGCTGCAATCACAAATAACTGCAAAATATACAGTTGAAGAACTACATGCTTTCATAGGGAGCCACTTTATAAGGAACCTACATCTAGAATGCTAGAAATATTGAAAGAACTTATACTACTAAAGGAAAACTCCCTAAGGAACTTTCAATTTGAAAAATTTTGTATAACACCATACAATCGAGAATTAGGAAGCTGGTTCCATTCACTTGCAGCCAAGCCCCGCATAGATTGATTGTCATTCTTGTGTTAAATCCTTAATATTTCATCGATTTTACGTTACAGCCAAAAGAAAAGGCAAAGTTCAAGATGTCAATGTTTTACATGTGTCAATGTTTACCATTTCATGGTACTGAATGTGCACTGAAAATTAAGGAACTGTTAAGGAACTTTTAGTACTAAAATTAAGGATAAGCTTTTAGATCAATGGAGGTCCAAAATAAGGAATTTTTGGAACTATGCCTTCAGCTAGTTTCCGTATAAAAAGAAGCGTGTACAGAATGAAGTTAGGCTATTTTTTTGTGGTTTAATCTAGTCTCTTCCAAGAGTCAAATCTTGAGGAACTTAAGATTATTGTGTTGAATATGAATTAGGTAGAGAGAATTTAAGGTGAACTTTATCGAGAAAGAACCACCAAATAGCTGCCAGGTCTGTGCATTGCTTTTTTGAGGTCATATTCTTCGGCAAGCAGTCGCACCAGGACGAAGCAGGAGACGGTCGATCCAGTGTCAAATAGATGACGCACTCAAAGTGCACTGGAAATGCATACACATCCACACATTGTAAAATTGGGCGTGGTCTTTTCTATGTGTCAAAAACTAGCGTGTTATCTAAAAGACAGAGTAACAAAATTCAGTGTTTAAATAAATATCATTTGTTTACATGTAAATGCGTGCTAACTCCAGTCTCGTTATGCACTCGAGGCTACATAGGGATAGACCATAGACCACTGATCTAGGGCCTCAGTTGCCATTGTTACCGACTTGCAAGATTGGAAATATTTTAAAACATGCAGAGTGCCGGGAAAATCCTGCCTGCACGATTCCTAAGTATCATTGCACATATCATCATTAATATCACCATCTTCTGGTCAAAGGTGAATTATACATTACATTGTATTGTATGTTATTTCGCGGCCTATTTGAATAGGAGGAGGAGTTTAATGCTTGCTAGCTTCTGTATCTACACTTGAAAGGGCTTTTAATATTAGCCTTTCTGTCTATTTTTAATTGATTAAAATGGGCTTTCGTATAATACTTACTTTTCCCTTATTTATCTAATAGCTCATCGTGACTGAGAGAACTTTCGCAGCTCCCAATTTCTTTTTCCTACTGTGTATGAACTTGAACCACAATTGATTGGAGTTTTGGATGCTTCTATCGTCATAAATTTGTTCTGCCATTTCATGACACCTAATAGTTTGTTGTTAATATGTATTGACTTCTTTTTTCAGAGGGCCAATGTTCTTGCTTGCTTACCATTGACATATACTTCATCAGAATTTGATACAAAAGACACACAGTATGTATCAGACATTTTGACAACATCTTTATTGTCGCATTTTTATTGAAAGTTGACTATGAGATTTAGTTATCTATGAGCCTCAATAGAACTTGTGAGTTTTTAGAAATTTGAATTGTTCATGGGATAGTAATGTGGGAAAGTAATTTTACAATTTGCTTATGATTTTCTCTCTGTAAAGCCATGCTAAATATTGTATATATGCTTCATGTCATTGAATTTAGTTAATTTAGTTTATTTCTACAAACTAATTCTAGACATAATGAAAAATCTTCATAGACTATGTCTACCTGGTTATCAGTTAAAGTTTATTGCAAAGTTTGGTGTTTACTATTATATATCTTGTTTTTATTTTTAATCGTGTCCATTTGACTTTGAGGAATAATGGCAAGACATCTTTTTCCATGTTCCTTTGATGACAAGACATCTCTTTCCATGTTCCTTTGATGACAAGACATCTTTTTCCATGTTCCTTTGATAGGCCGTAAATATGCTTTGGTTTATGCAAAAGCTAGCATTTTGCATTGCATTAAGAGCTTTAATTTATATTCCAGCTGATAGTAACTACTAATATGTTTCCATAAAAAAGTCTCTTCTGGAGGGATTTTTCTGTTTTGGCCAGTTCATCAAAATCAGTTTGGCTCAATTGCTGTGCACATGTAAAATTTCATGTAACTTAAGCTTATGATGTATCAAGCTTTGAAGCAATTCCCAAATGGTGTATGGCTACAGCATTGGCTGTACCTAACTTGTTTGTATTGCTATGAAACTCTTTGAACTCACCATCTCCCTCCTTTGCAGGTTGACAATTGGTTTAAGCATTTCATTGGCCCTTCTTACCATTGAACTGTTTAGTTTTCTTGCTGGCATATCAATGTTTCATGCAGGCATCAGTATGCTGTGTATCCTTTCAGAATTATATGCAATTTCCACAATTATGATTGGCATTGAAGAAATTTGAATTATCTTGATACAGTTTGTTCATCTACTCACTTCTTTATTGCCTCATCATTTTGACCAGTCACAGATACATTTGTTAATTGAGTGATTAATTTTTGTATTTACTTATTCATTCCTTTATTTATTTATTCATTCATTCCTGATTCATAATGTCATTTTTTGCATTTCTTCTATTTCATGTTGCAGTTTTCATACTCTTGCAGAATTACCCATTTTCCTCATAGGTTTCCTCATTGAATCTTTCATTGAAAAATAGACCCATTGGTTATTCTTTCAATTATCAATTTCTTATTCAGCTGTACTTTCTCATTAATTAGTTAATTAGTTATTTTATTAGCTCAGTCATTCTGTTTTAAAGATATATCTGTTTTCCATTCAGATAGCCATCTATTTCTTTATTCATTCACCCATTCATTCACTCACTCATTCACCCATTCATTCACCCACTCATTCACTCATTCACTCATTCATTCATTCATTCATTCATTCATTCATTCATTCATTCATTCACCTTTTCATTTGCCCATTCACTCACCCATTCATTCATCCATTCATTCACCCATCCATTCTCTCATTTTGTTCATTCAGTCATCTTGTGAAGATACATCTGTTTTTCATTGACATAACCATCTATTCACCCATCCATTGACCCATTCATTCACTCATTTATTCACCAATTCATTCACTCATTCATTCACCAGTCCATTCACCCTTTCATTCACCCATTCATTCATTCACTCATTCATTCACTCATTCATTCACTCATCCATTCATTCACTCATCAATTCATCCATTCATTCATCCATTCATTCACCTAGCCATTCTCTCATTTACTATGACATTCTTCTATTTACTATCTCATTCTGATATACACCTTCTGTAGTTTGATGTGCATGCAGAACATCTAGTAATAAGATATTTTGTCTTTAACACCACTATCAGCCACTATATGTCATGTTTCTGGAGCAATCACATTGTCATTATTTGTATTGAACTCAATGGACTGTGATGTGTTCTGGTATGTATTTGGATTCTGCTGGTAAGTGACTTTCTTAATGTTTACTCTTTTTGGATCCCTGGGTTTTGTATGAAACAATGTTAAGTAAAGAGCATATGAACATTTAGATGTCATTCATTTGGATTAGTTTACTGTGTATGTAATTGTATATAGTAAGCTATGTAGATATTGATGTAAAAAAAGTTGATTAAATCAAATCAAAAACAAGATGTATTGTTAATGATAAGAACCAAGAGCCCTTATTTGGTACGTAAGTCAACTACACAGATTTTATTTTGTGCAAATTTCTTTTCAGTGCTTTGCCAACAACTCTGGAATTTTTCATAATAGTTGGTTACTGCAGGTCTCGAACTAAATAGTAATGGCTGACTTGTCTGCAGTTCAATCCAATATTTGAAAGATGTATGGAGTTAGATATCACCAAAACTGCCCATAGCACTCATTGTCACTTGCCTGGTATCTTAGATAGCTACATCCTTGTTCCAGAATGGACTGCTTGCTTGTAGTCACAATGGAAGTTACTTTGCTATATGATACACATGGCTGGCTTGAATGAGAGTGGGTTCCTTGTTCATTGGTAGTCTTTGTTCACCAGCCAATCATGAGATGTATGGTCAGTGGATCAGATGGTGAATTGGTTTAATGATCTCATGTTTTTTCAGTGCTCTTGGTCATCTGGGTTAATGCTCATCACTAGGTTTTTTCAAATACAGCTTTATTGCTTCAGAGTAGCATTATCTGTTAAGGCCAAAGTAGCACATGTGAATCACAGAAGCATTGCAATGGCCAAGTCTTTACTTTAATGACTGTTGTTCATCATCATTACTTTGGGTAATGAACTTTAACTTCATTCAGTTTTTATCTCGTTATCATGAACTCATTGCTGAAGCTATATTTACTTTTTCTTGTAATTTTATTTTGACTGATTGTCCAGTTCTTCTACTATGTTTTCTTTCATAGAAACCTCCCTTATTGTGGCATCTGTTGTTTTATTTTGAAGGCTTCTCTTTTTCCAGATAGATTTTGGAGGCTTAGATCTATAGGAATGTGTATTGTGCTGGTTCCTATAGACTGCTATGCTCATTCTGTGACACCTCTTGTTGATCATTGCATAGTTGCCAAGTTTGGCTAACAGAGTGCTTGAGAAATGGGTGTGGCAGTGTGGCAGATTCCTGAGGGTCGGGGTTATACCCTGGTTATATGTACTGCACCACCACTGCCAGACAGTTACTATGAGGACCATCAATACTTTGTAACATCTAAAAAATCATAATAGATCCATTGAATGGATTTTTTTAGTGATGATTGCATTGATGAGTTGTATGGTGAAAGGAGTGACATATGATGATGTCCACGGTGTGTAATGCAGAGCGTGGAACATAGCTTGCAATTTTTTTAAGTTTGAAAATTGTCTTGATAGTAAAGCACATATATAGTTTCTCCCGTGGGGAGGAGAATTTTAGACAATTAGCTGAATAGCATTATGCTAGAAAGATAACACCAGAACTGATACATTGGAGAGCAAAATGGAAAAGCATTTTAGAATCAGTTAAGATTCTAAGAGGCAAAGCAGAAAGCCTTAGGTTCAATAACAAAAGACCAATTTCATCAGTTTCAAACCTTTCCATGTCTGCTCTGACATTAGTTTCCACACAATTTTGCAAAATTCATTTATTGGGTCTTCAGACCTTAATATATATGGTAAGAAAATCCAAACAGTAAACAACTGCCAGGTAAAGTAGAATAAACAGGATTCACACCAAGTAAATAGTCAAGGAAGCTCAGAATAGTGACAAGGAAAAGATTGTGCTTCTGGTAGTATACAATTCCATTTTATAAACTCGGCAAAGTGAAATGTGTTGACAAGTTCAGCTAAGCTATTCAAACATCAATGTCAAAAGCGGTTGGGGGTTGCAATAACAGCATGGTCCATGAAATCTGTTTATGCTATTTGTACTGATACGTACAATTAATATCGGTTGGAGCCTCTTTTTCATGTAAATGGCCTAAGCTACTGACTGCTACTGACCAGATACTGACACGGGAAACAAGTCTCGATAGGAAATGGCAGCAGAGGAGATTGGAAAAAGCGATGAGTTTGCAAATCTTTTGTGCTTTCAGCATTGCTGTAGTGGGGGTCATATATCCTGCTTTGAAATTCCTCGTATTTGTCCTTGTTGTAAAGAGGACCTCAATTCGGCTGCGTTTGCCATCCCGCCGTTTTCACTGCCAAGCCCGTTCACATTTGCAAAGAAGGAGGGAGAGAAAGTGGCATGCAGCTTGCTAATAAAACCAACTCTTGGGAATTTTCTTAAGTATGTTCTGGACCTCGCTTCTAAGTATTAATACGTCTAAGTTGGAATGAATACCTTTTTCTAAAATTTTTCAGAAAACAAACTGATAGTGATAAATCTGCATAAGGTATACTTAATATTTTGTCATATTTTAGACGTATTCTTACTATCTGTGACTAGGCAGAAACCCCCATGGTGCAGAGACTTAAGTTAACACCAGTAATCCTTCTTTTATAGCAATACTTGGCTATATTTTGATATTTTGGTAAGGTAGATCCCCATTAGAGTGCCAAGAATTTGCAGCAGTACGTCAGGGTATATTGACTGGAAGCATATTAGCCTAGTAAATTTTGCTTGTGGTTTCTTGGCCTTTGCCTTGGATTTATTATTGGTGGTGCCATGGGATGCCTAGGAAGAGCTACAGCCCCCATTGGAGAGTGCTAGCTCCCCATCAGAAGGTGAAGAACTATTTTCTCACAGTTATTTTAGTAGTCCTAGTACCAAACTAACCTCATGTTAGTCCCCATCAGAAAAGTCAGCCCCCCATCATTGGGAGTTTCCTGAAACCACCCCTATCTCTTAGGTCAACCCTGGTACTGACTACTAAGCAGAAGATGATGTATGTATTTACGACTAGAATTTTAGCTCCAAAACTAAATATTGTTTGAATAATAGGTATGCCTATTGGTAGCCTTTTTGTGGTTTACTTGAATAAAATATTTGTCATTTCTTAATTAACCATTTATAAATATAATGAAATATATGTTTGTAGCTGGAATGTTAGCTGCAAGTTCCTTCATTGGCTAGAATACCTGTACAGAGTTATTAAGAGTTTGGATATTGAAATCTTATTATATTTACCGTAGATTGATATTCCTGTAGGTAAGAACAAACATAGGCATTAAAAATTTGCTTGCATTGCAGTACATACAAGTCTGGAGATGACTTGCACATTGGAATTTCTGATTCTATAGGTAGGAGCTTATTTTAATTCCATATCAACCATTATATGGAGCACATTAACAGATTCTACAGCCATAGGTGTAGCTACTAGGGAAGATGTTGGGGTTGCACCCCCTTCTAACTGCTTTGAAACAACAAGCAATTTCAGGGAGATATCTTAGGGAAAATTTGGACAAATGTTTTGACATCCTTCAATATTTGAAGTATATTCCCCTTCCTACAACATCAAATGTGTGTAATGTTTCAGCTATACCTTGCAATAAATCAAAGATATGCATTGGCCTGGAACCCCAATTGAGAATTCATTTATCAGTCATAATTTATGACACAAACATAGCCTCAAAATCTCTGCTTCTCAGTGCTAAAATTACTTTGAGCAAAGAGCTTTTGTAGGGTCCAGAGCAAATGAAAACAACGGGGGGTGCTTATGATGTGCTGTGATATTGAAAAGTTGTTGAGGAATCATTTTGTAGCTTTTGAGGGTTCTTTTAGGTTTAGGGTTTGTGTTAGTCTGCCCCTGTCCCCTCTTTGCCCCCTGTTTGTATCTCATGTTAGTCCATTATTATCATCTGAGTGCTGTTTTGACTGGAGCTGAGAACATTGTCTTTTTACTTTAGGCAGGATCTTCAGTTTTGATGAAGATGGCATCACAGAGAGCCATTCTTGGGAATGTTGCCTTTTGTTAAAGGTTGCCATGTCACAAGAGCATTCTTTCTCAAAGACATGGGATAGTGTATTGCATCAGCATGTCATGCTACCAAAATGGCAAAACCAGTTGTAAGTGTCTCCTGCAAGAGATTAAATTTTTGTTCTACAGATGCTCAATATTGTTGTCAACAAAGTTGAAAGTTGTCTTAAAGCAATAGTCAACAAATCTTAGTGTAGTAGTTTAAAAGTATTTGTATGAGTTGTGTACCAAAAGGGCTCTAAGTCGGAGGGGGAGTGTGTAGCAAAATAAATCTACCAGGAAATTTGAACAAGACACCATAGTTGTTGACACAATCATTTCACCAACTTCTGCTGATGAGCCAAAGAATAGAGAATGGCCTCCTCTGTAGAAATTGGGAAGTGTGCCAGCCTCTACATCCCTACTTTGTCATGCTTCTAATTTGAATACTGTTTTTCCTTGAAAGAGTGTCCCTGTCGACAGAGTGCCCCCCCCTGGAATGAACAACCCTGCAAATGAGTACCTCCTCTCAAAGGCTGACGTTTAAATGACCGCCCGAGAGATCTTTTGAGGAAGCACAGTATTATGTATCAGAAAGTATCAATCCGATAATATGGTTAACCATGTAATTATCAACCTTTTCTAGGTATAACACAGAATCTCATAACTGTTTCTCCTTTGTTTTGGAATTCCTAAATTCACTGTCAAATGCGAAATGTGCCAAGGAAGAGTTTTGTGACAAGTACATTTTACCATTGACTAAAAGGGCCAGTGAATACATTGCTATTTACAGAGCAGTTATGAAGGATGGTGTTTATCTGCATCCCACTTGAAAGAAGTGATGTAAGCAAATTTACGTACTGAAGGAATTTTCAAGGTAGGGATATTTTTTGCATACATATTAATGGACAAAGCTTTTGGTATATTATAGACACTATTGGCATTGTCTTATAATTTTCACGGTGATACCAGGGTGAAAATAGATCAGGCCTTTTCGTTTGATGCGGACGATCGCCCTCACACTTACAAGGATCTTCATAGACATATTTACACGAGTGTCTCATCGTCTTCGCAAAAGCGCGGTTTTGCTCCAGAAGGAAATCGCATTAGAACTTATGTAGCCTAGTTTTGAATGCATTATATTGACTCTAATTTAATCGTTGAATACACTTTTATCACACTGACTGATAATTTCAAGGACAAGTGCCTTTAACTTAAACCGAATGGGACAATTTTTTATTATAAACAACGACAAAATTGAACAGTCCAAGAAAAAACGAAATCATGGAAAGAACCATAGATTTACTTTTGAAAAAGGCACAAAGTAACAGAGGCAGTAGTAACAAGTTGTGAAAGGCCGAACTCCCTCCTACGCCAATGTACACTGACGTTGTATCGCCCGCCCTGGTGACAATGTCTTCACGAAAAGGCCTACAATAAACATTGTCTAGTTGTTCTCATCTTGGTTCATGTGATTACTGGTTAAGTCCTCGTATCATCCGTGTCTTCTACAATTGTGTCATCATCATCATCATCATCATCATCATCATCATCATCATCATCATCATCATCATCATCATCATCATCATCATCATCATCATCATCATCATCATCATCATCATCATCCGTGTCATTATCATCTTTGTCATCTTCGTTTATATCATCATTATTTGTGCCAAATCATCATCTGTGTAACGCTTTTTCATGCCATTTTTATTTCATAGTAAGTGTAAACGCTTAGAAGTAATAAATCAAATATTGATAGTTCTGTTATTAATCCAATTAACTCAAGAACATCTTATCTATCCTTCACAATCACGTCAAATCTTGTTTTGCAACCATGCAGTGGATGTTACCTTCCTTGAAGCACAGAGACGAATCTATAGTGGACCAAACAATGATTGTTTAGGAGCATTCTCTGCCACACCATCTTTAGTTTCATGCTCTGTTCTATCATGCCTGACCTCTCAGGTCCTCTCGATGCCAAATGTTATGCTCTGATAATAGATAATATCCTAGCAATTGATTCTATTCTTGGAAATCACAATCTGTGATGAAACTTATAATAAAGACGACGGCAAGTAGGGACCTATTAATTTTCACTGTTTCATGGCAATAGACGGTGTGGTTTACTATGTAACAAAGACTTACAACCCGCTTGCACTGTACCGGATCACTTTTTGATCCGTTTCAGAAGTTATACAGGAACAGCCTCCCAATTGCACATAGGCAAATGATCCGATACAAAACTTTTTCGACTAGCAGAAGGCAGATATAATTTTTGTACCTGCTGCGAAAGCGGAGCACCGATGTACCTTGGATCAAAGGCTGTACCAGCACAGTGTAAATGACACTGCTTGGAGCAGTTTTTGCGGTGGATCAAAAAGATTTTAAATGCTGTTAAGATTTGAACATTTCGACTGTGGCTAGAGTTATCATCAACATTGATAGAGAAATGCCAGGACATTCCACATAATTTTGAAGCACTATAGGGAAGAAGAAAACGTGAGGCAAGATGAGATTAGAAAGTGTAAGATAAAAACGGGACATATAAGAAAATTATTAAGAACATATAAAGGGTAAATTATATCTTCTTCTTCTACCTCTGCTTCTGTTTGGCAATACCTTTCATATCCACTGGCGGAAACGTGTTTCAAAAGATCATTACATAGAATTCATCTCAGGTGAAAATACACTGAACAAAGTACTAATTGTATCATTTTTCTTTTTGCATTCTCACGAAATAACAGGAATTAAGATATAAATAGTTTGGTTTTTATTCTCCGAACCTTTTTCCCGAAGTCAGGAAGCATTTGGGAGAAATGATACAACAACAATTCTTTTGTACTCTTTCAAGTAGTAAACACGAAGGAGCTTTTAAAGTATGGGTGTGTGGTAAGGACGGTGAATGGCTTTAATGTTGACCTGCGAACTAGCCTCTTCGGATTGCAAGAAACCTTGACAATTTAAGTTTTGTTGCTAGCCCCTAACAAATGAATTTTACAAACCATTAACACCATATGGAATGTTTTTGTACTTAATTTCAAATTGTATTGATCATTTTTCTGGCCTGTTTTGTATCTTGCCGTTTCACAGTAAATAGAGTTCCATAATCCTCAATAATTTTCTTTCAAAGTTCTGATGTAGGTTGAAATTCTGTTCGAAATTGGATGAAGGAAATGAGGCGTGATTTCTGTCTTTTTTTAAAAGTTTATCGTCTTATTATATTATCTTGTATTCTTCAGCCATTCTTCTTGCATTTGTTATTTAAGTTTTACCAGATTTGCCACATGATTTTTCACTTTAATGCCATTTCGCTTCTAGAAACTCGCAAGCCTAGGCCTTGCCTTTGTTTTATCAACGACCTCAGAAAAAATGGTACACACTAGTGTTTTCAGCATGGTTGGAAGACAGTTACACAGGCTAAGAATGGATGATATCAGTCGGTTAGTCCCTTAACGTCTCTTTATTTACAATATTTTCCTACCACTTGGTACCATGGATTGCTGTCACCACGTTAAATCTTGGTTTGAGAAGTAGGGCTTCATGAGTTATTAAGCAAAAACCCAGCTGTCATTTAATTGAATTATGATGTTGATAAGACGAAAATTTCTAATAATCTTCATTTCTTGTGAACCGAAAGTAATCACAGGCTTTCAATTTAGACATGATTGAAAGATTCCACTCATAAGAGATAAGAGAGTATTGTAACTTAATAAAGTGTAATTCGAGGTTTACAGACACCGTGAACCTTGCTTTTATACCCGGGGACTTGAGACGTGCAGAATTGTATAATTGTTACGTGTAAATAGAAATAATTTTGAAGGAATGCCCAATAAATTGAAATGGAATATTTTTAACAGTTTTGTAAATGAGTGAATTCAATAGGAATCCTGTTGAAATAATGTTTATGTAATAGCTATCTGTCCTTGTTTTTGAATAACTTTATTAGCAAGATCGATTCATAGCAACAATTGGGCGTATTATTAAAACACGTAAGAGAAAACATTTACTATGTTATGTGAAATTTTGTTATGTTTTGGAAGTCTTTGAGATCATATTTACATACTTCAACAGCACTCGGTCTCATCACTCGCTTGTAACTTGGACACCGAATGAAGCTTCAGCTCTTGCACTCAGGGTATGTAGCCTTTAAAGTTATTTGTGTTGGTATTATTTTATACGTGAAGAAACTCTTGAAATATGGATATAATGTGTCTCTTTTAAACAGGTTTATGTTTGGCCTGCGAATTGGCTTCTTGTGTGACGTATGCTTTCAAAATTTCCCGTTCTCGATTTCATCATAGTCTTTGAAAACAGGGCTAAAATTTTTCATAAGATCCTATAGAACCTTTTGTTAGATTTTCGGCTGGCTGCTGTTAGATTTTCAGTTTGTTTTTCAGACGGAGATTTTTTCAAGTTCCTCTTAGTTCTATGTTAACTTCCATCGAAGAACACCTCTATTTGTTTAAATCTATGACATAGTTATTTGTAATTATGCTCACAAAATAACAATGTTTTCCTGGTATCGTTCTATGATCTCATTTGAAACTAGGAATAGTTTTCAAAGCCTTTCGTAGAGAAAATTATCATCCAGCCACGGCATGTTAGAAACTGTTGTGAGCACACTACGTCAGTAAACAGCATTAAAGAAGAATGCCTAAGGGCATAATATAGCCATAGTAGCTTTTTGAAGCAAGCATGGAGTGCACAAGGCCAAATACAGTTTCATTAAAGCTCCTATTATTCAACAAATGAGAATTGTGTAGCACTTAAGAGGTAAGGAAGCCTGCGCATCAAATCCTTTTTGCTAAATAAGAGATCGTAAAATACTCCACTTGATCAAAATTTTGTCAGTAATAGCAGGAGGTTAAGAAAAATTGTATGACCATGGCTGTCACTTAGGATTCAAAGTAGCCCTTGTATCACCCGTATGGAAAAATTTCAGATGATGCTCTCCAATAGTCAGATAATACACGCTTTTTATAAGGAACCACTTTATAAGGAACCTACGCATAGAATGTGAAAATATTCAAAAATCTTATGCTACTGAAAGAAAATTCCCTAAGGAACTTTTCAATTTAAGAATCTTATAACGCCAAACAATCAAGAATTGGGAAGCTGGTTCCAATCATTTGCTGCCGTAACCCTCATAGATTGTGTGCTATACTTGCGTTAAGTCCTTCATTTTTCATTGATCTTACGTTACAGCCAAAATTAAAAGCAAAGTTCAGGATTTCAATGTTTACATGTGTCTGTACCATTTTTATGCACTAATTGAGAACTGAAAATAAAGGAACTGTTAAAGAGCTTTTAGTACTACAACTTGATCATTGGAGGTCCAAAAATAAGGAACCTTTGGCACTAGACCTTGAGCTAGGTCCCTTATAAAACAAAGCGTGTACTCCATGACCCGTCATCATCATCGTCGTCATCATCATCGTCGTCATCATCATCGTCGTCATCATCATCATCAGCCATTATAAGGCCAGCACGAGGTTTCTAAAAATACCCAAACACCACATGATTGCTGCACTGTCCAACCCTTTTCTACTATTGTAACCTCCAACGATACCACAGATAAATATAATTACTACAACTGAAGCCTAAGAAGAATCTGAATTGATAAAAAGAATTATCAATACACCTCTGTTAGACTTTGTACCATACAACTATTTTGGAATCAGAGCCCGTGTTTAGCCTTGAAAGTTGATTATAAGTCTTATAGTCCTTTAGAGAATAGCCGTGTTGTGCCTGTGCGTGTCAATGTGTTTACGGTTTACGTCATAACTCTGGTTCCAGGCCACATCCGTTTTGTCTGATATTTTTTCTACAAATAGGCTGTGGCAATTATATCTTTTCCAGCTAATCGAGCCCAAATTTAATCTCTTACTTTCAGTGCAAAATTTCGATTCATGACAATTATAAAGTTTCCGACAGCCCCTCCTGAATTCCATAAAATCTCCGTATTAATATTGTGGTTAACGAGGAGTGGCTCTGAATGAGCATGCTCTATTCCATTCCGCTTCTGGAACTTGGTTTGGTTCTCCATTAGGGTGGTTTGCTATTGAACCACAGGTATTGGTATTAGGAGGCTCAAGAAGGGGCTTTCCTTGTCTAATGCACAACTTGGCGCGTAGAATCTACATGCCACTTCCATGCGCGCAACAAGGATTTTTAGGGCATTTGTCAAATCCACAATAAAGGGCCCAATGGAATTCTGTCAAGAAGTTGTGGCGTGGAATAGTATTTGTCAGATTTAGAATCGGAAGAAATAGTATAGGAAATTTCATAATTTTGTTACTTTGATGGTTAATGACTATTATTGGCAGGTTTTATTAACAAAAGTGCAATAAACAGTTATGCAATTTTCCAAGAAATAGGGAGCTTTTGTCCTTTTGAGGAAAAAGGTAGGAGTCTAGACTTTCAGAAGACCCTAGAGCCTTCATTGCTAAGTGTCTGCACTCATCACGCGCTTTTCTCTTAGTTCTAAATGCTATTGCTGCTCTAAATGCGAATTATATGTTGAGATTTTTTTACCTGCAATATTTAACTCCGAATTTTCCAAATAACATTGATAACTAAAAGAGCAAGAAGTTTATGAATTAAGTAAGTAATGAAAAAAATAGACTTTATTGTATTTAATCTGTCAGAAGCAACTTCAATGGTATGGCACCTTGTCATTCCCCGTCTGCGTAATGTGGAAATCGAGATGATTTCTATAAAGATGAAAAAGGGAATAGAACTCCTTTATCTCTGCTGTGTAACCAGATCCACGTGGTGGGCTTGTCAACATGGTGCTTATCTAGTACTATTCACAACGATACTCTAACGAATTGCAGTTCATTGAGTTTAGCCAATTCATTTGATACTCTGTTTCATGATTTAACAGCTTATAAGTCATGCTGCTATATGCGTCAGCATCGCCGCCAAATGTTTAAGAGTCTGATCAGATGTATTTTCTCCCTACCT
This sequence comes from Mastigias papua, assembly GCA_964019165.1. Lineage (NCBI taxonomy): Eukaryota > Metazoa > Cnidaria > Scyphozoa > Rhizostomeae > Mastigiidae > Mastigias > Mastigias papua. The sequence goes on along the minus strand of OZ025285.1, from coordinate 11,770,671 downwards.
AATAGGCCAATCATCATGCAGAAGTCTTACAATGCATACGTTCCACAGCTAAATTTAGGCCCATTTTGCATGCTGATTGGTCAGTTAGTTTGGAAGAAAGCAGACGGCCTCAAACATTTGACAGCTATGCTATATGCGTGTATTGTTGTTTATGAGGAACTTAGCCCAAAACAGCCTAGTTCTAAAAGTTCCTACATTCTGAACCTCATTTGACCTCATTTTAGTACTAAAAGTTCCTTACTAGTTCCTTATCTTTAACTAAACAGTTGGTGCTGCAGACATTTAAGTGTCCAATCATAGGACATGGTAATATGGACACTGCAAGTTTCATCAAAACCCGTCTGCGGTTAGAAGAGGGCTAATGTATGAGTCTTGCGCTGCACCAGCTTTGAGTTTTTCCACTACCTGAGTAGAGCCACCAAGGCATGATACATTTTCCAGAACATGAGACATTTTCCAAAGCATGACACATTTTCCAAAGCATGAGACATTTTCCAAAGCATGAGACATTTTCCTAAGCATGACACATTTTCCAAAGCATGAGACATTTTCCAAAGCATGTATTTCTCGTCACAAAGGATATTATGGTACTCCGTATGAAAAGCTTTTCTAAAGTCTATGAAAATGGAGCCTATTCGGCGTTTAGTGACAGTTCCCTTGTACCAATGATCTATGTATCAAGCAGAAAGGAAACTGTTGGAAAGAGGTACCTATGGCCATACTCGCTAATGTAGAAAGAGAATCTCATTTGGATATAGGCACATTTGATTCAAAGCCAGCTACTGAAAAATCTCCAATATGATTTGAAGGAAAGAAATATTGAGATTTTCGTGTTCTTTCATGCCTCTGTTGATATGACAATTCCCAAAACTGCAAGAATCATGGTGAATTGTTCGCGAGGCTTGGATGTCAGTAGAGTTATTGACTGGGAAACCAAAGGATTTAATACGAATATCATCTGCCTTTTCTTTTCCCATTCACAACATTCAATGGCACTGTTGGTGACCTTCCGTAGGGTTTGGTAGGGGATTGTATAATGAAAACAGGGTCTTTAGTGTGAGGCCTTGATACTCATGAACTGGTGCATGACTGCCAGAATTTTCCATTTGGTGTTTGATGGGCGTGCTGATTCCATCATCGAGAAACTCACGAAACGATTCATTCTTGGTGATATTTTTCGCTACGTTATCAGTCAAATAGCTTTTGTCGATGTTCTAGGAGGTAGGTCGTTGCTCATCGAACTTCAGTTTGATTATTGCCTTCTTTATGCAGTCTCTTCATTATATATTGATACGACGATTTATGTACACAGCATTGCACAAATCAGGTCGATAACTGTTCCTTTTCATAGCTTCGTTGTAGCCATTTTCGGTCATGCACCCTTTCTGTGACGCAATTTTGAAATGCTTTTGGTGTCGGCATGAAAGAGACACTTTTAGTTGTTGAATTCACACGTTCTTTACAGAGCATTCAATTGGAAATCAGACCTTTTTTGCGCGAAAAAGCTTTGCAGATAACGCCAAGAAAATATCAGCAGGTGATTCCTCTACAGTCTGACAATCCCTTGGCGCTATCCCGGATTGGTGATCTAGCAACTTATTAATACTTGTCTCCTTCTGCTTTAATAGGCTTCCACGATTGCAATCTGAAAGTAATTTGTTTTTTATTTGAAGTGAATCAGGATTTTTGAACCCTTGTAATTACCAAAAGCTATGATTTATTAGAGATCCGTCGTTTAATCTCCTCTCTCTAATTCCTTGGATAGATCTCTTGTTTTGTACATCAATTCCAGACCTCCAATGCACAGAAAATCCTTTAAATTGAGCTGATTTCGGCCCAAGACGAATGGAGACACCTTTGGATAGCAGCCTTTACGTTTCTGTTTTAGAAGCATTTATATTCTATAATTAAGTCAACTGTACCTGTGAGAGTTTTGCACAATATGAAAAACCGTAAGATGTACTGCTTGCGGAATTCTGAATCCATACATGACCGTTCTCTGATATAATATACACGACAGTAGCCGTTCATGAAGTTAATAGTCGTTTGATACAAGTGTCTATTCTCACAGCCTCGGTTGAGCGGTGGTTTGCACACGATAGTTGTGAAGATAGTGCTGTTTATGTACGCAATAATGTTGCCTATATGTGCGTACTGAAATATAACGGTATACTACCAGGAATATCTCGGTTGAGGAACATTGGTGGTCCTTTGCGCAGGTAGAGATGTAATGTAGAAAGCGGTGGGGGCAAGTGTCCCCCTTAAATTTTGAAAATAAACTATACCCTCTCTGTGTAGACAAATCTATGATTGAGATCCTTGCAAAATCACACATTGGGCCTTTTCTTTCTTGCATATATTACACAGGTAAGGTTATCGATGAAAGTTATGAAGTCTTTATTATCATCTCACTTGTTGTTTTCAAGTTTCTATAGCCCAAAGGGTTTTGTCATCCGACTGTTTTACACCATATATATATATATATAAATATATTAACTGATCCCATGCCGCATCCACAACGAATATAAATTGCATAAAAAGAATCAACCACCAATATACTTTTCTGTAAGTAAACACGTTTCGATTATAATCTAATAAATATATATATATATATATATATATATATATATATATATATATATATATATATATATATATATATATATATATATATATATATATATATATATATATATATATATATATATATATATATATACGATCAGTAGCTAGCGAGTAACCAGGATTTCTCCTTTTTCGGTGCAAACAGAAAGGTTGATATAATGCTCAGAAAAACCAGGAGAGAATTAAAATTTGCCACCACCTGGGATCGAACCAGGGTTTCTCGCATTCCGGGCAAGTGTCGTAACCACTAGACCACAGTGGCTTGTTTTAACTCCCCTGGTTTTTAGCACCTTATGGTCACTTTCGGCTTTCGCCTTTATCAAGCAGCTCTAATATATACGATCAGTAGCTAGCTTTCTGAGCATTATATATATATATATATATATATATATATATATATATATATATATATATATATATATATATATATATATATATATATATATATATTTATATATATATATTTATATATATTTATAAGTCTTCTATGGATTTCCTTTGGCTTCCACTAACAATTACTACCACTCCTAATTTTAATTGTGAGATGATAACCAATTTGTACGATGATAAAATGCGTTCGTGCAGTGCTAATCAGCAGTGTGCAGTAGTAAAGCCATTTAACTCTTAAAAAGTGTATTCATAAATCACACATAACCTTTGGAATAAAAGTTGTTTTGATTGAAATATCACTTGTGATATCAATAGCAATCACTAATCAATGTCCATTCAATCAAATCAATCAATGACAATTGGTAATCATTGTCCAATCAATAACAATCATTAATATTCATTCAGTAGGAAACTGGTGCCACTCGCATGAACAACGAAAATCAATGGCGTGGCCAGAAAAATTTGTCAATGTCTCCGCCCTTTACCCCATATTTTTAACGAAATTTGCAGAAATGAGTTTTGCTTGTAACCAAGTATGCTATTCTCTCACTATATCCATTGCTTTTTGAATATTCACGGGACTACCCCACTCCACACGCCTTTTTAACGTCCAATTTTGAAAGAATTCTGATTTCATTAGAGGTCTAGACATGAGAACAGCCGAATCAATTTTATATAATTAGGCATAAATTCTCCCCCGTCTGTTTGTTATTTCTTTCATTGAACTATGCATAACTTTGTAGATTTGCCACAATCTTATATCTCCTCTTTATGCTCTTAATACCAATGACAGGAGGGCCTGTTGGTCATTGTGACATATATCTTTATCGGTTGCAGAGTCCCGTCACCTTATTCAAGTCGCGTTATTTTGAAGTGGAGGATCGGAACACTGGCAAGTGACATATACTTCATCGGTACCTTCTTTCTTTGGTATGTGCCTTCGTTTATTCCACATGCGTCTTTAATTAAATAGGTTTGTATCTCCAGTAGTAGGTTAGTGACAATCTCCTTCAAAGTGTATGACGAAAGTTCAATTTTTTTGTCTACGAAGTAGTGCCTGATCATCTGCTAAGGGAGGCTTGTTCCACCATTAGATACCTAGAGACATTATCACCTTATGTTGAACTGTCTCAAATGATGTACCCTTGCTCATCGGCCCCAAAAAGCAGAATTATGCAGCAATCACGTTTTTAATGCTTTGCTTATGCAGTGAGCTGAAATCACATGAAAAGTTCCCCTTATTTCTGATTAACATAGATCTTTAAGTTGATGGTCTTTTCATTATGTAATTTATGAAATTACTGGAGTGGATTACAAATTATACAATTTCAATGACGTATATGCTCATACTGTAGGTCAGAATTGAACGAAAGAATGATCAAGTCTTTGTAAGACTGCATCAAATCGATTATCAACTCTAATTTTAGTCAATAATAGCTCAATTTTGCTTCTGCAGGTTTATGAATTCTTTGGCATCCTACAGGTATTTTAGTTTGTTTTAAGATTTAATTTTCTATCGATTTACCTTCGTTCTTCGTTATAAATTATCATTTAGGTTTACTACCCATTACGTGGTACTCATGAATTGCCCGTCTGTTACAGTTGTCCGCCTTGCGGTTTTGTTTTGTAAAGCCACAGGCCAGCTACCCTCTTCTCTCTCGTTAGCATGTCATCAAATTTCCCATTGCGGAATCCGATTGAATGAGGCTTACTTTACTTGTTTGTCATTGAAGGCCAAGCCAAAGCCAGACTTCGATATAAAGGGTGGTCATTGTCAAGTCTGCCTGTTGGTGTGCATGTAAATGTTCTGATTCTACTGCGTCAGTTTGGCCTTTATACTTCATAATAAGTCCTTACTAAACCTTGCATATTTTTGCGTTAGATGACATCTTGATAGCAATGGCAGCCTTATTTTAATGTTATTCATATGATGTTGTTCTAAGGATCTCTAAAGTCTCTAAAGTCGCAGAACCGCTGTGTGTTATGAAGTGAAAAAGAAAACCACAAACCTCATATTCCTAAATGCAGTGCCTTTACTTTTGGGGTATGGTACCCCAGTAATCACTGAAACCCCAGGATCTGCATCTGTGTTTTCTTAAGTTTGTTTTAAGTCTAAGTGAATGAACTGTTAAGTAAAAATTGAGGAGCTGAAGCAATATCAAAAGTTAGTATCTCAATTCCACCTAAGTAAATTGAATTTCTCTGCAGAAAAATCATGGGATTGATTTGTCCAGCTGACAAAAGATCCATAGACTTCTTCAAGCAATCTTCTTTATGTTGTTTTACTTTTTGGAAATTTCCGTACATTCCTCAGCCTTATCTCATTGGATGGCCATGCTACTGAGGCGATTTCGGGACTTCGTCTTCACAACGCACACCAATTTGCAAATAGCCACAGCAGGGCATTTTTCATCATATGGATGGACTACTGCGGAATGGTCCGCACTAGGTCCAATCCGTCTTCCAGTAGTGATCTGCAAAATCAAAGAATTTCCCCAATTGTAGTTTAGGCCCACTTGAATCTAGTGCGATTTGATCGATGTGAAAGTGGAGTGAGTGTTACCTACTTTCTACCAATCTGCCTAGCTACATGGCGAGGTCACAAAGTTTCCTCAATCTTTGTGACCCATTTGTAAAATGTCCCCACTAAGGGGAAGTTCTTTAACAAATTTTATGATGGCCGTATGTACTTACACTTTCTGAAAGTAAATGCAGTGCTATCATTTAGTGACGAAAAGCTATTCTTTGTCCCCAACAGGCTCTGTATATGGAATTGACCGAAACATGAGCATTTGTGTGAACGTTTGGGTACCGTACATCCTCGAAGTGTCCCCCTGGGGCTTATTTGTTTTTGGTACTTTTTGGTTAAAGGCTTATCCGAGGGGCTTGTAAATTTTTTGACGCATGTCTCATAAAAATCTCATTGTCAAAACTCGTTATCTTGTGTGTGATAGACTTGTTTATGGGTTATTTCGTGTATTACTTATGTACGATCTAATGAACTCTCTAAAAAATGTATTCGCCATGTCAGTAACTGCTGACGTGCTGCGCATAGATTCCTGGTATATTTTCTCCTCCGTGCTCTCCATGTTTCTGTGCAGCAAAGGGTCTTCACACCCGTGCTTCTATAAGTTATAAGAATCGAAGATGAATTTTTGTGGAGTACATTGTATTTTTTAGCTTCCTGGGCATGAAATTTCATGATTTTTGTCACGTAAATACGATTGGACTTATCAGCTATAACAGTGAGAAGGGTTGCATATGGGCGTGGCATTTGCAACTTGTGTGTTATTCAATAACTTTTATCTATTTGCTTGCCAACGCCACTTGGTTTAGATTATGGCAAAAAGCACCGAAGCTCAGGTTTGTGATCCTTCTGTGCTGATCTAGGCCAGGCATGTGGAACATCTAGCGCTGGCTTTGTAAAGTACTTTTCAAAACGAGAACCCGTCTGGTTTTTAACTAGGAACCAAATTTCGGTATTCTTTCAATTTGATACTCGCGTGTTTGTGGTCTTATTCAATATATCCTTTGATCAATGTCGATATATCAAGCAATTCTACCCTTAACTATGGCATGATGAAACGGGTTTTAACTATCGCAAGTTTCTGTGAGGCTATAATTGTTCAATAAATCAGAAGAAACCACATTTGGTAGCGATGGTTGTGGTGTAAGGTAATGAAGAATCAACCGGATCCCTCGGTATGTCCAATCAAATCTGAGTGGTCTGTCAAGATTTATGATTACCACATTGCTCTAATATTTGCAGATCATATCACACGAGACGCAAATGTGCATGATGTTGCTCCAGTGAAGACGGAGACCTGGTCGTCAAACATATTACCGTGTATGAGTCGATGTAACATTGATCTAGGAGATCGTGTAGCACATATCTGGCACGTAAGTTTGTCAAACTCATCCCAGATTTCGTGTTTTCCAGCGTATTTTGTTGCAATAGTATCTTAATGGATCCTGGATAACCTTATTTAAAGGTGAGTCTCCTTGTTGTTTCATTTGCTATTTGCCACAAGAAATCATTATTCGTGAAAAGTATGTTTGTACTACTACAGAACTTCACTACAGTACAGCACGAAAAAGCGATACCATTTGTAGAAATACTGAAGGCTTGTTTTTTCATCCGACACTCGTCAGAGTATGAAACATCTTGTTAGTTTGTCTCCTGCTCAGTGGGCGTATTCGTTACCTTGAAATGCACTGCTTGTATTTTTGAAACTATGTCTGGTAGTACAGCAGTTCCAGCGCTCAACTCAGTGCCAGTACCAATCTATGTGAAACATGGTTCACTCAGAATTCGACTGATTTTCCAGGTGAATTTCAAATAGATTTGAAACATATTTTTTGATTTTTCATGTTAACTGTCTTTAGTCAGACATCCCCTACAAACCTTGATACTTTTACAAGGCAGGTTCTGATATCATTGTAACAGAACATGAGTGCAGAAAAAATGAATTTTTGTTTGGCCATCATCCGAGTTACGAATAGGTTGATATGCGAAGCGTTGTGTATATTGCGCAAGGAGCATTTTCACTCATTAAATGTTAGGAATCTCATAAAGTTAAAGGTTAGATTTCAAATGTTATGAATAAGAGAAAAGACGATTAATATCTTCCCAGGGGGTAATATGTCATTAACTTTGTAATGTTGATCGGCTCTTGAATAAAAAATTCACAGTCACATGAACGGCCGACTGAAACACGAGACAGCTTCTTGGCGTCATTCTTGGAAGCAGCTGAAAACTTTGCGCACCTGCCATTCGTACGTGTTGCAAGAAGGGGTGCACTAACTGGACAGAGTTGTTGGATTTTATGCTTTGAAAGTATCAAAAAGCGCTGCATGCTTTTCATTGATCTTGACTGTAATGACCGCAGACTACACACCGATGCAGGACAACTGCGAGAAGCAAAACAAATCGTCATATTATCATATACTCTGTATCCCGAAATTTCTGTCCCTCTGTCCCTCCTATCGCCTCACACTCTCATTCCGACCTAGACTCCTACGTCCTAGTTTTAACTCATCCACAATCTCCTGTCCAGGAAGTGATAGCAGCTCAGACGGAGTTAAGTTAATCATCGAATAATAAAGTCTTAAATTTCTGGGCATAGTAGATTACTTTGAATGAAAGTGGACTATATTTGACCTCATCGTGGTTTCCTCTTTATGACTTTTCATAATCATAATGATCCTGGAAGACTCTCATTATATCAAGCTTAACTAACCACATGATACTGATCCAAGTGATCGTGATTCTGACCCAAGTGATCGTGATTCTGATTCAAGCGATATGAGTTCTACATGGTCACATGATCACTCTATTCATAGATGTAATTGGCCTCCTTTTGAGGTTTGTCTTCAACATACACATTTTGTAATAAAATGGTTTATAAGAAACCAATACTCGACTGGCAATTAAGAAAATTCATCACTGGATTTCTGAGACCTAAGAACATTAATAAGTCGCATATTTATACCTCTATAATTTCAATATTCACCTAAGACCATCGCCGCTTTTACTCAAGTTTTATAGATTTCATGTGGTAACATGTGTAGTAGAATGTTATATTTGTATAGTGCATAAATTAGCAACCTATGGCCCACGGGCCACAGTCTGGCCCACATAGGGAACATTTGTGTCCCGTGGGTAGACAGCCCCATTTTCTGTTCACTTCCTTGTAGTGTAAAAAGGCGTAGCTTTATTTATTAGGTTCTGACTAATACAGGTCTTGGTTAGTTTTGTGCGCCTTGGCCCACTTGATAAAAAAGTTTAACAAATTTGGCCAACCCTCTTAAAAGTTTTCCCACCCCTAGTTTAGTGCATGTATGTCTGTGGAACACTTAAGTATTACGCCAACCCCATGATTCTTGCTGAGATAGTCTCAAGAACATTTCTGCATTGAAATGAAAAAGCTAAGAAAGTTTTAGCACTGGGCCAAGAAAAATTCTTTCTGTACTTAGCTAGGAACAAACTCTGTGATAAGAAGGCGGGTAATGTCTTTTTTGTAAAACTTACTTAAGAATTCCAATATCTATGTTTAGCATGGAAAAACGAGCTTCTCGTTTCGCCATTTTGCCCAAAAGGAGGTAGCTATTTTTAGAATTTAGATACGCCAAACCTCACACTGGACTTGCAGTGTTGTCTCCGTTGCTTAAAATATCCTTAGGATCAGTGATAAGTTTCAAAAGATTCCATTGTCGTCAGGTGCATTACCTCCAATATTTATGAAATTGCCCTTTAGTAAATGGGTTATTTACAATAGCCGCAACAGTTGGTAACAAGGTTTTCTTTTTCAAAATTCGTGGTTACTACGTTTGTGGTCTGTTTCAGAGTCATGTAGAGCTGCGCTCACACTTTCTGAAAAATCACTTAGCCTTGGGCTTCTGTCTGGTGAAGAGCCTCCTGTTCGGCCAAGAGCCTCCTATCCGGTCAAGAGCCTCTTGCATATCCTCCTTCGGCGCTTCTATATCACTGCCACTGAAGTCTCTCATTGCTCTCACTATTGCTCTCATTATCCAGAGTTTTTGAAAATCATGTGGGAATGAGAGAGCGCCAAGAGCAGTTGATAGGTGATATTTGATGTTCCAGCATTTGCATTTTGATGTACTTTTTGCCAGTTGGATCAAACTTTTGGCCAGCTTTCTCTTTAAACGTACTTCATACCTATTGAGTTGTTGATGACCGGTCACTGATGACGTCAACATTCTCTTGAAAATCCGTCATATAATAGTTACTTTTTGGCCCAGCTGGATGGAAGAATATGAGGGAGATATTGAGCACTGGAGGGCAGACTCCAAGCGAAAAGGTAAATTTCGTTGCTGCTTCCTGTAGATTTTTTCATGATTTTAACTTTTAAAATCCTTTCAAAACTTCTTTTGTCTTATAGTTATTATATCCTCCACTTTCCTATTTGCTTACTTTCAAGCTATTCCTTTACCTGTTTCCTTGCCTACATATATGTTGTTTGACACTGTTAACTCCCCCCTTTAATGTCTTTTTTGTTTATCACTTCTTTTTCTGTTCCTTCTTGCTTCTTTTGCTGCACCTCATGAGTGAAGTAACTTGCATTACATTGAGCGATTCTCTGTATCACTAGTTAAGCTCCTCCGCAGAGGTTTCTTGTTACGTAAGTCATGCCCAATTTCGTATTTTGTCAACTGACAGAAACCCCTGGCGAACTGTTTGTTGTAATTCTTTACACTTATTTATGATGACTTCACCGGGTGTCGCTAACGTTTGTCCCGACGTCTTACTATCTGTGTAGAGAGCACTCATACATCGAGTATGAAATGGGTTATTTCCCTGCGTTTATACCACAGTCACAACTGGGATATCGATTACTTGTGGTTTTTGGTTCTTCAGTGAATAGTCATCATCATTACTCATCATTTGTCAATGCAACTATCGGCTTTATTTGATGTTGAGTTCTTTGTGGTTGTAATTGAGGATTTTCTGCATTTCACTTGAGCGTCTGAAATACAATAGCTTTAATAATTTGGACGATGAGATCTGGAGAGTGGCACAGTGCAAGAATTGGACATAGGAGCACCAGGGGTGGAATAAATATATATATATATATATATATATATATATATATATATATATATATATATATATATATATATATATATATATATATATATATATATATATATATATATATATATACACACACATATATATATTTGTTCCAAATCTTCTCAATACAATCAAGCTTGAGATAAGTCGAAGAAACACAACCAACTAGACTTTTAATTTTGCAAAACATGTTTCGGATAGTAGTTTCGGACATATTTCATGTTTCGATTGTGTATACATATATGCGTTCTATAGATTTCTATTACATTCTGTAAGCAACTGATGATGGATAGTTACTATCCTAAACATGTTTTGCAGAATTAAAAGTCTAGTTGGTTGTGTTTCTTCGACTTATCTCAAACTTTATAGATAGATAGATAGATATATATATATATATATATATATATATATATATATATATATATATATATATATATATATATATATATATATATATATATATATATATATTTATATATTTGTACGATGAAACCTCCAAACATACCATGGAATTTATGTACCCCAATGTGTGATGAGTAATTTTCTGAATGCATGTGTGGAAGTATCAAAAGACATCAGTTGCAAGTGATTTTGACAGTAGTGACTGACGGCTGATATTTTGTCTTCGTTGTTTAATATTCTAGATTTATTGGCCCATCTTTATAGGATGAACATCTTAATAGTCGATATTTTCCCCTTGAAAACTTTGATCATCATGTTGAATCCCATCCGTTCGCGCCTCCTTATCAACTTACTTTGTGACATTTGCCTTCCGTAAAGGCACTGTAAGAACCCCAAACCAACTGTCTATTTTTAAGAAAAGGAGAGAAAATTTCCGGTTATTGTGGAAAGTCTATCATCGAATCGAGATTCATTCCAAGAGAGTTCATAATATGGTGGCCATGGAGGGATGGGCATGCATAGGAACCCACTTATTAATCTTTGGCTTGATTTCCCTCCTCCTGTGCGGCACTTCGCCTGTACTGTAATGGAACGCTGTAACCGCCTGTGTTGAATGTTCGAAAATATAATATCTACAATTGCTGATAACCAAGTGATGTTGACATGACACGAAAATATCTCATTGTGCCATTGTTATAAAGCTGTCTACGGATGTGAATTTCCTATTTGCTTCAAATATGTTACGAATTTATCAATCTGATTGTGAGAAAAGGCCAGGTATCCTCTTGCCTTCTTGAGACGTCAAATTTTTACTCAAAGTTAGCACCAAAGTGTTAATGTTACTAAAAAAAGCCGATAGTTTGACGTGTTTCCTACCCATGCTTTATCAACACCTTGAGAGTGAATCCCCCGGATTTACTGCGAGTCAGGGATATGGTCTTCCGCAAATCACTGCCATCATCGTCATCACATGAAACATCATCATCATCATCATAATTGTCATCATCATTATTTGGTATCAAATTCAGCATTGCAATCGTCTGAGATTCGTCTGAGATCATAAGCTTTTTCGGAACAACACGAAACTGTTATACGATTACTGATAGTTCTTCTATCATACCAGTCACTTCTTATCATCATGATCACTTGTAGTAATCATTGAAATAGGTATCAATCGATGGTTAATATCCTACGCAGTGTAGATATGTCTTACACCTGTTTGTTGTCAAGGTGTTTACCCCCGGCTGCGATCTTGCTCTACACCCATTCCATTAAAGGCAAATACAAGGCAAGTTATCGATGTCACAGTCGTCACTCAGTCGCCTTTATTGTTCCACGCCTTCATTGTTCCATTCTAACACATCGAACCGTGAGTTCATCGAGCGTGCCTTCAAGAGATAAAATCTTGGAAAAGGTCGTCAGAACCTCATCTACGCGTATGTATCACCGTTTATTACTCATTGCTTGTGTACTTCCACGGTTCTTCAGAACCCTGTCTATAATTGTAACTTTGTATACTATATGGATAGTTAGTACCTCTGTTTTCTACAGATATTTGTTTGTGGTAAGCTTACACATTGTAGTCAGTGGTATGCCTAAGTTACCTTCAAGTTTCGTGCTTCCTCCTTGACCTTTCGATCGAATTCTTTTTGCGACTCAATTTATTTTAACATTTCAAACTTGATGCTTATTTCCTATTAAATCCATGCCAATAGGGCACTTCGAGCCAAGCTATTTTTTAGTAGTTCATCACATTGACAAGATGCCTATTGTTTGTTATCCTCAAGCACCATAAAGTTTATCTAATTCATATCAATCAACTTTATCATCTGTAATCACTCTGATTACTTCAATCAAACCTGATCAACTTCCAATCAAGCTTAATCAGCACTCGGTCGCTTATTTCGTCTTACCAAAGGCCTGCCATCTCTCAGCAGGTAAATTTCAGATTCATCTCTCAATTTTCTTGGTTTTGTGGCCTACACTAAATGCCAATGTGAATTGGCTGATCTTCGACCTGGATCTAGGTGCAATCTTGAAATGGAACGGAAATTGAGGATCTTGTCTTTCGAAGACTCAATTAAGATCGTTTTCCATGAAAGGTAGACCGGTAAGCAATATTCTCTCTCAGATATTCATAGGAAAACAATTTTCAATTAGCATTTAGAAACGTGACGTTGGCAGATCCCAGACTTGATCTTTGTCAGGACAAACTTATCAGACTTCCCTAGACGGAGGGGATTTTAGCACTGATAAGCAGAGGTGCAGTGGGTACGTAGGGTATGGGAGTGAGAACCCCCTAACCCTCCCACAGGAAACTGTAAAGTGACGGGTTATGAAATATTGCTTTCCTCCGCAGTACCCTGTCTGAGGTTTGTCTCCGAAGGTATGATTATTATAATGTTTTATGGTTTTGACATTCCTACCGGGTTTTTGACCCCCTCCCCTTGTCAGTAATTCGTGTCTGCTGGTAAGCGGTATTCAGGTACTGATTGAAGAACACATTTGTCGTTCCCTGTAGACATAAGCTGGAAGAAGGCTGGAAAATTATATTCCCCAATTGAACAGTCCATGATTTCCCTTTGAAAACGTAGTATTTCATGGTTGATACAATTTCGCCGACTTGAACTCTCGAATTTGTGCGAAGAGTTATTACTTCCACACCCCCTGACATGAGGCAAAACCTGCGTGTGCACACTTTCAGTACCTTTCAGATTGTTTGGCTCCTCCGCAAAGAGTTGTTGTAGTTTGTAGGGTTTTCTGAGAATTTTTTGCTGTGTTTTCCAAGTTTTTCGTGGCATTTCATTTGCATCACACGTCGTTTTCTTTAATTCACACGCTTTGTTTTATAAGCAACCTGGATGGAGGCCTGGCTCTTGAAGTTCCTCTTTGACTATGAAACAGTGCTGCATGATCTGCCAATCATCATGCATATTTGATTGCAGTGAATGGAACTGGCGTTCTAATGCTCGATGGTATGAAGTGATAAAAAATATTCAAAAGTGAACGGTTATTTGGTGATTTTGTCTTTAGTAGTACAAGCTCCTTAACTTTTTTGGCCTTCTACATGCTGGTTCATTATCAAGCGGTTTACCTTAATACTGGCGTTTAGTATCCCATTATTGGGCACATAATCCATAGTTCAATGTGAAAATAGCGAACGTATTATTCTCAAAAGGCGCAGGGACCTGGTTTGATAGAAAGATAGCATGTTCGCCCATAAAAAGCCTTGCCCACCCCCTGGCAATATCACTGCTACGTAGATAGCATAGCTGTTTAGCTTGCAGCAGTTATTGCAATTTGTTAAACAGTTCAGGGGGTTGAATGCTTTTTTATTACGCCAGTGAAATAGAACGGCTTGTATATTATTTTTCACAGGTTAGCTATGCTATTAATGTTTTTGTTTCCCAGTTTCCATTTGCTGCCAGTAAACAAAACTATAATTTTCATAACCATGACTACTATCCACGTTGTAGCAAATATGTGAAAAGGGTACTGAGCACTGTATTTACAAAGGGGTATCTTACGGAGGAGGTAGCAACCCCTCGGCCTTACAAGGATAGTTAGTAGAATTATGGATCAGTAGGTAAAACGTGTGATTGTTCGGCTAGGGAAGAATGTTTTTAGACAACGACTTCTCCTGTTTCTGATTTCTGTCAGCAGAATCAACCCCACGAAAATGCCCGTTCGCATTATGGGAGAATTGATCTTTCCTGCAGATATTAAATTAATTACTAAAAAAATTGTTCTGCAGATTGGGGAATTGTACTATAGAAAACACTGTACGATAGCATTCTCCTTCATGAATTCAATCATATTTGTGTAGGAGAGACGCTTTTGTACATTAGGAAAATACCAGGCAATATTATCAAGATTCCGTTCATTTTTGGGAGTGCCATTGGGGATGTCAGATTGAAAATTACATTAAGTAGGTAATATCAATTTGAAGGGAGTTTGGAAGTGCCTCAATTATGCTTGAGTTAGACGGCCCCAGAAGAAACTACACGAAGCTGATGCGAATAAATACGAAGTTATGTGCCCATAAATTCAATTTCCATTGTCATGAATGATCATGAATGATCAATTCATTGGCTTTCTGTGTATGTTCTTTCGGTAATTAAGAGGCGTTCTGGATTCTTTGCTAGTAAACGGGTGTTTGGTATGAAAGAAGACCAGTGTAACTTAGTGTTGGACGACTACGGAGAGGATTTTAGGCTGCGGTTCAGTGACCCCCCTGACTCCCCTTTGCTTAATACCTGTGTTGGGCATCCTTGTTCTATTCTAGACAGCCCCAGACGATTTTTTGGCCATCACAGATGGTCGTGTTGGAAAGGAATGTTCAGATTTCCTCAGTATTAATGGATATCTTCATTAGAATCTCCCTCCTTTGTTAAAATTGCTTTCTCTTTTGTTGAAAATGGTTATATTATGGGTGGTTAACTATTTTGTAGAGCTTTATTGGATCAGACTAGATTAGGCAGAATGTACTAGTTTAATTTTTCATCTCAGACATTCATCATACTAAATGAACATCCCTACCAAAGATCCGAGTTTAAAGACAAGAGATTTTGCCTATCGATCCCTTTCAGTGCCAGGCCCGTAGCCAGTGTTTTGTTTTAGGGGCGCATATAACCTGAGAGTAGCGAACATCAATCAGTTAGGTGGCCTAGTAGCCGTGAGTGGTGTTCAAAATGCATTGAACCCAATTACCTAGGTTAAATTCTGGCAAATGTTGCGGAATGATGCAAGAAAGAACCCGAGTGCTCTATTCCTAAAGGGGGCGTCAAGTCACTTTTTTGAACTCTAGAGGGGACCTTTCCCCGCCAGGTTAATGCACTAGGTTTCTTAGAGAATATTCTTATCACGTCTCCGGGAGATACCCCCGGTCTTTTTTATTTTAATGACTTATGGCTGCCATTTGTATCTTTTGACTTGCAAGTCCTTCCTATTGATTTATGATGGTTTGAAGAGAGTTGTTTTCTCTCTTACCCACCCACCTTTCTTATACATTCACAGAATCGTAGTGTCCGTGCAAAGCATGGTCAATACATTGATCAATTACTGAGTCAATTAGTTCTGATTGTTAGACGTTCTTTCATATTGTAATCAACTATGCCGATTAAAAAACGAAAGCCACAATCCAGTATTTCCAATCCTCAGGTAGATCCACCAATGTAGCTTCGTAATATTCATAAAGACTTGCGTCTTTTTCTAGAGAACCCAGCAGAACATCTAGTCCTATTGTTTCTTTTCTCATTTTTAGTACTAAAACACTTCTTTACTAGTTTCTTAACTTTAGCTGCACATTTAGTGTTACAGAACATTCTATGTGTTAGGTGTACAGACATGGCAATATTTGACACTGTAGGTTTCAAAGGGAACCCGCCTATGAACAACTTTTCACAAGGCATACGAACAATCTATGCGAATTTTGCTTCTTATTTCTCGATCATCTGCAGTGTACAGATTATTAGAAATTGGAGAGTTCCTTGGGGGTTTTGTCCTTAGTAGTAGAAGCTCCAAACTTTTTGGCCTTCAACATGTTCCCTATAATTATACGGGTACATTGTGAGATTTGATCAGCATTTATATTATAACAGAAATCCTTCACTGTATGATAATCGAACTTATGCTTTTAGGTCATCTCATGATGGATGAAAACGAGGCCAATGAGCAATTGAATGGACTTAATGACGATGAAATCGCAAACTTCAAATCTAAAGGTGAAAAGCTGTCGCAATTGCGCCGTAAGGAGCAAGGCCAGAAGTATGAGGTAAAGAAGATTGACTATGCTGGTCAATTGAAGAAGACGCAGAAACCCGAAGCTGGATTTCATGACAAAAAGAAACATACTGACGGGCCAAATTATTTGGGAAATCTTAGAAAAACGGAGACAGGCGTATCGACGCAACCAGAATATATAAGATTGGCGAAAAGAGCTGAGAGCGAAGGTAAACATGTTGAAAGAAAATACACCGCTGATGAATTGATAGACATGGCTTTTAGGAAAGCAGATGATGCGGACACGAGAGATCCTGCAGTACGACGAGGTATAACGCAGAAACCCGTATCAACACCTGGGACATTCCAAGGGATACAAGTGAAAGGTGATGAGAAGGAGGATTATAAGTCAAAGCTAAAGCAACACGTGGCAATAGAACCGAAGACGCGACCCAAAGTAGAGGATAACAAACCGAGCTGGGCGAATGTTGCTCCTAAAAGAGTTGTCGAAGCGGATATTATAAACCGATCAAAGGAAAATAAACAGGAGAAACCGGAATGGGCCCAGTTTGGGCGTGGAGCGGGCGTGGAGCTACGAAGCATATCGTGGAGCTAGAGCACGCAAAACCCGCTGAAAAATCGCAGACACCAGAATGGGCAAGTTTTGCTAGCAAAACCGATCGCAAGAAATTGATTCAGCTAGAGCAAAAGAAAACTGCTGCCAATAATGAGCCTGAGTGGGCTGCAAAATCTCGGGATGCACGCGAGATTCTGCGAGTGGAGCACAAAGCACCCAAGAAATCCTCGGGCAGTGATGATACCCCAGACTACAAGGGTGTTTTACGTAGAAGCTCCCGCAAAGAGTAAGAACTGCTTAGATTTATAGACAGTTGTGACACTCTGAATACGAATTTGTTTTCACTGTTCGCTTCCCAGGCAATGCCGAAAAGTGCCGTTAGTATTCGGCATTTCTTGATCTGACGACATAATATTTGTAGTTAGTAACAATTAGATCTTATCAAGCTGGTAGAATTCCTTCCATCTTACATAGGCATGCATTAAAGATTATTAATTATTAATAAAGGTCCTTATTTTTCTAATAATTCAGAAACATCATCTACATTAATAGGGATTTGTAATGTTAAGAGGCATATGCATTGAGACATAAATGTTTCTACCTTGTTTCAATACCGAGACGAGAATTTGGTCGATCTCCATACCTGGGCATAAGAGATAGATTTAAGAGGCAGGAGACTTTGGAATGAAATCTGTATTCTGTTCTTTTGATTTTTCTGCAAAATTCGATTTTGCCATATGGCCTTATTTACTTCTTGGCTGTGAGTAGAGTCTGTGATTTGTTTTCACTTGGACGTTTTCAAGAAAGTTGAAAAGCAGTGTATAAATGATTTGAGGCAATTTTGATTTTCACTGTTCTATTGTGTTATCCTTGAATTTTTAATTTTTGTTCACTGGGCTTTAGAGATAGCAGCGGGTGTATGGCGTTTTCTGCAAGCCTAGAGATTATGCGCACAGTATCAAAGTTTCATAAACAGTGTCCATAGTGAAGCTGACTTTGAAGATTGGAGCTAGTTGGGTTTGGTGGATGATAGTTAGTGCAGATGGTCGACTAGAGTGATGTTATTGTATGATTTTAATGTAGGAATGTGGAATAGAATAGAAATAAAGGCTATAAAGGAAAGACCTCAGGGCTGGGATCACGAACGGCACAGAGGTTTGAAGCCAACGGCAGCCTTTCAGTGAGTAAATTCGACCCGCGCTGCCAATCGCGCGCGTGGGATCGTTTGCGCGCTAAACATTCAATTGTGAGAGCATTTCTTAGTATTTGCATATATATTTTGAATATATAGTTGGCACGAGTGACATATCGAGCGCTTGAACTGAGCTGAACGCGTACCTGCGCGCTCGTGCACCTCGTCCGCAGAGGGTTTAACCTTGCGGAGGGTTTAACTCCAAAGCTCGAGTATCAAAGCTAATGTGATGAAGCCGGAATATTGAGATTATCACGTTTGTACAATACCTGTTGTTTTGAGGACTTTATCTGATGTTAGGAGGATCCGATTACATGCATACCTTCAAGAAAAGGGCAAAAGATCGCCGATGCACACATAGGTGCAAACCTTATCACTTCTTGGAGTGTAGCAGCATGCCTGCTTACAGCCTCTTTCCATTGCGTTGCTCAAGCGAAGATATCCATTAAATCTCAGGCACACCTCTTTTAAGCAGCAAATGCCTTATTATTGGTTCAAATTAAGTCATGTGACCTCAAAACTATATAACAAACCAATTGCATTTGGTGTGTGTTGCCTAACTGTCGTGCTACCAGTGTGCAACATGTCGCGTTTAGATTGTCACGAGGCGTTTGAAGTTCATGGTTTTTACTGAACATGCTGATGCCATGCCAGTCGTTGCCTCATTTCATGTCCATAGTGCGAATCGTTTGTCCAGTTTAGAGCAAATTGCTTTTAGCTTTCGAACTCATGCGAAGGTAAAACAGTCTTTTCTGTTTACTGCAAGTGTTTTTGCATTTTGCATTAAATTTGTAGAAATTTCACTAAAATGTTAGGCCTACTGCTTGTTTGAATTTACTTTAGAATCGTTGAAATTGCTTTCTGTGTAATTCAATCAAGCCTTGTTTTCGAATGTTGTTACTCATTATTCCATCATGCCTTCATCATTTACCTTTGTTACAATTAGATGTTTGAAGTTCTCTGGTATTCCAATGGCATTTCATTGCAATACCAGCCTCACTTTCAGGCCTGTATCATCCTGTATTTGTGTTAGTTTTATCCAAGCAAGGTCTGACGTGCGACGAAAGTACAGGGTTGCGAAGAATTGAAAGCAGATCAGTTAATAGGACTGACTGTTGATGCTGCTTAGATTTGTGCAAACATATGTTTTGATGCAGTAATATGCCAACTGTGTTCTCTGCGAAGTCCTTCGTTGATCACTATAGATTTAGGACGGTGTGGTGAGGATGTTTCAGAATCTTGAAGCAACATAAGTAAAGGTTGATCTCTAAATTTGTTTGGGTTATATAAGCCTGGGTGGAGAATCTATAAGCGTTTGGTTTTATTTTGGTTGTAGACTCGTTATCTGATAATGTACGAAAAATGGTAAGGAACCGATGTTGCATGGTTGAGTTGTCCAATGGTAAAGGGTGAATATTGAAAGTTAAAAGGAGAGTATTAATGCTGATCAGGTTAGATTCCGGTTTCGGTTGTAGTTCAGTATATGGGAGAAATTGGTTTTGGGATGCAGATTATGGAAATTCAACTGCTCGAATAAAATAGGGAATAATTGGGGAATTGTCACAAGGAAAGAGTTTCAATGAATGTTCATATGGAACTACTGCAAAGTATCATCTGTGCACTTCAGTTTTGGTAAATTCCATCATTAATTTTCAAGGTGAAAAAAGTGAATCCTAAATTATTCATCTACTGGTTTACTTACTTCATGCTTATCTTTAGAAAGCTGGGAGAGATTTGATTTACAGAAGGCAAAGATGAACATTAATTATAGCTCTGCTTTCAGTTTATGTTGAACTCAGAGACATGCTATTGTATGCCGCCTGGTAACACATCGATGATCAGTTTGAGGAATTGTGATGTCGGAGTAACTATATTTGTAATTCAGGGAGTGGAAGGATGGAGGGTCATGTGATACCACTCGTAACTCCTCAGTTTTCAGAATTAGACGACACAATCAAGATTTCTAGTCTCCAGCAAAGTGTCTTCAATATAGACTCATGGTTTTCAGTTATCAACGGCATATTGTTCTTGAATCACGGTGGGAAGAATTTTGTTTTTAAATCACGGTGGGAAGAAATAAGTGCATTTGGAAAGTGTCGAAGCTCAAGTGTTATATAGTGATTATCATGGAAATCAATATTTAATCTATGCAATCGTTTTGCAATCGTTGTAATCATGCTCAATCATCATCAGTCGTAGCCAGTCACCTTTAATTCACAGTCATATCGCCTTCAACCATAGTTAATTATAGTCAATCACCTTCAATCACAGTTAGTCGCAGCCAATTGCCTTCAACCACAGTTAGTCATAGCCAATCGCCTTCAATCATAATTACTTTTAGTCAATCACCTTCAATCACAGTTAGTCTCAGCCAATCGCCTTCAATCATAGTTCCTTATAGTCATTCGCCTTGAATCACAGTTAGTCACAGCTAATTGCCTTCAATCACATTTAGTCATAGCCAATTGCCTCAATCACTGTTAGTCGTAGCCAATCACCTTGAATCACAGTTAGTCATAACCAGTCACCTTGAATCATAGTTAGTCATAGCCAATCACCTTGAATCACAGTTAGTCATAGCCAATCGCCTTCAATCACAGTTAATTATAGCCAATCGCCTTCAATCGCACTTAATTATAGCCAATTAAGATCAATCATAAATAATCATGACCACGCATCAACGTTTTCGCTGGCAGCATGTGCAAACATCATTCTTAGTCAGAATGTGCCCTCAATCGTTGTAAAATTTGTTTCCAGCTAATGACACCTATAAATGTTGCCAACCCTTTTTAGGCCCAAAGGTAATATACCATCATCTATGCGCCACCTGAAGAAGTTTGGCTGTCACCAGGCATCTAAAGTGTCTTTTGATATAGGTATCGTTGTGAAATATAGACCTTCAAAGATTCATCATAGTGTTAAGACAAAAGAGGTATACAGATAGTTGCCCCTACTACAGCAACGTAATGTTGCAGTGCAAGTCCAGAGGTTGGAAATTTTTGGCATCAGAAGGGAAGGGTCGACATTTATGAATGATTAATTGTATCTTAGGTTCAGTTTGATCTTTTGTAGAAGTTTGTCATTGTCTGACAGAAGAGAACGTAGCATTTTTTGAGTACTTGCCACTTTTGGGGAGATCTCTCAAAAAAGGCCGCAAAGATGAGGATATTTCGTGACCACACCCTGTAGAAACTTTAGTAGAAAGTACATGACATATATTTCATGTTCACAGAATCACACTATGTCTGTACATGATGCTAGAATAACCCTGATGAGTAGCACCCTCTCATTGAAAAAAATTTTGAGCGGACTCGAACAACTAGGGAAATTCCCTGATTTTGTAGACCATTACTGGGAAAGCATTGAACTTATTGGGGACTTTTCCCTGGTAGTTAGCAAGCTAAAAAATGCCGTGCAGGAGAGATATAGGATGAACATTTTTCAGTTGGAAAAACTTCTTTGAATCTTTTTGTCACTGTAGCTTTGTATACTATTATGACGCAGAAAACGCCATACAGCGCACTAAGGAGGGACTCCACAAATAAGCCATATCTCTTTTATTTCTTGGCCATTCGCTTGTCTTCAATATCTCTGCAATTCGGACTGAAATACTACTACAAAAATTGACACTTGAATTTCTTCTCGCTTCTCGTTTCTACAGGCTTGCTTTGTAACAAGAGAAATTGCCTCGTAGCCATTCGACAGCATATCGCATTTTTCAAAACATTCAGCTAAGACTCGTCTGTCGTTGAATTTCTCAGTGTTCATACGAAAATATTTCAATCTTCCTGGAAAAAAATGCATGCTTAACATTTTATACCAAGGAAATGAGTTTCGATACGAATCAGTTCTCACTATTTGTTTTCAGGCCTTGCGAAAAATATCACCGGAACATTTGAACGCAGAAAGTAGCTCTTAATTTATTCTGCTAACTCATTAAAATCTCATTTCTTATTTGACTGTCTTGATTCGGATTTTGTGATCATCTAAGCTTTCTCACAGACAAATGGATCTCCTGCTGGTTTAGAGATCGACAAAGCTCATTAACTTCGTTGAGAAATTCGAAATATGTCTCACAATTCTATTATGAAACTACACACACACAAATATAGGGAATCGTGTATTGTAACTTGTTCTTATTAGGGCGGACCTTCTTGTTTATAAATCTCTTCTTATATGTACAAGTAGTAAAACCCTGAGATGGAACTTGTTTTGTGTTGCTCAGATCAATAACTTTTGGAGAACTGCAGCGAGCTCTTGGAGAAGAACAAAACGAGGTGATTGGGTGGAAATTGATTGACAGATTGACGCTTGTCAGTGATGTTGACCAATCAAAGTATAGATCTGGAAGTCCGATTCATGAGGAGTTCTTGGATGAAAATGAGAATGACGTGAATAGGAGGCCAATCAATAATGATGTAGATCAAGATGATGTATTTGAGAGTAAGGAGAGAAAACTGCGAAGAGTTTCTTCTAGTGCAAACCAAAGAGAGAGAAAACGATCAAGCACTGTACACTTCTCGTGAGTTGTTTTTGTATGTTCATAAAGCCTAGCGCACACAGCAGATTTTTGCCTCTGGCAACGAAAACTGGCTGTGTGCGGAAAAAACGGACCAAAGATTTTTATCACTGACGACGATCTTTGTTAGCAAACTTGTTTGATATTTGTCTTTGTCGCTAACGACAAATGACCAAGATCTTGCTATGTAAGGGGGCTTAAGACAGAATTAGAATGCCTCAACCAATCAGAGTCATTTGTCGGAACACGTGCTTCAGTTCACTTTCTGCCGAAAGAAAACGGAGGACGCAATAACAGAAGTTTGTAGCATAAATCTTCCTGTGTGGGGGGAACATGTTTTGTCGCTGACAACAAAAACCTTTGCTCCCAGCGACGGAAATCTTACTGTGTGCACTAGGCTTAAACCTTCCTGAACAATGGTTGTATTTGGTAGCTGTTTTTTTATATCTGATTGGCTAACTTATGTTATTAGTAATTTCAATCAGTGATTGATCAACTAACCAATCAACCAATCAATCATTGAGTGATGGTGTGATCAATCAGATAATTGATTTGCAGAGATTTGGATCAGCCAACAGACTAATTCCTTATTACAACTTTTTGTAACATGTTGACTTCTTTGTTACAGTTTCAGTTTCTTGTATATATCAGTTACATTCGGTATTTGTCAATTAATATATTCATATCCTTGATTTATTCGTTTCTTGCTTTATTCATTTATATTTTCATTTATTTATCTGTTATTTTGTTAATTCATACTTTGAAGATTAATGCCGTTTTTATAATTATTATTCAAATTTTTTATGTTGAATATATCTTTTACATTTACATACCTAATTCATTCACTCATTCATTCATTCGTTCGTTCATTCGTTTTTTTGTTCATTCATTCAGAACCTGAATCAATTGAATTAAATCGTTTATGTTACACTCATAGATTAGTTTGTTATTTTTCTTTATTATTCTTATTTCAACATGATTCGTCTGGCAATATTTTCATCGTTATAATTTCATCGTTATATTGCCATCGTTATACAATCCTCTTCCTCATTTGTTTTTTTAAGACTAGCTCGTGCTATCCCAACTGATGTCAGAAGAAAAGTAAGCTCGGTGCTAATGAACTGGGCAAAAGAAATCTTATCGTCATATGAGGTAGTTTCGGTTTATTTTGCATTTTTAAGAGACTCAAAAATCATCTTTAGAAGGTAAAGGCAACAGGGATTTTTCGAAATATTGCGAAGTGAAAATGCGAGGAAATATGTGATCTCATGATCTTTATTTTTGTTTGTCAATTGCTCTACCTCCCCCGAACTCCCCTTTGTTAATCATCTTGAGTTTATTCATATTTAATTTTAATTCATACCTTAAGACACCTATCAAATGTATAGATTTCAAAACTATCTTTAATAGGTATAGACTTAAGGATTTAGGAAAACTTTAAAAAGATCAACTATCTTTCCTTGGCCAATCTAGTCTCTCCCAGTCCATAGATTTAATAGAATATAATACTTAATTAATTAATATGTAATAGATACTGTATGGAATAATCTAGGAATGCTGTCTGTTGTTTTCAGAATTGTACAGTTGATAATTTCACGTCATCTTGGGAAAATGGCCTAGGATTCTGCTACATTATGCATTATTTTGAAGAAGAAAAGGTTCCACTGAATAGAATCAACCCATCTTCGAAACGAGGCAATTTGATTATTGCATTCCAAGTTGCGAGGTAAGGAGAACATATATAGATATATAGATATATATATATATATATATATATATATATATATATATATATATATATATATATATTTATATATATATATATATATATTTATATATATATATATATATATATATATATATATATATATATATATATATATATATATATCCGAATATACATCTTTATAAATACATGCATAAATATATATAGATATATATGTGTGTGTGTATATGTATGTATGTATATATGTCTGTTTCTAAATGTATTTGACCAACATAATAGTTTTGCCGACCAACGACATGTTGGTTATGGCTTTCTAAGTGTAGTCATACACAATTCTTTTACGATTTCCTTTGAGATAGACTTTCCCCCTTTTTTGGGGGTTCCAGGTATGGCTTGGTACCCTCTGTCTTAGGATAGGGTTAATCGTTTAGAGATAGGGTTAATTTGTAAGTATGTATGTGTGTATGTATGTTTGTATATATATATGCTTTGCTTTTATAGTTATCACAACTGAATTTTACGAATATTATAATTTTGTATCCTTAAAAATGAAACATAGCAACTTTTTAGCGGCTTACGTGCTGTGTTGTCTATATCTCTAGTGACGTCGGAATTTCAATGCCAGTGACAGTTGACGATTTTATGAAGAGCAAGATTCCCGACGCGTATAAAGTGTTTGATGTTTTGTACGAGATTTATGCCCATTATTGTGGATCACTTATTGAATATGCTGTGATTAAATGAAATTGGATTGCTGAGTTATTCAAAGAATTGAGATAATTCTGTGAGTCAGTCTATACATTCTGCAGTAGAAGTTAGTTTTATGACATAGATTTGTAATGTCAACCAACCGTAGTATTCATGATAATACACATAGTTATCACAACAGTTTCTTCTCCATATTTTCTAAACATTTTTGAGGTGCTAGTACACGTTAACTACAGAGCAGATAGAATTGTATAAGCTTTTCAAACGACATAACATCGTCTCACTACTCAATGAGGGTATGACATCTATCAATTAGAGGTTATTTATTTTTAGAGTTTGAATTTTACCTTATTACCTAGACGTTTTCATGATCTTTGGAGTTGTAGATTATATTCAGATATGACGAAATATTGCCCATACTTCGACTACGCACGATACGAGCCTGAAGTTTGCAAAATAAGTCGACAATACCAAAGGAGCCATCCGGTCATTAACAGACAATGGCCATAAATTTTGGCCAAACATGGCTCATTTTTATCACTTTTCAATCTGCAATCAAAATGAATGAGTTTCAAGTTTGGTCACTTTTGGTTCATTTTTGAGCAAAATACCAAGGCTATAGCCTTACTTTTTGGCCAAAAATGGCTCATTTTCATCACTTTTCAATCTGCAATCAAAATGAATGAGTTTCAAGTTTGGTCACTTTTGGGTCATTTTTGAGCAAAATACCAAGGCTATAGCCTTACTTTTTGGCCAAAAATGGCTCATTTTCATCACTTTTCAATCTGCAGGCAAAATGACTGAGTTTCAAGTTTGGTCACTTTTGGTTCATTTTTGAGCAAAATACCAAGGATATAGCCTTACTTTTTGGCCAAAAATGGCTCATTTTCATCACTTTTCAATCTGCAATCAAAATGAATGACTTTCAAATTTGGTCATTTTTGGGTGATTTTTGAGCACAATACCAAGGCTATAGCCTTACTTTTTGGCCATAAATGGCTCATTTTCATCACTTTTCAATCTGCAATCAAAATGAATGAATTTCAAATTTGGTCATTATTGGGTCATTTTTGAGCAAAATACCAAGGCTATAGCCTTACTTTTTGGCCAAAAATGGCTCATTTTCATCACTTTTCAATCTGCAATCAAAATGAATGAATTTCAAATTTGGTCATGTTTGGGTGATTTTTGAGCAAAATACCAAGGCTATAGCCTTACTTTTTGGCCAAAAATGGCTCATTTTCATCACTTTTCAATCTGCAATCAAAATGAATGAATTTCAAATTTGGTCATTTTTGGGTGATTTTTGAGCAAAATACCAAGGCTATAGCCTTACTGTTTGGCCACAAATGGCTCATTTTCATCACTTTTCAATCTGCAATCAAAATGAATGAATTTCAAATTTGGTCATTATTGGGTCATTTTTGAGCAAAATACCAAGGCTATAGCCTTACTTTTTGGCCAAAAATGGCTCATTTTCATCACGTTTCAATCTGCAATCAAAATGAATGAATTTCAAATTTGGTCATGTTTGGGTCAATTTTGAGCAAAATACCAAGGCTACAGCCTTACTGTTTGGCCAAAAATGGCTCATTTTCATCACTTTTCAATCTGCAATCAAAATGAATGAATTTCACATTTGGTCATTTTTGGGTGATTTTTGAGCAAACTACCAAGGCTATAGCCTTACTTTTTGGCCAAAAATGGCTCATTTTCATCACTTTTCAATCTGCAATCAAAATGAATGAATTTCAAATTTGGTCATTTTTGGGTCCTTTTTGAGCAAAATACCAAGGCTATAGCCTTACTGTTTGGCCACAAATGGCTCATTTTCATCACTTTTCAATCTGCAATCAAAATGAATGAATTTCAAATTTGGTCATGTTTGGGTGATTTTTGAGCAAAATACCAAGGCTATAGCCTTACTTTTTGGCCAAAAATGGCTCATTTTCATCACTTGTCAATCTGCAATCAAAATGAATGAATTTCAAATTTGGTCATTTTTGGGTCCTTTTTGAGCAAAATACCAAGGCTATAGCCTTACTGTTTGGCCACAAATGGCTCATTTTCATCACTTTTCAATCTGCAATCAAAATGAATGAATTTCAAATTTGGTCATGTTTGGGTGATTTTTGAGCAAAATACCAAGGCTATAGCCTTACTTTTTGGCCAAAAATGGCTCATTTTCATCACTTGTCAATCTGCAATCAAAATGAATGAATTTCAAATTTGGTCATTATTGGGTCATTTTTGAGCAAAATACCAAGGCTATAGCCTTACTTTTTGGCCAAAAATGGCTCATTTTCATCACGTTTCAATCTGCAATCAAAATGAATGAATTTCAAATTTGGTCATGTTTGGGTCAATTTTGAGCAAAATACCAAGGCTACAGCCTTACTGTTTGGCCAAAAATGGCTCATTTTCATCACTTTTCAATCTGCAATCAAAATGAATGAATTTCAAATTTGGTCATTTTTGGGTGATTTTTGAGCAAAATACCAAGGCTATAGCCTTACTTTTTGGCCAAAAATGGCTCATTTTCATCATTTTTCAATCTGCAATCAAAATGAATGAATTTCAAATTTGGTCATTTTTGGGTGATTTTTGAGCAAACTACCAAGGCTACAGCCTTACTGTTTGGCCAAACATGGCTCATTGTCATCACTTTTCAATCTGCAATCAAAATGAATGAATTTCAAATTTGGTCATTATTGGGTCATTTTTGAGCAATATACCAAGGCTATAGCCTTACTTTTTGGCCAAAAATGGCTCATTTTCATCACTTTTCAATCTGCAATCAAAATGAATGAGTTTCAAGTTTGGTCACTTTTGGTTCATTTTTGAGCAAAATACCAAGGCTATAGCCTTACTTTTTGGCCAAAAATGGCTCATTTTCATCACTTTTCAATCTGCAGGCAAAATGAATGAGTTTCAAGTTTGGTCACTTTTGGGTCATTTTTGAGCAAAATACCAAGGATATAGCCTTACTTTTTGGCCAAAAATGGCTCATTTTCATCACTTTTCAATCTGCAATCAAAATGAATGAATTTCAAATTTGGTCATTTTTGGGTGATTTTTGAGCACAATACCAAGGCTATAGCCTTACTTTTTGGCCACAAATGGCTCATTTTCATCACTTTTCAATCTGCAATCAAAATGAATGAGTTTCAAATTTGGTCATTTTTGGGTGATTTTTGAGCAAAATACCAAGGCTATAGCCTTACTTTTTGGCCAAAAATGCCTCATTTTCATCACTTTTCAATCTGCAATCAAAATGAATGAATTTCAAATTTGGTCATTGTTGGGTCAATTTTGAGCAACATACCAAGGCTACAGCCTTACTGTTTGGCCACAAATGGCTCATTGTCATCACTTTTCAATCTGCAATCAAAATGAATGAATTTCAAATTTGGTCATTTGTGGGTGATTTTTGAGCAAAATGCCAAGGCTATAGCCTTACTTTTTGGCCAAAAATGGCTCATTTTCATCACTTTTCAATCTGCAATCAAACTGAATGAATTTCAAATTTGGTCATTTTTGGGTGATTTTTGAGCAAAATACCAAGGCTATAGCCTTACTTTTTGGCCAAAAATGGCTCATTTTCATCACTTTTCAATCTGCAATCAAAATGAATGAATTTCAAATTTGGTCATTGTTGGGTCAATTTTGAGCAAAATACCAAGGCTACAGCCTTACTGTTTGGCCAAAAATGGCTCATTGTCATCACTTTTCAATCTGCAATCAAAATGAATGAATTTCAAATTTGGTCATTTGTGGGTGATTTTTGAGCAAAATACCAAGGCTATAGCCTTACTTTTTGGCCAAAAATGGCTCATTTTCATCACTTTTCAATCTGCAATCAAACTGAATGAATTTCAAATTTGGTCATTTTTGGGTGATTTTTGAGCAAAATACCAAGGCTATAGCCTTACTTTTTGGCCACAAATGGCTCATTTTCATCACTTTTCAATCTGCAATCAAAATGAATGAATTTCAAATTTGGTCATTTTTGGGTCCTTTTTGAGCAAAATACCAAGGCTATAGCCTTACTTTTTGGCCAAAAATGGCTCATTTTCATCACTTTTCAATCTGCAATCAAAATGAATGAATTTCAAATTTGGTCATTGTTGGGTCAATTTTGAGCAAAATACCAAGGCTACAGCCTTACTGTTCGGCCAAAAATGGCTCATTGTCATCACTTTTCAATCTGCAATCAAAATGAATGAATTTCAAATTTGGTCATTTGTGGGTGATTTTTGAGCAAAATGCCAAGGCTATAGCCTTACTTTTTGGCCAAAAATGGCTCATTTTCATCATTTTTCAATCTGCAATCAAACTGAATGAATTTCAAATTTGGTCAGTTGTGGGTGATTTTTGAGCAAAATACCAAGGCTATAGCCTTACTTTTTGGCCAAAAATGGCTCATTTTCATCACTTTTCAATCTGCAATCAAACTGAATGAATTTCAAATTTGGTCATTTTTGGGTGATTTTTGAGCAAAATACCAAGGCTATAGCCTTACTTTTTGGCCACAAATGGCTCATTTTCATCACTTTTCAATCTGCAATCAAAATGAATGAATTTCAAATTTGGTCATTTTTGGGTCCTTTTTGAGCAAAATACCAAGGCTATAGCCTTACTTTTTGTCCAAAAATGGCTCATTTTCATCACTTTTCAATCTGCAATCAAAATGAATGAATTTCAAATTTGGTCATTATTGGGTCATTTTTGAGCAAAATACCAAGGCTATAGCCTTACTTTTTGGCCAAACATGGCTCATTTTCATCACTTTTCAATCTGCAATCAAAATGAATGAATTTCAAATTTGGTCACTTTTGGTTCATTTTTGAGGAAAATACCAAGGCTATAGCCTTACTTTTTGGCCAAACATGGCTCATTTTCATCACTTTTCAATCTGCAATCAAAATGAATGAATTTCAAATTTGGTCATTTTTGGGTGAGTTTTGAGCAAAATACCAAGGCTATAGCCTTACTTTTTGGCCAAAAATGGCTCATTTTCATCACTTTTCAATCTGCAATCAAACTGAATGAATTTCAAATTTGGTCATTTTTGGGTGATTTTTGAGCAAAATACCAAGGCTATAGCCTTACCTTTTGGCCAAAAATGCCTCATTTTCATCACTTTTCAATCTGCAATCAAAATGAATGAATTTCAAATTTGGTCATTGTTGGGTCAATTTTGAGCAACATACCAAGGCTACAGCCTTACTGTTTGGCCACAAATGGCTCATTGTCATCACTTTTCAATCTGCAATCAAAATGAATGAATTTCAAATTTGGTCATTTGTGGGTGATTTTTGAGCAAAATGCCAAGGCTATAGCCTTACTTTTTGGCCAAAAATGGCTCATTTTCATCACTTTTCAATCTGCAATCAAACTGAATGAATTTCAAATTTGGTCATTTGTGGGTGATTTTTGAGCAAAATACCAAGGCTATAGCCTTACTTTTTGGCCAAAAATGGCTCATTTTCATCACTTTTCAATCTGCAATCAAAATGAATGAATTTCAAATTTGGTCATTGTTGGGTCAATTTTGAGCAAAATACCAAGGCTACAGCCTTACTGTTTGGCCAAAAATGGCTCATTGTCATCACTTTTCAATCTGCAATCAAAATGAATGAATTTCAAATTTGGTCATTTGTGGGTGATTTTTGAGCAAAATACCAAGGCTATAGCCTTACTTTTTGGCCAAAAATGGCTCATTTTCATCACTTTTCAATCTGCAATCAAACTGAATGAATTTCAAATTTGGTCATTTTTGGGTGATTTTTGAGCAAAATACCAAGGCTATAGCCTTACTTTTTGGCCACAAATGGCTCATTTTCATCACTTTTCAATCTGCAATCAAAATGAATGAGTTTCAAATTTGGTCATTTTTGGGTGATTTTTGAGCAAAATACCAAGGCTATAGCCTTACTTTTTGGCCAAAAATGGCTCATTTTCATCACTTTTCAATCTGCAATCAAAATGAATGAATTTCAAATTGGGTCATTGTTGGGTCAATTTTGAGCAAAATACCAAGGCTACAGCCTTACTGTTCGGCCAAAAATGGCTCATTGTCATCACTTTTCAATCTGCAATCAAAATGAATGAATTTCAAATTTGGTCATTTGTGGGTGATTTTTGAGCAAAATGCCAAGGCTATAGCCTTACTTTTTGGCCAAAAATGGCTCATTTTCATCATTTTTCAATCTGCAATCAAACTGAATGAATTTCAAATTTGGTCAGTTGTGGGTGATTTTTGAGCAAAATACCAAGGCTATAGCCTTACTTTTTGGCCAAACATGGCTCATTTTCATCACTTTTCAATCTGCAATCAAACTGAATGAATTTCAAATTTGGTCATTTTTGGGTGATTTTTGAGCAAAATACCAAGGCTATAGCCTTACTTTTTGGCCACAAATGGCTCATTTTCATCACTTTTCAATCTGCAATCAAAATGAATGAATTTCAAATTTGGTCATTTTTGGGTCCTTTTTGAGCAAAATACCAAGGCTATAGCCTTACTTTTTGTCCAAAAATGGCTCATTTTCATCACTTTTCAATCTGCAATCAAAATGAATGAATTTCAAATTTGGTCATTATTGGGTCATTTTTGAGCAAAATACCAAGGCTATAGCCTTACTTTTTGGCCAAAAATGGCTCATTTTCATCACTTTTCAATCTGCAATCAAAATGAATGAGTTTCAAGTTTGGTCACTTTTGGTTCATTTTTGAGGAAAATACCAAGGCTATAGCCTTACTTTTTGGCCAAACATGGCTCATTTTCATCACTTTTCAATCTGCAATCAAAATGAATGAATTTCAAATTTGGTCATTATTGGGTGAGTTTTGAGCAAAATACCAAGGCTATAGCCTTACTTTTTGGCCAAAAATGGCTCATTTTCATCACTTTTCAATCTGCAATCAAACTGAATGAATTTCAAATTTGGTCATTTTTGGGTGATTTTTGAGCAAAATACCAAGGCTATAGCCTTACTTTTTGGCCACAAATGGCTCATTTTCATCACTTTTCAATCTGCAATCAAAATGAATGAATTTCAAATTTGGTCATTTTTGGGTCCTTTTTGAGCAAAATACCAAGGCTATAGCCTTACTTTTTGTCCAAAAATGGCTCATTTTCATCACTTTTCAATCTGCAATCAAAATGAATGAATTTCAAATTTGGTCATTATTGGGTCATTTTTGAGCAAAATACCAAGGCTATAGCCTTACTTTTTGGCCAAAAATGGCTCATTTTCATCACTTTTCAATCTGCAATCAAAATGAATGAGTTTCAAGTTTGGTCACTTTTGGTTCATTTTTGAGCAAAATACCAAGGCTATAGCCTTACTTTTTGGCCAAACATGGCTCATTTTCATCACTTTTCAATCTGCAATCAAAATGAATGAATTTCAAATTTGGACATTATTGGGTGAGTTTTGAGCAAAATACCAAGGCTATAGCCTTACTTTTTGGCCAAAAATGGCTCATTTTCATCACTTTTCAATCTGCAATCAAACTGAATGAATTTCAAATTTGGTCATTTTTGGGTTATTTTTGAGCAAAATACCAAGGCTATAGCCTTACTTTTTGGCCAAAAATGGCTCATTTTCATCACTTTTCAATCTGCAATCAAAATGAATGAATTTCAAATTTGGTCATTTTTGGGTCCTTTTTGAGCAAAATACCAAGGCTATAGCCTTACTTTTTGTCCAAAAATGGCTCATTTTCATCACTTTTCAATCTGCAATCAAAATGAATGAATTTCAAATTTGGTCATTATTGGGTCATTTTTGA
The DNA here is from genome assembly GCA_964019165.1 of Mastigias papua. Taxonomy (NCBI): domain Eukaryota; kingdom Metazoa; phylum Cnidaria; class Scyphozoa; order Rhizostomeae; family Mastigiidae; genus Mastigias; species Mastigias papua. The sequence continues at coordinate 11,737,417 of OZ025285.1, read as the reverse complement.
GCAAAATACCAAGGCTATAGCCTTACTTTTTGGCCAAAAATGGCTCATTTTCATCACTTTTCAATCTGCAATCAAAATGAGTGAGTTTCAAGTTTGGTCACTTTTGGTTCATTTTTGAGCAAAATACCAAGGCTATAGCCTTACTTTTTGGCCAAACATGGCTCATTTTCATCACTTTTCAATCTGCAATCAAAATGAATGAATTTCAAATTTGGTCATTTTTGGGTGATTTTTGAGCAAAATACCAAGGCTATAGCCTTACTTTTTGGCCAAAAATGGCTCATTTTCATCACTTTTCAATCTGCAATCAAACTAAATGAATTTCAAATTTGGTCATTTTTGGGTGATTTTTGAGCAAAATACCAAGGCTATAGCCTTACTTTTTGGCCACAAATGGCTCATTTTCATCACTTTTCAATCTGCAATCAAAATGAATGAATTTCAAATTTGGTCATTTTTGGGTCCTTTTTGAGCAAAATATCAAGGCTATAGCCTTACTTTTTGGCCAAAAATGGCTCATTTTCATCACTTTTCAATCTGCAATCAAAATGAATGAGTTTCAAGTTTGGTCACTTTTGGTTCATTTTTGAGCAAAATACCAAGGATATAGCCTTACTTTTTGGCCAAAAATGGCTCATTTTCATCACTTTTCAATCTGCAATCAAAATGAATGAATTTCAAATTTGGTCATTGTTGGGTCAATTTTGAGCAAAATACCAAGGCTACAGCCTTACTGTTTGGCCAAACATTGCTCATTGTCATCACTTTTCAATCTGCAATCAAAATGAATGAAGTTCAAATTTGGTCATTTTTGGGTGATTTTTGAGCAAAATACCAAGGCTATAGCCTTACTTTTTGGCCAAAAATGGCTCATTTTCATCACTTTTCAATCTGCAATCAAACTGAATGAATTTCAAATTTGGTCATTTTTGGGTGATTTTTGAGCAAAATACCAAGGCTATAGCCTTACTTTTTGGCCACAAATGGCTCATTTTCATCACTTTTCAATCTGCAATCAAAATGAATGAATTTCAAATTTGGTCATTTTTGGGTCCTTTTTCAGCAAAATACCAAGGCTATAGCCTTACTTTTTGGCCAAAAATGGCTCATTTTCATCACTTTTCAATCTGCAATCAAAATGAATGAATTTCAAATTTGGTCATTATTGGGTCATTTTTGAGCAAAATACCAAGGCTATAGCCTTACTTTTTGGCCACAAATGGCTCATTTTCATCACTTTTCAATCTGCAATCAAAATGAATGAGTTTCAAGTTTGGTCACTTTTGGGTCCTTTTTGAGCAAAATACCAAGGCTATAGCCTTACTGTTTGTCCAAACATGGCTCATTTTCATCACTTTTCAATCTGCAATCAAAATGAATGAATTTCAAATTTGGTCATTTTTGGGTCCTTTTTCAGCAAAATACCAAGGCTATAGCCTTACTTTTTGGCCAAAAATGGCTCATTTTCATCACTTTTCAATCTGCAATCAAAATGAATGAATTTCAAATTTGGTCATTATTGGGTCATTTTTGAGCAAAATACCAAGGCTATAGCCTTACTTTTCGGCCAAAAATGGCTCATTTTCATCACTTTTCAATCTGCAATCAACATGAATGACTTTCAAGTTTGGTCACTTTTGGTTCATTTTTGAGCAAAATACCAAGGCTATAGCCTTACTTTTTGGCCAAAAATGGCTCATTTTCATCACTTTTCAATCTGCAATCAAAATGAATGAATTTCAAATTTGGTCATTGTTGGGTCAATTTTGAGCAAAATACCAAGGCTATAGCCTTACTTTTTGGCCAAAAATGGCTCATTTTCATCACTTTTCAATCTGCAATCAAAATGAATGAATTTCAAATTTGATCATTTTTGGGTGATTTTTGAGCAAAATACCAAGGCTATAGCCTTACTTTTTGGCCAAAAATGGCTCATTTTCATCACTTTTCAATCTGCAATCAAAATGAATGAATTTCAAATTTGGTCATTATTGGGTCAATTTTGAGCAAAATACCAAGGCTATAGCCTTACTTTTTGGCCAAAAATGGCTCATTTTCATCACTTTTCAATCTGCAATCAAAATGAATGAATTTCAAATTTGATCATTTTTGGGTGATTTTTGAGCAAAATACCAAGGCTATAGCCTTACTTTTTGGCCAAAAATGGCTCATTTTCATCACTTTTCAATCTGCAATCAAAATGAATGAATTTCAAATTTGGTCATTATTGGGTGATTTTTGAGCAAAATACCAAGGATATAGCCTTACTTTTTGGCCACAAATGGCTCATTTTCATCACTTTTCAATCTGCAATCAAAATGAATGAATTTCAAATTTGGTCATTTTTGGGTCCTTTTTCAGCAAAATACCAAGGCTATAGCCTTACTTTTTGGCCAAAAATGGCTCATTTTCATCACTTTTCAATCTGCAATCAAAATGAATGAATTTCAAATTTGGTCATTATTGGGTCATTTTTGAGCAAAATACCAAGGCTATAGCCTTACTTTTCGGCCAAAAATGGCTCATTTTCATCACTTTTCAATCTGCAATCAACATGAATGAGTTTCAAGTTTGGTCACTTTTGGTTCATTTTTGAGCAAAATACCAAGGCTATAGCCTTACTTTTTGGCCAAACATGGCTCATTTTCATCACTTTTCAATCTGCAATCAAAATGAATGAATTTCAAATTTGGTCATTTTTGGGTGAGTTTTGAGCAAAATACCAAGGCTATAGCCTTACTTTTTGGCCAAAAATGGCTCATTTTCATCACTTTTCAATCTGCAATCAAACTGAATGAATTTCAAATTTGGTCATTTTTGGGTGATTTTTGAGCAAAATACCAAGGCTATAGCCTTACTTTTTGGCCACAAATGGCTCATTTTCATCACGTTTCAATCTGCAATCAAAATGAATGAATTTCAAATTTGGTCATTTTTGGGTCCTTTTTCAGCAAAATACCAAGGCTATAGCCTTACTTTTTGGCCAAAAATGGCTCATTTTCATCACTTTTCAATCTGCAATCAAAATGAATGAATTTCAAATTTGGTCATTATTGGGTCATTTTTGAGCAAAATACCAAGGCTATAGCCTTACTTTTCGGCCAAAAATGGCTCATTTTCATCACTTTTCAATCTGCAATCAACATGAATGAGTTTCAAGTTTGGTCACTTTTGGTTCATTTTTGAGCAAAATACCAAGGCTATAGCCTTACTTTTTGGCCAAACATGGCTCATTTTCATCACTTTTCAATCTGCAATCAAAATGAATGAATTTCAAATTTGGTCATTTTTGGGTGAGTTTTGAGCAAAATACCAAGGCTATAGCCTTACTTTTTGGCCAAAAATGGCTCATTTTCATCACTTTTCAATCTGCAATCAAACTGAATGAATTTCAAATTTGGTCATTTTTGGGTGATTTTTGAGCAAAATACCAAGGCTATAGCCTTACTTTTTGGCCACAAATGGCTCATTTTCATCACGTTTCAATCTGCAATCAAAATGAATGAATTTCAAATTTGGTCATTTTTGGGTCCTTTTTGAGCAAAATACCAAGGCTATAGCCTTACTTTTTGGCCAAAAATGGCTCATTTTCATCACTTTTCAATCTGCAATCAAAATGAATGAGTGTCAAGTTTGGTCACTTTTGGTTCATTTTTGAGCAAAATACCAAGGATATAGCCTTACTTTTTGGCCAAAAATGGCTCATTTTCATCACTTTTCAATCTGCAATCAAAATGAATGAATTTCAAATTTGGTCATTATTGGGTCATTTTTGAGCAAAATACCAAGGCTATAGCCTTACTTTTTGGCCAAAAATGGCTCATTTTCATCACTTTTCAATCTGCAATCAACATGAATGAGTTTGAAGTTTGGTCACTTTTGGTTCATTTTTGAGCAAAATACCAAGGCTATAGCCTTACTTTTTGGCCATAAATGGCTCATTTTCATCACTTTTCAATCTGCAATCAAAATGAATGAATTTCAAATTTGGTCATTTTTGGGTCCTTTTTGAGCAAAATACCAAGGCTATAGCCTTACTGTTTGTCCAAACATGGCTCATTTTCATCACTTTTCAATCTGCAATCAAAATGAATGAATTTCAAATTTGGTCATTATTGGGTCATTGTTGAGCAAAATACCAAGGCTATAGCCTTACTTTTTGGCCAAATATGGCTCATTTTCATCACTTTTCAATCTGCAATCAAAATGAATGAGTGTCAAGTTTGGTCACTTTTGGTTCATTTTTGAGCAAAATACCAAGGCTATAGCCTTACGTTTTGGCCAAACATGGCTCATTTTCATCACTTTTCAATCTGCAATCAAAATGAATGAATTTCAAATTTGGTCATTTTTGGGTGAGTTTTGAGCAAAATACCAAGGCTATAGCCTTACTTTTTGGCCAAAAATGGCTCATTTTCATCACTTTTCAATCTGCAATCAAACTGAATGAATTTCAAATTTGGTCATTTTTGGGTGATTTTTGAGCAAAATACCAAGGCTATAGCCTTACTTTTTGGCCACAAATGGCTCATTTTCATCACTTTTCAATCTGCAATCAAAATGAATGAATTTCAAATTTGGTCATTTTTGGGTCCTTTTTGAGCAAAATACCAAGGCTATAGCCTTACTTTTTGGCCAAAAATGGCTCATTTTCATCACTTTTCAATCTGCAATCAAAATGAATGAGTTTCAAGTTTGGTCACTTTTGGTTCATTTTTGAGCAAAATACCAAGGATATAGCCTTACTTTTTGGCCAAAAATGGCTCATTTTCATCACTTTTCAATCTGCAATCAAAATGAATGAATTTCAAATTTGGTCATTGTTGGGTCAATTTTGAGCAAAATACCAAGGCTACAGCCTTACTGTTTGGCCAAACATGGCTCATTGTCATCACTTTTCAATCTGCAATCAAAATGAATGAATTTCAAATTTGGTCATTTTTGGGTGATTTTTGAGCAAACTACCAAGGCTATAGCCTTACTTTTTGGCCAAAAATGGCTCATTTTCATCACTTTTCAATCTGCAATCAAACTGAATGAATTTCAAATTTGGTCATTTTTGGGTGATTTTTGAGCAAAATACCAAGGCTATAGCCTTACTTTTTGGCCAAAAATGGCTCATTTTCATCACTTTTCAATCTGCAATCAAAATGAATGAATTTCAAATTTGGTCATTATTGGGTCATTTTTGAGCAAAATACCAAGGCTATAGCCTTACTTTTTGGCCAAAAATGGCTCATTTTCATCACTTTTCAATCTGCAATCAACATGAATGAGTTTCAAGTTTGGTCACTTTTGGTTCATTTTTGAGCAAAATACCAAGGCTATAGCCTTACTTTTTGGCCATAAATGGCTCATTTTCATCACTTTTCAATCTGCAATCAAAATGAATGAATTTCAAATTTGGTCATTTTTGGGTGATTTTTGAGCAAACTACCAAGGCTATAGCCTTACTTTTTGGCCAAAAATGGCTCATTTTCATCACTTTTCAATCTGCAATCAAACTGAATGAATTTCAAATTTGGTCATTTTTGGGTGATTTTTGAGCAAAATACCAAGGCTATAGCCTTACTTTTTGGCCACAAATGGCTCATTTTCATCACTTTTCAATCTGCAATCAAAATGAATGAATTTCAAATTTGGTCATTTTTGGGTCCTTTTTGAGCAAAATACCAAGGCTATAGCCTTACTTTTTGGCCAAAAATGGCTCATTTTCATCACTTTTCAATCTGCAATCAAAATGAATGAATTTCAAATTTGGTCATTATTGGGTCATTTTTGAGCAAAATACCAAGGCTATAGCCTTACTTTTTGGCCAAAAATGGCTCATTTTCATCACTTTTCAATCTGCAATCAACATGAATGAGTTTGAAGTTTGGTCACTTTTGGTTCATTTTTGAGCAAAATACCAAGGCTATAGCCTTACTTTTTGGCCAAAAATGGCTCATTTTCATCACTTTTCAATCTGCAATCAAAATGAATGAATTTCAAATTTGGTCATTGTTGGGTCAATTTTGAGCAAAATACCAAGGCTATAGCCTTACTTTTTGGCCAAAAATGGCTCATTTTCATCACTTTTCAATCTGCAATCAAAATGAATGAATTTCAAATTTGATCATTTTTGGGTGATTTTTGAGCAAAATACCAAGGCTATAGCCTTACTTTTTGGCCAAACATGGCTCATTTTCATCACTTTTCAATCTGCAATCAAAATGAATGAATTTCAAATTTGGTCATTATTGGGTCATTTTTGAGCAAAATACCAAGGCTATAGCCTTACTTTTTGGCCAAAAATGGCTCATTTTCATCACTTTTCAATCTGCAATCAAAATGAATGAATTTCAAATTAGGTCATTTTTGGGTGATATTTGAGCAAAATACCAAGGCTATAGCCTTACTTTTTGGCCACAAATGGCTCATTTTCATCACTTTTCAATCTGCAATCAACATGAATGAGTTTCAAGTTTGGTCACTTTTGGTTCATTTTTGAGCAAAATACCAAGGCTATAGCCTTACTTTTTGGCCATAAATGGCTCATTTTCATCACTTTTCAATCTGCAATCAAAATGAATGAATTTCAAATTTGGTCATTTTTGGGTCCTTTTTGAGCAAAATACCAAGGCTATAGCCTTACTGTTTGTCCAAACATGGCTCATTTTCATCACTTTTCAATCTGCAATCAAAATGAATGAATTTCAAATTTGGTCATTATTGGGTCATTGTTGAGCAAAATACCAAGGCTATAGCCTTACTTTTTGGCCAAATATGGCTCATTTTCATCACTTTTCAATCTGCAATCAAAATGAATGAGTGTCAAGTTTGGTCACTTTTGGTTCATTTTTGAGCAAAATACCAAGGCTATAGCCTTACGTTTTGGCCAAACATGGCTCATTTTCATCACTTTTCAATCTGCAATCAAAATGAATGAATTTCAAATTTGGTCATTTTTGGGTGAGTTTTGAGCAAAATACCAAGGCTATAGCCTTACTTTTTGGCCAAAAATGGCTCATTTTCATGACTTTTCAATCTGCAATCAAACTGAATGAATTTCAAATTTGGTCATTTTTGGGTGATTTTTGAGCAAAATACCAAGGCTATAGCCTTACTTTTTGGCCACAAATGGCTCATTTTCATCACTTTTCAATCTGCAATCAAAATGAATGAATTTCAAATTTGGTCATTTTTGGGTCCTTTTTGAGCAAAATACCAAGGCTATAGCCTTACTTTTTGGCCAAAAATGGCTCATTTTCATCACTTTTCAATCTGCAATCAAAATGAATGAGTTTCAAGTTTGGTCACTTTTGGTTCATTTTTGAGCAAAATACCAAGGATATAGCCTTACTTTTTGGCCAAAAATGGCTCATTTTCATCACTTTTCAATCTGCAATCAAAATGAATGAATTTCAAATTTGGTCATTGTTGGGTCAATTTTGAGCAAAATACCAAGGCTACAGCCTTACTGTTTGGCCAAACATGGCTCATTGTCATCACTTTTCAATCTGCAATCAAAATGAATGAATTTCAAATTTGGTCATTTTTGGGTGATTTTTGAGCAAACTACCAAGGCTATAGCCTTACTTTTTGGCCACAAATGGCTCATTTTCATCACTTTTCAATCTGCAATCAAACTGAATGAATTTCAAATTTGGTCATTTTTGGGTGATTTTTGAGCAAAATACCAAGGCTATAGCCTTACTTTTTGGCCAAAAATGGCTCATTTTCATCACTTTTCAATCTGCAATCAAAATGAATGAATTTCAAATTTGGTCATTATTGGGTCATTTTTGAGCAAAATACCAAGGCTATAGCCTTACTTTTTGGCCAAAAATGGCTCATTTTCATCACTTTTCAATCTGCAATCAACATGAATGAGTTTCAAGTTTGGTCACTTTTGGTTCATTTTTGAGCAAAATACCAAGGCTATAGCCTTACTTTTTGGCCATAAATGGCTCATTTTCATCACTTTTCAATCTGCAATCAAAATGAATGAATTTCAAATTTGGTCATTTTTGGGTGATTTTTGAGCAAACTACCAAGGCTATAGCCTTACTTTTTGGCCAAAAATGGCTCATTTTCATCACTTTTCAATCTGCAATCAAACTGAATTAATTTCAAATTTGGTCATTTTTGGGTGATTTTTGAGCAAAATACCAAGGCTATAGCCTTACTTTTTGGCCACAAATGGCTCATTTTCATCACTTTTCAATCTGCAATCAAAATGAATGAATTTCAAATTTGGTCATTTTTGGGTCCTTTTTGAGCAAAATACCAAGGCTATAGCCTTACTTTTTGGCCAAAAATGGCTCATTTTCATCACTTTTCAATCTGCAATCAAAATGAATGAATTTCAAATTTGGTCATTATTGGGTCATTTTTGAGCAAAATACCAAGGCTATAGCCTTACTTTTTGGCCAAAAATGGCTCATTTTCATCACTTTTCAATCTGCAATCAACATGAATGAGTTTCAAGTTTGGTCACTTTTGGTTCATTTTTGAGCAAAATACCAAGGCTATAGCCTTACTTTTTGGCCAAAAATGGCTCATTTTCATCACTTTTCAATCTGCAATCAAAATGAATGAATTTCAAATTTGGTCATTGTTGGGTCAATTTTGAGCAAAATACCAAGGCTATAGCCTTACTTTTTGGCCAAAAATGGCTCATTTTCATCACTTTTCAATCTGCAATCAAAATGAATGAATTTCAAATTTGATCATTTTTGGGTGATTTTTGAGCAAAATACCAAGGCTATAGCCTTACTTTTTGGCCAAAAATGGCTCATTTTCATCACTTTTCAATCTGCAATCAAAATGAATGAATTTCAAATTTGGTCATTATTGGGTCATTTTTGAGCAAAATACCAAGGCTATAGCCTTACTTTTTGGCCAAAAATGGCTCATTTTCATCACTTTTCAATCTGCAATCAAAATGAATGAATTTCAAATTAGGTCATTTTTGGGTGATATTTGAGCAAAATACCAAGGCTATAGCCTTACTTTTTGGCCAAAAATGGCTCATTTTCATCACTTTTCAATCTGCAATCAAAATGAATGAATTTCAAATTTGGTCATTTTTGGGTGATGTTTGAGCAAAATACCAAGGCTATAGCCTTACTTTTTGGCCATAAATGGCTCATTTTCATCACTTTTCAATCTGCAATCAAAATGAATGAATTTCAAATTTGGTCATTTTTGGGTGATTTTTGAGCAAAATACCAAGGCTATAGCCTTACTTTTTGGCCAAAAATGGCTCATTTTCATCACTTTTCAATCTGCAATCAAAATGAATGAATTTCAAATTTGGTCAGTTTTGGGTGATTTTTGAGCAAAATACCAAGGCTATAGCCTTACTTTTTGGCCACAAATGGCTCATTTTCATCACTTGTCAATCTGCAATCAAAATGAATGAGTTTCAAGTTTGGTCATTTTTGGGTCATTGTTGAGCAAAATACCAAGGCTATAGCCTTACTTTTTGGCCAAAAATGGCTCATTTTCATCACTTTTCAATCTGCAATCAAAATGAATGAATTTCAAATTTGGTCATTTGTGAGCAAAATACCAAGGCTATAGCCTTACTTTTTGGCCAAAAATGGCTCATTTTCATCACTTTTCAATCTGCAATCAAAATGAATGAATTTCAAAGTTGGTCAGTGTTGGCGGAAAATAATAAGGCTATAGCCGTACATTTGTGGAACTGAGCAAAAGTTAAGGTGAACATGACAGTATTGACTGAGAAAAATAAGGGGCTGGGGTATTAGTGTGTTAAGCGGTTTATAGAGTGAAAGCGGTAGAATTGAAGTGTAGATCAACAAGGAGGAATGGAGTAAATATTGTGTGATAAATACAGATTGCAGGGTTGATAGTGTTGTAAAGTTACCTGATGTGACGATTGATAGGCCACCTTTCGCTAGATTCCGACAACAAAGCTAGTGCTGGCGTTGGAACTGGTGGCCCCATCGATTTCAACAGTTAATGACGTAAGAGAAAGAACTGGAATGTTGACCACCAACCTCAATATGGCTCTACGTACGGCGCTGGGTTCCAATTGGTTCTCTTCAGCAGGTGCCTTGTACTAAAGAATCTGTGGCAGAGTTCAACATCAAATACACCTGTATCTTGCAAGGAATCAAAATACCTAGAAAGTAGCATAGGTGTGTTTTAAATCTTCACAAAATTGTACTATTTAGATTCATATATGGTCTTGCTAGTGTAGTTAAAGACAAGAATGCGAAATGCAGAAAATAACTGAATGTGCGTAGTCAACCTTCAAAGCAAAAACTGAAAATAACAACTCATTGAACAGTAACATAAGCATACATATATTAATATATATTCATATATAAATAAACATACATACCTATATATATATATATATATATATATATATATATATATATATATATATATATATATATATATATATATATATATATATATATATATGCAATCAGTAGCTAGCGGGTAACCAGGATTTCTCCTTTTTCGGTGCAAACAGAAATGATGATATAATGCTCAGAAAAATCAGGAGAAAATTAAAATTTGCCACCACCTGGGATCGAACCAGGGTCTCTCGCATCTCGGGCAAGCGTCGTAACCACTAGACCACACTGGCTCTATATATATATATATATATATATATATATATATATATATATATATATATATAGTTAGAGGAGGATATCTTCTTCCATAGCGTAGTATTCCGATTCCTCTTCATATCTTTTTGATCAAAGTAGAAATATGCACCCCCCCCCCAATTTAGAAATTGGTCTGCAGTGCTACCGCGCTTGACAAACTACAGAAACTACAATATCGGGCTGTTAGGATAGCTACAAATAGCCCTTACGATGCACCATCTCAGCCACTTCTGGACAAACTAGGATGGGAATCTACAAGGGAACTTTGTGATATTGAAACTGCCATGATCAGTTGCGGATCCAGAGGGGGGCTAGGGGGGCTTGAGCCCCAGTCAGATTTCTAGGTTTAAGAATATAATATTCTTTCACTTTAACAAATCTTCCTATATATAGAGGACACTTTGCAAGTATTGCAGCTCTTTCGGGTCGGCAGAAGTGGCAACATGTAGAAAAACAAATGTCAACAGAGCGTCTGTATGTATTTTGCTGACTACCATTGACCGAAATATGTATTAGGTGTCCAATCTTTTGTCAGGTTCTCCATCAAGAGACAATGGATATTCCGAGCCCCCTTGGTCTATGGAATACTCGATTTCACGGGGGCTCAAAGCGTCGTCGAAAAATTTACTGACTGCACGTGACCCAGCAAGCCATCCAGTGTCCAATCGTTTGCAAGTATCTTGATCACAAGACAATGAATATTCCGAGCCCCCATGGTCGGTAAAATGCATTGTGTTTTAACAGTGTATTCTACGGGCGAGGGGGGCTCGGAATATTGATTGTTTTGTGATCAAGATACTAACAGACGATTGGATACTAAGTGATTTCTGTAGTCACGTGCAGCCAGTAAATGTCTCATGGACGCTTTGAGCCCCGTTCAAATTGAGTATTCTATAGACCAAGGGGGCTCGGAATATCTTTTGTCTTTGGAATCATGGTTTTATTGGATATCCGATGCGTCTTTGGGTGCATTCCGGCCAGTAAAATGCACTCGATGATAGAAAAGTGCTAACAGGCATCTAGAACCAGAACCACATATAGGAGATTTCATGCGAGTTCATCAGATACGTGTTGTTTACTGAAATCAGTGCCATGTTCCTATTTCGAAATGATCGTTAGATACTTTTGGAGTAACGTGTGAAGGCAGCCGAACGCATTATTGGTAAAGAAAGCTTAAAAGGTAAGCGAATATAGGTAACAGGAATTACGTGTTCAGACTACAACAGCAGTGAGCCATGTGTAGCGCCGTGGCGCCGTACCCAGCTTTAAACGAATGTATGAGGTGGAATACGTATATAAATATTGCACTTTGTTAAACTGTTAATTTTTATTCGTGGGGCTTCTGGTTAGAGCTATTGTGTCTGCGTTTAGGCAGGATGACTTGATAGCCGCTTGCATCTGTAGGACCCTGTTTGCATTTTGTTGTTGGCAGTGAGGGACTCTCAGGACTAGTTTGGACGTCATTACTTGAGTCGAATCAGTTAATTGTACTTTATCTGAAAAGCCTTAAGTCTGCGAATTGATTTGGTTCGACATAACTGCACGGTACATAAATTAAATCTCCGTCTTGGATAAGGACTGCCACTTTGTTGTTCTTTGCTTCCTTTTCACCTCGGTGACCCGTGTGTAATGTGTTAAAACAAAATCACCTATGAGTCTCAGGAAGTCGATAGCATTAAACACTGTTTACTGTGTAGGCGCGATAAATACGAGCAAAATAGACCATTCTTCTAAGGATAATGATGCCATGATGTGTTTTGCGTCACTGTCACACGATATGTTTCGTTACAGTAGCAAATAAATTGGAGCTGTTAGATCTAGTTGTTCTGTGCGTTCGGTTGATTGAATTGGCAATGTACATTTCAAGCCTATTTGGATACAGAATGTTGTAAAAATGATTTGCTATTCTGAATGTTGAGCAGAGAACAGATAAGCAGAACCATCACTTCAGGTACTGAACATCGTCCAGATCTTGTGGTGAATTGTTAGGACAGGGCTGATAAACTTCGTAGCACATAAATGTGATTGATCATCAAATATTTCGCTCTATAATTTCACTGCATAAAGCCTACTTCCAAACTGACCACGCCCACCACGCCCACACTCGTGATGTTCAGCCCCTGTCAGATTTTAGTCTGAATCCGCCACTGATGATGGTGTATCGGTCAATAAATAATGAAGCACCCAGTTACCTTACGAATTTGTTCTCAAGGTTGTCTCAAGATACTAAGACTGATCTTAAATTGCTTCTCTTAGAAACTTCCAGTGGTCAGAGATGCTTCTCTTATAGAGGAGCACGACTCTGGAACAATCCAAGTGCTGACGCCAAAAATGCACAAACTCAAATTCAGTTCAAAAATGCATACAAAATCAGTAAGGAATCCTTTCGTTAACTCCATATATTTTTTAATTTTCTTTTCTATTGTATTATTGTATGTAGTTCTTATGGTAATTTCTTCTCTTTATATGACTGTAATCAGATTATTTACTTTATATATATATATATATATATATATATATATGACTCTAGAACCAGGCCATATAGTAACATTTCAAAACAGTGACCTATGTTTGACAGAGAGAAGCTACACATAATGAAGGCAAACAACAGCAAACTGTTTAACAAGAGATCTGACTAAGTAAATCTAGGACGGAGTTACAATGGCAGTAGAAAAACAAAACGAAAGCACTCTAAATGAACAATCCCGCTATAGAATTTGATTACAAGAATAGTTAGTGATCCGGTTTAGGCCGGAATACCATAGAACTTCTTAGCTAGCAAGTTAAATTGTTCTAAGAATATGAAAGTTAACACGGTATGCGGGCCAATCCTGAGGTAACACGGAGTGAATCCTTTCCAAAGAGCTGGCACACCTTCCTTGCGAACTATCCTCACAAGAACATCCTAACATGAAAGGAGATATGACTGGTTACTTCGAGAAAGCAAAAGATTTTCAAACAAATCCGTAACAAACAATTGATGAATTTTCTGAAAAGAACCTGCATTCCTGATGCAAGTTTCAGAATTGGACAAGATTTTGATAAGGAACACAAATGGTGTTCTGATGTCAACTCCTACACTCTCTGTAGATACATTGATAAATAATATTTCATGATTTAACCAATTCACATAACGAATAAATTCTTCGTCGAGTGCACTTAAAGGGAACCGACGAAACGGAAAGTAAATGAGAAATGTCAGCAGCACATTCAAAGCTGCCTACTTAAGGAATGGCAGACTGCTCAGTCATATTCGAGTCTCGCAAAGACAAGGGTGGACTAAACTGAAATCGCATGGGTTCGAGGCACCCAGCTGTCTGGTCACATGATTGCGCCGAACTCCTTTCGCATTACCTAGAAACTCATCCTTTGAGACAATTCATTAACATGGAACGTCTTCCATTCTCAATAATATACATTCTTCACAGAACCTGGAAATTCAATTTTCATCTTAGAGTCGCCTCATCTTCTAAGTTGTAGGTGTTTTGGAAAGTTGAGGAGAAATATTTACGACACAGTACAGGCTGGAATTTGATAAAATATCAAGAAACATCCAGGATGAAGGAAGAAAGCTTGCTGTTTTTCCCTTTATAGAAAAAACGTGTAACAATGAAAGGCAACTCTGGCCTACAGCATAAAAGCATGGCCATCAAAGGTTTGGTCAGAGTTCTGATCAGGTCTATTTTCTCCCAATCTAATTGACCAATCACTATACAAAATGGGGCTTCAATTCAGCTCTGGAATGCATGTGTGGTCAGAATCCTGCATGTTGATTGGTTAACTAGTTTGAAAGAAAATAGACTTGATCAGGTGTCTCAGCCAATCACACATTTGGCGGCAAATGCTCAGCCTACCAGAACAAAAATAAAAAGAATCGTTTCAAACTGAAGTGGCATCTACACTACCATTGCTCCTTTGTATTCTGGTTTTCCATCTATTATCTTCATGCTTTGAATTCTAATGCACAATTAACAGTTATCAACAAAATATGATCAACTTAAAAGCTATAGTAGATAAGATATGGTTAATCCTAGTAATAACTAATTTCACTACAGCACGAAAAAGCGGTACCATGTTTTAACCATACTAGTATGGTTAAAACATGGTACCGCTTTTTCGTGCTGTAGTGAAGTTCCGTAGTACCAACAGACTTTTCACGTAATAACTAATTCTACACATCGACTCTGAGAGTGTGATGAAATCTAAAGGATAGTATCAATACTTTTAAAATGCATAAATGTAATATACTCATCATTGGTTTGTGCAGAAGTCCGTTTTTCAATCAAATACAAGCAGTTAAACTGTCAGACACTTGGTATGTCACATAAATAGGTAACCAGAGTGGATCTAATTATTCTGTTGTCCTCTGGACGATTATTGTTTGTCTGAAAGTTTAGCGACGACTCGTGTGCAGTAGGAACCATGTTGGGTGAGTGGCCAAGCGGTTCAGCTAGCTTACGTTAGCTAGCTGAAGTTAAGCTAGGCTGTGATAGGTCAGCAACTGGATGGGCGACTTTCCAGATAAACGACCAAAGCAACTCACTCTGCTGTCCTTCGGAAGGGACGTTAAACTAGGGGTCCCATGCCTGGATGCAGCATGCACAGTAGGCCTAAATTAGCTGAAAACGCTAGATATAACAGCCTACTCAAAATAAAGTAAACAATAACAACAACAACCAGGATCGCAAATGAGATTGCAAACATCGTGGTGCGCACGAAATCTCGCTAACAATTCTGTTTCCTATTCTACATGTGCCTAGGCGACTTTTCTAGACAGTCGTCAGCCAAAAATATTTAATGGAGATCTGAGTTTACAGACAGCAACTAAATTAAATCAGGGGCAAAAGACAAGCAAGAAAAATCTTATATTGCATGTTCCTGTATGTTTGTGTGCACCACAAATTTATTGTTAGTAGTTAAGTGGAGGGCCCCTTGAAAATCAGCTTCATTGCTGAAGGGTGACCCTCCTAAAATATATGAAATATGAAAATATAATAATACCACAGTTTGATACGACATTTCAAATTATGTTGAATTATTAATCCGATGGCTGCCATAGAATGAGGGCAACTAACCTCGTTTTAGCAATATCTGGAGGCATTGACGCAAAAGTTGTCGCCAGACCACTGATCATACTGGCACAAAAGTGGCACAATATGTTATCATGGAAATATCCTACAAATATTAAAAAAAACATCAGTATTAATCACCTTTGACTTTCTATGCTGAAATTGGCCATGAAAGGATACAAAATTCCACTTAAAAAGTCACAAAATTAATAAAGAGGAACCAAAAAATAGAAACAGAAAGGATAAACCTAACTCTCGCTTTCAACCTAAGATGCTTTCTATAAAGGTAGGCAAACACACTATTGAGTAGCACAACTGGATTGCAATTCTGACAAGCTGGTACGTAAATCTTACTTCAAACAACCAGACCAGAGAGAATGAAAACAGATCTTAAAAATTAGGTTTCTGAACATCCTTTCTAATTCATACACAATGCAAATGGCTTTCGGGGATTAGGGGTCAATCAGAAGGCACATACGCAAGTAAATTTTCGAGGATATTGGAGAGGGAGGATATTGAAGAGGGAAGGAGAGCTGATAATGACAATACCACACGAAGCAAATCACCTGAGCTCAGCAGAGTTTGCTTGGCTTGAGAGTAAGTTGCAAGTTGGGCAGCATTCACAACCATTGCTCTGGCAACTGTAGGAAGGCATCCCTGATAAAGAAAAAACTATTAGATGATACTATTTAACATTAAGTTTTTATGTATATGCAACGTTCACATTTGGGATGTTCAATTGCAGCAGTAATTAACGAAATTTCTGATAGTCTGAAATTTTTGCCCCACTTTTCTGCAAGTGTATAACACCACAGAATTTATACAAATCTGAATGCCTTGGGCAATTTTTGGTTTGCAATCTTTGCTGATTGTCCAACATGTTATTTAATTTCAAGCTCGACTTTCTAGCATTTTAGTCGGAAATCTCCAATGTCCGACAGCTATATACACCCTCGTGTAATCAATACTAAAAAACGATATAGGCTTACAAATAACTTTCAAATTTCACTTAAAATTAAAATTTCCATGATAAACTGCATGCTGGTAAGAGGTACACTGCTCCTCGGACAATCCTAAATCAACAAATAGAGGCACAGCCGACAATCTGTTCAGATTTAACAGCAAACAGATCTCCTTCCATGGCAATGGCTCTTACAAGACATTTTCTATAGAGATTCCAATTCGTCACAACTGGAGGCAGATTTAACACGGAGTGAGGGGTGTGAGGGCTTCCAATATTCTCAATGAGGTTGTATATCACTATTCCATTTCGTAAAATAGTACGTGGTTCGGCAATACAGCCTCACTTAAACCAGACTAAAACGTCACAAAAGTATATACAGGCCTACTAACATACACTTAAAGAAATGCATATATAGCGACTGATATTGTTAGTCATTCATAAGTAGTTAAAATGTTGCTTCTTTAACTATAAAACAGGAGCTCCTTTGGAATGAAGAGCGCCACTTAGCAGTGAAAAGAGTGTTGACCTGTAATCCCCAAAAAGATCCTGTTCAATTTGTCCCTGATTATATCATATTGAAGGGAAATATGAAAATATTAGAGGTAGGAATGAATTAAACCACAAGAGGCTTAGATAACAATTAGTATTTCGCACCCTCCATAGAGTTAAAACACCTTCCTCTCTAACAACTCGTATAAGTGCATCTGCAACATTCTTGTATCTTCTTTGTTCTGCTGGTGGTAACCTATTAATTGAAAAAAAAACTGATATGTATCAGAACTGAATAAAATGTTAATGTTTGACAAACACTACACTGTTCTGAAAACACTTCATTTAAAATGATCAAACAATATGTCAGTTAAAAGTAAGCTATAAGTACAATTCAAGGAGTTGCTCACTCAAGGGGGTCAGTTGTTCAAGGGGGCAATCTTCCAAGGGCAGCAATCTTTCACAGGGGGCACTCCTTCAAGGGGGGTAATCTTTCAAAGGGGGCACTCTTCATCGCATCACTAAGCACTACATTACACCATAAAACAATAAAATAACAACAGCATGTTACCTTCCATCTGATGTCATTCTAATAAGTGCCAATTCTGCAGGTGTGCCAATAAATGATCCAACAGCACCAGCTGTCATCCCTATTTTCAACCAAGAAACTATAATAGTCTACAATCTAAATTAATTAATAAATTAAAATATTCCTCCAAAAGTTTAACTTAGTGTAGAAAGATGTATGGACTTCAATTTAAGGTCTTAAAGTTACATGCTACAGCTAAGAAAATGAACTACTTTAAGAAAAATAAGACATAACGTACCAAGACCGAGCTTCTTCAGGAATCCTGGTGGAGTACCATCAGGGCTAGAAATAAAAAGTAAGAGAACATAAATGAAAAAACCAGTCTAATGGGAATTTGGAGAATGATGGGAATTTTCAGTCAATTCTATCTTCTCTCCAATAAGCAGCACAGAAAAGAAAATGATAAAGTTAATACCTGTCACACAATGAGTCACAAAAGTGGTTATCTATGTGATTTCTCAAATTTTCTAAAGGATTGTAAGCTCAAAGTATGCATAACTATACAAACTTTTTCAAGTGTTCCATCAAACTTGTATAAACTCCAAGCCTTGTAGTTGTGTATGAAGCCTGTCTCAAAAGGGCAGCTGAAAGCCTAAAAATAACAAACAATAACATGATATGATTCAGATGTTAATATCAAACAAAACAAGGGTTAGAATATGCTCAATGAAAAGTACTATAGCAGCTATGCTTTCAGCCAGTACAGTGCTGGGCAGTGGCATAACAGAACTGCTTGAGGCCCTTAAGGGTATTTTGTGTTGGGGCCTTTTCAAGTTTAAATCATTTCCCCAAATCTAGACAAGATAATAAGGAGTTTCATTATAAATTGGAATGCTAGCTTGTTGAATGTCTTTTGAGATCAACAAATGCAAAAGATCTGTCCCTTTAAAACTTCTCCAGGGCCATTTTGGGTTCATAAAAAGCTTGGGGTCCCTTAGGAGTTGCACTAACCTCAGCCTACATTGGTTCTGCCATTAGGGGGGGCAAACATACCATGGGGATTGGGAGCAAGATTCTGAAAAACTTTTCGTGGGCATAATCCTTTAATTCTCAGAAAAGATGAATGATATCTTTTTCGATTTATTTGGCATATATCTTAGAAAGTTTTCTTCATCCCATTAAAAAAGATTAGTGCTCAGAAGAGCTAAGAACAATTTAAACAAAACTTTTAAACTATTGTTAGGAAGTGAAGCTAATTAGTCAAAGATACTAGCTTCCTTGAAACTTTGTCAACTTATTCATTTCTGCAAGGACTTGGAAAAGATTGTAGTAACCATGAAAACAAAACGACACAAACACACACACCCATTGTAAACACCAAGGAAGCCTTCTGCTTTGATGATATTGAAAACTGCATGAAATGAGGTCTTGTGAGTCTTTGCAGCTCCACCAACCCCTTTAATTAGAGATGACTTTGATCAATAAATCTAGACATACAACAAACTCTCTTGAAAGACAGCAAAATCAGACTCAAATTTGCTAAGAAACTAGGTGAGTTGTAATTGAGAATTGATGCTGATGCTATCCATGATGGCAAGTATATGTACCTTTCTAGTCTTTTGGTAAGAAGAAACTAGTAACAATGAAACATTCAATGATATTGTGTTCAGATTCTCCTTTACAAATACCTCCATTTCAGTGACCACTACATTCTGCAAAAATAAACTTTGAACTTCAAGTTCAGTTATCTCTTACTTATGCAACTTGAAACAAATAAAAAATTTTGAGCACATACCACTCATTTGCATCCTTGTTTTCACAAGATCAAGTGGCTGCACAAAACAAGTAGCTGACATTCTAAAATGCACCAAATCAACTATGTCATGGATTCCAACACACTATTGCATTCAAACATAAAACAAGGTGATGCTACATTACCTGGTCATACTAGGACAAGATGTAATTATCTGGGGGTGTGAAGAATCGATGCACAACCTAAGGGTATAGACTGCTTGATGAAACGGTTTGAAATGTTTGAAAAAAGTAAATTGTGTCTAAACTATGGGGGTAAAACTATAAAACGCTTAATTATGAGATTTTAAACTGGTAATTAGCTGGTGCAAAAAGCAGCAATGAATGAGTTACTTAAAAGGAATTTTCCAGGATTTCCCAGCCATCCTAAGAGCAGCCACGAAAATGCCCAACAAGATCCCCTTTTTGATCATGGGGGTACTATACTCCCATATGTCCTCTATACCCTCCAAGAAGCTTTGCTCTTGAGGTCAATGTCTTCTGATGGATTAGCTCTACTTCCCACCATCTACCTCCAAACAATCCAGACAGAGAAGAATATATTGCTAGGCCTCGAATACATAACATATCTGTCAAAATATCATATCATCAGACAACTAAGGCCTCTCTAGGACCGAGAGTTTGCAAGATTAACGCCCCTTCGCAGAGTCCCCAGGTCGAGTCCCATGAGCGTATGCACGCTACTTCAAGGTGATTCAAATGGGGAACGAAATAGCACATAGTTTATGCATTCCTGAAATCATAGGTTGGTAGATCCTGTGTGACTATAAATGTTGATCATAGGGACAACAGAAGCAACTACTATCAAACACTCACTTCACAACAACGAAAAAATGAGACAGTCACAAGGGAATACCTGCAAAATGCAGCTTACTTACCCGGCAGCTCCACCCATAACAAATCTCATGTAATTTGGTATCTTCTTCTCTGCAACTGCCATTGCGATCGCTCAGCTTTTTTGCAATATCTTCCAGCAAACTTCCCTTCAGGCCAAGTGGACAGGAAAGAAAATGATCAAACACAATTCCCTGTGTTGATAATCCAACTTAATTGTTTTGTGTGTAAACGACGGAACATGGAACAACAGCAACCCGTCCATTCTAGCCAATAAAAGCACTGCATCATCACGTGCACAATCATCTGATCAATTTGCAGCAATACAAAACGCACTAATTTTTCTCGTGTGCAAGCAACTGAAAATTACAAGATTTGTGGTCATTTACTAACCAAAGCAATGTTATCTCAAATGCAATACTTTTAATGTTCCATGTTTTTAGGCTGTGGAGATTCCCATGAAAAGACCTTGACAGGGACATACCCTTTACATAACTGCTCACTTTGCACATTTACACTTTTTGATTTGATTCCTTGATTTGATTTGATTTGTGATCACTTAAATCTTATGATGTTTTAGCACAACGTATAATGCTCGATTAAATCGACCAAATTCGATTAAGTGGAGACTAGCCTTAAAGCATAGAAAGTTGACTCCGGATTGCTTTGCAGAAAGCCCAGACCACATTTGAGTATTCAGAATTCCTTAGCAATTCCTTAATTTTTTTAACTCTACGTTTCTTTAAGAAATACTCAGATACAATGAAATGAAGTGTTACAAAGGTGTCAGAAGAAGAGTAAAAATAAATAATTGAAAACCATTGGCTATAAGTATTGTTAAATCTGCTTATACAAGGAAGGTTTAACTTAACAAAACTCTTTCAATTGAAGCATTTACATTCCTTAGCAGTTTTTCCGGTACAAGAAACTCCTTCAGTTTATGCCTGTCGCATTATTACCTTGCTTACATATCATTCGCTTATAATTAACTGCATGTATTCAACATTTTATCAAAGTATTGTGACTAATGCCTTTCTAGGGCGTGGGTGCATACATTAAAGCGGACATTGCCATATCTACAAACCAACCAACTCAGTCTGTATGTTATTAAAAGTCGCAATGATATATAACTTTAACTATTCATGAAGACTTGAAGAGCAATGTGGGGAGGGGCTTTGGGATCCAGGCTCCACCTCTATAGAAACATTCTTTCATACTTTTTGCAACATGCAATATCTTTTTGACAGGGAATATCAACTCTTTTCTACCATAATACTTTTTGCGACAATACTTTTCGCAACATGCAATATCAACTCTTTTCTACCATTGATTCATCTCCTGACAATGTATACCTAAATGGGTAACTGAAGAAGACACAACAGTGTTCACGACCGCTTCCAAGACAAGAAACAAAACAAAGCAAAGCATCGTTAAAAACCATGTATTCAAGTAGTTCATTTGCATGTAAAATTGATGATTCTAAAAAATCTAAGGTAATTGCACTTAAGAATTTACTAGTGTTGTATGATATACCTATGCCAAATATCAAGAAGATCATACTGATAACCGGCAAGCAGTGATGGCGCTAAGGGTGGGCTGAGGGGGACATGCCCCCAGTTTTCTCTAGGATTAATTTTGTAGCTCTTCCTCCGAATTCAAGGAGAAAGGGCTTGAAAAAGTAAGAAATTTCTAGCAGCAAGTTACAATCCATTGTGTCATATCCTAACTGTTCATCAACCTTCAGTTGCATGTTTTATTATGCTGTACCAAACGGGCGTGGTCCGAAAAAGGGCGTGGTCCGAAAAGGTAATGGTCTGCTAAAATCCTGCAGCCGATGGTGATTGGCGTCTTCCCTGGCAATAAGTGGCTAAAATGACGATAATGATATAATATCGGTGATAATGATGACGCGACAATGATGATGATGAGGAAGATGATCATGATGATCATCATGATCATGATGAGCATGATCATCATGAACATGATACTGGTGATGATGACGATGATGATAATGGTGATAATGATCATATTCATGATCATGATGATCATGATGATGATGATAGTGATGATGGGGATAATGTGGATTAACTAGCTTACATAAAATACGACGAAATTAAAATTAAAGCAAAGGAAATATATGAAAAGTAACGAATGTTGTTGTAAATCAAAGGGTGCGCAATAACCTAAAGGAACTGATTGCTATAACAGTTCTAGAGTGGAGCACGCTCATCACTCGTCGTAACACAACATATCCACAAAAGATGGCCAAACAACTTCTCAACTTTTCGTAGACAAAGCTGTAAATTAAGAAAATAATTGAAAATTAATTACAAACAAGCATCGCAGTAAAATATATAATAGTACAATCCACACTTATTGGTTGGCCTAATATATATTTTTGCCTAAAAATCTGACCTAGTTTGAGAACAAAGAAAATGTAATAAAGTACTCTGGCTTATACTCTTTGATCATTTTATATATATCGAGTGGTATCGGAATCTCAAACTGGCATATCAAGCATTTTGGTAGCCACCTGGATGGAAGGTCATGTTTATATGTGTAGCGACGAATGAAAGAAGGCTTCCCTTTCATCATGCAATGGAAACAAACGAACGCATGAAAAGAAATGAGAAGTGTTTATGCATTAAAAAGTATATATTTTAATATCTATTGCAAGATAGGCCACTTGTCCGACAAAATAGAGCAAGTCCGATTGCAAACACCTAAACAGTTCCTACCACAACTAATGCTCCAACTTTTAACCGTTTATCGTAAGGTGTAAGTTGTGACGGGTAGAATTTAATTATAATATTCAATTTCATTGTATTTCTAATTAATAGCAAAGTCTCCCTAGTGGAGTTTCACTTTCATACACAACATATTAATTGAAAATAACCTAAGAAGGTTGAGTGTCATCCAAAGATAAAAAAAAAAGATAAAAATCACGACTACACGTTGTTTCATAAGAAAGTGTTTTGGCCTAATATTGAGAATTTCTTAGCTTTTTCATGAGTTCAATCAAAAACTTCCTTGAGGCTTCTGCACAGGAATATTTCAGTTTATGTAACGGCAAGGTGTAACACAGGCAGACTGGCACTACAGAAGCATAAGACTGGAATACATTGATTAACATTCGTACAAATCAAATCAGAGCGATGATTGGGTATGCGTGACAACTGGAATTTTAAATGCATATCAACTTATCAACTTTCCTACGTCTCAGAATCTAGTATTGACCTTTCTTAGCTCTTCTAACAGTCGAGCACTTCTGTCCTATAAACCACTTTCTCATGGAAAACGTTTTTAGGGTACTATGACGTAATATACAATAAAATTCAAGCTATTCCTTGCAAATCACTTTCTTTGAAACAATATGTATTGTTAAGTGATTATATGCATTAAGTCAAGATCAATAAATATTGCATGTGGTCGTTCATGATAGCAAAGCAATGTCCGTCTCCTCACTTTTATCTAGATCATCAACGAAATTGGCATCCCCATTGGCATCACACAAGGCATCCCCAGTGGTATCATCAGCGGCATTCTTGGTATTATGAGGAACATCATCCACATTGTCAATCATCCCTGACTCCATCACCTCCAACTCATAACCATCACTCTGGATGTCATTTGTAGCTTCAGCAGTACTTCTACATTTCAATAGATCACTTCCTTCCAACATCCTCTTCATCTTGCTACCGTGAACATTCTCAAATTCCAATTTTGCATTGTTCAATAAGCAGTCAGCTTTGATTTCTTGTAGTCCATGGATTACTGTATAATCAATCTCTAGCATATCTTCACAATCGATAACAACAACATCAATTAATTCTCCTTCCTTCTCTAGCTTCCTGGAAATACGGTTACCTACTGTCTCTATTCCAGGAAACCACACTCCTCCTCTCACCTGGACAACCAACTTTCTGCTCTCCGTATCAAAATCCATTTTCAGCCTCGGATTGAATTCTCTAAATAGGACAATGCACAGTGACAAAATGACACCGATCATGATTCCAACCTCGATTTCATACAAGCAGCCGCAAAATGTCGCAAGCCAAATAAAGAGGTCGAATTTATTCACTTTCCAGAGTTTTATAGCTAGCTGGTAATCAAACAGTTTAATTACAGCAGCGAAGACAATGGCGGCTAAAGAAGACATGGGCGCAAAACTGAAGACAGGGCTAAGGAACTGGATTGCAAGAATGACAACAATGCTTGAAACAACACCTGAAAAATGTACAAAGATTATCGCACAAATTGACGCAACAATGGGAAAAACCTTGGTTAGTTTGACAAGAAGCCCATTTGAGGTAAGATTTTAGAAACAGAATCAAAAAGACAGAAATGAATAAAACACAGGTTGTGTATTACAAACTAATTAAAGACTTTAGCCAGAAAGAGAACAAGATAGTGACTGAAAGAGACCATTCATGAAAGTTCTTTCTTATAAGCGATAGTGTTATTAGGCGAAATGTAAAATTTATTTTGCTGTTTTCTACCTAGGTCTGATAGGTTATCCTGTCTAAATATTCGATCAATGATTATTATGATTACTGCTAAGATCGAATAAATGCGTAAATGTTGTAAGTGCTAACCTGTTATCGGTGTCTTTGATCCACTGCTACTACTCACAGCTGATCTGGAAAAGCTTGCCGTCAGTGGGATGGCTTTAAAAAGTGAGCCAAACATATTACCAAAACCCAAAGCAAGGATCTCTTGGAAAGTATCGACTTTGTATCTGTTTATACGCCCAAGGGCCTTCGACGCTGCTATACTCTGCAGGACTATAATCAGAGGCAGAACACCAATGCCAGAGCTAAACCCACTAACCATCCGTCCAATGGTGACTGTTTCATTTGCACTGATTTTGACTGCTTTAAATGGGAACTAAAATAAAGCAATCAAATTTTAAGTTCATTAATACTACCCAGATACAACTACCAACACACAGTACATTTTCGTTAGGCAAAATGCAGATTGCAAGTAGTGGAAATTCTTTGATGCATTAGATCGCCTGTGGCAAAAGATACAATATGATATCGATGTAAAAGTGGGTCCTACACAGGTCTGCCCTTAGTCTTATACTCTTTACCTACCATCACTGAAACCTTCCGTTCCATTTGTAACCTAAATAAAGGTCTATCAATTCTTGTTCAAAACCCACTTGCTAAGCATATCCTATCATAACATTTATACTCCTATCAAACATATCGACACTATGTTTATATCTAATTATAAGAATGGAACCATCAGAGATACCAATGGAGTGGACGAAATTGCGAATAAGCTGAGAGATTCCAGGTTAAAGTGTTTGGGACATGTGGAAAGGAGAGAGAATGGATACGTCAGCAAGAGAATGAGGAGGATTACCGTATGACGAAGAAAGAGGGGAAGACCGAGAAGGACGTGGAAGGATTGTATTAGAGAGGGTGTGACGGCTGTAGGGGTGGGTGACCAAGGAGGATGCGCAGGAAGGGTAAGATGGAGAAGACTGGTTTGCACTGGTGAAATCAGAGATGGGAGATAAACCAGAGGAAGAAGATTTATTTTTTTTTGAAACTTCATAATATCATGACAATAACAGTACAGTTACATACAATCATACACCTCTCTACTGTTAGGTAGTGTATAACTGGCTTGTCTGCTATACAAAAGTAATATTTAATCAAATGTTATAATGTATGGAGACTGAAAGAAATATTAGCAATGAAATTAGAAGCAGCAAACATACAAATTAGCAACTAAAAGTCATGTAGCTCCGGACCTGGCCAAGATTTGTTTCGTCTACAGAAAATAAAATAGGTGCATCTTATGGCAATGTTGGAAGCTTTCATAATGATCTGCTGTTGACGAGTAGTGTCTAATTAGTATCTAATTATAAAATTTCCACTAATAAATTTGAGAATTGAGGAAGAAACAAAGATGACCGTCTTAAAGTTGCCTTGACTAAAGGAGTCTTGGGATAGATCCTTCGTAGTTAACAACCTCTCATCTGAGAAGCTAACTAATTGTTTAGTAGTCGATCGCAATTCAGTTGTTTAACGCAACAAATCTGAATAAATCAACTTACCTCAGGTTTAGGTAGGCCTTCCGGTAAGTGTCCAACTGTCCGGAACACATCGCCTTTACCATATACAGAAAATATGTACGACACTAAAATGGCCAGAATCGCTATTAAGGCATTCCTTCCAATTGCAATTATTCGAATGACCTTACGGAGCACTTTCCGCCATCCTGGAGTGTTTTCATTGTCCCCTGCTTTTCGCTTTGACATATAATCCAACACGAGCAAGAAAATCAAACAGATCAGCCCCATTGTGATGTCACCAGGTCTCGTATTTTTCAAATTCTCAAAAAAATGCTTCAATTTTAAAAATATCTGCCTCTTAGACTTGCTTAGGCCGAACAAGTAGCGAATTTGACTGGCTATAATGATAACCGAAGATGCTGAGACGAACCCACTGATAACTGGATACGAAAGAAGGCGAACAATGAATCCCAGTCGGCAAAGGGCGACAGCGACCATAACAGCACCGACAACAAACGTCAGTGCCGCAATTATGCTCGGATTTGTGTCTTCCGTTACCGAATATCGATTAGCGAGCAAGGCGGTGATGACGGTCGTACCAATACTGACGTCTTTCGAAGTGCCAAGAAACAAGTATACAAACATGGCGGGAAACGAAGAATACAGTCCATATTGAGGACGCAAGCCAGCAATAGCTGAATGAGCAAGGGATTGTGGGATTATCATTAAGCCAATAGCAAAGCCAGCAATTAAATCACTTCGAAGGAAAGAGACACTGTACTTTGGTAACCAATCAATGATTGGGAAACAGCTTTTGATTTTACTAGCAGTGCATTTTGGACGGTGACTGCATAATTTACGTAATGACTCCATGTCTGACTGGCGGTGGGCAAAGCACCTGCAAGAGGAACAAGATTGTAGAATTCGCTACTAAGTCGATTGATATCCGTAGAAATTTCCTAAATTCAAATAAGGTACTAAAGACTCCCATGAAAATAGAAGAATATTTATCTGAACATAACGAGTAAATATTTTAGGACATTATTAATTGTCCTAAAAATTATCAATAGTGCATTCACTGTATTTGAAAATATTCGTTGGCAGTGTGCCCTGTTGTAACAGAACCTGCTACACTGTAAATTGAGTGCCACCCATTTCAAACACAACATACTCTACTACGTCATGTCTTCATATACGAAGGTAATTTGTAAGAAGGTTTTCAAGAAACTTGTGAAATTAAACAAATGAAGAAAGTTCAGTATTGGATGTTTGAGACCTGAGTGAGTTGATGATTTCATGCATATTTAAAACTCCAATTTTCATGCCATCATCTCTTCGATATAATTTGTTTATATTAATCTAATTTATTTAACACACTTCCTGTAATAATACATGAATTCCGGTCTTATGTCTATGTAGTGCTTCTGTCTATAGCACTGTGGTGCTACATAAATTTCAAACATTCTTTCTAAGACATTCCTAAAGAAAGTCTCAAACATCCTTTCCCACTTAGTAATTAAGAATCATTCTCAATATCTTAATAATGCAGATGTTTGCAGAAGTGCTGTTTTTAACGTTATTTCCCACTTCTCCAGGTCCATCGTTACACTCCCTATGATTCCTATTACCACTTGTACCGTTCTTGCCATTTCGTAGGCGCTTTATTTTGCTCTTCAGCTCTTGATACATCTGCATATCCTCGATCCCTCTCCACCTTCTCCTTTTGTCTCTGGCGAAACTTCTCACCGCCAGGTACCACTATATCATTTACAGTACAGTATTCCTCCATCTTGTTAACAAAAAGTATGTCAGATCCTCTGGCACCTACAACATGATCACTTCGAATGTTTACATCCCACAGCAGCATAACTTCTTTATTGTCTACAATTCCTTTAGGTTTATGTTTGTACCACTGATCCTGTCTTTCTTTGGTTTCTCACATTCTCTGAGAAATTGTCCATGATTACGTTTGTCTTTCCATTCCTTTATTCTCTCATTCAGGGGATTAACGTTGCTCTAAAGTGGCACCAGATTTTTTCATACAAAAACCACGATATAAACCTCTGCAGATAATTCTCAGTCACTATTTGGTCATTACCACAACGTTCGTAAAACTAAAATACTATATATGCATTGCGAGCGATTAAACATGTTCAAACTCAGTAACTTAATTTTCTTCAGGGTTGTCTAGGAAATCCTGAGATTTAATAAGCAGGTGTCCTAATAAGAGTGAGGGTTGGTAATTTCTTCCAAAGAAAATAAGGGACACCTATTCGGTACCTAAGAGTAATTAAGTACTGTATCCTATGTGACGATACCAAGCACAGGGTAAAAGAGAAGAATAAACAGCTCTTCCTTTACATACACTCTATACACAATCACAAACCAAACTCTCTATAAAAAGAACTCTCTATAAAAACACTTCTCCAAAAACTTCTCCAAAACAAAAACTAAAAGCTAAATCACTCACGTGACAATTGTCAACCACGCCACTCGCTCCAGATCTCTACTACACGTCATAACTAGTAACACTCCTTCACGCATATGAGGCATTGTAGCATCTTGCTTTTACAGCTACTGAATCATATGCTATGAGCTCTTCTTCCATTATTTCCAAATCCACTTTCATTTGATTTAACAGTGATAAAAAGATGAGTAAGGAGTGCCTCAATACTAGTTAAATAATAGCCATTTATATATCTGGGGTGCTATGGCAGATTTTTGCAAATCTTTAGGGCTGCATCAGTAGTAAATTTGCAGACTTTTAAAAATAGCTCTATTGATTATCTATATCTTTGATCCTAGAATTGTCCCACATTATACCAAAATGCCAATTAATCTACTTTGGGGGGCATTTGCCCCTGGCCTCCTTAAAATCCACCACTGTTCAGGTGGCATGGAAAGTTACCAGTTTAGAATTCAGTGGGCTCAAACTACTCGCAGCCTTCTTGTCAGCATTACATCTTGATAGATTCTGAGATATTTATAACACTGTGCTTTCATATCCTTGGAATCAATTGTATTTATCTCTTCATTATTGTTCCAAATAGGATTCATTCCCATTCAGGCAAGGTATCAATGGGGGCTGGGGGGGTTTCATTCCTATATTCTGCCTAAGAAAGTTTATTTTTCTTTCTATTTTACTTTTCAACTGCAGATTCTTCCTGGGTCAACACCTGAGCTGTGTACTATTTACACAGAGTTTAGTTGGGAGATGTCCTTCAGCCGTTTTAGAGGGTAAACTGTTAGGAACCATCAAGCATGTGAAATTACATTTCTGGGACAAGTTATCAGGAGAAATGGCATAGAGAACCCATCATTAACTGGGAGATTATATAAATGGGAGGAGCAAGAGATAGGCATATTTAAAAAGTATAAAAGAATGGAAAAACAAGGCAAATAGAAATGATACCATTCAGATGTGTTAGGAGAAAGAAGTGTGGAAGACCATGATTGACAATGCAATCATTCATGACATGTAAAGAAGAAAATGAGGGTAAAAGTCAAAACTACTTTCTGCAATATCAGGCCTAACCATGGTGAGGTCTATTTTGTCACTAAATAGAGTTGTCAGTCCTTCAGGCTAATGGTGTTATCCCTGTTATTTTTTGAACAATTATGACTTAAACTTGGCCAACTGTTCCAAACATAAAAAAACAGGCAAAAACAAGCTCAGATGAGATGAGGGTTTCTATAAATGACACATCATAGCCTACTGATAGTCTGATAATCAATGTCAGAATCACAAGGCCATATAGTGATGTCATAGTTGATATCAACAGTGTAGAACTCCCCTGACTACTGTTGCTAATTTACTTTAAGTTGATAACGTTTGACAGAGCTAATATGTCAAGTGACATTAAAATCTCTGCAAAAAATCTACAAAACAATTAAAAACCGAGAGACAGTTAGATATGATAAATACATACATGCATACATACACACATTAATTTGGTAATGCAGGTTTGTTTAAAGGCCACTAATGTTGAAGTGGACCTGCAATTACTAGTATAATAAGTTAAATTACATATTTTTGAAATAAAGGGCAAAATAGGAATAAGCTAAATTATATTTTGTTAAAAATAAAGGGTAAAATAGGGATGACCCTAAGAGAGGTCACATGCTGTTTACTAAAAGATATCAAATATCTTTGCAAATATATCAAATATAATATAGTCAACATCTCAGATATCAATGAGTAAAAAAATCTCAAGTACTAGTGATGTAAGTTTGATGATGAAACAAGTCACAGATCTTAAGAGACAAAGGGCTCTAGGCTGATCTAAGTGACCTAACACAAGTCTAAGAAACTGTGAATTTTTCACAAGTTTTGAAATTTATTTCCTCTGTATTGATTTACAAAATTCATCAAACCATACTACTTCTGCTTTCTGTCATCATTTATCCAACAGGATTCACGCATTTAAGATTAAGACTGTTATTAGCAAAAACGTAAAGACTTATACTCGCTTAGATAAGTAAATGTCAATTACTAGGATAGAATTATTGGGAAACCTAAAGAATAGCACATAATGTTGATACCTTCTAGAGCTTTAGCCTCAGGTATCAAAAATTATCCAGATGAATAAAGGTCGTGTTATTTTCCCTACGTTCATTGTAAATAAAAGATCTGAAATGACTTAGAGAATCAAAACAAGTTTCTTCTGTCCTTTCGCCTTTGCACTAATAGGAATGACGCAGTTCTCCTCTCTATTTAACTACCACTGCAGGTCATTGCAAACTCACGCTAAACCATCAACTGTTATTACTTACTCATAAAGAATGAAGGATCGTTCCCAGTTGCAAATGTGCACCTCTATGCATTAGAAATATGTAAATCGACTGATGTCAAAATTTTATTACTTGGACACCAGGTTATTATTGGGACACCTTTCGCACAAATCGGGACATGTGGTGTTGTAAAAAAGATCAAAACATACTTGGAATGGGCCTAAATAAACACAACACCTGCCGTCAAAAAGACAACCAATATTTTGCTTCATAGATTTCCAGTTTTGCATTCCGAGTAAATATAAAATAACTTCATACCTCTGTCAAATGTTTCTCCACCTCTTCGTTAGAACACAATGGATCTACGGTGTACCATGATTATCTTCCGCCATACTTCAGCTATCTACTCTACCCAATGACGTAACTGCGAAGGAGACCATTTCCTTATGTCGTTTGCGGGTCTGGGAAACTCTGTTGGGGGGAACCTTTGAGAAAAACCCCGTATATTGAAGACTGTAGGGGCTTCAGTGGTGAATAACAAAGATGTCTTGAATGCTGTCAGTGTACTTTGCAAAGTTATCGGTAAGCAGATTGTGACTCAAAGCCAAGATTGGCCTACAGTACCTTCGGTCTCAACAAAACAATCATTCTTGTGGAGAAATACGTTATTTCAATGACAAATCTATAATTTATGGCTTGCATACTTTCTCTGTAGGCTTACTCAAATGCCGGCCGGCCAGGTCTACATGCTGCCCAGACGCCATCTCTAAGTGAGCAACAAGTGTGCCCGAGTTCTTGAATTCAATTTTACTCTTTTTGAGTGTTTAATGTAATGAAGTTGAAGTGCAGAAGAGCAAACATTGTTTTAGAATTAAACTTTGTGTTGACATCAAGTTATGAATTAATTGAGCGACACAGCCAAAGTCCTTGGTGAAATATAGCTCGCATGTACACCTAATTGGATAGTCCTGCTTTGGAGCATAAACACAGGCGCTATGGACCTATAGATTTAGGGCAACCAAGGCGAATAATTTTCTGACATATACTTTTGACTCGTCTTTGAGTATAGAGCTAGCGTGTTGGAAATATTCTGACAAATCCGACAAGCCCAACAAACATCTCAGCAGAGAGCCAGGAGCCCCTAGTCCCATCTGATCTCAAAACTTCTGGACATAAAGCATTATCATACTGATCAAAATAACATACAAAGTACATATCCACTTGTGGATAGAAATCAGGAGCGTGCCAAAGTATGAGTGTGTGCAACAGCGAGGCCATATCAAACAGGAGACAATCACTGAAGAGGATCTGAGTTTAGCCCCTAGAGAAACTTTTGGGGCCACACCCTTTACTTTGATTCAGAGTGCATCTCCCAAATATCATTCTTGCCACTAGCAATCAGGAACTTTGAACGTTTTGTGACAGGTATTCTTTAAATCAGATCACTAGACAGACACCATTGTGAGGGACATCCTTCAATTAACTGTCCCAGCTTCGGCTCTTTATTTAGACATTCCTGGCTTTATAACCCATTAAGTAATTTTTGGAAACCTTCGTAGTCTTGATCTTCTTTTCACCATCTCTAGACAGTGTTATTACATTCTGGAATGAACGAGGTTTGCTTTGAAGCAAGTCAGTTGGCCAATGCTTAACGTATAACCAGAAAGTATGAAGATCTGACGACAGTATCACTTTAATATTTGTAATTAAATTCGATTGCCTCTCTATAAACAGCATTCCCGATAAATGTTTGAGAGCTCTGTAAGGTCTATTTTCTCCCAACCTAATTGACCAATCATCATGCAGCATTCTGACCACACAAGCTAAGGCTAGGCCCACTTTGCATGGTGATTGGTTAAGTAGGTAGAGAGGAAATAGATCTGATCAGACCATTTACACATTTGGCTGCTATGCTTCTGCAAACACTGCGGAGGCTTTGTCTCTTCAGCCAACTGACTTTCTTAACATGTACAAAAAGAGTATGATTTTGACCACAATCGCATAAATTATATTGGAAGGGCATTGACAAGCATTGATATGCGAACAACAGTATTAAGATATAAGAGCTTAGATCATCATGCAAACTGCAAAACTAAAGTAAGCTGTATTATAGACTTCTAGCTGTCCAAAAATACAGCCTTCTCAGCAATCACAAGCCAAATAGTATCTATTTTCTGCAATCATCTTCCAGCATATAAAATTAATGGCCTGACTCTGCATCCTCAAACTGGTAACCACCATTTTCAATCGAGGCCTCCTTTTGGACTAGATTGCCTCCTTCCAACATCCTCTTCATCATGTTACCGTGAACATTCTCAAATTCCAGTTTTACATTCTTCAACAGGCAGTCAGTTTTGATTTCTTGCAATCCATAGACTACTGTATAATCAATCTCTAGCATATCTTCACAATCGATAACAACAACATCAATTAATTCTCCTTCCTTCTCTAGTTTCCGAGAAATACGGTTGCCTATTGTCTCTATACCAAGAAACCACACCCCTCCTCTCAACTGAACAACCAGCTTTCTGCTTTCTTTATCCACACTCAACTTCAACCTCGGATTGAATTCTCTGAACAGGATTACGCATAAAGACACTACCATGCCAGTGAACATTCCAATCTCGATTTTGTACAGGCAGCCAAAGAACGTAACAATCCAAGCTAAAAAATCCAGCTTATTTAGCCTCCAAAGTTTTACAGCTAGTGGGTAATCAAACAGTTTGATGATTGCAGCAATAACAATTGAGGACAAAGATGACATTGGTGTAAAACTAATTGCCGGACTCAGAAACTGGATGACGAGGATAACAAATACACTTGTAATAACACCTAAAATGATAAACATATACACTGGCAAACATTTCATTAAGCAAACCAAGAGTCACAAATGTATGTTATGTTAAGTGACATATAAAATGCAATGTAATATATATATATATATATATATATATATATATATATATATATATATATATATATATATATATATATATATATATATATATATATTTATATATAACAGAAAATAAACCACTTCTTCGTTCGTACTGGTTTCATCCGTTATGCGGAATCTTCAGCGAACTAATATTTGCAAAAATTGTACAAAATTTATAGTGTTACATACAGTAATATGACGTTAGATTAATGGTAGGCAAGCAAGGATATATATATATATATATATATATATATAGTTATATGTGTGTATATACATATATATATAATGAATTCAATCATTATTTCATTACTGGCTTCAAAACAGGTAAACAGGTGCTTGGAGCCAATTGGCAAGAAAAACTTGAAACAGAAGAGAAAACAAGCAGAATGCAAAGATAAAGATTTAGAGCTGCTTGTTGAATAACTTGGAAAGTCACCCGAACTTCATTCTCGGATCCAAATTTGTCTACTTTTCCTGCACAATTGGAATTATGTAATATGAGAAGATATATTAACGACAAGGAGGATCAAGAAGGTGAATGAACATAGCAGTTAGTTGACCTGAGGTGCTATACACTTTATCTGTATAAGAAGCGAACTTTCTGCATTGAAGCTGGACGGTGCACAATGTCTTACCAAAACCAGCCTTACATGTTTTTGTAATGCTCCCTAATTCTCGAAGTGTTCACCATTTATGGCAGATTAGGCTTTAATTGCTATCTCACATGTCAGAGGACGCGAGAGCATTTGCCTATGATATTGTGAGATTGCTCATTTTCTTTTTCACGTTCACTTGCTCACTCACTTTTTCCTGCAGACGAATCGGGGATTTAATATTTCAGCTGATCTCATAAACTAAACTGTTATTGCAGGGGCGGATTCAGGCTGTGTCACCAGAGGCATATAACTCAGTCAAAATTCCACATATCGTTATTATTACTTCGTGAATGACCACCTAGCAATAGAAGTTTTCCAGTAGCACTAATGGTTAGTGCGAAAGGCCCTGAGTGTGTACGGAGGAGCTTTCCGGTTGCTATCGAATGATTGTTCATGGTTTATTGTCTTTACTCGTGTTTGATTGGATAACAATACAATTTCCGAGAGAAGTACGCGCGAGTTTCTGAACTCCATTCGATGCAGTGATTCGATGTGACTTAGGCCCCCAAGCAGGTCATAACTCTTTGTTTAGACGTATTGTTAGATGCATTTTAGAGAGAAAGAGGCAGAGGAATTGGTATTAAGAGGCATAGTTCATTTTGTAGATTTTCTTAGAAAAAACAAACTTTTAAAGAGAATTAGAACGTCATAAACTAGCAACAATAAAGTTTGAACAATTTAGAAAGAAGCATATAAAATGAAAAGGATAGAAAGTGATCTCAAGCAATTCATCATTTAAGGAATCACTTTCATCAAAGACATTTCTGTCTTCGTCATCGAAGGATGCATCCACATTAGATTCTGCTTCTAAACAACCACATTTACATGAAGCAAATTTAAGGTTTTCACACCTTCCACAAAACTTACACGTACAATGATAATAAATAAAGGTTAAAAATTCTATATAATCTCTTTGTTTACAAAACGCTGTTCTGGGAAATAAATACAACCAGAGTGAAATATCAATTGTTCTTAATATTTCATCTTCACCTTGCCTCTTCAGTAAAATTGTGGAACCTGACATAAGAAGAAGGCATCATCCCAGCTTTGAAAGTTCTGACATAATGTTCTTGAATTGTCTTTGCACTTCTTTTCCTCCTATTGCATTTGGCTCCGTGCACTTGACATATTCTTTTGCATCATCTCCGTGTATATGAATTTAGTTGTTTGTTAAGTCTGAACTCTGCTTCACATTTGAAGCTTCCTCGGTGTTGCTATAAAGATAATATGAGTGTTAGTATCTAATCATTAAACAAATTGTTATCCTGTAAAAGTGAGCTTAGATGAAGAAAAATTGACTCAGAAAAAGGAAACTAAGAAAAAATAAATTGAACAAAATCTTACCTTGCTGAGAGACATAGATTGCAATAGAATCTGCAAGCTTTATGTTTATGACCATCTCTACCATATCTACCATACATTCACTTGACTGCTGAGCAAAACATCGGTGGTTCCAGCCGATTCGTCGGACCAAAGTTGGAATACTCGTTCACTGTCCACCCAGCAGCAAATGGCTACCTGGTGGCAACACTGGGGAAGTTAAAGGTGGCGAGGAAAGGAACTGGCCACCCTCACTATGCCGACGGCTCAAGATAAGTGTTCTCTTCATAAGGCGCTCCCCAACACACGGAATCGTATATGGGATTAACCTTTACCTTTTACCTACCATACATTAAGCTACTGAGATCTTTTATCCGTGTGTGATGAGCTTGCCCATCATTGTCCATGATTAGTAATAGATTTGTATGTCTGTCTCGTAGCTCTTTGTGCTGTGTAGTAATTGGAATTAAACATCTTTATCATTTAGTTGCTCTGCCATTAGAATGTTCAAGGAAATTGCACAGAATCAATCCAATAACTTGTGCTAAAGAGGATCTACAGGGAATGATGTATCCTCACAGTTCAACTCATCTTTATATTGCTCATATTTTGTGACCTCTTTCGGCTTTCTCAGATTAAGTGAGGGGAGCTGCAAGAATAGACCTTAAAAAGTATTTCTCGTCGTTGTCTTCTTTTCGATGTAAAGGGGGAATGGGAGAAACTTGTTGCCAGTCACTGGATCATACCGCATTAGTTTGATTTCGGCTCTAACAACTTTTCCAAATCGCGAACCACTTCCATTTTCTGTGTAGCTATCGATGCTTTTGAATATTGAATATTACCAAAGTTAATTAAATTGAATATTACCAAAGTTTCTCAGCAGTAATATATTAGAAATACACCTTAGAAAAACGACAATTGATTTCAATTTGTAAAACATGTTTCGATTGCTTCGACAACCATCTTCAGTTACAGAATAAGCATATTACATCTTTATATCGTTATACTTGCCTTTATATCGTTTGCACCATGTAATATGCTTATTTTGTAACTGAAGATGGTTGTCGAAGCAATCGAAACATGTTTTACAAATTGAAATCAATTGTCGTTTTTCTAAGGTGCATTTCTAAAATTGAATATGCTTTCACATCATATTTATCTAGAATTGTGAGCCCGTCAGTTCTGAATATTACTGGTGGATTTGTAATAATACCACCCAATTGCTTGTGGAATATAACATCTACATCAATCGTGTACTTTAAACCTTGCGATGTCATGGATAGCTATTTACGGATAACATTTCGAATATTCCGTTTCAATTCACGAAAGTTCTCGACATTTTCTACTACAACCTTTTGGCATGGTTGCTCGTCGATACTTGATCTGTTAAATACTCGTCCCCCTGTTCGTCAGTCTAATGTATATGTATATGTGTGGGGTTCATTTCTATGTGCTCTAGATCCACCTAAAAGATCTGTCCCCTGTCTTGTACCATGGGTGGATTGCTCATGGCATTGTTTATTGAGATAACAGTCAAAGGATTTTTCGTATCTCGAGCATTTGAATATCTTCTTTGGTCGAGTACCATTGTCGTTAACATCTCGTTTTCTTTTCGAATCCATCTCTTCCACAACGTAAAGAAACTAACTCTACACCATCAACTGACTGATTAAATGTAGTCTGAAAACCCCCAGCGAAGGTTTTCAACCAATACCATCTAGACTACGCTTGGATCGAAAACCACGTGATTAAAATAAGATAAGCACTAACATCATTTGGGCAAGCTTTAACATGCCCTTTTAATCATAGGAGATCTATTCAGAAACTTTTGCAAGTATTTAATGTAATGACTTCCCTAAGAACAATGGATATATTTTCAATTCTATACTTGGTTTGAAAACCACGTGACCAGGATCATCCAACTGAAAGCAATAACCAACGAGCTTCAGGAGTGGTGGAACTATTACATAGAAACACTAATTTTCCTAGTAATCACGCATGTGTCATTTTCACCCCATAACTACATCCATTCATGAACACTCTTTATTTATACATATATTTCGCATCAGTCGTCACACAATCATCACTATGGTAAAAGATAATGTCATCTCAGAGCATGCGAAGCTTGGTAACAAGAACAACAATAGTGAAGTCATACACGTCATGATTTTCAGTTATATAAAGATTGGCTCATGGGTTTAACGCATGCGCATCCTTTGATCCTTGTGCTGTCCCGGTATCCCCTCTCCTTATCTACTCACAACCAGGCCAAAATGTACAGTATTTCCTATCATGCATAATGTCAATTGAAAGCAGCAGCAACAACCAACCTACAGGCACGGTTTCGCTGGGGCGACTGAGTGGGCTTCAGCCCCTTCCACTTTTTGCCACCGAGAGATTTTTCTAGTCTATATCAAGCAATTTTATTGCTTATGGCCCTCACTTTCTATATGCAGCTTTTCTTTTTATTTGGATACGTCGTGCCTGACCTACGTAAATTACTCTAGTGTCTCTAATAGGCGGACCGCCGTCTTTTAATTTAATGAAAATTAGCCCTCCCCCCGTTGCTTATTAACATCCCCTTCTACACATTGTTTATAAGAAACAGTAAAATTGAGGTTCAGGCTCGCTGTTCTCAATTTTTTCCAAAAGTTTGAGGCTGAATTGTTTTTAATTTGTTCTGAAATTAATGGAGTGTAGACAATTTAGACAAAAGACAATATAGAAGACAGCATTGGATGCTTATGGAATAGGTATTATTTTTAATGAGGAGAGGAGGAGAAGGGGCAAAGCCGTCACTTCTCCGCAGGGTAACGAGGGAATGACATTTCATATCAATATATTATTGGAAAGCGTATGCATCGTTGTCCAAAAATGCATTCTACGACATGGTATGTTAGCATGGTATGTTTGCCTATTTCTCTGTATAGCATCTTAATGCTCTGACTTTATCGTTATCTCCAATCACCTATCCATTATCAAGTAATCAGTACCAATATGAACCCCCTTCTATTAGTATTCCCTTTTTATTAAAAATTGGTTGACATGAACACCTCCCTACCTCCCCCCTTGTATTAGAGACACTAGACCATGTTTTCGTATTTGCTGACAGTAGACAAAGTCGAAGCATTGAAGACACCAATTCATACTTTATCCTTTTGGTATGAAACCTGTTGTTAAACAATGTGGCAATGCATCAACGATGATGTAGTGCCTTTCCATACTTCTTTCAGAACTATCGATACGAATTAAAAATATGCGTATGGTCACAAAAGTAAAGAAGCTTTTCTTAACGAATAGGTAGGCGTGATCAAGCACGTTTTAGACACATTATATCTCGTGCGTCGAGCTCGCTTGTGCCTCTTAATTTTGCATGGTTTGAGATTCATTATATACATTTTACTAATAGAAAATGTGCATAAGGTTTTTGTAATAATGATGAGAAAATTTATTAAGAAAATATAAGCAAATTATTCATTCTAGATTTACCTGTAATTGGAGTCTTTGATCCACTGCTACTGCTTACTGACGCTCGTACAAAGCTCGCTGATTGAGGGATGGCTTTGAAAAATGACGCAAATACATTGCAAAGGCCCAGAGCAAGTATCTCTTGGAAAACATCGACTTTGTATTTATTTATACGTC
This sequence comes from Mastigias papua, assembly GCA_964019165.1. Taxonomy (NCBI): domain Eukaryota; kingdom Metazoa; phylum Cnidaria; class Scyphozoa; order Rhizostomeae; family Mastigiidae; genus Mastigias; species Mastigias papua. The sequence continues at coordinate 11,697,768 of OZ025285.1, read as the reverse complement.
CAAACGTTTTCGATATGGCCAAACTCACGAAAACAATAATCAGAGAGACAATGCCGATACCAGCACCAAATCCATCTACCACTTGAACAATGCTAATTGTTCCATTTGCACTGATTTTGACTGCCTTAACTGGAAACTGAAAACAAAACCATTGAATTTAAAAATACATCATAACAAACAAGAAATTTCATAAATACGTATTATTATTACATGCAGCTGCTTATTATTGAAAATTATTTAGTATTTCTGTTATTTTGATTCCTTTCTATAATTCAATCTCTATATAAGCTCCTATTTTATTTATTTTCGGTCTCCTACCGAAGATGACTCTTATGAGAACAAAAGTCAGAGTTTTAAAAGTTTCAAGTCTTCTGATCACGTCCATATTGCCTTCTTGTGCCTTGATATTTGTTTCTTTTACTAACAGACAGCACAAGACTACTTTGTTATATTATACTATATTATGTTATTTATATTGCATTATATTATATTATATTATATTATATTATATTATATTATATTATATTACATTATATTATATTATATTATATTATATTATATTACATTATATTATATTATATTATATTATATTATATTATATCTATTAATTTACTTTTAGCTCTTCAATTGTAAATCAGCACTTATAGCCCACATACAAGATATCATGAAACATATATTTAAAATTATTATAAACATAAATATTATAACATAAAATGTTTACGATTACCTAATTTTTGTCAATACCTTACCAGTTTTTACAAACTGCAGGAATGTCGAACTAGTATTAAAGTCGAAGAAATGTCTCTGTTTTCTGTCGCCGTCTTGATCTTAAAATCCATCCTGAAGCTTCACTTTCCTATATCGAAATTGACTGCTGCTCAGGAGCAATCGACCAGCACTATTATTTGCTTTACTGATAGTAAACATCTCAATTATGGGGTAATGAATTTGGACAAGTGAGAAAACTAGCAATGATACCACCTTACAGCCACGGTTTTACAGTAGGCCCACACCTTAATATCGAAAAGCTCATCAAGTCAAAATATCATATGATTTCTCAGCATATCCCATCATTCATATCAAACCATATCTGATCAACGATATACACGTTTCTTAATACGTGATCAACAATACTATACACGTTTCTTAATACGTGATCAACGATATAAACGTTTCTTAATACGTGATCAACGATATACACGTATTTAAAAACAGACTGTCTGCTTGCAGCCTGGATGCTTCTTAATATTTTGTCAAATCCGACTTGAAATGCTTGTTAAATGGTTCCTAAAATTCTTCAAATTTCCAATAACAACAAGATAACTGTGAGATGAGCAATAACACATTTAAATTTAAAAAACTAGACAGATGGACGTTGTTTTTATTTATTTCCAGTTTAGTAAAATAGCATTTATTTCTAGTTTTCATGCAAGGCAGTGTTTTCAAGTTTACTGTTGAAGCCCAGCCTGCTTGTGTAAGTTAAATTTTCCTTAATATTTGCTTGCTTCGAGACTCATGTTTCTTATATGCATGCTTCGTATTAACAAAAATATATATGTATTACATTTGTAATAAATAAGTTTGATACCTCAAGTCTGGGTAGGCCTTCCGGTAAGTGTCCAACTGTCCGGAACACATCGCCTTTACCATATACAGAAAATATGTACGATACTAAAATGGCCAGAATCGCTATCAAGGCATTCCTTCCAATTGCAATTATTCGAATGGCCTTGCGGAGCACTTTTCGCCATCCTGGAGTGTTTTCATTGTCCCCTGCTTTTCGCTTTGACACATAATCCAACACGAGCAAGAAAATCAAACAGAGCAGGCCCATTGTGATGTCACCAGGTCTCGTATTTTTCAAATTCTCAAAAAAATGCTTCAATTTTAAAAATATCTGCCTCTTAGACTTGCTTAGGCCAAACAGATAGTGCAGTTGGCTGACTGTAATTATTACGGACAGAGCTGAGAGGAGTCCGCTGATAACTGGATACGAAAGAAGACGAATAATGAATCCCAGTCGGAAAAGGGCGACAGCGACTAAACTGATACCAACTAGAAATGTTAGTGCGGCAATTATATTTGGATTAGAATTCTCCGTTACCGAATATCGATTTGCGAGCAGCGAGGTGATTACAATTGATCCAATGCTGGCATCTTTCGCGGTACCAAAAGGCAAATAGGCGAACATGGCGGGAAATGAAGAGTACAAACCATATTGAGGAAGCAAGCCAGCAACAGCTGAATGAGCAAGGGATTGTGGGATTATCATTAAGCCAATAGCAAAGCCAGCAATTAAATCACTTCGAAGGGAAGCGACACTGTACTTTGGCAACCAATCAATGATTGGGAAACAGCCTTTGATTCTATCAGCAGTGCATATTGGACGGTGACTGCACAATTTACGTAATGACTCCATGTCTGGCTGGCGGTGGGCAAAACACCTGCAAACAGATTCAAATTTCATGCGACAAAATGGCAAAAATTCGTGCAAAACATAGAATCAAATAAAAATGGCAACAATAAAGCTGTTGGAGAATATCGCTTAAGTTTGAAATAGTCCGCATTGAAGGCGGCATGATTTACCACTTTGCTACTTTCTATCGGATAAGCTCTTGACAGTACTAGTTTTAGCAACAAAATTAGAGAACATTGTTACAACATACAACCTCAGCTGCTTCATCGCCGCCTTCTCAGATAAAATAACCCAACTTCTTATCCTTACAACAGAACATATTAAAGCTTACAAAATCATAGAGGATAGCGCACTACATGATCCCTCATCCATCATAGAAATATTGAGATACCATTGACCAAACCCTTTGCTGTTGATTTGATGATAATCCCACGTACTACGGTACAACTGAACCTAGTGCGAAACATTTGCTACATTTTTGCAGACACATACAGTACACCTCAAAATCTACTCGCTAATTTGTTTTCAATGCTCCAAAAGCACGCCACGATATAGCCACTTAGACATCAATCCGAACTCTGCTTCTTCGACACATATTCACTATAAACTTATGCACTGCGAAGATGTTAGTGAACTTTGCAACAGTGGGTACCACGCACTTGTGATAACACTCAAGCAACACAAAAGCACTTTAACACTTTAACACGACATAATGATCCTCACACAGGGCGTCAGGGAACCAATAATCTTAACTTATACTATCATGATGATGCACTCTTCGTCCTATTCGCAGTTCGACACGCTGCTGGAGCACACAAGAATCATTGATAAATGTAGCACCAGGAGAAGTTCTAAGACTATCTATTAAAACTTGCTTTGCAATAAAGTATGAAGTTGGCAAGATAGCGTTTTAAAACGAAGTCCTATCTGGTGCTATCAAAGCAGTGATCAAGTGAGATCTTTCGTATGGTGTTAAGAAGTATTTCAAGGACTCTTCTGCGAGAACATATTCTCTGTAAATTGCAAAATCATGAAATTGAAATCTTGATTTTGGGACAACGCAAGTCCTGTCGCCCATTGAGCATTTTTACCAAAAACCATTACATGATATTAATAGACCAGCAGGAACACACCTGATATACATTGAACTATACCTGATATATGTTTAACTAAATATACATTGAAAACTGTACCCCTTACCTTTGCCTTTTTCCTCTTTCTCTTATATAACACACACACACCACTGTTAACTCTTGCTTTTTGTACTTTGTGGTCCATAATTTCAATAATACCAACCAACCATGCCACCATTTCGAATACTTAACAATCACTTGCAGTAGTTGGACACGTGGGTCAAGAGTTATTTTGGAATTAGTTTGATAAGTAGCTTATTCTGAAATCTTCAATCATGGGTCTGAAAGCCTTGCCAGTTTTCGAAATTTAATAGCCAACAGATGAACAAACCATTTCTGCAATTGTCGCTATAATGTTGACCGCTGTTTTCTTGTGACAAAGCCAAGTCTGTTGGTATTTTCTCTTACAGCAAAATATATGTTGTCTGTGCAATATATCATATAAAAAAGATTCATTGTTACACATTTCAGTATCTAGGCACTCTAATACTCTGTTGATAATGGAAAAGTGCTACAGTGATTTAACAAAAAAGATCTATCGAGATCATCATGCATTTCATTGTATACGTATCTTCACTACTGCGTGTGTGGTATCAACATTGAAGTACAGGCCTTGGTTGCTAATAATGATCACCTTGCGCCACATTCTTACCCAGATCTCTGTATCTGGATTCTTTTACTGTAAGAGATTTTCCTAAAGTAACGTGCGAAATTTCCTCTCCCCCTCCCAAACATTTATAATCTTCTATCATTTTCTTTTATCATGTACCTACAATCACAGCCAAATATCCTTAGAACATCCACCAAATAGTACAGTTTATTTGACAATAGTAAACCTATGAGCCAAAGTAATATAAATGGAAGTAATGTATGTGTTTCATGACTTTTGGCAGTGATAGTGGATATATATGTCGGAGTACTTTGTAGTTCAAATCATTCTTGTACAATGTTTTTTGTTAACTGTTAAGCCTCGAGGTTGCAATGTGATCTCATTCTCCTTGAGGTATTGTCTTGTAGTTATGTGTTTTTATTGCAAATTTTGAGAATGATTTATATACAAAAAAGAAAAAAAATTAACCACCATCGGGAGAGTGCATTAGGACAACATAATGTTTGCTGCAATAAAGGTATTGATCAGCCACCATTTTGTGTGCTTTATTAAACGCCTTCACTATCATCACATGCAGATAGAAAGGCCATGTATTTGATCAAAAAGATGTTTCTACAAATCTTTCTCTCTCAAATGCTACCCATGACTTCTTCTAACGTGCAGTTGCATACTAAATGTACAGTTCTAAAAATTGTGTGTGCAATCTAAAGGGAAATCTTTGCAGATAGCACTATATCTATATTTATCAGGAAAGATTCTTTTTAATGTATAGTGTTATATACATTTTTACTTCTAAATTTGCAGCTGTAGATTTTCCTTGCACCGGCTTGGGTTCAATAATAACAAAGCAGGAAAACTTAGCTTCTATCGGGGCTTCAAATTCTCTATTTCATCTTTCTACAGTATGTTGACTCATAATTTCCATGAAAAATCATAGGGCAAGGCCCACAAACTTAACAACAAAGAAATCACGTTGTAAAATTACTCACCGAGTGAATTTGAAATTGTACAATAGATAATGCATTAAAATGGTCGTCATTAAGAAACTTTCTCGTGATCATGACCCCAGTTATGTTCCAATCAAAACGTTTCTAATTGAACTTAGCTTTTACTACACACGTGACTCGTACCAAAGGTCTCCACAACGTAGTGTGGTTGTAGTCCAGCCACATGCATAAAAGTCCTGACTGGCTACAAAAGGAATCCTCACTGACAGGAATCACCATCTAACTGAGCCAATGGAAGTACAGAAACCGTTGAACCAAAGAAGCAACACAGCTTGGTTTGTTAGAGTGTCATCCTCTTCAAATTAAAAATTTATTCTAATCTGGTTCTACAACAATCAGAGCGATTTTCAGCCATTCACAAAACTGCTCAAGATCTTTGTGTGTTTTATCTGATGTTGCATATCAACGACACTTGTTTCCAGTCTCTGTTTTCCATAATCTTCCTTTACAATAAAAACGGTATCATTTTCTGTAAGGTACCATTTGTCCAAAGTAGGATACAGATTTGTGAGAAGTCTCTTTGAGTAGTTCTCTGATCACCAATCAATTGTAGTACTTCCTCAGTTGTTCTACGAGCAGTCCAAGGAGTAAGCCTTATAATCCTGCATGTCCACTTCTAAACAATATCAACGCATTTCTCAAGGCCTTCTTGAGTAGCCATGTTTCTGCTCCACGGAGAGAGGAGTTGACCATGCATTAAACTGCAGCAGTTTAGTTGGTGTGGAATACCTGATAGTTTTGACTGAATAAAATGTACTTACTAGCAAAAGCATAGCATATACTTGTAACGATTTCCACAAAAGGTAGTGCGAGTCATCATGAAATCTCCTCTTCGGTTTCATTTTAACAGTTAGCAGCATCCTACCGAATTTGGAAGTTCTGATCAAGCAAAAGCAAGGACAGTACAAAATTCGATAAATTCCTTGATAGATCAAAGGGAATATTACACGAAAGTCTTTGTTAAATAAAAACTTCAAAATTTAGCTATTTTTCCAAGAAAAGAAGAAAACAGCTTACATATATGCACTCTCTATCTCTTCTTCCAACCTCTCATATTTTCCTGTAGTTAATTCTTTCAACCAATAAAAATGTCTCTATAACAAATACATCCAAAACAGAGTTCAAGACAAACCTACATGAACGCCCCAAAAACTGAAAAAATTTCTACACTGAAAACTGCAAAACAACCTGCAATAAGTCCCTAAAAATTTGAAGAACTTCACCTGAAAGAACTCTCTTTGGCATCTGATGTCACAGTAAGTTAGTCCTTCTTTCATCCTATAATCGAAAAGTACAAGACGGGAGCATCATGGACATCAGGTGGGCGCATAGAGATAAAATCAACTTAACGAGACTCTAGCTGTTGTTTCTTGGGTGACACAATGGCTTTCCTTTAATACCTTTATCATAGCCAGTTCATATTTATGCCATAAGCATAACATGTCGTGATTAATCAATTAGTTGCCAAGCAACCAAATGCATTTCGTATGAGCAATCACAACATCCTCTAATGATTTAATCAGCTCAATGTTATATCTTCAACATTTTACAGCTAGTATTTAGGCAAGAAGAAATAAAAGCTCCTTCTTTAGGTACAAAACATATAACTTCACACCTTGGCTTCTAGAAATGGAGATACCAAAATTTCTATTGCTTTTTCGAAACTTGTTGAAAACAGCAGAAAACACATACAAAGACATACAATTTCCTTTACAGAAAGGTTATTTCATCTTAAGCACACGAGAGAAAAAAAGAAATTTGAGTGATATAATCAATACGCGCTTACTGATGCAGTTGATATAACTTTAAAAGAACGAATTAAAAGTAACAATAAAAACAACAAATCAAATGATAATATTAATTTTATGTAAAAAATGTTATTCTTAATCGCCATTTTCACTCTCCTGTTCACTTTCATCCTCTACCATCTTTCCCAACTCCAAAACGTCCAGCAATCCACCATCTTCTCCTACGGAGGCCTCCTTCTGGATCAGTTTGCCTCCTTCCAACATCCTTTTCAGTTTACCACCGTGAACATTCTCAAATTCCAATTTCACATTGTTCAACAGGCAGTCAGTTTTGATTTCTTGCAATCCATGCACTACTGTGTAATCAATCTCTAGCATATCTTCACAATCGATAACAACAATATCAATTAATTCTCCTTCCTTCTCTAGTTTCCTAGAAATACGGTTGCCTATTGTCTCTATACCAAGAAACCACACTCCTCCTCTCAAATGAACAACCAACTTTCTGCATTCCCTATCTACAAACATCTTCAATCTTGGATTGAATTCTCTGAACAAGACAACGCATATTGATACAATCATGCCGATTAAGATCCCAATCTCGATTTCGTAAAGGCAGCCAACAAATGTTACAATCCAACAGAGTAAGCCGAATTTGTCAAGTTTCCACAGCTTTATAACCAACTGATAATCAAATAAATTGATAAGTGCAGCAATTATGATGGCAGCCAAGGAAGACATAGGAGTAAAACTAAATGCCGGACTCAAGAACTGGATGACGAGTATCACAAGCACACTAGTGACAACACCTGAAACAGAAAGTCATGGCAGTTATGATTAACAAATTAATTTACAAGCAAAAGAATCTAATCAGAAAGTAGGCCTAAAGTACAAACGAGAAATTTGAGCAAAGAAGACACAGGATAGAAAGAGTGTCAAACACATTGTACAGTAGTAATGGGTAATAGAACTATAGAAAAAAAAGGACGGAAATAATCAATGAAATAGTGAAAGAGCTAATAAATAACGATTCATTAAATGAATAAACAAACAATAATGAAGAAATAACTAAGGGAATAAATTAGATAATATGCGTTAATTACCTACCAGAAAAGTATCTCAATCAACATTTTATGGTTTAACAAGTGAAAAAGAAATCAAATGGTAAAGGATTGCTAGGAAGAAATGAGCGAGTAGACAAGTCATGTTGTCAATAATCGATGCGGCAGATTAATTAGTGATCATTTGAAGGCGTCGACGTAAATGAATGAATACATGAGTAAATGAAGGATTAAAGAAATGTGCAAATTGTATTAATGTAAACCTGCTATTGGAGTCTTTGATCCACTGCTACTACTCACGGCTGATCTTGCAAAACATCCTGTCAACGGGATAGCTTTAAAAAATGAGGCAAAGATATTACCAAGACCTAAAGCAAGGATTTCCTGGAAAGTATCGACTTTGTATCTATTTATACGCCCAAGGCCCTTCGATGAGGCTATACTCTTCATTATGATCATAAGAGGTAGAACAGCGATACCAGAACCAAATCCTTGAACCATTTGTTCAATGCTGACTGTTTCATTGGCACTGATTTTAACAGCTTTAAGTGGAAACTAAAATAAAGCAATCAAATTGTAGATTCATTGATAAAATTAGTTTAGAAGTATTGAATTTTTGTTAATACGTGAACAGTCTGTTAGTACTACAGAACTTCATTATAGCACGAAATAGCCTGAACATTTTTGAGACACTCTTCAGAGTGTGAAATGCCGAATAAGGACCGAAAGGTGAACCAAAATACATAGCCAGATGCGGATAAATGGGAAGTCCAAGTGAGAAAATGAAATCTTTTTGTTTATAGAAGGCTGGGTTCTGAGTCTTTCTGTAAACTGATTCAAAAGCACTTAAATGAAAGGACGATCTTGCCTACCCAATGATCCGAAAATTATCATGTCTATATATGCTATGGCGCGTTCTGGATGTTTGATGAGATGTTGGATTATGGCCGAATGACTGTCGGACGAAGAAAGTTTAAAAATGTTCCTGCTTTATCGTGCTATATTTATATAATGCGAGATCAATATCGTTTCTGATTCATTCATGGGAATCATTGCTCTTTATGTTGCGTGTTAAAATCACTTGTCTGTCAATAGTCATGTTGTGTTCGTAATGTTCCCTATGGTATCAGTGAATACCCTTTACGAGCAATGTGTTAGTCTGTTGACGCGTGTTAGGAGTCGTAGCTGCGTGTGTTGGCTAGCTTTGGTTCTGATATTTCAATCCATTTCGAGAACAATACTTAAAGTTGGTATTTACAGTAGTAAATAGGAGAACACAATTTAAAACCAATGAAGCATAACCGCAACAACTGCAAACTATACGACAAAAATAAATATTATATGCATGAGTTAGCAACATATTCTACAGGAGCATTTATCTCCTATCCAATCAATTATTCTCTATTTGAAACATGATTGTGCTAGTTCATGTTTGATACTGTCGTCAAGAGTGTTCCATAGGAAGCTACCTCTAAAAGATAGTAATATGTTTATTCCTGTTTGATTCAGATTCATGTGGTTGCAAGTTAGAGAACGTATCAACTGAGATTTACTGCGCACAGGATCTATTTTAGGCCAAAGCCACATACTCCTGTGTTAGCTTGCCGTCACGATAAAGAGCTCTGCAATATCAAATCGTTACGCTAAAGGTAAACCCTCAATGCAGCCAATAGGAATGAAGTACCAGTGGCAATGAGTGGCAATCCCATGATGCATTGCATTGGTTTTAACATAGTGACAAACTACTATCTCAATACGTATGTGTTCTACAAGGATCTGCTCCAAGTTCGATACTTATAAAGATAACTACAACCCTACTGCTCCACTGTTAACCTGTATGCTAAACATGTTACGCCATAACTTGCTGAGGTCTTGCAAGGATCTACTCTTTGTCCATTAATTGTTACAAACACTGTAAGCCAGTCTTTCCATTTCTGGATGAAATGCCAAATAATTGAAATTATAACCAAACTCCAATAGAGTTCACGAATGCAACTTCAACCATTCTCTAAACGTTTCCAAATTGCAAAAATGAACTTTGCTTATTGTAAAAAAACCATACAAAATAAGAAAGATCAACTATGAATATATCATGAAGAAGATTAGAGATTAAACATACCTCAGGCTTAGGCAGGCCTTCCGGGACTTTCCCCACAGTCCAGAAAACATCACCTTTATCGAATACCGAAAATATATACGACACTAAAATGGCCAGAATCGCTATTAATGCATTTCTTCCAATTGCGATTATTCGAATGGCCTTGCGGAGGACTTTTCGCCAACTAGGAGCAGTATCATTAGGGTCTTGCTTCCGTTGCAATACATGTCGCAACACAAGGAGGAAAACCAAACAGAGCAGTCCCATTGTGATGTCGCCAGGTTTCGTATTCTGCAAATTCTCGAAGACATGTTTCACTTGCAACACGAATTGCCTCTTCGATTTGCTGAGGCCGAGAAGGAAGCGAAGCTGACTGACTGTTATGATAAGGCACGACGCAGAAATGAACCCACTTATGACCGGGTAGGACAGTAGACGGACAACAAAACTGAGTTGGCAAAGGGCGATAAATACCAATACAACACCCGACAGAAATGTCAATGCGGCGATAATACTTGGGTTTGACTTCTCTGTTACTGAATACTGTTTGGCAAGTAACGCAGTGATGACACTTGCTCCTACGCTTAGGTCTTTCGATGTACCAAGAAACAAATAAACAAACATGGCGGGAAATGAGGAGTACAATCCATATTGGGGAGGTAACCCAGCAACAACTGCATGTGCAAGGGATTGTGGGATTATCATTACAGCAACTGCAAAACCAGCAATGAAATCATTTCGAAAGGAAGAAAGTCTATACTTTGGCAACCAATCAATAATTGGGAAACAGCTTTTGATTTTACTGGCATTGCAATTTTGACTGCATATTTTACGAAGTGACTCCATTTCTGATAGGCACAAGAGTCAATTTCTGGAGTGAAAGAATGGAAGCCATACTGTAATTTACAGACAAAAAATGATACTTCTGAGGAGATAGAAAATGAATGAATATATAAAGCAGAAAATTCAAGAAATAAAAATTCTATCAGCTCCTAGATTGATAATACCCAAAGAGAGTGTTTCCCTAAAGTAAATTAAAATTTTTTTGTATTTATCCATGTAAGTAGCACAAGTACAATAATTAACAGGATGATACCATGGGGAGTAAAATTTAATTACCTACCCTATGGCCATGACATTTAACAAGTACACAAGACTAAATAACTACAACTAAAACAACGAATATTACATACATTAAATAAATGTATTAGCATAGTGGTCCCCAACCCCCTTATCGCTGCAGACTGTGCACAATTTGACAACTAAGCCATGACCCAGGAGGGACATAAAAGGATCACTCTGCTGAGTAAAGCTAAATAAAGAAATAATAAGTTATAAAATTCACCGCCAAGACTGACAGACTGGTAAATCAAAATAACCCAGCCCTGTGCCACTCTTATGCTATCATCATAATAATAATCATGACCATCACCTTCCTTCTTATCCTGTTACACTTGCTACAAGGCCTTGGCTGACCCTTTGTTCAGTGGAGCATTTGCCAATTGCTTAAAAGGGGTGATTGAGTTGGCTACACTCAATCCACTCTGTTACCCCAACAGTTACTTGGCAGAACTGCAGTCTGATCTGCTGAGCCTGTTCTGTACTGCTGGGGCCTGGCTGGACAGCTTGATACAAGTTAACAACAACTGCCCCAATTCTGAATCTTTCCAAAATGACTCACTGTCAACTTATTAAGGGCAGTGTCTCTCTATCCCCATCCCCCCATCCACCACCACATGGAGGTCTCCAGGCATGGGTGGCCCATCATCAGACATCATCAGCAATCATCATCATTATCATCATCATCATCTGTTGTGCTATGTGATGTTCTTTCCATTACACTCCTCAAGGGGCCTGGGTTGACCCTGAGGTCAGTGGTCACCTGCAAATTGCCACTTGTTTTTTATGATGAGAAAATTAGCTAGAAATCCCATTAGTGACATGCAAGGAAACTTTAAAGGAGCTTTTTCTGAGGTAAGCTTGTAGCTTTCTTCAGACTCAGCATCAATGGAGGGAGCTGGGGGGGGGGGGGCTATAGCCTGCAACTTTTTGACTGAATTTACATTCCCTTCAATTCAAATTTTTAGAATAGTTCCTACTGATGAAAAGTAACTTCTTCTATATCAGAATCTATTATGGTGGTCCCCCTATGTCACTAAACCATTTGCAATAAACAAGGCTATCAGTGCCTTCAGGTATAAATCTGTAGTGCTGTCCTTGTATTCTACACAACAGAAAGATATTTACATCTTGGCAACAAACCTAAATCTAAACATTTTAAATGGCAAGTCATGGGATAATGTTACTACAGAACTGTTTACCTATTACACTGCTACAGCAAAGACATTCCTAAGATATATCAAACCAAAGGGATTTATTAACTGCCAGTCACTAAATGACATTGCTCATTTACTGAATTTGTTCCATAAGCTATAACATATTCATACATCAAGTTGTGCAGAGCAAGAATTGCATGAGTGGCTCTTCCTAGTTTGAAAGGGTTAGCCAAAAGAAGACTATGATGAGAACACACCTTTCACAGCTTTTGAACTATTTAAAAGACACCCATATGTTATTATAAACTGGTGGGCTAATGATCTATGCTTATGGGAAGAACAAATGTAGCTTACATTATATTAACATTACCGAAAAAAAGACAATGAGATTCATACTTCTTTGACAAGTAAAAGGTGCTTATATGGCCTGAGTCCCCCGCCCCCTGTATTCCACCGACCTGTTTACACCCTGTACAGTCTTGAGTTCTATTGATCCTGTTGAAGTTCATGACTACTGACAAAAGCAATACATGTTATAATTCACATTGTTGATAACAAATGCTACAATGTACCAAACAACATGGTCCACGTGCTATAAGATTCCCTGAGTACCACTTTGGAATCGAGGAGGTTCACGTACACAGAAACGAGGTGTACAGAGACATCCTGAATATGCTGTACAGGGTCTTATTTTAACAAGACTGAGATGATTATGTTTTGAAATAAAACAATACAAAGAATACTCCAGCGATAAATGTTTAAACCGCTGGTGCGGATCTATGGTGTAGAAAAGTTTCCGCTACCAATCTACTGTGCATGCCACATCGTGGCAGGCATCGAACTCGTAGGCCACCCATACTGACGAACATGGCGACATGTCGCACGTGGTTGTTGCTTATGAAAGTCATCTAGGCGATGCGAAATGTATGCACGCTCAGAGCCACCGTATATGCATGCGTGGACGCGCAGCTCGTTGCTGCACGAAGTTCGTTGCAACTACCTTTCTGCACGCCCGAGATCTCAGTCAAAAATTGCCATAGTCAAGACTGGCTCACGAGTGAGCGATTTGATCAATGTCGTGCTTCTTGAGTTCAAATCATACAAAACACAGTGTATTACCTTGCGGAGTTTTTGTGTTATTGTGAAAAATGGCAATGTCCACAAAGTTCCAACAAGCGCACCGGTGCCTGACTGACTTTTGCCCTCAGATTTCTGCGAACTTTGCCCATAACATCTCTGTCTAGGGCAGGACAATTTGTGTTGCCTTTGAATTCACGCAAGAACAATAGGCTGCACATTCCTGTGCAAATGATGCTAGTTTGCCTGAGTCAAGTGATTCACAACTTTTCACCAATACGTGGAGCATGACTTGGTTTTACAGTACACGCTCCCTCCCTGTTTTCCGGAGCCATTCACAACGCATTCGGCTTGGGCTTTGCTTCATCGCCTCAGTATCGTTTTCAGACAAACACAGTTCTACCCCTAAGAGAGGCCGGCGCAGAGCTGATCTACCCAAAGATTGTGAGTCCTCAGGGATTGTGAATTAGCATATGGGAATCCCCGAGGACCCCATACTCCCCATATTAGCTGAATATGTAATAGTAAAATTTTGTGACATCCTCCTCATAGGGTTAGCAAAGCATCAATAATTTTGTCTCCAATTGTTTTTTCAATTTGATAGCGAAATGGCAAACTGTTGAAAATGCCCCTTCACTCTCATCTGAAGAAGAAGGAATGGACTTAAGATCTTTAGATGATAGCCCTAGATACTGAAATCTTGAATGGTAATCTGCTCCACTTTGCCTAATCAGTCTCATTTCTTTTTTGACTACTTATTGATGAGAGCAAATTGTAACTAAGGAATTTTAGACTTTTCTAAGTAATTTTTCAGTTTGTAGCAGGCTCTTGAATCTTTGCTTTCTAAGCTTGATTCCAATGAGGTTGTTTTGTTGAGGATATATTTGAATCTCCTCCATAAGATGGGCCTGCCTCATGACTTCACTTTCTCCAGTTTTTGCATAAAGGCATCATTCAGTTCGTGGCCAGTTCCAATTCTCAAGTCATCCAAGGACCTAAGAATAAATTCATAAATCGTCTCTGTTGTGTAGATTGTAGCATACTTCCGACAGAAATCACCTGTTCTACCTAGTTGAAAAGCTCCAAAACTTTAATCAGCTCCTTGATTGTCTGTATATTTCTTAGTGAAATCAAATGTTAGAATGTGTTGGCCAATAACAGTGCGATAGAACTGCAGTTTTGAAGATTAAAATCTTTCAAGCATCATTCGTGCTGTTCCATCTTGTTTAGCAATCTACTAGCAAGTTCTACTCTGCCCAATCAAAATCTTGAGCAACCTCTTACTGCAGGAAATCGTCGATCTTTCATGGACTTTTTCTCAATACCTTGTCATGAGTTGAGAACTGAGGGTAGCAACAAAAAAGCTGCCACATATATTTTTGACGGGAGACGTTAAGTAGTATTTCTAGAAGATAACATAGTGATTTTGAAACTTCTGGGGAATCTTGGGTATCCTCAAATCTATTTTTGGGGGGTAGCTCAAATGAGGGCAGATCAAATCCTCACGGGATCAACTCTAAATAGAGCCTCATTGGTATCAGACAGGTGCATAGAGATAAAATCAACTCAACGAGAGTCGTACTGTTGCTTAAATGGTGACACTGGCTGCCCTCTCATATCTTCAATGCCTTCAGCATAACGAGTTCACGCTTATGCCATATACATGTACGTTAGTCATTAGTCAATCAATTGCCAAGAAAACACGTGCACTGACTTTGACTGAGTAATGTAAAAAGCTCTAATCGTCCTATCAGCTCAATGTCAGACCTTCAACAGCCTACAAATCGTAGTAAGACATGCAGAGGTAAAAAAAATGTTTCTATAGGCACACGTACACTCAAACCTAAGCATCTTAAAAGTGAGGTAACTGCATTTCCATTGTTTTTCAAGGATTTTTTAAAAGAGCAGAACAAGGCACAAAAAGGCATAAATACTCTTTACAGAAAGTCTGCTTCATCTCAAGCACGTGAGAGAAAACAAGATTATAAGCGATGTACTAAATACACGATTTCCTTATATAAGAAACAAATTTTCAGTATTCAGACAGTACGTTTCATAAAATTTTGCCAAATGCAGCTTTAAATGTTTCATAAACTTCCTATAATTTCCAATAACAGTGACAACCCACATAAGGCAGCAGTGAGAGAAGAAACAGAATGGTTCAGTTTCTGTGAAGTAAAAATTTATTTAGCTTCAACCTGGATTTGGAATTCGACTTCAAATCGGAAATTGTATAGATTGATTTCATGGAATTTGACTGTTATGCTTTATTATAACATGTTTATACATTGTGGCCATGTTGTGTTCTGCAGAGGAATGCGTTCTTTGATTAGATGATTAAAGATGGCTACTTAGCTTAGCACGCGTTATCTTATCTACAAAACCATCCTCGTCCAAAAAGTAACACTTATTAGCTTTCATGGCTATTATGCGTTCGAGGTGACTAAAGTCGTAAAGGATAAGATTTTCGAATTTACTTTTGAGGTTGAACCTGCCTATGTGTGATAAATGCTTCTTAACTCTAGTCCGATTTCAGCCTTATGATTCCCATAAAGTTACTTCCTATTAAAAGACAACGTGTATATCATTCTTGATACAGTTGATAAAGCTTAACAACAGCAAAAAGGAATGACTAAAAGCAACAATATCAACGACAAATAAAGATGTATTAGTAAGAATTTTTAAGCACAATTTATGCTACCTCCCCATTTTCACTTTTCTGTTCATCGTCATCCGCTACTATCCTTGCCTCAGCAGAAGCCTCCTCTTGGATCAGTTTGCCTCCTTCCAACATCCTTTTCAGTTTACTACCGTGAACATTCTCAAATTCCAATTTCACATTGTTCAACAGGCAGTCAGTTTTGATTTCTTGCAATCCATGCACTACTGTGTAATCAATCTCTAGCATATCTTCACAATCGATAACAACAATATCAATTAATTCTCCTTCCTTCTCTAGTTTCCTAGAAATACGGTTGCCTATTGTCTCTATACCAAGGAACCACACTCCTCCTCTCAATTGAACAACCAGCTTTCCGTCTACCTTATCTACAAACATCTTCAATCTTGGATTGAATTCTCTGAACAAGACAACGCATATTGATACAATCATGCCGATTAAGATCCCAATCTCGATTTCGTAAAGGCAGCCAACAAATGTTACAATCCAACAGAGTAAGCCGAATTTGTCAAGTTTCCACAGCTTTATAACCAACTGGTAATCAAATAAATTGATAAGTGCAGCAATTATGATGGCAGCCAAGGAAGACATAGGAGTAAAACTAAATGCCGGACTCAGGAACTGGATGACGAGTATCACAAGCACACTAGTGACAACACCTGAAACAGAAAGTCATAGCAGTTATGATTAACAAATTAATTTACAAGCAAAATAGTTTAGTCAAAAAGTAGGCCTAAAGTACAAACGAGAAATTTGAGCAAAGAAGACACAGGATAGAAAGAGTGTCAAACACATTGTACAGTAGTAATGGGTAATAGAATTATTGACAAAAAAGGACGGAAATAATCAATGAAATAGTGAAAGAGCTAATAAATAACGATTCATTAAATGAATAAACAAACAATAATGAAGAAATAACTAAGGGAATAAATTAGATAATATGCGTTAATTACCTACCAGAAAAGTATCTTAATCAACATTTTATGGTTTAACAAGTGAAAAAGAAATCAAATGGTAATGGATTGTTTGGAGGAAATGAGAGAGTAGACAAGTCATGTTGTCAACAATCGATGCTGCAGATTAATTAGTGATCATTTGAAGGCGTCCACGTAAATGAATGAATACATGAGTAAATGAAGGATTGAAGAAATGTGCAAATTGTATGAATGTAAACCTGCTATTGGAGTCTTTGATCCACTGCTACTACTCACAGCTGATCTTGCAAAACATGCTGTCAACGGGATAGCTTTAAAAAATGAGGCAAAGATATTACCAAGGCCTAAAGCAAGGATCTCCTGGAAAGTATCGACTTTGTATCTATTTATACGCCCAAGGGCCTTTGATGCGGCTATACTCTTCAATATGATCATAAGGGGTAGAACAGCGATACCAGAACCAAATCCATTAAATATTTGTCCAATGCTGACTGTTTCATTGGCACTGATCTTAACAGCTTTAAGTGGAAACTAAAAAAAGAAGTCAAATTTCAGATTCAGTACTACTAGGCAAAAATAAACTTAGTTTACAAATATCACAGTGTCTGCTAAAGGTAAATCCGGAGTGTGACAACTAGGAGTGCAAGACAAGTGGTAATGAGTAGCAATCCCATGATGCATTGGCTTTAATATATAGTGACAAGCTGCTATCTCAACACATATGTGTTCTACAAGGATGTGCTCCAAGTTCGATACTTATAAAGATAACTACAACCGTACTGCTCCACTGTTAACCTGAATGCTAAACATCTTACGCCATAACTTGCTGAGGTCTTGCAAGGATCTACTCTTTGTCCATTAATTGTTACAAACACTGTAGGCCAGCCTTTCCATTTCTGGATGAAATACTAAATAATTGAGATCATAACCAAATGCAAGAGTGTTCACGAAAGAAACTAGACCCAATCTTCAAGTGTTGACATGGTGCACATTATAATTCAATTACTTCGAAACAAGAATAAGACTAATAAGAAAGAAAGATTAACTACATAGAGTAAGGAAGAAAAGTAAAAGTTACACATACCTCAGGAGTAGGCAAACCTTCGGGGATTTTTCCCACAGTCCGGAACGCATCGCCTTCACCACACACCGAGAATATGTACGATACTAAAATGGCCAGAATCGCTATTAATGCATTTCTTCCAATTGCGATTATTCGAATGGCCTTGCGGAGGACTTTTCGCCAACTTGGAACAGTATCATTAGGGTTTTGCTTCTGTTGCGAAACATGTCGCAACACAAGGAGGAAAACCAAACAGAGCAGTCCCATTGTGATGTCGCCAGGTTTCGTATTCTGCAAATTCTCAAAGAAATGTTTCACTTGCAACACGAATTGCCTCTTCGACTTGCTGAGACCGAAAAGGAAGCGAAGCTGACTGACTGTTATGATAAGGCACGACGCAGAGATGAACCCACTCATTACCGGGTAGGACAGTAGACGGACAATAAAGCTGAGTTGGCAAAGGGCGATAAATACCACGACAATACCAGACAGAAATGTCAATGCGGCGATAATACTTGGGTTTGACTTCTCCGTTGCTGAATACTGTTTGGCAAGTAATGCAGTGATGACACTTGCTCCTATGCTTAGGTCTTTCGATGTACCAAGAAACAAATAAACAAACATGGCGGGAAATGAGGAGTACAATCCATATTGGGGAGGTAACCCAGCAACAACTGCATGTGCAAGGGATTGTGGGATTATCATTACAGCAACTGCAAAACCAGCAATGAAATCATTTCGAAAGGAAGAAAGTCTATACTTTGGCAACCAATCAATAATTGGGAAACAGCTTTTGATTTTACTGGCATTGCAATTTTGACTGCATATTTTACGAAGTGACTCCATTTCTGATAGGCACAAGAGGCAGTTTCTGCAGTGAGATAATGGAAGCCATATTGTAATTTACAGACAAAAAATGATACTTTTGAGGAGATGAATGAATATATAAAGCAGAAAATTCAAGACATAAAAGTTCTATCAGCTCCTAGACTGATAATACCCAGAAGGAATGTTTCCCTAAAGTAAATTAAATTTTTTATTTATCCATGTGAATAGCACAAGTCCATTTTACTAGGATACTTTTGAGGAGATAGAAAATGAATGAATATGTAATGTCGAAAACTCAAGAAATATGAATTCTATTAGCTCCTAGTGTAAATTATAATGGCCTAGCCTTTTGCCACTCTCGTGGTATCATCATCATCATCATCTGTTCTACTCTGTTATCCCATTTCACCCCTTGCGGGGCCTGGGATGACCCCAAGGTCAGTGATCGCCTACAACTTGTTTAGAAGAAATGATTGAATCGGCTACACTCAATCCAATATGTTACCCAAACAGCTACTTAGCAGAACTGCAGCCTGAAGGTATTGAGCCTAATTTTCATTGAAGGGGCCTGGTTGGATAGTTTGCCACAGGTCATCAATATCTGCCCTAATTCTTTATCTTTGCGAAATGAACTGCTATCAATGTAAATGTAGTGTCTCTCTGTGCCTGCTCACAACCACGAGGAGGCCTCCAACCATGGGCTAGCTATTATCATCATCATCATCATCACCATCACCATCATCATCATCACCATCATCATCATAATCTTCATCATCAGGCTCAAAATAAATGTTGAGCCCAAGAAATCTGCTATATCTGGGGCTAATTGAACCTTACTCTAGACTCTGTTGTTCAGTCTGAGGGTCTTGTGGTACAGGCACA
The DNA here is from genome assembly GCA_964019165.1 of Mastigias papua. Lineage (NCBI taxonomy): Eukaryota > Metazoa > Cnidaria > Scyphozoa > Rhizostomeae > Mastigiidae > Mastigias > Mastigias papua. Next base: position 11,677,954 of record OZ025285.1, on the reverse strand, counting down.
AAACAAAAAATTGAAAAATAGCAAAACAGGGCTGTAAAGATCATAACCAATAGGCCATATATCGCACCAACTGGTGCTTTACTGAAACACCTAGTATTCAAGATATGATACCGGAGGAATCAGTAGGAATTATATATAAGTCAATCAATGATCAAGCACCTGAATATTTATCGGTTCTGTTTACTAGAGGTTCTACTACGACAATCGGAACACTATGTAATGCAAAATCGAATCCAAGGCCCCCGCGATTACACAGCGTAGGGGTCAAAGTTGTTTTGCCTTCAGAGGGGCTGTGCTCTTGAGTAACCGAGGAGGGTCATGGCACACACAGATATGAGAGCGGCGCAGGGCTATATACTGACAAACATGACACACGAGATTGTTGTTTTTGAAACTATTCTGCACGCGGTAGCGACGGTGCCACGAGGGGGACTGATCGGGCATTGGGGAGGTTGGGGGTTTCTCGTAAGATATAAGTCATTGTTTTGTCGTAATATTGCCATTTTGCATAGCTTTTGTCACCCTCTAGCTGCATAATTTAATACACGCTGTCTAAAGGGCGTTGTCAAAAGGGCGTTGCTCTTCAAGATCCCCCTTCCCTGTCTGCGGTGATTGGCACTGCTTTTCGCACAAGAAGAAATATGCGTGCATGCTCTGTGCCACCGTACATGCACGCGTGCATGCGCAGTCAGTTGTCGATATAGTAACTACACGCATGCACGCGAGGTTTCTTCACCGGCGGAGGTCTCGTCAAAGCTGCCATACTCGAGACTGGCCCACGCGTGAGTGATTTGATTAACATTGTGCTTCTTGATTTCAAATCATTGCCCGATTTCAAATAAAGCAAAGTATAATTACCTTGTGAAGTTATTGGTGCCCTCAGATTTCTGCAGTGCTTGCCCATAATATCTCTATGGGCACCACTCGTCTCGCTTTTGAATTCCAGACAGAACAGTAGGCCGTACATCTTAGTTAAAACAATGCTAATTTGCCCGAGTCAAGTAATTCACTACCTTCTCCGCCAGTACGTGGAGCAAGGCCTGGGGTGCTACAGCAAACACTTCTGCCTGTTTTAAAGAGCCCTTCAAAATACATTTGGCTTGGGATTCTCTTCTTTTCCAATATTCATAGCCTCAATGTCGTTTCAAAACCAACGTAGTCCTACCTCTAAGAGCGACCCCCGTGACAACGTGCTACACACCCGAATCATAACGAAAACGTCGCTTGAAATCAACTTACTCAGGTATGTTTTCAGGTGTGAACGACTACAGGCAACAAAGTATTAAGAAAAAACACGCAGTACGCCTAGAAGACAACAATTATTTGCAAACGTTCGTAAATGATCTAATGGATCTACTTTTAATATGCTTTAAGCCAACAAATAACGAACTGTGGTACTTGGTCCTTTCACCCTAGTAACCCATGACCTCAACGCAGTGAAACGTATTTTGACGTAAGTACACACTGCAACAAGTAAAAATCATCTAAAGATTAATAATGAGTATGTCTAGCATATGACTTGACAAAGCGGGATGGAAAATATTAAAAACATCAGTTTGGTTTATCTTGTGCATACAAACCAGTGGACTTATAAATATCAGAATAAAAAACACAAGCACCGCGGTTACTTACACACTGTTCAATGTTCACGTAAATCGCAAATGAAAACGATTGAATCCATGTGTCAAGATCATCCAAACTAGTTCAGTCTCGTTTGATTGCAAATAGCAGTCTGGTTATTGGGGCACTCTTGGTACAAATTGGGACGTGCTATGAACAAAACAAAAGATCACGGAGCCATGGCCGTTGTGTATTCATCGGTGATTAATCAAAAACAGAGCGCCACCTGTTTGCAAGGGATATAAAACTGATATTTCAATGGCCTGGGGACAATTGTGATGTAATCATATTCTTCATATATCGACATGGTATTCGTATAGGCCATTTTGACGTCAATGGGTGGGGGGAGCGGGGTCAAAAGCCATGACACTACAAACATATTTTTTACACAATCTGCATATCACAGACTACGAAGTGGGGATAATGTCCTGAGAAGATATTGCCTCATTGGTGACCGTCCTTCCAGCTCCATTTCTAGATTTCGAATGGCCTAAGTCCAAATGTTTCGTGAAGAAGTTCGTTGTTGTTGTTGTCAAATATATATATTTCATATTTGATTTCTTTAGGGAGGGTTGCCCTTCAACGGAAGTTGTTTTTCAAGGGGTCCTCCAAAAAAAAGAAAAAAATTTAAGGAAATAGTCAACCCTGTATTGATTTTTTGAAACCACCCAGGGAGGATGCCGACTTAGACTCAGCAGGAAGACTATTCCATAGTTTAGCTCCCCGGAAAGAAAAACATTTTTGTCCATTTGCTGGACTTTTCTTTGGCAACCTTAAATCAGTCTCAGTGTTCCGGAGGCTGCGGGAGGAGCATGCTGAGTTTTTGGTGAAGAGGTTACACAAGTATTGAGGAGCCAAATCATTGAGTGACTTGAAGACCATTGTTTTGATTTCATTGTTCTTATTTTTTTGGGCAAATCTCAGCCTGATGTTCCTTATAAAGGTTGTTCTTATAAAAAAAGGGTGCAGGTGATATGCTTACTTCATAGCATCATGTGCTTGTATGTCCATTTTCAGTTTTTCATGGTCCGACGCTAAAACTAGGGATGGGGGTCCGAAAGTTAGCGCTAAAATGACACCAAGTGAACACCAAGCGAACACCAAACGTATAGATGAAGACTCCTTATTTACTATCATAAGTTATCAGCATCATTCTAGTTAGTGATTAAAAGTATGGGGGGGGGGGCAAACTCGAAAAAAGATCCCAAGCGCTAACATATCAATTTCAAAATCTCAAAGAATCCATTTTCCGGCCATGTCAAGACAAGAAGGCATAATAACCTTTCGGAAGCTAGACTTCTTTTTTGAATCATGACGGATGGAGATGCTTACTGGCGAGGGGGGAGAGGGGCGTGAATGATCTGTAGGCTCAGGTCCAGGTCTTTAATTTGAAAAAATTCTAGCCCACCAGCTATAGACGTATGTTATTGACGGAATCTATGCTGAATTCTTCCAATCAACAATGCATCCGTAGCTCTGAATTCCGGTGAGCTGTCTGGTCAAGACCAGCGCAGTATCCATGCTGACATCATTTCTTTCATTACCGTAAATCCTCGAATTAGCCCCCCCCTCGAATAAGCCCCCCTCGAATAAGCCCCCATGCTAGAACTTCAAATTGTTAATAAGCCCCCCCCTCGAATAAGCCCCCACCCCTGATGATGAAGAAGACTTTCATAAAGACTAATGCTTAAATTTATACTGTTCTTGCAATAGTATGGAGAAAAGGAGCTTTGACAATGAGCTTTTCATACGGCATTTGTCAAATAATTTTATAAGCCCCCCTCGAATAAGCCCCCCCTCGAATAAGCCCCCACCCAAAAAGCATCAAAAATAAATAAGCCCCCAGGGGGCTAATTCGAGGATTTACGGTAAGAGTTTTAAACACGGGAGATCAGCAACAACTCTGCTATACACAATATCATAGGATTCGAATGGCGGCTGTGGACTCGTTGATCTAAATAAAATACGAAAACACAAATCAAAACAGTAACCTTTTTGTTCCTATAATAACATGTGGAACAAATAAAGTTCCTCTTCCATTAAACTGATGTCTCATGAATGAGCCTTTTGCATTCATCAAAGCCAAAATGCTCACAGTCTCCTACCACAATTCCGTTCTTTCTCAGGATATCATTCATTTTCTGACTATCAACATTTATTAACGTAACTTTCAGTCCACTCATTTCCAACTCTAAGATTTTCTGTTTTAGTTTCACAGCAAAAGTTAAGTCTATATCATTCGATTTCGAACAATCTAACTGGACTTCTAAACATTCACAGCTTGATATATCCTTCGATTTTGCACTGTTCAATAATCTCTGAAGTTCTGTCGTGACTGTATCTGAACTCGAGAACCACATGGGGCCATTTACTTGTAGTCTCGTAATGGAGGTGGTTATATGTTTTACAGTTATTTCGGGCTTCGTTATCTTGAACATCAAAACACACAAACTAACCGCGGTCCCGATGATTATTCCGAACTCCATCTCATAGAAGGACGCTCCGAATGCAGCCAAATAAGGCAAAAGCTCCACGCGGTCTCTGTCCCATAATATTTTTGGTAGCTTGAGATCTATCATTGGCAGAACAGAGGATATAACCATAGCTGAAAGTACAGTGACTGGAATGTACTGGAAGGCTGATGTGATGAATTGTAGTGCCAAAATAACAAGGCCAGCCGTTACAATACCTGATGAAGAATGATGAAACTACCATTATACTAAGTCATGAGTAGGTGTGCGCGTGTGCGTGCACGTGTGTGGGTTTGCTTTATCTCCAAAAGTTATAAGTGTGTGCACTCAAAAGTATAAGTGTGTGTGTGTGTGTGTGTATGTGTGTGTGTGTGTGTGTGTGTGTGTGTGTGTGTGTGTGTGTGTGTGTGTGTGTGTGTGTGTGTGTGTGTGTGTGTGTGTGTGTGTGTGTGTGTGGGGGGGGGGGGCGGGAGTTGCTCTTGCTCAACAGTTATAAATAGTTACGTGATACCACCAAGCTACTCTTTTCATCGAATATCGCTCCAATTCATAGATTAAGTCCACAAAAACTAAAAGGTCACGAAAAGTTTGAGGCTAGTGCTGACGGAAACTTTTGCATTTATCGTTCCCCATGATATTTCATTTCAAAATATTGGTAAACAGGCTACAGATTTTTGTATTAATGTATAAAGATACATTTCCACACGGATAGAAATGATCCCAGACTGATATGCAGTAATAAATCAAAATCCTAAAGTTTCAAATAGAATAAATTCCTCCTCCCCCACTTAGCCCCTAGTTTTACATACCTGACATGGGCGAAACAGCTCCACTTATATTGTTCACAGCAGATCTTGCAAAACTGCCCGCAGTCGTGAACGCACCAAAAAACGACGCGAATATGTTGCTGACACCTACCGCCACGAGCTCCTGAGACGCATCGACCTCGTACCCGCTGCGCATGGCTAACGCCTTTGCCACTGCGATGCTCTCTATGTATACAACCAACGGAACAATGCCAAGACCAGCTCCAAATGACGTTATTGAATCTGCAACTGTTAAAGTTCTGTTTGATGCTAATCTAACCGGCCGCAATGCATTCTGTGAAAAAGATGTTGCAACAAGTGACAATGAGAAACAGCTACACCAAGCAATAACGATGGCTTCCTCTAGCTCCATTCAATGATATTGTTAAATATTTCGCAGCACAGAAAGCACACTCGAGTCCCTTATCGTAAGATGCACACTTCATTTAAACATTTATTCTATGAGAAGAATTATCTCTAAGATTCCTTAATGAAGGGGCTGAACTTCAACAGTTGGATTTCACTCTTCACTTCATGTCAAGTTCATGTTTTGCTCATTTCATGTTATTAATATTTAAAGTTGGTATTTACAACAGTAATTAAAACAGACAACTGTAAATCAAAGCAATGAATTACAAAAATATATTTTATACAAAAACTAGCCAAAAGTGCTGGCTCTAACTCTTTTTGCTTGCATAAGACTAGGCTTTGAGTCTTGGTGTAAACTGATTCCAAAACACTTAAATGAAAGGATGATCTTGCTTGCCCATTGATCAGAAAATTATCATCTGTATCTGCATTCTGGATTTGTAATAAGATGTTGTCCTATGGCCGAATCACAATTCATTTTAAGATTATTGTTTCTGCACACACGAGGTGGTTGTTCTCTTACTGCATTGCTTTTCATACTGATACTCGTAGGAACATGTTGTTTTATTCTGTCTGCTAGTCTCTACGTAGTACGTCCTACGGACCGAGCTTCAAATCTGCACGAAAATTCATAAACTACACAACTTTTTTGAGTGGTAGGAAAGCCACCTTTTTTAGCAGATGGTAGCATGACCCTAGTGTTATAAACCGCACGGGGCTTCACAGCATAGAAACAAGACGTAATGGCTTTATTAATTTGGTTTTCAAATTTTGATGAGACATCTCCAATCCAGGCAATTTTAGGCATTGTTTATTTGTATTCTTATGTTCTGTGTAATGGGCACAGGGTTGCTATGTAATTCCATGCTCCCTGTGGTATCGTTTCTGTAGCTGTCTGTTTTGTAAATATTTATACGAATAAAAAAATATTGTCTACCTCTACTTCAGGAAAACCTTTAGGAAGTGGCCCCGCAATCTTGAATGTCGTCTTATTGCCATGGGCGAGAACAACATACGAAATTATCGTGGTTAATATCACAACCAATGCACTCCTTGTAATGTTCAGGAGTTTTATCGCTCTCTTCAGTAACAAGGGCCAATCGTTGGGGGAGCGCATTCCGTCCACATGTTTCGCAAGCATTCCAATCGACATCAAAATCAAGAGGCAAGTGACCCCGAGTGTTGCATCCCCCGCCCGGGTTTCTTTAATATTTCTAAATATGTGCACTAATCGCTGAATAACGTGACGAGGCCCCGGGGGAAGGCCTAACAAATCTTGCAGTTGGTTAATCGAAATACCAAGTGCAGCCGCCGCTATGAAACCACCAAAAACTGGAATCGAAATAAACCGTACAACAAAACCAAGGTTTAGGAATCCAGCTACGGTTAATATGGTACCGCTAAAGAAGGCCAGGCATGATGCAACGTCCGGGTTTTGATAATTGTTATACCGGTTAGCAACCAGAGCACTTATCACGGTCGGGCCTACGTTCAAGTCCTTACATGTGCCAAAAAAGAGGTAGATGAAGGGGCCTGGGAAAGATGAGTATAGGCCGTAGTGAGGTGGCAAGCCAGCAACTGTTGCAATAGCAAGAGATTGTGGAACAAGCATCATGCCAACAGCTAGGCCAGCAATTATGTCACCAAACAGCATTCGGAGAGTATAGGACGGCAACCATGTTATGACGGGCAATCTATGTCTAACTGCACTGCGAAGGTAGTTCCTTGCAGTTTGCCAAAGAAGCATCGCTCCACTTGAAGGTTAAAGATCAAACAAGAAGTGGACAGTTGGTTTTGTGAGGATGAATTTAAGACCATTAAATTGTGCTGTTTTTCGCTCAAGAAGTGAACAGTTTGAGACCAGCTGCAATGCCTTGACAAGATAACACCTGCAAAAGAATTGAATATTAGCTTAGGGTAGAGCTAACAAAGTACACTTTGATTTCATTCGATTGCAGGTGCGCTGTCGAGACACTAGCCATGGATTAGCGATCATTTAGAGTATAATTTACTCTGCAAATGTTTTTCAAATAGCATATAAGAGATAGTACATAGTACATGACCATTATCATCAAAATCATACTTTGCATTCCATTATTTTCATCACTGCTTTATCATTATTATCATCATCATTATTATCATCATCATCGTTTGTTCGTTCGTTCTCCCGTTACGTCTCGTGCTGGGTCTGGACTGAACCCAAGGTCAGTGATCGCCTACAAATTGTCTAGAAGAGGCGATTGAATCTGCTGCACTCAATCCAATCTGCTACCGCAACAGTTACATAGCAGAACTGCGGCCTGAGGGTGCTGAGCCTGATTTTCATTTAAGGGGCCTGGTTGGATTGGGCTGAAAATCAGCCAAGCAACCAGAGATAGAGGACAGCGCCTGTGGCTATCCCTACCTCAGCACATAAGGAATGCTCAATCTATCACTGAGTTTAAGAAAGAAATTAAAAGCTGGAGTGGCGCTGACTGCACATGTAGACTTTGTAGGACTTTTATTCCACAGCTTGGATATTTGTAATACCATGACAACCGGAGCTCGATTTTCAGATTTTTAATCTGCTCGGATTTTTACAATACTGTGTTTTTTATTCTGCCTTAAAATATTATACCATGTATTTTTTATCTTATTTATTTAAGTTTATGCCATTGTACTTTATATCTCATTTTAGCAGTTGGCTTGGATTAGCATGTATAGTAATGTTTTTAATATTTATTGTACATAGTTATGTAGCGCCAACTTTAAATAAATTGAATAATAATAATAATAATAATAACCCTCATGAACAAAATCAATAAAAGAAATGTCTCATTCCTTGGCCATGTTGCAAGAAGCAAAGGGTTAGGTAATGACATTCTTTCTGGAATGGTGGGTGGCAAAAGAAGAAGGGGGAGACCTAGAAGGAAACTGGAGGGCGATGTTCACAAAATCCTTGGAATTTCAATGGCCGAGCTGCTTCAGAATGCGCGGGACAGAGACTCCTGGCGGACAACCATTGAGAGTGCCACGGCGAATCATTCCTGACCCTTCCGTTCATGATGATGATGATGGGCCTGGTTGGACAGTTTGCCACAGGTCATCAACATCTGCCCCAATTCTGAATCTTCGCGAAATGAATCGCTATCACCTTAAGGGCAGTGTCTCTCTGTGCCCGCTTGCCACAACGAGGTTTCCAACCATGGGCTAGCATCATCATCATTATCACCATCATCATAATCATAATCATTATAATCATACTTAAAATACTAATGGAAACTCCATTTCATTGAAAATATTTCCTACATACAGTTGTAACCTCACTAACTAATAGGTAGTTTACAATTGACTACTTGGTTTGATAACAACACTAATGACAGATTAATAAGAACAAAAATAATGATGATTAATGTAAGTCAATAAGAAAGGAGCTCAAGACTTAACCACTCTTTGTTACGTTTGCAGAAGATGTAGTAAGAGTTCTGATTACGATGGTAGTCATCTTTCTAATTATGTAGTTTTTGGTAGTATTATCAGACTGTAAGGCTGTCAGTATGTCAAGGAAGTCTTATGTACACTTATCAAATACACCTAAAGCACTCATCGACAGGTTTATAAGCCTAATGTTTTTATACTTACTAGATTGTTGCTGTACCAAGCCCCTATACTTTTGTACTTTTCTTTCGGCATAATAAAAGCAATACTAAGAATAATCATCATCATTATGATCACCATCATAGTTTAACTAATGTACTAAATCAAAATAAGACACTTCTAGGCCTACAACGGATCTGAAGTGGAGTAAACACTTCTACTTTCAGAGTTAATAAATGCAGAAAACTATATTAATTATTATTGATGCACGTGCTCGAAGCACTGAGCATAGTTTATGGTGATATTATCATTGATGATAAAAATAAAAACGTCCGGGCTAAACGTGATTCAAAACTAAGACGTGCTTAGTATTGCATCTCGCGTAAACAAACGTGTTGTCCTAAATGGGGCCTAGTTTGTCACGATCTAAAGGGATCACCACTTTTCAGCATGAAACATGCATGTTCTGTTCATATTCGAATCAATTCTTACTTTGTAAGGCAAACGAAGCTTTCGACAACTTTTCCTGGGGTCTTGCTACAAATATGTCAGGAGAATTCCATGTAATACTTATATCTGCACAATAGATGCAAGTGTTATCATTTTGAAGGCAGCTCGTCAACCAAAACAAAACAAGCAAATTATATCCAGGATGCATTTCCATTCAGTGATATGCCCGTTGAATCATGAAACCAAGCAATAGAATAAAATATTTTTATCTGCTCATCAACAAACGCACCGGCTTACCTTAATTTCGTATGAGCTTTGAATATCTACTTCCTAGCTCCAACTTTTGCCGCTTACCACCATAACCCATCATGCAAGACACCATTTAGTAGCTTCACATAGCCAGCGGAAGTGTTCTATCAAACAATTTCAAGTACAAACAATGGGATTTGTCTCGATTGTTCTCTACGGCCAACCACGACAACAGAATTAATACTACAGAGGCCATTGGCTCGAAACATGTTAAATGTAGTTAGTACAAACCTTTTTTATAAGAATACCTAATTCATAGTCCAAGAACATCTAACCTCAAATTTTCTGAAATTAAAGAATACTATACGAATAATGCAAGGCTCAAGCTTAATAACGGTTTAGATTTTTGGTTATTTGAGTATTATAGAAAACAAAACAAGAGTGCGCTTTCCTCATTGTCTAAATCTCGTTACCCTATGATGCGAATCAGCAACTTTTCAGGGAGTGTCAGTCACACACTTTCTATTCTAGGAATGTAGTCTTTTTACGAGAATTACTGTTCGAAATCGCCAAAACTTGAGAATAATTTAGGAGTATTGTTAGGCTCAAAATAGGAAAAATTAAAAAAAAATATCGAGGCTCAGTAAAAAATTAAGTATTGTTATAAAGTTTGCAGCAGCAAGGTTTCTTGTAGATGTATCAGATGTATACATCTATTTTAATAATTAACCACAGAGCAAGGACGACGATAAAGAAAATCATTTTACGGTTGATGTTAATCGACCATTCACTTTTCCTAAATTACATAGACATTAAGACATATCCAGAAAGAAACATCCATGATACAAACGTTTCATACCATTTCCAAGGTCCATCATCAGTGTAAAAATCAAGGCGTGTTAAGCTCATTTGTTGAGGAGCCTAGAGGAAGATGGTGACCAACAATTACGGAAATTGCTCTACTAAGGACAAAATCTTCACGGGAATTGGAATTTCTAATACTTGTTTGACTGTAAAAAGTAGGGCACTAAGAAACCAGCTCCATTGTTTGCAGCAATATTCACATGGACTATCTGCAATCCATATACGAACTGCTTTTGATCAACGATTCATAGCAAAATTCCGAACAAAAACTTTTTTCTGCTTCTGATCTTTATCAGGGCTAAATGTGCAGCTAACGATAACTAGCTGTTTGTTAAGGATTTTTCAGTACTACAATGTGGTCAAAAAGAGGTCCAAAAAGAAGGAACCAACTGCAGAATGAGCCAAGACAATAGACGCAGGGTACTACAATGTGACAGGAATATAAATTTCAGATTAGCTATGTGTAGAAAATTTAAAATGCAAAATCACTAAATCACAAAGTGTAACCTCAGTACAACCTATGCATTACACAACCAATCAAAGGAGGGTACTGTAGGCATTTTAGGCAATAGTCGCGTTGCCCATGTATACACAACGAGGGTCGACGTGGCCGTAATGGAAACGTAACAGCACAGGTTGTACTGCTGTCTCTGTCTAGACAAACATTTCAAAATTAATCAACTGCGTTACATAACAGTCAAGAATATTTACAATTATCCAACAAACTCATAAATGTAAATTTGATGCGAAAAGGCTGCATCGAATATGGCTCAACTTTTCTGGAATAGACTGCCTGCAGACGGATCTGTCCTATTTATATTTACACCTAGGCCTAACAGTTCGGCAAATATTCAAAAAGAGAGAATGGGACCTTATCGAATCATAAGCATCGAAGCTAAAAGTGCTGGGGAGAGAGTTGGAGGTAATTCACAATTTTGTTTGCAACGAGGGTTAAGCACAGGGAAATGATAGCAACAACGGCAAAACACAGCTTGTGAAAAATTGCTGTATACATCATGGGAAAATAGAGAACAAAGAACAAAGGTTAATGGGGAACAATTTGGTCGTCTGATGCCATTGACATGCAACCTTTAAACATGAAAACTGATTTCTAAATGCTAGAATTATCATGAGAGTGAATGGTAAAAATATTGTGTTAAAAAGGTGTGAAAATCTTGGAAACAAATTCCATGTCGCAAAAGATTGATACAATATTGATATCTACAACTGATTCGGATCAGAGTTGCCACATCTCCAATTCTAATATTGTGTAGGAGATGAAAGACCACAGAAGTGCAAGTGTGTGCACTGTGAGAAGTCTTGAATGGCATAAATCCCCGAATTACCCACCTCCTTGAAAAAGTTCCCATTCGAATAAGCTGTCACTCTAGAACCAAAAATTGTCAATAAGCCCCCACGAATGAGTCCTTATCAAGAAAGATGATGAAGACATTGTTATAGACTATTGGTTCCCAAATTGGGGTCCACCTGTGATCCCTTAGGGGACTGCAAAGGGTTTCTGAGGGGCCACAAGAGGTTGCCACCATATACTCTAACAGCTGTATTATTACACTGTATCACTGTTAATATATGTACACGAGAAAATGTATTCATCATAACACATAGTTGCCCCACCAGGGACCCGGATTCAAAAAAGTATGCTGCGAGGGACCGCCATGCAAAATAATTTGAAACGTTTGGGAACCACTGTAGTATAGACAAAAACTTGTGTTTAGAGCATTCTTTTTATATTGTGAACAAATGAGCTTTCAAAATGAATCTGTTTATGTGGGATGTTTCAGAACATTTTATAAGCCCCTTCGTATGAGTCCCCCTCCTCAATGCAGCTCTGGTGGAAAGTATACAGTATAATTGAAGGATGTAGCGCAGAATGGTTTCTTTACAACGCTGCTGGAGAAACCGATGGATAAAACAAAACTAAGCCAGTTGTCGAAGCTTAGCAATAATGCGCTGCTTGTTGACAAACAAGAAATTTGTCTATATGAATATATACATTACGCAGGTAAACACTATGCTTTCTTGTATGACAAATTCATCTTTACAAGACGCATGCTTTTTTTAGAAAATTTAAAACCCTAGAACTATGAAAAGTAATCGAACGATAGTTAAAATAAATATTGATATCATTACATAAAACAATTAATCAAAATAATATAGAATTCATAGAATAATGAAATCTTGATATTGACAAACCCCACAAAGAATTCTGATTGCTCCTACCTGTCAATTTGCACAGATCTAAGTGTAATAATTCAAACATATCCTTTTGAATTGCGTTATATTCAAGTATACTGGGTTCCTAGAGCCAGTGAGATTTCAGGCTGTACTAATAGGCAACCACAGCCAAAACTCTGAATCGACTGGCAAAAATCGCTACCAGAGAATTAAAACAACCGATAAAAAAATGGACGAATTATTTACAACGGAACATGGGATGGCCGCTTCAAATTGAGTAGTTGACACATATTTCTCACAGTTAGGGTCAAACTTTGAAAAAATTAACACGTTTGAACTTCAAATGAAAAGTCTGTGAACTTCTAAAACCACAGCTTCAATAGCTTGGTTGGAATATTTCAAATAAATGCCTTTTCATGAGTGCACACTTATATCAGCTGATGCAGTAGGCTATTTATCATTTTCACAACACCCTTCATCATCTAACCTAACTCGTTATTTCCCTCCTTGTAAAACCAAGACCACTACAGTAAATACAGCGCAATGATTAATGCCAACCAACTTCAAATAGCCTTAACTGACCTTCGGACATGTCCATAATCTTAACCAGCAGGTCCAAGTTGCACCAGAAGCGGATGGGACATTACATTTGCATCCCATCTCAGATGCAGAAACGGAATATACCTCAATTCCTGCTGGCAAGGTTGCATGGCACAATACCCCAACAACTATTCGGCTCTACGAAGAAAGTATCAACAATATAGAGCAAACAATATACAATAAATACAATACAGTAAAAAAATACGATAAACATAACTTACAGAATGTATAAAACTCATGAAAGAAAGAATATTACCATATGCCACAAAAGGAGCCTCCTTACTAAACTGAAAAGAAAGGGACATTTAAAACTACTCACAAGTAGCGGCAACTGCCTTGCTGCCATAGGTTCTGTTGTATTTAAAACAATGAAACAGAAAGCAAAAATGGCCCTAAAATAGGATACTAATGAAGGCTTTGAAAATAATTACGGGGAAAAACAGCAAAGCTGACTTACTACGTTGTCATAATTCAAAGAGGCACGGACAGATGTCGATGAAGTAGTTTGTGTAGAGCTACTCTTCTCTCTGCAGCCTGTCAAATTTCCCGGACCAGCTGGGCCAATAGGGCCCTGAGGTCCAGGCGTCAAACTAATATTTCGTATCTATAATGAAAAAGAAGCAAATGATGAAAAGAAATTGGAAAAGACAAGAAACATAAAACAAGACACACATTACTTTCAAGCACAACCTGCTTTCCAAGCGGCCACAGGAGAAAGTCCATCAAATTAAACTCTAAAGCTTTTGAGATGGACAATTCTGAGCGCCATAAGTCCTCTAAATAGACAGATGTAAAATTTCTGTGAATGTGCGTCAATATGCAAGGCGGTAAGGTAAGACCGCTTGCTGCTGTTCATGTCCTTACCAACAGGTATTATGGAATTATGCAAATGTCCCTATCAGATTTGCACACAAAGGCTTTATTTAGCCTACGAAGAACCTAAGTCAACTTCTGCAGATTGTGCAAGAGCACAAAATGCATTTAATACGCAAAAATATGCGGCTCTCAATTGCATTCGAGAGGTAAATCAGGCAAATAAGCAAATGTAGAGGATATAGATGATGGCATACGATGCAAAACGCCGTTAAGTTGCAATTTAATTTGATGAGGGGGAATCCGTTTAACTTGAATTCGTTAAGGGGCTTGCAGCACAAAAGAGGCTAGGAAACTGAGACTTGATGACTTGTGGCTAGAAAAAGATGACGCGTGATGTATTTACCATATGAAGGATTGATTGGTTGACATTTGAAACTTGAGAAAATAAAGTTTGATCATCTGTCTGAAGCATGGCCACTTTCGTGTTGATCTGACAAATAAAAATTAGTCATTTTTACCATTTATCACCATTACTAATGTTACGCGCATTTTAGGAGGGTATCCCTTAAGGCAGAGCTGTTTCACAAGGGATCCCCATGTTACTTACACAATATACACACAACCATAAGAGATAACACATATATAATAAGATATGACAAAAAAATCAACATACTTAAAGAGAAATGGAGAAAAAATTGCTAAGTCTAAATCGACACGCATAGAGGCAGCAAAAAACATGCAATAACTGGTTCAAAGATCATGCTTTGAGGTTGTATTGGGTGATCAGTAAAACATGAAAGTCGCCACTTTCCTCCGCTTCAAAATGAGGCAATGTCGAAGCGACGCAGCGAAATGAACTGAGACGGAAATAGGGGTGCAAGTATATAGTAAAGTTAAAAAATGGAGAAAAAGGAGAGAAAAGGAAGAAGAAGAATGATACAAGATGCAAAAAGAAAAGTTTACATGTTTGTAGGGATGAGCATACACTCAAGATGACGTGAAATAGTAGCAAATACAAAGGAACAGTTTCAAAGTAGCGCAGACAATAACTATGTGTAAATATAAGATCAACAAGATAACTGGATAAGTTGAATGAACTCCATTTTGTATACCAAACTTACAGATGAATTGAGCCGAGCTTCAAGATTATGGATATTTTGATTTGATGCTGTTTGGACAGTTGAAATATCTGCTGTGAGGTTGGCAATCTGAAAATTCAAGATATTCTTCATCATAACTGATGTGATAAGAGACATAAAAAATGGATTTAGATAAATCAGATATCACCTGTTTGGAAAGACTCAGTTACTTTCAGACAGAAGAGGAACGGGTGCACTACTAAGAAATGAACTTGTCCTTGGTTAAGGTACCACAGTTGAAATGCACTAACTCAAACAGTAATAGGAAATGGAAACTTGTTCGAAGAAGCGACTGCTCCAGCTATTGAATATCAGCTGCAAAAGCCAAGATTATTCGAGGTTTGAAATGAGACCAAAGCAAGTGAGAGTACTCACAGATTGTTGTCGAGTCATGGCATTCTCTTTGATTAACTGACTCAAAGCTGAATCGTTGCTTTGTCTAAACTGGCTCTCTTCTACTATCATACTCTGGATACTGTCTAGTCTGCTGGTTTGATTCAAACCTTGCATAGTTGAAAGCACGACTTGAAGTCTCTTATCTATTTCCTCAATATTTGCAGCCAATGACTGTGTGGATGAAGTGGTGGTGTTCTTCAGAGCATCGTGAAGGGCACGCAGTTGCAAAAGCTAAAAATATAAGCATCAATATATATATATATATATATATATATATATATATATATATATATATATATATATATATATATATATATATATATATATATATATATATATATATATATATATATATATATATATATATATATATATATATATAAAACACAATTATCGTTTAAAGGTCAATAAAAGAGCAGCAAGTGTTTGAAAGCAGGAAAAAACCTGTGATTTCAGTAAGCTCTTAAACATGCTGAACGTGAAATTGCTGATAAAGCTACCCAGGCACGACGATGTGTAATATATATATGGAAAAGGTTGATCGAACGCTGTCAAAGATTTCAATTTTACGTACAGTTTGATTATGAGAACTAGTCTTCCTTTCCTCATTGTTCAGACGTGTTTCGTAGCTTTTCACCTAAGATACGACAACAAACAGTCAAAGAGGATTAATTTACACTAGTCTACAGCCATGTGAAACATTCATGAGAAAAATGAATCTTCTGAAGAGGACAAAAAGCTAGCAAGGAGACAAAAGTCAAGATAGGGTCACTAATACATGGAAGGGGATTCGCAAATGCTTTGCAAGGGGAGCCACAAATGCTTTGCAAGGGGAGCCACAAATGCTTCGAAGGGAGCCACAAATGCTATGAAGGGGATTCACAAATGCTTTGAAGGGGGCGACAAATGCTTTCCAAGGGGCTACAAATCCTTGAAATGGACCACTAGCTCTTGGAAGGAGCCAAAATGCATATGCAAAGGTGAACAGAAGAGACTCTATGAATAAAAATGCTTGTAGTGCTGATTTCAAACTAAGAAGATCAGTACCTAGCGGTCCCCTTTACACAAAAGAGCTATTCTTGTCAAGGGTATCAGAAACAATGTTGTGAAATGGAACAAAATCAATTTGTTTCAAAATCATTGGGTGGTACCGGTGAGGGGGACAGGTGAGGACAACCAAAATCTTTCAAAGACAGGAGAAGAGGAAAGTCATAAAAACTTTTGGGGAGATAGGGAAAATTACCAGATTTCAAAGGGAGACAAGAAAGGATGTTTAAAAAATTGATAGCTACCGTTTGATTCAAGGCTCGATTTTTAGCTTGTTCCAATTCCAAAGCTTCTTTAAGTGAATTGATCTAAAACATATTAAAGATTCCTTATAAAATACATAGCTATCACAGCATAAAAATCACTTGATAAAAACTACAAAGAATGCATAACAAAACATTGAAGTTACTGATCAATATATCTAGCTGCTAGCAGCGTATTGAATACTAGAGTGAACTTTAACAAATAATTAATAAAGGGTAAACTCAACTACCAATCAAACTCAGAATATCATGGTCATTATAAGTTACCTCAGACTCTATTTATCAAGTGTGTTCTATTACCTTGCGAACGGGCGACAACAAGTCACCAAAGGGTTTAAAGGTGGCCATAAATCTAAGTCCCTGAAGGGGCGTAACTTTGCTAAAAAATCCTTGCAGTCCATATGGGTGCAGTTTTTTAATCATATCCAAAATGATGTTTGGTTTAATCTTCTGTATGTATCCGACCAAATCTTTGTGATAGTCCCCCCCCCAAAACGCACCAATCACACCATATAATACAACCACCTTATCCTTTTCCCACCTTACTTCATCCCTCAACATAGTATATTCATTTAACTTCTTCCTTCTTTTTAACCTTCTTATCTCCTAGAATTGCTATATCTATGATCCTTACCTCCTTATATCTTTTTCAATTAGTACGATGTCAAGTTTTCTTATTATTTTTGTAATCACTATAGTTATCATAGCTATTATGTGTGAGTATGCAGTAACTAACCCCAATTACTACTGGGGGGTTTACCGTATAGTTTTGCTTTATAAATATATATATATATATATATATATATAAATACATATACATATACATATACATATACATATACATATACATATACATATACATATACATATACATATACATATACATATACATGTCATTCTGATATGTATGTATATTTTTAAGAATATAAGAATGAAAGTTTCCATATTATATATCTTTGTTTCTGTTCACTTGGATGTGTAAAAGTTGATGTATGGAAAGGATTGAGAAAGTTCTCTCAAAGTAAAGGAAATATAAAGAATGTGATGAACTGGTGCTCAACATCGTGCATAATTGGAGGAAGCTATATCTGGAGAAGCATAGTTAAAAAGTCATTGGGACAGTAGATATTAATATTTAACAGACCGCCATCGCTTTAGTATATTTCTGAGAACACGGTAGCACACCACTTTTTAAGCAATCTTTGCATAGCATCTTGGTCAAATAGCAATTATGATATATATCATACGATGAAATTTGAAAAACAACTTGCTACTGATATTAACGTCAACCATAGTATGTCTTTTTACTACAGTAAGCCCGCCAAGCACAAACTACTCTACTGTAAGATTTGGATTTGTAGATGGTAAAGTTGCATCCATTAAACGAAGTTTAACAAGGAGAGTAGAAGCAGTAGTAATTGTTGTTGTTGCTCTGGCCAATTCAATTCAATTTTGGGGCAATCTGTTGCCACATTGGAGTACTAACAGTTCGTCAGATGCAAGTGTCAACGAAAATCACACTACGAATCGCTGCTATATGGATTATACACAACTTCAGTGAATGATTTTGACTGCAGTGAATGGGATTGATTCTTACATTTTTTGGCTGCTAAATGCAAGTTAACAAATATGTTCAGGAACACAGATTTTTGTTTAAATATGTTCAATTTTTAGCGTCTGATTTTAGATAATAGTTTTAGATATTTGTATCCCTTACTTAAAATATAAATTTTCATTATTGCTTTATGCAGATCTCGCATGGAAAACAGTTAAACCAACTGATGCGATGTTACCTGGTTAAATATTAGCATCTATTTATTTATCATTATTTTAAGTTCTTTATCAAGCGGTATAAACAAACCGTGTGGATAATACAAACCGATTTCGGAAACATGTATTACCTTAAACTGTCTTACTCTTATTGTTTCATAACGTAAACCAGGATAAAATTAGTGAAATGAATGCTCAGATCAAACCAACACTTTATTGAATGACATTGATAACGAACAAAGCGATCGTCCCTTACATTTATCAGCTGTGCCGTGTCTTACTACAAATGGCTTAAAGGAAACACTGAGAGGTTAAGTATGGATAAGACCACAGTTGTCACGAAAATTTACTGTCTGGTTGCATAAGACTTTGAGATTTGAATACTTATCCGCGCAATTGATGGCTTTTTGATCAGATGATGCTGCCACGGAGGCGAATATCAAGGATATAGAGACAGTAATGGCTTATTAAGTATCGGTTAACCCCCAGCGGTTCGATAGTCCTCTTTGTCTCAAAGGAAATGTATACCTGACCATCGTCCATGCAAAGCAATTGCCTATCACTCAATCTAAGATATATTGACGTTTTCTCATGGGGCAGCATCGAATGCCTGGCGGCAAAAAGAGGAGACACACTCAGGGTATCCCCAACAAAGTAAATGTACTTCAAATACTTTACATGATCGCAGAATTAATGTCAAAATCCAAATAGATTATATTGCTCATCAGGTGTGATCTAGCTAAAGCTCTCAATGAACCAACAGGTTTGCTCTCTGTGCATGAATTGAAAAGGAAACTCAGAAAGGTGGTCTGCCGCTTCTTTCATTCAAACACTAAATTAGACGTCTCCAAGCGGAACTTGGCATTGTGAAAATCATGTAACCACTATATTCTGATATAGGTACAAACAGGAACGTAACGTAGCGATCGGGGGAGTGCGGTGTGGGTATCACGCCCCCAACTTTATTGAGCATGAGAAGATTCGGGTAAAATTGGGTCACTACATCGTTAAGATTAGGTACACTTCGAAGAATTGAAAGGCCACACACGCCTCCCATCACATGGTTCTCGTGACGACCCTGAATACAAATATCAACGTTGTACCATCGACAAGAAAAGGGCTCGTTCACTATGATACCTAAATACACAGTCATGAGTGCAATGACACTCAATTTGACAAATGTCGCTTGAAATAATTATCACCATTCCGGTTACAAAATATCAGGAAAGAAATATAACTTACAACTTTTTCATTTTCCTTGGTTGAATTTTTCAGGAATACTATCTGCTGTTCCTGGGGGGCCTGTCGAATAAAAGATATACATAAATTCCGATTGATTCAATCCTTGAAATGAAGCTGAACTTCTTTAAATGTGGTTTTTTAACGTTTTCAAAAATGGTCAAATACTAAGTACTTTCAAAACAATTACACATATGAACAGAATTTTTTTTGCTATTCACAAATTCTACAGTTGCAAACCTCTCCAATCCAACTTTTTATCCATCTCTTACGAGAGCAGACAGAGATTGCAGTTTTAACATCCTTCAGACAGTAGTTCTACACTGTTATACCTTTCTTAAAAGATAGTCTTTCACATCAAATACATCCAAACAACTAATCATATACATGGTTTATAAGAAACATAATTGGGTCACCCTTTGCATTGGTTCTGCTGTACTACAGTCTGCTATACTGAACAACTGCTGCTAGGCTTAACGCTTTCCTTTTCCAGGCAAAGCGAAAATGTTAGCAAATTAACTGAACCACAAATATGTACTGTCCATAGAGAACTTTACCATCATGCACTGGTTCATTAGCTATTGACAGGTTCAGTGCTAGATGATATGAGTAGCAATACATTTTTTTATAAGAAACCGTGTAATAGGCCTAGCTCCAAAAGTTCCTTGTTGTTGAACGTCTTCTAACCGCATTTTAGTACTAAAAGTTTCTTAATAATTCCTGCGCATTTAGTGCTACAGATGTTGTCAGTGTCTTGTGTTAATAACGTAAGACGGGGCACTATGGGTATTGCAGGTCTCTATGGAAACCCGCCCATGACCCACTTGGTTCCAGGACTATACACAATTTATGAGAATTCGGCCTCTTAATTCTCGATTGCTTTCAGTATTAAAAATATCCGAAAGTGGAATGCTCTTTAGTGATCAGTGATCAGTGATCAGTGATCAGTGATCACTAAAGAGCTTTCCATTTTCGGCTTCAGTAGTACAACTTTCTTAGATTTTTCGACCTTTGATGTGTAGGTTTGACCTTTGACCTTTTTTGACCTTTTGCTTTTAGGTTTGTTACAAGCGCTTCCTCATAAAAAACGTGTAACTAAAGGACCCAGCAAAACGATTTTGCAAAAGAGAATCGAAGGGTTTAATCTGCTAGGCTTACAATTCGTTGTTTCAATTCAGTAATATTTGATTCGAGTCGCTTCATCCACTCTGAATCTGCCACTCCAGTTGATGCACCAGTTGAGCCTTGCACTGAACCTGCCCAAAAGTGACGAAAACATTTAAGAGACACGGTAATACACACTACAATACTAAAAATAGTCATTTTACTGCTTCTGCAAAGACATGCTTGGGCCTGAAATTGCTCCGTCTTCAGTGCATAGGCAAACCATAGAACTTGTATAGTTAGAATTGTATTTTCTCATACAGTTTGTAGAACTTCTTTCTAACTTAATTTGGTAATGAGTGTTTGCTGAGTCCAAACCGTAAAATAAACCCAAAATACAATCATAAAATAACCATAACTGCATACATTAAGAATTTCAATAAGCAGCACGCTGAAACGTAAGAGAAAAGACTTCTCTGAGACCAAGCGACGAGAAAGTGCTGCTAACTCCAAAACCTCCAAGTTTATGACTTAAATTCTAGTAAATTCAGAGGAAGGATGCAACAGGTGGATCGGTCCGAATGATCATATCAAGGTATGTGAAAATGTGGGAGCTTTGAAACAGAAGTAAAGCTGGAAATAATTTTATGAATACTAAACTACAATAGGCCTATATATACTCCATGTTCTGCAGTTATCTAATTTGTAGTAGGCTTGAATTGGCTCCTATATTTCAGAGGGCTTCTACTGTTAGTAACTACGCAGTTTATCATGTACTGTATATATAAATACACAAAATACAGCTAGAAAGAAATGGAGACAGGTCTGATAAGACACAAAAAGATCCTACAACGTTTCGAAAGCAAAAGTGCCATCTCGTGCTCCTGACGATCCTGTGAAATTTCTTCATGAGATTCCAGGAAGTAGATTTGGCTAGTCTTCTCTCATTGCCCTTAGGCAACGGAAAGCAGAAACGTTTTCAGTTGGGTTTTTCGGTAGTACGTTGTAATAAGTTGGACATATATAGTGGATAAGACGGAGACTATGCTTCTTTCGAAAATACAAAATTAAGGATTAAAACATCAACACGAACAAACAGCTGAATCCGAAACACTTTCAAAGGTAAGTGACAAAAAAGAACCTTAATGAAAGAAGTGATGCAAAGATTTAGAACTCAAGGCTGCCTACACAAAACCAAATCGAAAGCAAAGTTGGGAATGTCTTGCCGACACAAACAAGGCGGGCAATAACAAAGGGCAAGAAGTGGCATGACCGAAGAGCTAATGATCAATTCAAAATTAAATTAACCCAGAATTCTAAAAAACTTTCCTACGCAGTCAAAAATGAATTACGGTACGTGGTTGCTATAACTGGAATCCAAACAACTACCTTCATCCAATACCAACCAATCATGGCACCATACTTATCTACTTATCCTTTCCTATTAGTCCTACCTTGGTAGGTCGTTAACAAGTAGCGGTGTTCCCTTAAATCCTAGACGCGCAATGGCAGGAAAATTTGATTCCGCCGTAATACCTGATATACTTTATAACCAGGTTTTCTAAACAAAATTAGTATTAATATCTAACTATTGGCATCAAATGTGAAATGCGATCGAGTATTCGTATGTAGCTTTGTAGTGTTAGTTGTACTTAGGTATATGTTCAATCTCAGGGTATGTCATGGTATTTTGCTCCCACTGGGTTACGTCTTTGTATTGTAGTCCGGTAGTTGGTAGTGTCTAAGTACTTTGTTATTGTAAGATTTTATATTTGATAAAAAAAATCCAAAAATTAACAAAGCGACACTCTGCGGGGGAGTCAACGTCTCTTTCACCGCAATTGCTAAATTTTGCAATGAAGTAGAAAAGGCATATCTCGTCCACTTGGACGACTTGAAATACCTCATACTTGAACAAAAATCATCAACGCGGATAACTATCAAGTAATGTTTGTTTGTGTGACATGGTATGACATGCATAAGAGCCAATGAGGAGGGATGAATTGAGGAGAGATGATTTTAAGGAGAAAATTTGATAGAATTGTTTGGTTTTTCAATGGCTTGAAATAAACTGACGTAGGTAAAAATAACTACGGTTTTGAAAACAAATGCGCCAGTTTTTACAGCTATGGGAATGATTCCATTTCAAACATATCAAAAGGTAAAAATCGCACGTGGAAGGGCACTTAAATGACATTTCGTACTTCAATGAAAAATATCTCCCGACTGTATCCTTGCCTATCTGCTGGGAAGGAAACAACGAAAGCTAGAACATATCCACTCAAACATCTAAAAGTCTGTTTACATGCAGGCAAGGTCACCCACCTCTATTGCTGTTCGTCGTTGCATTTATATGACTGGTAGGGTCTTCCTAGGGGGGCTGGGTATGGTGACCCTAGGAGGAGGGCTTTCTCGGTCGACCTCGATCACAGTGCCTCGATTCGATCTTCATGACGTAGCAGACGAAGTGCAAGACGGCATAGGGGAAGTCTCTCAGCGATTAGAATTGATGATATCAGGTTATAGCGTTGAAAAATGGCAGTCAAGAATGATAATCGGACGAAAACTGGTTGCAATACCGCAAGAAGCTTTCGTGCACAGTCAGAAAGAGGGTGCAATGAACTCTGCAAAAAACCACGAAAGTTTCAACCGACCCATTCAGCTAGTCCTACCCCCAGGGAGACTCTGGCTTGCCCCCCTAGTAGGGCAATCCTACCTCCACGTAAACAGGTCCGAACACTGGAGAAATAATGCTAGACCAGATGCTTCGTACTTCTGGGGAAGTATTTGGGGTCTCCTAATCTTATATGCGTACTTCCTTTCCGGCATACAAAATATTCTTGCTTTGCTCTGGTAAAAACAGCCAAAAAGGATAGAGGATAACCCAAACTTCGAGCATACACAAAGTGGCCATTCAAAATCACCGTGTCCTACTCATGATGACTATGGTGAGATCTTCTTGCAACAGAAAAGATGTCAGATATAAACGTGCTGATGATGGACTACTGATGTTGATTCCTGCAGTACAATTAAAGGACGCTAGTGTCAATGCAGTTTATTATCTCTCCTACCTTCAAACCAAATCATTACGAGCTCAACATATGGGCCTAAGTACACGTTCGTTATATGAAAGTGGTACTTTATTTTGTTTATAAAAGTGGCAGTACTCAGCTGCTCAAAAAGTTCAGTATCTGAGCATACTCAGCTATTCCTGCTAACAAAGTCTTAAGAAACTGTTCGAAGAACACTGAAAGCATTCGGATAATAGCATCAAGGATTCTAAGAAGCGCTCGCAAAATAAGAAGAAACAGAAAGATATAACAGGTCTCTCTGTGAGGCAGCATTCCACATTTAACTAAACCTAAGGTGCTCCAGTGATCAATTGTCTCTCTACAGTAGACAGCTGAACTGGATTGAGGGGAGGGGGCATATATGTAGGAGTCAATTATTATATATAAGATAAGGAGAAACTTAATTTTCGAGGAAAAGAAAGCAAAGATGTCACATTTTCTTAATAACTGTGTATTCGACATGCAATAAAAAGCAGTCAGCAGCAGACAGACTCTGATATATATATATATATATATATATATATATATATATATATATATATATATATATATATATATATATATATATATATATATATATATATATATATATATATATATATATATATATATATATATATATTATTAATTGTACATACAACTCTGCGTTATTCTATTGCTAGTTTTTAAGAAGTTTTTGATAAGTTGTAAATAGGAGGCCCCTTGAAAAACAGCTAAAGGCTGAAGGGATACCTCTCCATTTAATTATGAAATGAAACTCAATGGACAAATGATGCTTATATTATAACTGTCTAGGTCTGCAGAGTACACTCTTTTTTTATACAAACCAATAAATTGAGGCTCAGGTTGGCTGTTTTCAATTTTCCCAAAATTTTTGTAGCTGAATTGTTCTTAATTTGTTCTTAAATCATTGGGGGTAAGCAATGTAGACATTAGAAAATTTACAAGAGAACATTGGATGTTTATGAAACAGGTATTATTTTCAATTACATTAGCAGAAGACAAAAGATATACATTCTTACAGATGTATAATCTTTGCTGAAAGTCTTGGTAAACTTACTACTTGTTTTACACACTGATGATCTGGGTGTTTCGAGGACTTTTAGCAAACATTGTTCAGCTCAAAAAGTCCTATATCAGTTTCAAATCATTTTACGACAGTGCTTCAGCCTCAGCTTGTTCCTAATTTGTTCCTAATTATCCATAAACTTTGAGGCTCATGCTCAAGTTCATGTTCTTATAAAAGTCTTTTTATAAAAGAGTGCATATCAGAATTCCGCGAGATATCACATTGTAAGAGGAAATATTCTGCGTGCACAGCGGGCACTTCTAAGAGTCGGAAGAACATCTCTACGTGAATTTTCCTATCATTTCATTCTACTTTCTGCTGTGGATTTCCACTATAGCTTCTTCTAACATGCAATGGTTTATGCTTTTGTATACAGCCTTCCTTTGATGTATCTTACCATTACAAGCTGCCATACTCCGCAGACTAGCCCACCAACTGCCGTGCACCAGAAAAATACAAAATAAAAAGTAATGCTGTAAAGTAGAAAAAAGACCAGCAAAACTGGGGAAAAGTCACTGAAATGCACATCCTACATGTACAGTTTGTAAATACTACGGGCAGTAATTTCTAGTTTACTAACTGTATGCAGGAGAGCAGCGCAATACATTGGCGTATGAAGTAGGTGGCATAGCTTTTGACTCGCAATACGGAAGTGGGTGCTGCGGCGGTGGACGGCAAAGAATTGAGCCGTTTAGCTATCGATGCAATTCATAACTAAAGAATTTCTTGCGCTTATATTAATTCGTGGTTGAAGTTGTACTCACCAGTCGCGGTATTGTTTTCCTTATATTTCAAAATCCCAAAGTACTGGAGGAATGTAACTGTGAGGGCGCCAGACGCTATAAAACATACGAGAACCAATATGAAAACTAGGCAGCAATGACTTCTCTTCTTGCCGCGGGATGCGCTTGACTTTGGCTCTTTGGGTCTTCTCGCTACTTGTGTCGATTCGTAGCATAAATTCTTCCTTTTCATCGCTTCCACTTTATGATCTGTGCTATACTTTCCAAGGGCATCGTATATATTCCTCTCTTTGCATTGCAGAATAACGTCGTCAGTGTTGTACCCAGGTATTCTCGGTGCCAAATAGGTATGTTCAGGGTCCTCATGGCTGTAGGAGAGCGCAGGGTCGGTTATAGGAGTGTCTTTAGCATACGAACTCATCATGGGCCCCAATGAAATGTCCGTGCGACCAAGATGATCGTCACTGTATGCTGGATTGCGTGTACCCATAATTGCGACCTTGTAATAGGTAATTTCGCCACAGATTAGGAAAAACGAGCTTCTCCTTGGGCTCTACGGAAACACTACCTCTTTCGTCTACAAGTTAAGCCAGTGGCAAATGAAAGTAGAACCAAAAGTCTTTGCTATCAACTCCGCTTTGCCAACAATCCTGTATTTGAATTCCAAATGCCAATGCCTCTCGTATGTTCTTTTATCATTTGTCATCGAAATTCTTTTCAATGTTTCGGCCTCTTGGAGCCTCCTTGATTTGTCAACGAGACGAGAACTCCTACGCTCCCAGCAGTGAAGTGTCGTCGACCAAGAACTGGAGATGGTTGGTTGGTTCCAGTTTTAATAACCCAGAAATTACCAATTGACAGAGAGGACAACTTTCTTCACCAAACAAAGCACTACTAAGTTTGTGCCCTGTTAGGAGCAGATGGACTTTCGTCTGAATGTGAATTTTACTACAGTCAAAACGTTGCTCCAACCACAGTGAGTTATTTCCTTTGGCAATCTTTTCAGTCTCAAATACATCCGAAAGAGCAAATCGCGGACTACCAGCCAATCTCCTAAAGGTATCAGGACATATGTGTCACAAAGCAATCACCGCCTCATTGAACGTCAATCCTGCCCAAACACAGACATATTGCATTTCGCCATATCAATGAATGGATGTTGAATCTGTGACGTACGCATATTGTCTTACCAGAGGCATTTCTCCTCCGCACGATATCAGGGTTCCAGACCGGGGCTAAACAAAATCAATCAAAGTCTACTCTTAGTTGAATCATTGTAATGGAAACATCTCGAAGTTTGAAACCGTATGCTCTCACTTTTTTGTATTTTGTATCGATAAACATAAGAGTAATATCGTTGCCACATCCTTATCATTATCATACAAAATTTAGAAGCAACACGTGATCTCTCTTCATAACGAAGATTACACATTTTTCTATTAGATAGATCTTTTGTCCAGCACTGAAATTTTCTTAGCTTTTTCTTGATTTCCGTACAGAAACTTTCCTAAGACGTTCTTAGCAAACATGCTCAAGTTTGTGCACTAATGCACCGTTAGACAGACAGACACCACATGGCGGTCCCCTACAACATAATTTTTGGCATCAGGGGTCCAGGGTGGAATAAATATATTTTAGGATAAACATATTTTCACGGAAATTAAATATCAACAGTGATACAGGTTAATAAAGGACAGAGTTGAACAAGGGGCACTAGTCTCTCGTGGTCCCCTGAAACACTTCGTTGTCCCCTTGAGACCTTACGCGGTCCCCCAAAGGACCATGGAGCCCAGTTAATTATAGAAAACACTACGCTACATAAAAATAACACTGAAATACATAGAGTTTCAAAGGAAATCATTGCAAATTAAACAACAGAGATGCTGAGCTTTTTTGAAAATTTGAATTTCGAGTGTGTATCAACTTATCAACTTTCTTAAGTCTCAGAAATCCCAGTACTGAACCTTCTTAATTTTTTGAGCAACCGAGTACTGGCTTTTTCTGAATCATTTTCTTCAAAAACAATGTGCAATATACTTCGACTATACTGTTAGTCTCCCCCCCCTCCCCACCAATTTTACAATATCCATACTTTCCAACTTCTATTGTACCTTCAACATGACTCAGGGGCAATACATGAACGTTTGTAGAATTTCATTCATGCAATTTGGATAAAATGACAATCCGTCAACTGAGGAGTGTCTATGACTTACAGGAGCAAGTTATCCTGAGCTGTCGGTATATTGCGGTAGGGCCACAAAGGCACCTGACAGCCATTGGCAGTTGGGTGGACAGCGAGCGAGAATCTATGCCAAGGCAAGAGGCGTGTACAGCGGACTACAACATTATCCCCTACCTTCTTGCTGCATGCTCATACAAGCCGAACAGCTGATAGAAATGGCATTGTTTGCAACAAACGGTACGGGGATTTCCGCAATGAGGATTAGGGTCGATTCTAAAAGGGTCAGGACGCATTCAATGGAGTAATACTAAACAACTTGCAAGAAAAGAAAATAAAGACGGACAGGAAATTGGATTCAAAGGCCAAGAGTGCATATAACTATAAATTATATAATATATATAAATATATATATATATATATATATATATATATATATATATATATATATATATATATATATATATATACACACATTATATATATATATATATACATATATATATATATATATATATATCATGTATAAGAAATAAATAAAATGTATAAAAATGAATATAATGTATAAACATATATATATAAATATACATATATACACATTATATATATACACACACACACACACACACAAACAGAGATATGTACCTTGTAGCATTATAGAGCAAACTCCTTTCCCTAATTGGACGCAGCTTCTGAGTAGAAATGTTGCAATGGATATGAGGAGGGGATTATGAAATGTTCTGAAAACAACAGTAAGAAACGATTCAATCATGAAACTGACCGGATTCGAAACCATGAGCATACAGAAGACCAACAGTCCAAAATGAAAGAGAGCCAACAAACACCACAAAAAGGGCTATCCATCTGCGGCACAACCATCTAAAGCACGGCTCTCTTGGGTCAGCACGAGGCTGAACTCCACACTTGCCACCAACGGGTTTGCGCTTTGACTCTCGTTTTGAAGTTGTGACATAAATAGGACTTTGGGCTTTTCTTGACACAGAATTTAACCTCAAGGTTTCCCCATTTTGCAAATGATCCACCAGGCCTACTGCCAAAGCGTTCAAATTATCGTAATGATGAATCCCTGCCATGGCATCGTCATTCACCGACTGTCCTCCATCAGCATTGATGAACCCTTCTTGGTCTTGACAACAGATGTTACTTAAGGCACTCTCAATAAACTGGACGTTGTTACTATCCATGTTAGCATTAATTATATCCGTCTGTTCGTCGTTCTTGAATGTCCCTGGAGCGCCCTCAGAAATTCCACACGGTGAAAGGCAGGACAGCACTCAATAACTCAAAGTATATTTCTTTCCCTGGCAAATTATCTTGGTGCACTTCCTCGTCACTTAATAATGAATTCACTTTGATTGATACTCCAAGTCAACTTTCCTCTATGACTAACTGTAATTGGCATTACAGATACTCAAATTGTTCGATGAGTTCCTCCTTTATCATCTTTCTTTCTTTGGTTTCTTTCTTTGGTTTCTTCCGTCCTTTCGCATTCTCAATCATTACGAGCTGTCTAGTGGGCTGGTCGCTAGATAAACTACGCTATGCATATAACTCTGTTAGAATATTCAAAGATTCACCACAAAGCAAGAACAAATATTTCGACACAGATTACATTCTGGACAACTGCCCAAGGAAAATTCGATTCAATGGTGACCTCAGCAGAAAACAGAACGACAGATATCACATTTCAGTAATGACCAGGCATTCATACATTGTCGATTTACTATACTGACCACACAAGCCCTGACGTCATCGTTTGCAATGAATGGAAAGGCTCAATCAAGCATGACATTAGTCTGAATATTCATAAAAGTGTCTAGGCACAATTACCGACCTACAGAAAGTGGCTCGAAGTGTCACAAAGTTTCCGTAATAGAATCTTTCCACGAACGTGTAGAGCAGAAGTGTGTTCCATCCAGTGATGCTAACTACAAACTCTCTCTAAAAGATTTTTAGCTCAACTGACAATAACAAAAAGCAGGCATTTGGAGAAAATACCAACAAATGGTAATGTCTTAAAGAGATAAGAAGGCCAAAGCGAATGCCAATCATTATCATAAAAAATTATGAACTATTATCATATCCTTCATTCTTTCATCTATCACTTTTACTTTACTTTCCTTCCATTCCTTACAAGGAGGGACCAGTAGTATAAATTTCCCTTTCTCCCTAAAAACTTTGCAAATTTCCCCATCTCTTTTAGAAATTTGACAATGTTCCTATCTTCTTTCGCAAAATTTGATGATTTCTCCTTCCTTCCTGTTTTGTTAAATTTTGGCTATGTATTTTCTATCCCTCACTAATACCACAAGCTAAAGATAGTAGAGGTAGGACAGGCTGTCGCAAATCATTTTACGAGTTTCCATGTCATTACGCCTACATTCTTTAGAGTTGTTTCCGCCTCAGGCGTTTAAACGAGATCAGCTAACCAACTAAAGCTAGGAAATCGGCACTCTCGTGATCTAACGTCTGAAAAAGAGAATTAGATGCTCGTCGTTCCCATCGCTGAGAAATAGTCCGTTAAAGCAGCCCAACAGGAGCCTTTCTCAGAATAGGATAACCCAGTTTCAAAAAGAGAATTTGGCAATAAACGCAATGAGCAATACGTGGATGTTAAACTTAAAATTCTGTGCTAAGTTACTCCATCCTAAATATCCTGATGGCATTGGTGGGACGGCTCACAAATGGCTAGATCCGTTCATAGTTAAGCCCCCTACAGTTCTGGCTCCATACTAGAGGAGCCTGAGAGACCAAGCAAAAAGCAACTAGAGTTAAAATGTTTTTTGAACTGAAAACATAGAGTTGAGAAAATATGATGTTAGGTTGTAAAGTCATGCCTTACCAGTATCACCGTTGCAACCGCAGACATCAGGCTTGATTGATCCGACAGCAAGCAAAATACAGCAAAGGAAAGCCGCAAATGCCAAAAGGCCAATGACAAAAAGTGCACAACGAACCCAATACGGAACGTCCTGATCCATATGGTCAACACTAAGTGGTCTCTTCTTTTCAATTACAGCTGGTTCATAGATCAAATTTGCTTTTCGTTTTGGCAAAGTTGACGCAGAGCTCGTTGCTGTTGCACTTCGTACCTTGGCAGCGACTTGGCTCACATCCTCATATTGTGGATCTTTTGGGGTGGTGCTTGGTCCATTTCTGTTACTAGCTGGGGCGAGGTAAAGGCTGTCACCACTAGCTATCGGTCTCTTGTCAAGCTTGACTTTTTGGTCAATAGAATTCATATCCATCTTCTTCCCTTCGTTCTCAATGTCATATCCAATGTTAAGGACGCCCATTTCCATATATTCTGCTTCATTTTGTACATCTCCTTGCCCAGGCATTCGTTTCGGCACTACAGGAGAGTATCGTGGGTTCGATACACCCTCTCTTCTGGGTTTTCTGACTTCTAGTCCTTCTCCAGTCACACCATTTGAAGATTCTGCTTTCTTTCTGTCCATTATGTCAACTTATTTCTACTATGGCCTAACCAAAAACCAACCAAACAAGCGTTCGCCTTCTTCTCTACATCGATAGGCCTAATCAGTTGTCAGAAATATGCCTGTACACAAGTCCTCTTCTTCATTGAAATTGTCATTTAGTATAATCTAGCAATAGACTATCAAAACTAGACCATAATGATCCTAGTTTGGTGACGAAACTTAAAATTAAATCCCATATGTTCTACATAATACAAACATTCCATTCTTTCAAAAAGATCATTCCACAATTTCAATGCTTTTTGTGTAGCGAGCAATTAGTTATGACTGTACCGCCATTTCAAAAGCATTGGAGCATATCCTACAATAACTATGCATCACAGATTTTTGTCAATTGCACAATATCAACCCGATCGCAAATAGCGCACGCGTTTCGCAACCACGAGGAGCGAATCATATGCAGTTCGCGCCAAAAGCTGTGTTGTTGCTGTTCTGTTGAGTAGCTTATTTTATATCAATTCAGGTATAGTTCATGTTATCATTCATATCGCTATAAATATGATTTGGTGTCATATCTATCAAAATATATATTAATTAACTATGTCATGACTATAATGAAAAAGATCTTAACGGTACAAAAGAATATTCTAATGATATAAAAAAATATCCCAACGATGTCATGTTGCCATTTCCGACTTTAAGGACGGGTTTAAATACTTGTGGGGAAAGGGTGGAAGACGTTCTCATATATATGATGGAATTTTCGTCCTCCCTCTTAGATTTATGTAAAACTTTTGGTTCCCACTCCAGCATTTCAGAAGAAACTCCATAATCTTTCTTTTAAATGCTCTTTTATTTTTCGCCCCCTCTTGGGAAATTTTGGCTGTCTCCAGGTTTTTGGAAAAATCCAAATTTCAAGGTTTTGAAAATGTTAGGTTGACAGGTCTGATTTTGTCGGCCGATTTTAGGCACTACACCGACCCCACCCCCTCAGAGAAAAAATTTCTACGAAAGGTGCCAGATTTGACTGATGCGATGTAATTTAATCTGATACGATTCCATATTATACGACGTGGTATCACATCACTGATTGTTTATTGTCTATTATTCATATGATGTCATATATGTTGTGCTATGTCCTTGGTAATATCCGTAATCATTTGTCAACTATGGTCAGACTTGTTCATTCTTTTATTCATTTACGAATACCTCACTTCCGCAAGTTTTGGTTATTCCCCTTTCAATAAATTTCACTATGTTCCGCCAACTCTTTTACTTTTCGTATTGGGAGTAAATCCTTGATCAAACTATCCACTATTTCAATGAACATTTGAAAGCATTAGAAATGCTGAATGAAATATTCGCTTGGTTTTGATCCCGATCAAATTCCATCCAACATCGTTGAACACTTTGTTGGGTGACCGAACATGGTGGTTAAACGAGCCAACATTTTATTGAACATAGATGTTCAATGAATATTGGTTGAAACGCTGGGTCGTTTGACCAGGGCATACAACATCAACTATTATTTAGCTCTGTATTTTCAGGTGTTGAGGGCTGTAGTATGAAATCATTCCTACGTCTTTGGTGTGAAACTAAAGATTTGGGTAAATGCCCTCTCCACCTGTCAAATATATCATACAATCAATTGAAAACTCTCAGTCTCCCAAAAATCTCCCTGCTTTTAAGCATTATTTGTGGGAAATGGCCCCCTCACCCCAACCCCCCAAGTACCCACCATTGCAGGAAACATTTGAATCAGTCTCTAATGTTACTTACTTTTATTCATGGGGTCCTCTCCATGTATTATCTTAATGCTGTCGTTTCCTGCTTGCAGTCTTTCCTGAACATAAACTGTCTTTGGCGCGGTGTTTCCCATCCCAAAATGAACTGTTGTGACCACTAGGCACAGTGATGTTAAAGAGGCAACAAGACTTAAAACTAGCAATGTTAAGAGTAGCTTCTCAAAGCGTAATAATCTGCAGCAGTTTGATGTCGCATGTTTTGCCAACTGTGACCGTTTCTTACGTGAGGAAATCTCTGATGAAGATTTTATGGTGAATTTCCCATGCTTGCAAACGGTACAACTATCTCCATTTGAGTTGGAGCCAAGCTGTACCACTTCGACATCTGTTCTTGGAGACCTGAACCACATCTCCTTTAAAACTTGGCACAAATCTTCTCGGATAGGCTGTCTTGTCTATTGATCAAAAATCTGCTTTACGATATTATCCGAAGGAATTTGGAGGCAACTGTCTGTGTGACGACACTAGGTGTTGATGAAAGCCTGATGAAAGCGTAACAAATTAGCTCTTGCAAACACACAGCAGAGGAACAAGCAAGTTACACACGGTCGAACTTTTTGAGATTTGAAATGGCATGAAATGGTTGGCACTACAAGCTCACTCATTGCAGTGCTGTCCACTCTTGATACATTACACTTACGTCATGCAAAATCGCAACCTTGTGACGGGCCTTTTGACTCAAGATGTTCCTTACAAGTTAAACAAACTGCTTGTACGACAAATGCAGAAAATCCTTGCCGCCATTTGCACTTCTATATCGTGAGCTTTTCTTAAGATTTCGCATAAACACAGAATATCTCAAGAACATAAAATTCGATGGATAATGTAAAATACAAAGATTAAGTACATTTCAAACTCGTGTTCACCAGACTTAAATCCAGCCAAATATCATTTGATTCGGCACGGCAATGGCACGTCGAGGCCTAAATCTTTAATAAATAATGAAACATAGGCAGTTATTAGTTGCTGCTTTGGGAGGAAAGAATTCACCAAGGCTGCTTATGGGCAGGACCTGAAATAAGTGTGGATTTGAGTCATTTTGTGGAGTGGTAACTTGAAACTGTGGATCTTTACTTGGGTAATGTGTGGATTAGTAATTAAGGCATGCCTGCTTATTGAAAGTAGGCCTCAAAAACTAATACTAAGTGATATGTGTGGACGTTATATATATATATATATATATATATATATATATATATATATATATATATATATATATATATATATATATATATATATATATATATATATATATATATATATATATATATATATATATATATATATATATATATATATATATATATATATATATATATATATATATATAAAGAGAGAGAATCAAAATATACTTCACTTAAACTATAGACGTTTCGATAAATATCTTCATCAGTACTAAACTTACAATGAATGTAAGTTTAGTACTGATGAAGATATTTATTGAAACGTCTATAGTTTAAGTGAAGTATATTATATATTTATATACTATGCAAATGCTGCTCTGATTCATTGGTATATATATATATATATATATATATATATATATATATATATATATATATATATATATATATATATATATATATATATATATATATATATATATATATATATTGACAGTTGAAGTTTGTTTCTAGATAACTTCGTAGGTTTTAGTCTCTGCTCCTCCCGTTAGTCCATTGAAGGACTATACCAATTTTACTTATAAACGTGTAGATTCATAAAATTTCTTACTTTACGCTCTGCTAAGTTTGGGTGGTGACTGCTGGAGAGAACACTTCTTCGTCTTGAATGGCAGCTATTTCCTCTCCATGTTATCTTTGGTTTCCTCATATTGCTACCAGATGCTTGTTTGCTAAAATGATTGATAGAGAGGTTTATCTAGGGGAGCTGTTCAATAATTACATCACTCCTGGGGGTGGATAGTTCTCATAGAGACAGGCCTATCTTTATGGTAGTTCTACACGTTTTTCGTGATTCAGAGCGTGACGCTGTGGGGTGGGTGGTTCAAAAGTGGCAATTTCAGCGTGACGTAGGAATTGAACAGCCCCTAGGCGATGGCAAAAGAATTTAAAATCAGTCAGCCGATCAATGGCTAATAGAGCAATTAGTCTATACAAGTGAAAACTGTTGAGTATAAAAACGATCAGTAGAAACTGATTAAATGATCGAACATTTGAGTGATTGAGCGATTCCATTCTTTTATTCATAATGTTGGCACTGCGGAATTTGCACTGTGGTGAGGTACTGCGAAGGACATTCGTCAATGGTTCGATATAACCGAAATAGAGACCTGTTCAAAATGGAAGGAGTTGGTAGCGGGGGAAAAGGAGGATTTGAATTCATTAAACTGGACGGTATCGTGAAGGCTGTCGGTACCCCAGAACCAGCACTAAGGTTTCTGATTGCACTATTAATTGGTAATGTTTTGTTTACCATGGTTTTATATTATTTATCCTCTCAGTTTTTCTGACTTAGCTTCACTATAACAGGTTTTTTCTGGGGTCGGCCTAAGTCATCAAGATTTTATTTTAGTTTTAGTGGCTATTATATAGAAAACTCCACGGAGTTAAGTGCAAAATATAATCGCCAGACTTAGTAATCATGCCCTGCTATTTACAAACGGAGTGTTGGCACGGTAGTTCAAGAAATATTTGCAGATTGTATATTTAAACTGTCGATGCTGCGCTGCTGAAGAGCATGGTAGCCGGTTGCACGAAATTGTTGCTTCTGGAAGTTGTATGCACGCAGAGACGATTATGTGCACACTCATTGCCTCCATATATACACCGTGCACGGGTAGTTAATTGCCTGTGCAGTATTGAGCACGCGTGCACACCCTGCAACCTGTTTGCACGCACACAATCTCCCCGAAAACGTCTGTACTCATTGTGTAAAAATCAGTCATACTTAGATCCCTTTCATTTATCATAGCAGCTCTATTAAGCTCTTTGGAGCTCATAACATTGACCTAGAGTGGCTAAATAGAGGGGACTAGACATTCAGTAATCACAATTCCTTGGCAATTGACTCTGAAATAATTGGCCTTGATGTCCATTAATGAAAAGTCTATAATTTACATCATCCATAAATCCCTGTTTGCATCCTCTTATCTCGGCATGGGGAAGTTAATTCTTAGGCAGTTGCTAGTGCATGCAGATGTTTTGGGGGTAAAAGAATTGACTACAAAGTAACATGCTAATTTATTGCTCATGGAATGATCTCCAAATTATGGTTAACACATGGATGGAAACAAGCAAAGAAGTAGA
The DNA here is from genome assembly GCA_964019165.1 of Mastigias papua. Classification (NCBI taxonomy): domain Eukaryota; kingdom Metazoa; phylum Cnidaria; class Scyphozoa; order Rhizostomeae; family Mastigiidae; genus Mastigias; species Mastigias papua. Next base: position 11,641,385 of record OZ025285.1, on the reverse strand, counting down.
GGGAAGAAATTCCCCCTCTCACTAAAACCACTAAAAATGCAGTCTAGATATGTCATATGGAATAAAGTAATATTGATCTCTTTATTCCTTTCTCATAGGCTATCCATTATCACTTATTTACCATGCAGTTATTGCAAAAACAAGTTCAATTGTAAAGGTGGGCACATATCAATTTATTTATACTTACATACCATTGAAATTGCTTACTAAAAACTGCCTGTTTAAGCCAGGGGCTTACAAACAGGCCTGTAGCCAGCTTGAATTCACAAGGGGGCACAGCCAATATATACAATACATATGTCTATATAATTCATGTCTTTATGGGAGTTATACAGAGTCACATCTCACAAGTCCAGGAAAGCCTTGCCCCCCAGGCCCTCCCCTTGGCTACAGGCCTGCTTACAAACTTTGAAGTTTTATATTGGATAAAATACAAATTCCTGACTACTACTAAGCTACTATCATTCAGAATATTCAGCTTCCTGAAAAGCTGTGGCAAGATAGCCAATATTCTTCCATTTCTCCCTGTCCTGAGTTTTTGCAGTAACCTCACCAATAGTCAGTGATAACTTTTTTTATTTGCTAATCTTGCTCTCTGTCATCCTATTGATCTTCTTCCGACTGCCATTCTTGTTGATAAGTCATTCTCTATGCACCTGTGTTGCATAGTGTGCCCCGTGAATTAAAGTTCTGTTGTTCTATCTCATTAATAAGTTTCTCAGATCTCATCACACACACTCTTGTTTGATCTCCTTTCTATCCAGCTTATTCTTAACAATTCTCATGTATTCCAGTGTCCTGCTGGCTTAATATTATAACATTTCAGTATATATCTACTGTATATTATTATTAGTGCTATTTTAATCAACAGTGATTGCTCCTTCCTATATTTGGTGCTCTTTTTTCTAGAACCTTTACTTCACTACATTTGGACTTCTTGTCTTGTATTTCTGCTTTGGTGAGAGTTTTTGTATTTGACAAGTATAATTTTGTGTTCCTCAAAGTCATTTAAAATGCTACCTAGTGACTTGAACTGAATATTCTCAGAATATTTGTTCCCAGAGTTGTGATGATTTTGAACAGAATTACTCTGACCTACTCTGCTGTTTTTGAGTTTCCTTTTTGTGACCTGTATATAATTACCTAGTTGCTTTTTTTACAATGTATTTATTAATTAAAATTGTTTAGTTTTTTTATGTGATACCTTGCACTGGAGAGCACCTCTTAGAGAGGGAGCTTATCTTGGGGATTTGCAAATGTGGGTTAGGACAAGCAGTGAACAAGCAGTGAACAAGCATCCAAACTATGACCCATTCTTATTTCTTTTTCTGACTCTGACTTCTTAAAGAAATATTTAAGAACAGGAAAAGTTGATGTTTAAGAATTTTTAAGGTATTTTTTGATGTTTTTGTGGAACAAAATATTCAATAAATGAGGTATTGGAGTTCAAATCTGTTTTTGCAGTTAGTAGAATTTCACTTATTTCACTTCATATCAATTCATCCATTCATATGTTCATCTATTCATCCATCCATTCATCCATTCATTCATCCATTCATTCATTCATTCATTCATTCATTCATTCATTCATTAATTCATTCATTAATTCATTCTAATTCATTACTAGCATATATCAAATCCATTTTTTCCATTCCAGCACAAGATTTTGTGTACATCATAATCTCCATTCTTGTCACATATGCTGTTCTGGTCCTAATTGGTGGGACAAAGTTGTCAGTTTTTGTTCTTTTCTCATTTCATTTGGTGAGTAGGTCTAGTATACCAGCTTATCTTATATTTTGTATTACATATTTTACATACACTGATGTATGGTCTTCCATTACTGTTTTCATAATGCAAAAGTGCAATCCTATTTAGCTCCCTGTATTGTGCATTCTATTAGGCACTTGTTGCATTCTGGTTAATTTAGGTTTAATTGTTCATGGGTTTATAGTGCATTGTTTACCTAATGTTCTTTTTGTGTATCCATCTTGATAAGAACTCAGATATAGTAATATCAGACCTGCAGACAGCTTTTGTGAGTCCTGGGGCTGAACACAGCTTTTGTGAGGCCTGGGGTACAATGAAGCTAACAGGCCCCCTGATGACGTCATTGCAAAATTTGAAAGTTAGTGGAATAGTCATTTCATAACTTTTAGGTCCCCTCTCAGGTTCAGGCTCTGGGGGCATAACTTGTAGGTCCCCTCTCAGGTTCAGGCTCTGGGGCAATGTACCCCTGTTTGATAGCAGTGAATAGTAGAGTATGTCTCATCAATGTTCTACTGTGTTATGCCTTTCAATTTTGAACCCAATGTATGCATGTTCAAGCCAATGTTAATTATTGATAATGAGTTTTGATAAACCTCTGAAATTCGTACTCTCTTTCATATTATCACCTTTAATCTTAAATCTTTATTTTTCATATCAAAGATATATTTGGTTATTGGATATGTATTCACAGCTTCTGATGGATATGATATCAAATGGACAACTCCTCAGTGCATTCTTTGCTTACGTCTCATTGGTATGCAACTTTGGTCAAGTTTAAGTTTTCACTTTGAAATTTATGCTCCATATGATACTATCAATGATTCATCATGAGTGAAAATATAATTGTTGTTTAACAAAACTCAAATTACCTGTTGATTAAGTAAAGTCTTTTCAAGGATCATGAACCAATGCTTGAAAAGTTTTAGATGGGTTCAAGTAGAAGTTATTGCTTTGTCTCAGTTTCTGACAGCATTAGAAGAAGCTTTATAAATGTGCCTTGTTGATGATCTAATACGTGAAACTTGAATTCTGTTTAGGACTTGCTTGGGATGTATATGATGGAAAGCGACCAAAGGTAAAAACTCGTATTTAAGTCATTGCACCTGTTCTTTCAGAATTGCCAAATATGGACTGATGCTATTATGAGAACTCGAGTTTGTATTTTGATGTCCAGGAGATTGTGTAAAAAGTATCTCGTGAAGTGCTTGCTCTAGTTTGGGAGGCAGCCGAAGGTAGAAACTATTATTCAAGTCAATGAGCCTGTTCTTTCAAAAGTTCTAAGTTACCAGACATGGACTGATGCTTTAGTAAGAGCTCGCATTTTTATTTTGATGTCCAAGGGATTGTGTGGAAAGTGTCTCATGAGATGTTTGCTCGTGTTTCTGTTTTAGTAATCTCGCTACCAACAACGCTACATGTGAATTGCTTTTGGTAGTAATTGATCGGGAAGGTGTTCATCGTCAATAGTTGGTTGGGGATGCTTTCCCGTCGTGATAGAAAGGAGAGAACTTGTTGATATGTTTTCATATTTCTTTGCAGGAAGAACTCTCCAATGATCAAAAGCTAACTGCATTGGATGGCATTCCAACTTTACTGGAGGTTCGGATAATGATTGTTGCTTTTCAATTTCAATGAAAGAACGATCCTTTGCTAGCTAGGTTGATTAACTCTTTCTTAATGCACAAACTTCTCCACCAGCTTTTTATGATAGTAGATGTGCATGGAGGAGAGGAACCCACAGAAGAATTGAATGGGCACTTTTTGTATCAGGATCGTCTTGATTGCAGAGGCACTTGGACCTCGTAAGACGTCTTCCTTAGGAGTGTAAAGTGCAATGCTGATTCTGATGAGATATTCCTAATAGGAGATAAAGCGCGACATTGTTTTTCATGTAGCAATGTGAAATATATGATTCTAGCCAACCCTGAAGAGTACCACTTTGCTAGAAAACGCGTTTGAATAGTCCCCCAAACAACTGGGAAGATTCTCTTATTTTGCTGGTCACTATTGGGGAAAACATTAGACTTACTGGGGACTTTCGGTCATTATTTCGTATGCTAAAAATGCCTCGAGACACATACAATATGCAACGGTGTTACTTTTGTTCATTCAGTTGATATCCTGCTTGGTATACGTTACAGTTTCACGAGCACATCTTGGCAATTAATTACACTGTCTTTTTATTTGATTTATTGCGTCAATTCGTAGATATGCGGTTTCTCTGTCTTCTATGGGGCGCAGATGGCAGGACCTCAGGTATATATATTTGAAAACTCAACATTTGCGTATTGACTTGTTAAGTATTTTTGTATGAATAGTCTGTTGGTACTACAGAACTTCACTAAAGCTCGAAAAAGCGGCAACATTATTCATCATATCACGTGTATCCGCTTCTGTCTATATATTTCGGTTCACCTTTCATTTTTTACCCGACGTTTCATACTCTGACGAGTGTCAGATGAAAAACGGTTTCAGTGTGTGTAAAAAATGTTGCCGGTTTTTCTTGCTGTAGTAATTCATTTTTGATTTGGTTAGGAATCTTCGATATAGTTCTGGAACTAGAGCGTAACTGTCGAGCTGAAACCTTGTGGGTCAAATCCAATCCCATTGCACCATTGTATCTTGCCTGCAATAGAGCTCCATAATACGGTAGCCATGCTTATGAGAGGGTGCTGGAGGGCATTCCGACATTGATTAAAATAGGTGAAAAGAAAAATTGTGTGGTGACTGACTGCTCTTCACAATAGTGGCTATTAAGCTGTGTGGATATTGAGGCTGTTAAAGTCCAAGGAGAGAGAGTTTGGAAACTTATTGACTGCACCTCAATATGAGTTTCTCCCATATGTTCAATTTGACAATTTGAAGTCAAGTACACTCTCTTTTTTATAAGAACAATTTTATAAGAACATGAGCCTCAGAATTTATGGAAAATTAAGAACAAATTAAGAACATGCTGAGACTGAAGCACTGTCGTAAAGTGATTTGAGACTGATATAAGACTTTTTAAGCTGAACAATGTTTACTAAAAGTCCTCGAAACACCCAAATCATCAGTGTGTAAAACAAGTAGTAAGTATACCAAGACTTTCAGCAAAGATTATACATCTGTAAGAATGTATATCTTTTGTCTTCTGCTAATGTGATTAAAAATAATACCCGTTTCATAAACATCCAATGTTCTCTTGTATATTGTCTAATATCTACATTGCCTACACCCCAATAATTTAAGAACAAATTAAGAACAATTCAGCCTCAAAATTTTTGGAAAAATTAAGAACAGCCAGCCTGAACTTCAATGTTACTTTTAGAAAAATGAATGTATGTTTATACAGAATGCGCTCTGCAGAATGTTCTATTGAAATTTGAATTGGCTTGCAGGTAGCAGCCAAATAGCAATTTTTGGCACAGAATGTCCAGTCTCTGTATCAACACGATACCTTCAGAGATTAGTATCTTGTGCGGATGTCACTAAAGTGTACCTAGGTTCTATAGAATTCAACTGTTTAATATTTTAATGACTGTAATGTTACACCCAGTTTCAATATTTTACGACGATGACGCAAAAGTTTGACGCCAGGAACAAATAACATTAACTTTGTAAGTGATCGATGTTAGACAGTTCTGTAGACCTTTGCCAACCAATCGCAAAGCGAAGTTTACGGTGGATTAGTCAAAGGTACACGCGATCCGAATACGGATAAGGTTTGTTTAAGTAGCAATTGGCCATTGAAGTTGTCGTTTCCTGCAGTGCTTGATGAGATTTTCAGTTCGCTAATCAAATCCGAGCGACTGGATGTGTTCAACAAGTTGACAAGCTTCTTAACCCTATGTCAGATTTAACCTTCCATTGAAACTGCTTCACGTCACGTGGTATTCTTTTCTCCTTCTCCGTCGCCTTTGTTGTTTCGAATGTCGTTGGACTACAAGAACTAGCTCCACAGAAATTATAGCTGAGCTGTGTTTAGGAGGAAGAATATTAGAACCATTTATGAATATGAATAGTCTAAACTCTCGTTCTTGATTTCACTTTTCATCATAAATTTCTTCTTGTACATTTTCATTTATATTACCATATATTTATTTATGTTTTGGCATATTTTCACATTCTCCATATGTGATGTATTGCGATGTATTCGCAGTATATTTGGGTGTTTTTGAAATATACTCACGATATATTTAAGTTATATTTTCAACATAGTCATTTCCCATATATGTTTAATGCATATTCAATATGTATGCAATATATATTGACCAACCGTGTAAAATGTATTAGGAGGGAGGGGGGCGCATACATTAACAGTGTAGATTGATTCATTTGAAACGACGCTCTCAACTGACCCCATTCGTTTTCCCTTCAGGCGAATAATTTCCCCACATTTCTATTTGTTGAAATAAGATAATATTGAGATATAAGAGATTTTGAATAAGCTTTATTTTGTATCTTCAAACATCACGTGAAGTTGTATGATGTTTTGCTATTTTTAGTTTCCGATGAGAAGGTACAAAGCGTTCATTGAAGGGAAACTCATCAATGAGGAAGCGGAACGAAATGGAGGCTCAAGGTTGGGAATCATGCATATATGTTCAATTTCGAGAGTTTTCTTAGAAGATTTCTTACCGTCAACTTCTCAATTTTGTTGTCATATTTGTCTAAACGAATATTTGTGTAAACGTCTTCCCTTCAGCATTCTTTGAGCTTTTTCCCTAACTTTTGAAAAAATATTAACTTACGAGGGACCAACAGAAAGTGGCTATAACTATCTAGAAGTATTTGAACATATGTGTTTTTGTACGAATATAATATGTAGAATGCAACTCGTATTTATGGAGGATGGAGTTGGGGGGGGGGAGCGGGGTCACTGAATTTTGTTACCTTTAGATTGTCACACTACTGTCCCTAAGTGTCTAAGGATGTAAGGATACTTACAGCACGAAATAGTTCCAGTGTCCCTCTAACTAATAGAGTGTTTGATAAATATTATTGGATAACTTTAGAATTTAGTGCCTTCATCTAGAAATCGTGCGGAGAGGTAGAGAACTGGTTTGGTTCCTTGGATAGTAGTGAAATCACACAATTGTGATTGGATCAATCAAAACAAGCGTGATTCTATTGGAGGGACACTCGCCCTAAGCCATTTTTAAGGGAAAATGGCCAGTTCCTTTTCTTTGCACTTGTTTTCAGTAGGTACCTACTTATCGAAGGGCAGATAGTGAGCAAGCTTTCTCCTAAAACATGAAAGAATTTTCGAACCACAGACATTCCGTACAGTGGACGAGAGTGGAAACCACGGGCTAATCGATCATCTTCTGAACTGTGAAGATTTGAAACAACTGCTGTTCTGCCTTGCGATATTAAGCCATTCAGGGATCGGTGACCTTTCGATCAATGAAAAAGGAATTGCTCGGTCATAGATTCTCACAAGGATGTGCCATTACAAAATCACCCCATCAGATCAGAAATGAAAGGCAATGCCCCGCAGGCAGTCATAACCTTCTCTTTGGTCAGCTAATTACATGTAGATTTAGATTCCCCATCAAGCCTGAGGCAATGTTTTTTCGCCCTAGGAGGCTAGAAGGATTGTGGTAAAGTAAAGGTTTTGATAATCCAAGGGTATTTAGCGTTTATGTTGGGCTGCTGATTATTTTCTCAAATGAATAGCAGTAATTTGAGGAAAATTGGAATACCACAAAGATAGCCAAAAGCTGAAGTATATGTTAAAATCTCATCTACTCAATTCGAATATGGTTAGAAACTTGAGTTTCCATCGTGCTAATGAAAATTACAGTTTACAGTGTGGAATTTGATCTGATGAGTTACAAATTTCGTCATAAGTGTTCGTGTACATTCTATACAGTACGTTTAATTGTAGTGCCATGTCCCCCTCGCCCTGAGTATTCTCCAGTAGATTTTAATTCACACATCCTAGTCCAGAAAAAGCTGGCATACAGAACAACAAGCCTTGAAATTTCTTATTCAAGTTCCATATGAATTTCTTGAAATCTGAAACTTGGTGCTGCGTTGTTTATAGGGGAAATACAATAAGACTGGCACTGTTTAGTGTTTGCAATGATATACATTTGCCTTGGGTAGTACAATTAAAACTGATAATTTTACTGAACTAATAATCACAGTTCATATTTAATAGAGGCTGCTCCTAGGAAGTCCTTCAGCTTAAATGGTGGTGATACCCTTGCACTCAGGACTGTAGAATAGGAATGGCCTGGGGGATTCCGCCTCCTTCCACTATTCACAAGGGAGCTGGGTTTCATTTTTTCCCTGTATATTGTTAATATTTGGAGCAAACTATTAGAAAAGGGTTCTAATATTATCAGACTTCAACTGTTTTCCCCATTATTACTACTATGGATCATTGATTCCTTAGGTTGCAACAGAAGAACTGTGCTTTTGAAATTTTTCGGAAACTGCGAATTGTGTGGCCGTACCAAAATTTCATTTTGGCCCACCATTCATACTGGTAAAGGCTTCTTTGTGCAAAATTTAGCCCTACACAACTGCATTGCTAGCAAATGTTCAGAGACACGATACGATACGATTCACATCACGGAATCAGATCGATATACATTGGGGTATATGTGTATGAGATATTTTCACAGTGTTGTTCCTTGATTGAACAGCAAGACTCTGTACTTAAAGAACATCTAGCTGCTTCTTTTAGGACTTAACCCTCAGGTCAATGGTGGTTGGTTGCCCGCTGATTTGAATGCAGACCCTGACAGCAGTCGGTCAAGTTGATTGTTTGTAATACTTCACCTGGTCTTTGCTATTGCCTGGTGATCATCGATCTCACTTGAAAGATCCGAACATTTTGTATTCAACTTTAAAGGAAGTTATCCTGCACACTTGACACTGTCAAAGAAGGTTCTGCCAGCCAGTGCGAATGTGTCGGTTTCCAAGGTCGTTTTAAAATAGCACTTCCCAGGAAGTCAACCCGAATAAGAAACCACGAAAACGTAATCGCGAAATTTCCAACGTCATGACCAGATTGTTTTCTCAGGCCAACCTCGTAGTTGTCTTGCACTATCGACAACCTTTCAGCCATTATTCGAAATCATTTAGTATGTTTTGTAACACTGCTTTCAGGTGTCTGTTTGGGATTCACACAACGTCCATTTGACACAAAATCTGAGACCCTTCCAAACAGGTCCATCACTGTCAATATAAAGTGGAAAACTTGTGCACTGGTGTTAAGAAAATGTTATATTTATGAAGTTTTATGTAAACAGGATTTGCCTTCTTCTGCTCATGGCAATTGTTTTGCTTCAAGAGCTTTATCACTCTACTGTCTTCTCAAAGGCATGTTTTAAATAAAATTTTCGTGCTATGCAACTAGCGGAGAGAGTGAATTTTATTTGAAATGTAGCCCGCCTTATGAAGAGAAATATCCTTCTGCATATTACTAAGCATATGTTTCGTAACTGTATTTATCATGTAAGCTAACAGAATCAAATGTTTTCTCGTGAGTAAGATAAGCACAAGGAATTGAGAGTAATCAATTTTTCGCTTATTTACAGGTTCGTCGCTGGTTTTTCGAGATTCTTTCTCGGCGTGTGTTTCTTGATCCTGTACATCAATTTAGATCCACTGTATCCGGCCTATCACATCATGAAAAGGCAATTCCTGGTAAGTTGTTCACTGAAACTTATGATTTTTCTCTCCAAAGTAGGAAATATGATTTAAGAAGTGAAAAAAATTGGAATGTAGAGGCCTGCAGCCTTAAAATTTTCTAAGAACAGAATTCATTTTTTACGTATAACTTGTTTCTTCAGTACTTGAATTTGTTGAAGGTTGTTCTAAATAAATTTGTTTATAAAAACTACGTGCAAGAAACCAAAATCAAGGAATTTCATGTTATGTTATGTTATATCGTATTATGTTATATTATATTATATTTAATATATTATATATATTATATTTTGATATATTCTATTATGTTATATTATATAATGTTATATTATATTATATTGTATTAAATTATATTTTATTATATTATATATATTATATTTTATTATATTATATTATATTGTATTATGTGCCTAATTTTCTCACTTTCTTTACTATTTCCTCAATATATTACATGATAGCACTTTTTGACCGATCGGAAAGCCTACGGTTCTAAGATATGGAATTTGAGATTAGTGCTCAGTTGATGTCCTATCTTTATTGAATTTAGTAGAAATATTAATCCATCCCAGAGCTATGATTTTGGTAGGGCCTAGGATTGTTCGTGACCCTTGTTATCATGTTATACTTGAATCAAACATATTCACATATTGACTGCATTTCTATGTAATATTGAGTGTTTTCTATTACACAGGAGGCACCATTCTGGATGAAATGTATCGACCTTATGATCTGGTACCAGATCTTATTCTTGAAGTATATCTTTGTTTGGCTGTTTGCAGTAAGTTCACTTCTTTCGATGTCTCCTTTCAACAGTCAAAATTACCGAAAAAGCGCCCAGGGCACTCATTTGAAAGTCAACTCTTGAACAGGAGCGCTCAGCCTTGGGGCACTTTTTCAATTTTTTTGGGGGGGGAGGCGCCCTATCGTAGAAACCCAGTGTTTTTTATATTGCAACCCTTTTCTTTTACATAGTCAATGAACTTATATAAGTCGTTAATTCGGCGCTTTTTATTGACAAGACCAAATGATTCTTGAGCGTATTTCTAAGACCATCAGATATATCTTATTCTGCGCTTTACACACATGTTTCTCTTGATGGTTATAGCTGATCATAAATTACCCCCATGTTGCTTCAGCTTCGTTTTCGGTTTTTTACAGGAAGGATGTTGTATAATAACTGGGTTGGGTTACAACGGGATTGATGAGAATGGCAAAGCCAAATGGGATGGCCTACGCAATATACGATTGACCAAATATTACACGGGCTATTCGCTAGAGGTAAACAGTCTTTGGTTAACAGCGATTTTGAACACTCGCAATAATCTATATCTTGTTCCTTTCACCATTAGGCCGTATTATACGATGAAACTGATTATGCTTTGTAATTCTTTAATATCATTATTTATTGAAACGCCAGTTTTCAGGTAGCTGTGGATGAGTGGCCGAGCTGTTACAGCGCTGGACTGTTGTCCGGAAAATCGATAACCTTCGAAGCATTGTTCATTGTCTGTCAAAAACTACCCGGTTAATTATAACTATTTCAAACTTAATCTCTGTTCTCATTGGTTTTGCTACTGACCATACTGGCGTATTATTTTTGTATCAAAGCGAGGAGACTCTGATCTCAGAAGTTGACGTACAGTAACAACCCTCACATAAGAACCTATGAGTTTGATATGTGCCATATGCGACGAGGAGGGGTCCAGCAATCAGGGGGCAGGTTCTTATCACTAATCTCATCCTCGAAGACCATGCCTGTCAAAGCCATGTATGTAGTGCTTTTGGAGTACACATGAAAGGGGTTGATTGGCAAACAAGCTGAAGCTATTCATGTGTTAGAGAATATCGAACTGACAAACTTGTAAGGAATTGAAACCGTAGTGTTCTGTTTTCAGAAGATTCTTACGTCCGGTGTTTGGTACAAAATTAGAAAACAATTTAGTACTATCTTTGAAAATATTTATAATCTTGAAGTCTGCGGACAGCTTTTAGAGATTGTCTTCAGGACTTTTTAGGCACCCATATAACATTTAATTAAATTGCTCATAAAATATTCATTTGCATTGTGGGTATTTTGATTTCCGCAGAGTCTTATTGGGTGCTTTAACATAAACACAAATGAATGGGTCATGCGGTTCGTATTCAATAGTTTTTCCTTTTTGTTTGAATACTTAATCACTTCAGGTGATTCAGTTATTAAATCTATAGTTAAATATTTTTAGTTGATATTGTTGAAATTAGGTATCCTGCATCGCGATGCATCACTGCATCGATGCTCATTGATTTCGGATTATCTCTCTTACTATGCTTTTTATCTTCTTCACAATGCAAGGACACTTCTTTATTTTCTCCGTTTGCCGACCAACTGGCTTGCCACCATTTAGAAGCAACTAAATAGATTGGCGAGTTAATGTTCTTTCATCACGAAATATGTACAGGGTAGTGTTATCTGCACATGGTTTCTTTATGTTTCTTCAACTTTCCAGTTTTTATATTTTTCTTGCCTCATTTTAGAAGCTTGAAAACGCTTGCTCACAGTAGTCATACACAGAAATTGGAACTTTGTCAGGCTACATTTCTCAATGACATCAGGCCTTCTATAGCTTGTTAGTGTCATTTGGCTGTAGTTAACCATCGCTGTGCCCATACTCCTACATTCGATGCTAATTTTTTTAGCCTTAATTGTGTGATCGATATTGATGTATTACGTCACAGGTATGTCTTCAAACGACTTCGTTTCCTTGGTAACAAGAACGTATCCCACATAACTGCCTTGATGTTTTTGGCAATTTGGCACGGATTCTATGTTGGTTATTTTATCGTGTTCTTGAGGGAATTCACTGTAATCGTCGTCCAAAGACAGGTGCCTTTTACACATAGTTTTTGTTGAAGATTACTTTGCAGATAAACTTTCCAGACGTTCATGGTTATGCCTATCTTTTAAGGTTCCACATGTTTGTATGTCTTGGGTTGATCCTCTCTTTTTCATGTTGGTTTAAGAAACTTGCTGAAAGGTTATTGAAAATGACTCAAATACTGGCTCAAATATGGTCCATTGCTTAACGATTTAACGCACTTATGTTTAGTATGTTATTTCCCTCGTGCCATTCGAGCTATGATCAAAAAGTCGATAATAATTGTGTCTTGATCATGTACGAGTCACATGATTTTTATGCACAGGTGCATTCTTGCAGCTAGACAAAGTAAGCATTCGAATTTGTCTTAACACTTAGCTGAAACGTCGTATCGAAACAGGAGAATTGAAATTTTTAAGATGGAGGCCTGAGTCTGCTGTGCAATATATTCTTCTTCCAGCCTTCAGTCAACTTTGTATATACCCATTTGCCTTTCTTCTTTCGAATAGATGCCAAATTAATGTGTGTTTTTCTCATTTCAGTTTGCCAACATTGTATTCAAATTTACTGGCCTTGTTTTCAACGACTTGAGCAGGCCTATCAAATTCATTTTGATCCCTATCATGTACCTGTTTAAGCACATTGCCTTTGGTTACTGCGTAATACCTTTCGTGCTGCTGCGATGGAGAAGAATCAAAATAATTTTTGCATCTATGTATTACATTGGAACTGTTCTGACAGTAGTTTTCTTTATCATCAATCTGCTTGCTGGATTGGTTCTCAAGGCAAAAAGGAAATCAAAAGCAAGGTATCCATTCCTTCATTCTCATTGTCCAAGGAATACTTCTCTTGATTATGCCCGTAAAATGCTTCCCCGCAAAGGATCTTGGGTCATCAATAGTTTCCTATTTACGTCATTTACGTCCTATTTACGTCTTGGGTCATCAATAGTTTCCTGGTTACATCGTAAAAAGTTTCTTTTATCTGTTCTTACTAAAATCAGACTTTTCATCTTCTCAAAGCGATTGTAATGATAACTTCATAAATGGGTGTCTATTATTTTGTAATCCTGGCTACCTTCATCCCACCCCCGCCTTCTTGCACCTGTATTCTCAAATGGCTTGTTTCTCTTTTACACATATTTCCTTCTCTCCCTCTCTCTCTGTCTCTCTCTCTCTCTCTGAATACCGCTTTAGAGATAGGTTTTTTTAAATGCAAATTGCAAAGAACTCTGTTATGTTATCTGATCTCAATGGTTATATCCAGTATACTTATTTATTTTATTTCTTTGTGTTGTGTTTATCATATGTTATTTCTCTCTGTAGTTTTGTACATTATCACTCACTGCCAAATAGGAGCTATGTGATATACCCTTGCTTTTGTCCTCAGTCCACACTGACTTGTGACCATTTAAATTTTCAGGAAGTTAATAGAATTTCCAAATAAGGCCCAAGCTATTGAGCCAAACCTTTCATTTTACTTCGTACGGGGACAGGGGCCAGGTGGAAGGCCCACTGCTGGCCCAATGACCCAGAGGTCACAATGTTAGAAGATGCCCTGCCATGAAAATTCATCATTGTTTGCCTTGTTTAAAATTTATTGATATCATTTCCATTGTAATGACGTCTCTATTTGTCATGTCTTATACTTTATTACCAAACGCGTCAGTTAGCACACTGTATTGCCCTTCTCCTTTTAGCGTTGAGAAGAAGACCTCGTGAGTGTTTTGACTTCGTTCGCAAGAAGTACCATGCTCACTGCGCTGAAGGCTTTTTTGCAGAAGCACGTCACTTTTGATGGTTTCCTGGCCATTTCTGATTGGCTTGATTGATTTACAATCGTTTAAGATTCAAGAGTTTTATCACAAAACTTCAAAGATGTTCAATGAATTTTCACAATCTAGAGGTGCATATCGAGAAATTGAAGGTTTAGCAATTGAAACGTTGATCTGTTTTCGAATTAAGCTTTCACGGAGTTTCACAAATGAGGTGATGAATTTTAGAAGTACAATCATTAATGTCATTCTTTTGTCTTACCTTTTATGGAATGGTCATTTTCAGATTCCCTGGTATAGTTGTCAGCCATGTGTCACACCTTGTTTTTATGAAGTTCTTTATCAGTATGATCCGAACCAAATCGAATCCTTTGCATTCAAGGTTGCTGGTGACAAACTTCCTTCGACTTCTACCTATCAACAAGTGCTCACCTGCCAGAAGTAATTCGGGCACATTTTTATGATTTCAGACTCCTATCGCTTCTCCGTGACACAGATTAGAAAATTTTTTTCTACCAAATATATAATTTTACAGAGACAAGGTACCTAAACACAACTAACTATCAATAGCCAAAACCCATAGCATGATATACATGCACTACTTCCACCCAAGGCGCTGTTCACGTTGACATCAGACGACATTTTTAACGGAGAGAGAGCGTGCTACAGCTCGTCTATAGCGTAGACCATAGTAAGTGCTCCAAGATTTCTCGCAGACATTCTTGGTAGCTTCAGTAATTGATGTATTGGTGCGAAGATTTGTTCTATGCTTGATAAAGAGTTCTTTTCCAGCAAAACCACACGTTCGACAAGAATGGGCACCATATTTCAGAGTAGAGTAAAATTGTATCACTGTTCTATGTAACCTGCTATTTAGATTACCTTTTCGAGTTCTCTCTATATGCCCTCTAAGGAAAATTTACAGCCGCATGCCATTTTGTGCCGAAGGAATAGTTCTCAGTTCTCAACACTGAACCACGTGATACGCAGGTAGAGATAACAGGTTGCTACCATCACGCGCAGGTAGATAAGAAAACCCACTGAATTTATGCATGCCTCGTTTCCATACTTATGGGAAGCAAAACCCGTTTAAAAACACTTTATTGTAAACGGAATATGTCTCAATGGATTTGTAATGTAAAATACAGATTTTTCTTCAGAGTTGTATGACAAGTCTTTAGAACTGCACATTTTCTGTGGAAGTGCCCGGACATTGCTACGAATGACTATCAATTCTCCTGCTTATTGCTTTGATTTTGCGACGAACTGAGGCCTTTGTTTATTTGAATGGTAGGCTTTGGCATCCATATTCACCCTAGAGACCTTGGCATCGTTGGTGGCCTATGCTTGCTGGCCCATTAGTGTTGTGCGCAAATGAGAATCAAAATTCTTGACAAAATGCTACAAATTATGACAGTTTCCTAAGAGGATATAGATTGTTTTGTATAGACATTTAGAAAGGCACAGTTTTAGTGTAAAGCAGACAAGTGCTTCCATGCTGGCTCAGCAGACGACCGCTCTAGGACTTTTTACGCATGCGCACGACACAGAATATGAACAGGTGGCTGCCATCACGAAACGTATGAACCAAAAATTTGGTGCTAGCTGCATCGCCCTCTTTCTCTCACGAATATATTTCTGTCGTTGATAGAGCGCCTGAAGCAGAGGGTCATCAATACTTATAAGAATATCGAACTTGACCGTTACCATCATTCATATGTAAATTGCCAAAATATTTATCTGAAATTCCATGGCCTTCAGAAGCGAAAAAAGTGCAGGTGAGGTGCCCTCACGTGCTCCTATCTGTACTTAAACCGGCTTTATCCTCACATCAGTTTTATATCGAAGGCATTGTTTTCATTTTTTTGTTCTTTTGAATGGAACTGGCTCGCGAAATATCTTGCAAACCTTTAGGCGATTACGGAATTTAACTTAGCATGCTTGCGCTAAAACGGGAGTAGCATTCAAGATAATTGGCTTTGGAGATTCGATCACTTCTTTTCTTTCCCTTCTTTCCCTTGCACAATGGCAGTAGTTCTTTTGAGATAAAGAGAGAGATTTACCATATTTTGCCAAGCATGTTAGGCTGTGAAGAGAATATCAATGGTAGTTTTCTTCTGTTTTGACCTGATATGCAATTTTCCTGTCTTTTAATCTGTGAAAGATGATGCCTGCGATATTGTTTAACATGTTTTTTTTAAGAAATAACAGGACCAGTTGCCAGAGGTCCATTTTGCCTATATATGAACTCTGAAAACAACCAATCTATATTGTCTACATACTTGTGTTATAATGGCATGGCAAACCCTTTTTGTGATATTGGCTGATAACAGGTGGTAAAGGATGTCCATTAACAGTCTTTCAAAACGATATATTTTTCGTATTCAAGTAGAAATGTGTGTTCTTTTTCAAGATGTACTGAAGCGATTGAGATAGTAAGAATCGCCCATAATGTATTGTTCTTGACTATTCACAGCAGTTTTACTTAGTGATAAGTATTCTAACCAATTTCATGTTTCGAAAGTGAAAAACAAGGACTATGTCTTAGTACGAAAGTCCCATAGACCACTATTAAACAGTACCAATGACTAGCCCGCTTGGTAATGTCTACAGTAAAATGGTGATAGCTTGGGACAAACCCGTCACTTGGTAGTGGCCGTTTCCATCATCCTTCCCAAGTATTTCGGAATATCAAGCCAACTATCCAGGTGTCCTTGTAGTTAACATATGATAGTGAATGTCATCTAAGACAGGGAGCTATTATAACGAGGTATACGATTATGGGCAATTACAGCATTGAAATATAGGCTTGTTCAAATATAAATGTAAACTTCAGGAAATATATATTTAGTTTAATGAGTATTGGTCGTTAAGTTAATATACAATCCGAGAGCACAACGGTGATATATCCCGGGTGAATAATTAGTACGGCTTATTTTTCAGCACTTGATAGGTTATGCCTCGAATTATCTACTTACCAGAAAAGTATTGAAATTTTAGATATCCGCATTGTTCAAATGCAAAGAAGGATTTCTGGTCAAGTGCGGAATGTTTCCCACTTGCTAAGTAGCGAAAGGACAGAGTAGGAGAACAGCCTTGAGCTCTATGACGTAAGAAGGCTCGACCAACTGGTGTTTGTTTTGTAGACTTGAGTATTGAGCGTAAAGGGTGCGAAGCTTCCGATTTTTTAGTAGTTTGATTGTTTCGTAAGCCTATAACAGTAGGATTGTATACATTAACAGAGTTGGTTGTAAACAGTTTGAGCTCTGAGTAAGGAACGGTAAGTTTGCTCAGTATATTCATCTGTCTTTTCTTATGGTAAGCTTTTGCATGAAAGGATCTAGGAAAACCGGCCTATTGCTAGGCCACGATAATATGGGACAAACAGAACAGGGCTCTTCGTTATACTTGAAGCCGTAAAAGTGCATGCGTTTGATTCATTTGTTAATCTTATTTATCAAGCTTCTCGGCAGAAGTGGGCGCAGTCCACTCTAGAGACATGACACATGATCCAAGTAATATGTCTTACCATGTTTAGTCACAAAGACACACTCCCACATCCTGCCTGTAAACCAACTCAGAATCCCAAAATTATTCACCAGTCTAATTGAATTTGAAAAGGGGAATAATCCAGCAAAACTTACCGTTACTGTAGCAATTATTTGGTTGTATTGTGAGGGATTGTAGTGAGAGATTTGTTGAGTTGTAGTTTTTGTGCTGGAAAGTACTTTTACAGTAGGTATTTAGTTGCAAAAGTGTGTGGAGCGCTATAGTAAAATAAGTATTAGTAGAGTGTCTGTTGGTAGCTGCCAGATCTGATTTAATTTTGTAGAAATTATATTTTACCGTACAATACAGGCATGGAATAGGTGAACTTATATTACACCACCGACAAATTTACATTTATGGCCCAAAGTAGCTGTTGCTATTGTAGTCAGTGATAATAGTTGTGTTTTTGAGCTTTGCTTTTTTACATAAGGATAGCAACAGTGGGTATTACTTCTAGTAATACTCTACATCTCCTTGCATTTTTTTAGTTTTCGTTTTGTTGTGGTGGTTTGTAGGAGAAGTTAGAGTGCCTTTTGTTCCTCCTTCTTCTTATAATAAATCTATTTATAAATCTATTTATAAATCTATTTATCTATCTATTTATATTTGTTTATTTATAATCTAACAGTAAATGTTTATAGCTTTCATATTTAAGTCTATAGACTTAAACTGGAAAACTGTAGACATTTATTGTGATTCAATTTTTCAATCTGATCAAGAGGCTAGGGCTGTTAAATGTTTTTGACTGCATTAGTCATGCTCTCAAAATTGCTCTAGGTTTAGTGATATTGTAGTGGTCTGTTTTACAAATAGGATCTACCTGATTCAAATCCCACTCCATTCCAGTGTCAAAGCAGGATATTAGCTCTTTCAGAGCCATCAACTAACTGCAAGATGGCCTGGCTTACAGACAGGCTAGATAGAACAATTTTGTATCTACCTCTAGCAGTAAGTGGACTTCAGTTGATGGAAAGTGGGTAAAGAGTCAACTGCAGTTAGGATGGAGTGTGTAATGATAATAAATGTCTCTTATCTACTTACTTTCTTACTTCCTTGCTTCATTGGTAAATGAACTTCTACAAACAGTTTTCTAAATCAATGTAAGATGGGACACTGTTGGGCTATTGAATTAGTACTCATTGATAGTATTTGCTCAGCATTGTGAGTATTCTCTGTGATATTAATAATGGTTTACTCATGCATTGCCATTTAGTTTACCAGCATGGACTAGACTAGCAGTAAAGATGAGGAGATCCATTTTCTGTCCATTAAAGTAGAAAGTTAATTTATTACTAGCACTCAAAGTGAACAGCTTTCATCCTGGCTGTTAGTGTGTAAGCCATCTTTTTTACACTTTGCTACATGTTGTTTTCTGTAAAGCCAAAAGCTTTATATCTCTATAATTTGCATAACGTAGCATTTCAATTTATCAGAGTGTGTGTTGACATCATTTTGTGGCTCTTCCTCTTCGCTTTGTAGCATGTAA
Organism: Mastigias papua; assembly: GCA_964019165.1. NCBI lineage: Eukaryota > Metazoa > Cnidaria > Scyphozoa > Rhizostomeae > Mastigiidae > Mastigias > Mastigias papua. Next base: position 11,622,307 of record OZ025285.1, on the reverse strand, counting down.
TTTAATCAGGTTTAAGTTGGCTGTTATTCATTCAAACTGAAAAATGTAGACCAACCTCTTTCAAAATGCAAATTGTTTTGACAACCATATTACCAGTGGATTAGAAAAATGTATTTCTATTAAAACCAATTATTTTTTTGTGGTTTCAAGAACACTTATGTATTTAATTCCTTTTGAAATAACTCAGAATTAGTTGTAACATTTAGTAGTATCTAAATGATTTGCAATGGGAAACTGCTTCAATTTTTTAAACTCCTCCATGAATTAATCATAAGTTTTCACATATCTAATTTTTTTTGATTAAATGTACATCTGCCATTTCCCGTTATTGCAGAAGAATAAGTTAAAGATAATAAGCTGATTTTGATGAAATATTTTTTAATCATTAACTGAAGGTTATATTTCAAGAGTGCAGTCATTTGAACTAAAACAAAGTTATGCTGTAGTGACTTGACTGTATTTCTGGTAAATGAGATTGAAAATTCGTTGTTTTGATCAAGTGTTTTTTGAAGAAATCGTTGGTACTATTTGTTATCTTCAACAACATTTATTTGATATTCAAGTTGTTTATAGCAGTGAGTATGTCATATGTTAGTTCACTGATGTCTGTCTAGCAAAAGGACAAAAGTTTCCAGGTGCAGATGTTTCCAAAGAGCCAATTTAGTGATTTTATTTAAACAATCATTGATTTTGTTTGTTGTACAATTTGCTCAGACCCATATTCAGTGAAATTGATGATTTGTTTGAATTTCTGGCCTCATTTGGTTAGCAGAATTGTTAGAATACCTGCAATAGTTCTTAATTGTACATGGATGGTACTGGTGATGCATTCTCACAATAGCCCTTTGTTTCCATATGTTGATGAGTGAACCATTGATTATCTGTTGAACTCTCACATTTAGCAGGGGTGCTGTCCTAGAAAATTAGCAGGGGGGTTATTCTGTAGAAAACTTGTATATGCCATGCCCATGAGCACACCCACTATCACATTCAAACTTTTCAATCTTATTTACCTACAAGATTGTACAGGAGTTAAATAGATTGGATGGAAAATATACTTTGTAACTAGGGCAAGTTACACTACCAAGTTGAAAATCAGTACAAGAATCGCGACAAGAAATAAAGACATTTTATTGTCTTTGTAGATGTATTTTAATTTCGACAAATCATTCTAAATACGACATAACCGGTAGACCTAAGACCTAACAAGACATAATCATAATCAAACGTTTCGACTCAATCATGAGCCATCATCAGTGAGGGGATGGAAGTTGCAAAAATATGGCCTTATATAGCCATGGGGGCGTGAATCAGGTCACGCACTAAGTAAGTAAATATAAAAGTTGAAAAGTCACCAAACTAGCATATACTTGTTTGTAAGGGACTCCTGACATGTATTCTCAGGTTCCTAATAAATGGGGTGATGCTTACTAATTTTTCATGTTTTTTCCAACTCCCTGAGGTTATTAGGATCCCCCATGTAGTGAATTTCAAGGAGTGAGAAATGGTTTGGAGGCTTCTCCCATAGAAGAAATTTCGTCTTTCACTGTGTGATTGAGTTTCTTTCCACAATTGAATGTGCCTTTTGATGTTTGTCAGAAGCTCAATAGACAGTTGAATTCCCATTAGATTTTAGAAATATTTCCAAATCCCTGTTTTTTAGGTTTTAGAAATATTTCCAATTCCCCCATTTATCAAGACCCTCCGTTTATTAGGAACCGAAGAGTATGTTGCAGTTAGAAGTTTAAAACAGATCTCCCCATTGTATTGATTTTGTTTCTAAAATTGTTGTGGATCATAGGCACTATTTTTTGACAGCATGGGCCACAATTTTAATAGTATATGTAAAACCTCTTGAGTGGCGGGGGGGGGTGTAGCAAAAGAAAGTTCCCAACAGGTTTGAATAAAGCACCGTAGTTTCCGACGGGGCATGGTCGCAATGGCAACTTTTACCGACAACGCAGAGGACCACCAACAGCTCTGCAAAAGTGGGGATGTCACGCCCATACTTACTTTGGCGCACTCTTGCTTACCATGTGCAACTGCATTCTTCAACTTATTTCTGAGTTTTGGGTCATTTTATTCAGTTATATGTATAGCTATTGAGCACAGGGTCGTAACTATGTAAAAAGTTAGCATAACAGTCATGGTACCTCCTTGTTCATATCTGTCGGTATACGTCTACAGCCCCCTCAAAAGTCCTTCAGCACACCGCTGATTTAGCATTATGGTATGTATACGTTTGCGACAGCTCTGTTTTATTGAGGTCAACATCTTGTGCCGTCTGTGGAATATGTGGTTGCTTTTTTCGACGTTGTCCCACCTAAATTTAATAGAGGTAGCTGTCGTGTAAAGTAAAACATATATACAGTGCATTGAATGTTACCTGTGACTTCACAACTTGCAGGTCACATCTCTTAAATGGTATTCTGTATCAGCCATTATTAAAGGTACCCTTATCTACCTCCCTTTTCTATTTTTTACTAGGCATAGTGTGACGCTTTTCAGTCTAGTCTGTTATCAGAGCGAGCAGATGAAGAATAGCAGTCATCCGCATTTTAATGACTGCAGCATTACAAAGAAATTTCATCATATCACGCACGCAAGCTTTGTTCAAATGTTTTCTTTCGAACCGAGTTACCCGAAATGCTTATAAACACTTGTGCCACGTAGGTTCGCTTGCATTCTTCCCAATTTAGCACTTGACTTTAAAGTCAACCCTTTTCTAATTTCAATATAATTTTTCCCTTATTTCTGTTCAATTTTTTCCATATTGTATGTGATAGCCAAATAGTTAGATTTCTCATATGCTGTTCGAAAGATGGCCAGTGCATCCAGCCCTGCTTCGTCCGGTCGTTCACTTACCATTCAGTTGAGAATTCCGATCGGTGGCGACACTGAAAGGGTAGAAATGGTAGGGAAAAGGGTTGGGCACCAACCCTGGCAGGCCGATGACCTAGGACAGTGGTTCCCAAACTTTTCAAATTGTTTTCCTTGGCGATCTCCTACGGTATACCTTTCTAACTAGGGTCCCCTGGGAGGATAAATAAATATATTTCGTGGTTAGTATACTCTTACGGAAAACAAATAGCAACAGTGATTCAGGTTATTTAACCAACGAGTCGAACAAGTGAGGGCAACTTCATGTGATCCCCTGAAATCTAATATGGACCCCAGCTTGATGACCACCGATCTTTGATACGTATTGTCTCCATCAGACAGTCCCAAATGTATGTAATTTAAGTTCGACTTATCTTCTCGATCATTTGTCATTCTAAATGGTCGAACATGTTAAAATTGCTTAGGCGGAGCTTTTTCGGTGTATGCAAACCAAATCAGCAGAAGATAATTTTGTACTACCCAAGCATGATGGCATTAGGTCTTCTTCTGTAGCTGCTCTTTCCCGTAGTTTCTTATGTAGTAATAAGACATTAGTTTCTTTTACGATGTGTGCATAGCTTTTGCATATAGCTTTGAGCTAGCATGCGTATGCTTGGCAGCATAGTCGCTAAATGTTTAAGAGGCTGATCAGACCTATTTTCTCCCAACCTAATTGTCCAATCATCATGCAGGATTCTCTCCACAAACGTGCTCCACAGCTACATTTAGGCCCATGTTGCATGCTGATTGGTCAGCTAGGTTAGGAGAAAACAGACCTGACCAGATCTCAAACATTTGCTATGCTAATTTTGAATGCTAGATCAGTTCTTAGTATTTTAGTTTGCCTGAAGTTTTATCAATAACTAGGTTGTCTTTTGTGGCCTTGCAGTGATCTGAATGGAGCCTATTCTGTTTGTGTAGAGGATCGGCGAAGACATTGCGTGGCTTAACAACTAAGGCCATTGTAGGCGCAGGAGCAATAAACTTTGTTCAGAATCTGGCACCCTGTTATGTCAGATTTGTGAGAATTTTCGAAGTCTAACCAGACTGATTAGATCTAGTATTTGTTTTGGCCACAAATCCTATTAGATCCTCGACATTTTCAAATTTGTCCGAATCATTGCGTCTCCGAACATCGTAAATTGTTAATGTTATCCGTTGGTCTATGTTTTACACACTGTCAACTACTGTTTGTGGCGAAAGTGGGTTATCTGCTTTGATCAGTCTGCATTTTTAAATGCAATCACTTCAAAGTGTCTTCTCGAATTTACGCGCTGCCAGTTTGGATTTCTTCATAACTATAATAGGTATACACCCTAATTTTTATGTCTTTCATTAACAATGAACATATTACTTCTTCGTTTCGGTCTTTGTACTTTATTTTGCCATGCTTTTACATGATTCTGAGGTTTTCCTCTGATATAATATTGAAGTCTTATTACAGTAAGTCTATGTTCAATCGATGACGCAACTTGACTTCTGGAAAGCACTGGCATCTAGCAAAGTTTTTTCCTGGTGATTTAACTTTTGATGGGACATCGTATGACATGATTGTATCATTTTTACTTTTGGTATGTTGTCTTTAAAAAAACTTGAGGTTCTTTGAGATTTGTCATTGGATATATAGTGTTTACTTTTTACTGCAATTGTAACGCCACCGCTGTGCATTCAAATTAACTTTTGTACAACCGGCAAATTTTAGTGGCTTTGCTAGGCACAAAGCGGGTTTCCTGTTTATCGATCTATTTACGCCTTCTTAGCTACATTCTGTCTCCTCCTTTATTCCTGTTATTTTTGGGCTTATTAGATGTGCCGTTGCTCTTTTCTGAATCGAATGCTTTCATTCCATGATCTGTTCGTTTAGGGAACTCAGCGACCAACATTAAGTCATCAATTTGATTCGAATGCTTTCCTTGCATAACCTGTTTATTTAGGGAACTCAAGGACCAGAACGAAATCATCAATATATAAGACTTGGCTTCAAGTCTTCTAAATGCTACAATGCAAGTACTCAGCAAGTCTTTTTGAATTAATTTTAATTCTGTCTTATCATTTAGTATTTTCCTAGTTTCCATAAGAATTATTCACTTTTAGTTGACTTGTAGTCGTTTTGGCGATTGCCTATTTGATCTGGTGGTCGTATAGCAAGTAGAGAGTGTGGTTGGCAAACATGTCATCAACATAATCCCGTTCATTTTTTTGGCTGAATGATGTGATTATCAATTCATTGAGATCTACTTTCGTATCTTTCTACCTGATTTTTTCATGTATTTAGAGCCGTACAGCTGGCGCAAAGGCTTTGTTTAGATGAAAGAACCTTGCCAGTTGCTCGATTTGACAACCTTTCGTTGGTGTGTGTGATTCTTTTGGACACACAGGTCTTAGTGCTCCTGTGGTGAATTCAGTCTTTCACATAAGTCATTCTGCTTTTCCCCCCTTTCGTGTATTCTTCTTTCCCGTATATGTGATGTAATGTACTCTTTTGTTGTCAATAATTCTACTCCCTCGAGTCATATCGTACAAAGAATAGAAAGAAAGCTTGTCAATCTTCATTATATTTCTCAACATTCCCTTTGGTTTCCTCATTTCGCTATTTCTATTGATTTCTTCTGAATAAATCGTGAAGTGAAGACACATCTGCGGTTGCGGAATATAGCCTACTAGTTCATCAGTTGCCTCGACATTTACAATGGAATTTTGCTTGTTTCTCTCCTACGAAGCAACCTCTTTAGACTCCATGCCACTAAATATTTCATTACTGCCCAGTTGCAACAAGGACGGTGAGAGACTTGATTATGCATCTCATAGTCGCTTCATGAACAGCGCAATGCTTTGAACATCTTTCTGCAGTAATCGATTTAGGAAAATAGTTTGTTTTGAAGCATGGCTGTTATTGTGAAATATTTTCACGGATAATGCCATAAGTTTAGTTTGTTAAATGGATAGACTTAACTGACATATGTTAGGGTGTGTCAGAGCTTTGCTGAAACTCATGTCTCAAGAATTGGATTGATCGTACCTTGGCTGTTCATGTTAACAAATTTGTCTCTGCAAAGTCCTTCAACTGAGATCATATCAGATCATATCAAGCAAAATTCGCCTGGAAAATCTAGAAAATGAATTAATTTAGGCAGAAAGTCAGGTGAAACCGGAGCTAGTTTGGGATTTGTTAACTATTAGAAAGCCGTGGAATGGACAGGGAATTCTGATATTTTTTGTTGCAGAGGCCTCCAATACCACCCTTAAACCAAAGAACTCCTAGTGACACAAAAGAGATTCTCTTATATTTTTCCATTATACTATTTTTCCTAAATGTGAACTTCTTCTCGACTTGGGAATACTGTGCCTCTTTTTATGTTAATTTTAACGTATCTAGGATTGCATCATTGCTAACAACCTTTTGTGTAAGGACACATTTCATAGGAACACTCCGAGACTCGATTTGCTAGAAAAGTATGAGCAGTTCTAGAACATGATCAGACTCAGATGGGATTTTTCACATGAACTTAAGTATTAACTTTCTTTTTGTAAGCAAATTCTGATGGAGTAGTTACTAAACAACAGCATTCCTTGCTTTGTTTCAATAGTAGCCCCCGGCCGAATGTTTTAGAATTTGTGTATGGCATGTAGTCTTTCAAATATCTGCAAAACATCACTCTCAACAAGACAAGATCACTTTTAGGAAACTTTTGAGTCTGAAATTATAGAAAATTACAGACATAGTGACTCAGCCAAAGTTATCTAGCTCTTGTAGGAAAAGTCTGTAGTCATGGAAAATGGGCAGGGAAACTTGTATAATTTAAAGAAAGTTTAGGAAAAGTCAGAGAATGTCATTTGAAGAATCTTATAAGAATCCTGTCCAGATAATATCAAATGATATCAAATCATATATCAATTCAAATTGTCGTTCGTGTGCCAATGCAGTTTGCTTGCAAACTAATTGGGGACTCGACAAAGAGGTATAGAAAATTGGTAATTGACATACAACAGCTTGTTGAAATCGTTGTTTGTTCTGAATTGCAATCTGCACATACTTATTTTTGAGGTGGTTTGTTGTTAGCACGTCTTTGATTTTACTCTCCCTTACAGCTCCGCCTTATCTTATCTTTCACATGTTTGATCTAATTGTTTGCTAGCTATTGATTCAAGAGCTTCCTTTCTTTGGCCTTTGATGTATTTTTGTCCCATTTTTCTTTGGCCTTTGCCCGAGTTTCTACATTGCCAATTATCGGTTCCGTGTAATTGCCAATTAAGCCTTATCGTGGCAATACCTGGGTACTGCTTTGTAGGTCTATTAGCAGTCGCGATTTTTTTGGGGGGAACCAGGGGAAATTCCCCCTTGGAAGTAGAATGGTCATCATTTTATCACATAGCGTGACGATTCTTGGAGATAAAATATGGAGTGTGGCCAAGTCTATTTAATAAACCCAGCCAGTCTCTCATTGATGCCCCCACCCCCCTAACTGCAAAACGTCGTCAATGTGAAGTAGTAATATTGGTTGCAAATTGTCAGCAGCATTTGGCAAAACTTGAGAAGAAAACCCTTCAAACATCTAAAGAAGAGAACCGCAGCCGAGCGGTCTTCGAGATTTAGTCCTCTAGCGTCATTATATGTGCTTCTTTTCGCAAGTGCTCCAGGTCCTTCCCACGTAGTTCCTGAATCAATAATTAGCAAGTCCGCGTTTGCATGCATGCTGAAACTTTTGCTACATGCGAGACTGCAGTGGACGTATATATTTTATTATGGAGATAGCATGTCCCCCAACATATATCGTATTTAGTTACAGGAAATCAGTTGATTGTCAGCTTTCCGTCACTTGGTATTCCCCAGTAGCCCCCTCCTTCGTTAATTCCCACTTTTTTCGTATTCATATTTAGTGCTTTTGCGACACCCCGTTTTTTTATAAATTGTTTTCAAACAATTCTCAAAAAATCGTCTTGTACATCTGCTAGGTGAAACCATAATATTTGTTTATCATACTCTATTTGTTTATGTTTTCTCGGCTTTTTTGTGAAAGACTTTATTTTCAGTTTATTATTACCACCTGTTCTTCCTGTCTTTATTCAGCCTCATCTCAAATTCCGGGAGGGGGGATTCTGTGCTGCTCCGCAGGGGATAAGACATCTCGTCAAGATGTCAGTAAGTATCCCATTTGTTAAAGTTGGGAATTCGTGAGATGTGAATCGAGAATTTAGGCTTGTTATAAAGTTGTAAATAGTTGGTATTGATTATCTCATAATTTAGCTATGAATATAGTAACCAACTGAAATTAAGGTATTATATTTCTACTATTATTATATTTTACTTGGTAGTAATGTCATTTTCAGCAGTTGCTTTCAAATATCGAACTACTTTCTTGTTTATCACGTTATAAATTAATATTGCTAACTTTTACCACATATCTTGGTCATGTTTAGTCATGCTTTGCTCAAATACAGAACTTCCTCATCAAATAGCTGTTAATTTTATCGAATAGTCCTGTCGGGAGAGTAAAGATCATCACTTTCATCATGATCATCATCGTCACCATCATCATCATCATCATCATCATCATCATCATCATCATCATCATCATCATCATCATCATCATCATCATCATCATCATCATTGTCATCATCACCACCATCATCATCATCATCATCATCATCGTCATCATCATCATCATCATCATCATCATCATCATCATCATCATCATCATCATCATCATTGTCATCATCACCATCATCATCATCATCATCATCATCATGATCATCATCGTCACCATCATCATCATCATCATCATCATCATCATCATCATCATCATCATCATCATCATCATCATCATTGTCATCATCACCACCATCATCATCATCATCATCATCATTGTCATCATCATCATCATCATCATCATCATCATCATCATCATCATCATCATCATCATCATCATCATCATTGTCATCATCACCATCATCATCATCATCATCATCATCATCATCATTGTCATCATCATCATCATCATCATCATCATTGTCATCATCATCTTCATCATCATCGTCATCGTCATCATCATCTTCATCATCATCATCATCGTCAACGTCATCATCATCATTATCATCATCATCATTATCATAATTTTGTGCTTGGGAGTGTGAATACTTTGCTTGCCATATCCAGAACAGTGATATTAGTTTTCTAAGAATTGGTTGCACGTATTAGGTTCTTTATCGTTTCCAAAACTATCCTTGTCTGCTGTGCCCGATTTTAGCGAATTTGCTAGACTCCTTTGGGCTTTGTTAAACCAGATATGCAATCATTCTACGCTCTCTATTACCGCTCAAATAGGAAAACCGAGCGATACGAACTGTCTGAAGTTCTAAGTTGTTTTTTAACCCCCGTGTTTGCTGGTGGAGGTTATCTCAATCCATTCTTCGATTTGATTGTAACATCGCACATTACTCGCAGCTCGCTATACAAATCGGCTTTATACTGCAAATTAGCCAGGCCATCGTTTCAATTATTTATAATACCGTAAAATTCTGCTTTTTCAGTTTATTTTCCGTTACGCACACATTCAGACGAGATCTCTGACTGGCCTAAATACGTTCATCTAGACAGAAACTCGATGAATTTCCCCGAAGCTGAGTCAAGAAGTCACTTCATGGTTTTATTCTGAAGAGGTAAGCATCTCTTGACTTTGAATTCATTGTCCCATTTCTACTCACGTTCAGTATATGTTTGTTTATAGATATCCCAGTTTAGTACATAATCTAGAGGTTGTATTTCCAAGAAGATCGCATTGTCAAATTCCAAGTACAGATTTTTTCATGTACACTTTTAAGTCCTGGTTTGTAGCGTGTATTGTCTGTCGCCATTCAGATGTCTTGTATGTGTTTATCTGCTGAATTTTTAAGTTGGTCATATGTAGAATTAAACATGCTTTTTTGTCATTTGTAGTGTTGATCAACTCCCTGATCAAATTCTTCTCCAATAGCTTTCGGCAGCTGAATGATTGATTCGTTACAGAAAGCAGACTGTTCTCAATTCTTTCCATTGACTTTTAAACCCCTTGAGATTTATCCCTTTAACCCATAATTTCAAGAACTGTGTTGGGAAAATTGTCGTCCTTTTTGGAATGGTCATTAAGTTATTAGAAGTATGCAGGGTATCATCATAGTATTATATAGGCTCTTAAGATTGCAATCTTTATTACTTAAGTACAAAATGCATAGACGGTTATCTCTAGGGCAATCAGGCCTTCGTTCTTGTGTTCAGCTAGATTTCATTACTAGCTGTATTTCATTATCAATTCTTTTGAATCTTTACCACACCAATATCACAAGACACACAGCTCTATTTGCGAGTCTGTTGCGTTATTTTTTCTGGTTCTGCTTGTTACCTTCAGTGATAGTTTTCATCCTTATTTCCCTCAAATGCTTATTTCCATCCTAAACTCGGACTTTGCGAACACAGCTTTAATTTGTTTTGAATCAGTAGTGTTAAGGAAAAGGTCTGAAGTAGACAATATATGGACTGCTACCTCTAAATTATCAAGGGCTTGATCTGCTCGAAATTCAACTTGGCGATGTATTTGAAAAGCAGCGTTTCCTCATTTGTCGCTAAAGCTAGGAAACTGTGCGTGTCTCTGAAATTATCAGTAATTACCATTTTCATGTTAGAATGAGAATGCAGGATCTTGGTAAATGAGGTATTTTGATTTCTGTTGATAGAGGTAAATAATCTTCAGAAGTTTCTTTTGAACGATAAACCTTTTTGAAATGGAATTATCTTTAAGTTGTCAGTACATGTCTCTCAAGTATTTCATCGAATAAAAAGCCACATTCAGCTTGCGCTTTGATGTAACTCTCTCGTGTTTGATTGTTGCAATAAACTAAAATATTCCATGGTTTTCATAGCATTTCTTGCACTCGTAGTACATAGTTTACCGTAAGAAATTCACATTGAACAGTTTTGTAAGCTGATGGAGAAGAATCTAGAAGACTTCGTTTCCCAGATCATTGGGTGATTTGACCGTCCTGATTGATCAATAAATCATTTCAGAAGAAATATTCAGTAGAGCATGAAATCAATAATAGTGATAATAATTTTTATGAAACCTCATGATAATAATAATAAGTATTTACGAATATTTCAACAAGATTTTCTATCAGATTTAAAATGATGGGATGCATTTTATCAATCTATAGATGATCAAATGCTCTAGAAGTAATTCTTCCTGAACTTTATCATAGTCCAGGAAATAGTGATTTCTTTTATTTCATAATCAACCAAGCCAGTGCTTCCTGTTGTCGAACAGTCGATATGCATATCTCTATGTAAAGAACCGTGTTTCGTTAAGTATTCATGCAATCGGCCGATCATTGGTCAATCATTGCATCACGCATAAAACCAGTGATTTAAGAACCAGATGTTTTTTCTTCATTGTTCGCATTAGGGCTCATTTGGCATAACTTATGCTTTTGATTTCTTCTCCGTATGGTATTCCTTTTGGAGAGGAATTGCCATCTGTAGGAATAGTTAATCTTGAACAGCATGGAATTTCCACATTTTCGTAGCCATAACTTCACATTTAGCGGGCAAACTGCGCAATTGGACGTGTTTTCGGTTTTAATGCGAATGTTTCTATCTCAAATACAGCTTATCTTCTCGGTTGATCTATTTTGAGATTTTCTTCGCAGCCGTCTTGGTCCTTTCCATTTTAGCAATTCTTGCTCATTTTCTATCTGTTCAGGAACTGAACCTGGCCTTCTCGTACACTTCGGGGATACTCAGAATGTACATGAAGAAGAAACATTGTGTAAAGTGATATTATTTGCCTTGAAAGAAATCTTGACATTTCAGTGTCTCACTCATGAGCCAAGACGTCGCTGTGACAAAGAATACTAAACAATGCAGTGATCTCAACTTACATAAACTTCTCGCTTTTGCTTCACTGCCTGTTTCTCCAGTGCTTGATATCAACGAGAAGCAAAACTCTTTTGAATCGCCATTGTCTTCACTTATATCACAGTCCCATGCTCCTCCGTTGTCACAACCAAGGACTCCCTCTTCAGCAGTTGCTGTTACGTCCAGTAACGAAAGTCCTGAGCACGTGACTGAAACTTCTCACTCAAGCACCATCCATGACGACTCTTCTGCTTTATTGACACCATTTAGGGCATCGTTCCAAGACCCTGCAAACAGCAACATCGCTCCCCAAATGATTGCCCCTAAAGACGTGTATAAAATGACACCTACTCCCGTGTTTATGACCCCATCAACCTCAGTTTACCCACATGTGACGCTGATACCAGAAACAGACCTGCTCCGATCCATGATTGTGCAGGATGTCAAACAGGTTACTCAAAAGTTGTTTGATAAGAACTCGAAGAAGAAACGGGGGCGACGTCGCGAGAAAGAGGAGATTATTCCCGGCGATTTTGGCACCTTGAAGATAAATTTTACAAAATTCGTCGATGTGAAGCATCCCCCGTTTTCCCTTGATGATCCCCCCGTCCCCAAACGAACAGTTTACCAGCGTATCGCTCCATATCCCGTAGTAACTACAGATTCGAGTAAAGCGCCTGAAAAGCCTTCGAAGAAGACCAAAGGGAGCTCCACTCGTACTTTTAAGCGCCATGAAAATGCCCAAATCGAAACTACTGCTTGTGACGTAATCCATGATTCAACAACATGTTCCTCGTCTAGACTAAAAAGGAACTCGATTAGAACGAGGAGAAACAGACAGCGAGAGACAAAAAGGTCCTTAGATATGCCCGTGTCTTTTGAAGTACCGGCATCTTCTATGTCACAAGTGAACGGGTTGGGATATAATGGTGCAGGCCACCTGATAACTGAATTGAGGTCTTTTGATGATATGCCATCTGATGACAGAAGTACGTATGCCTCTTGTTCAACTTCTACAAGCAACATATCCTCTGCAGCTGCCGTGACTTGCATTGACACAAACGTAGCAGAATCTGCTACTGAATCGAGACTGGAGTTTCAACAAAGTGAGACGAGCAAGCAGGATGATGCATCTCTAGTTAAGAACGCAGCCAGGCTAGATACAGATTCAAATTGTATTGAAACCTCGCCTAGTTTTCTGTTGGCAAATAGTGACGCTTCCTATTCAGAGCTGTTAGACTCATCAACTGCCATGGACAGCTCAGAGCCTAACCTTGGATCTCCCGGTGTCATTGGGAGCGAACTAAGTTCACTGTTGTCAGAACTATGCAACGACTTCCCACCTCTCACCCTTGCCAGTGCGGAGGAGAATATGGATGTTGCAGTGGCAGGAAATGAGGCACCAAAACAGAGCACAGCTACAGTATCAGTATTGTCACAGCCAGTGACGTCATACCGACCAGAAAATTGCGCAGCTGGGCGAATCGATTCCTTTGCAGAAAAGACGGATATAGGAAGTGACGCAATAGGTGAAGAGTATGGCCCATCCCTTACAACCTCATTACCATCATCATCTTTTATTCTTGAGACGATATCATCAATGGATCAAGCCTTTTCCTCAACAACAACCTCATCGACGCAGAACGTTTCTTGCACAACGGAAGTTCTTCATGACTCTGCATGGGAGGATCATCGTCACCAGTCCCAAACGCTAAAGACGCTTAGCTCCCCTTCGAGAGATAAATGTCCTGATCAGTTGTTGCCCGTGAGTGATAATTTATTTACAATGGATGTAGATGCAAACCATTCTGAAAACCAAAAGCAGCTTCTGGATATTGTCGATATATCTCCAGAATATGCTTCAACCGAAGGAGGTGGAAAGATTATTTTAATAGGTTCATGGAATAGCAGGAACTCTAGGTATTCGTGTAAATTTGGTGAGGTTTGCACCCCTTGTGATCTGATTCAGAATGGGGTTCTGCGATGCTTTTGTCCTCCACATTCACCAGGAAAGGTCAGTGTATGCGTTCTTTGTGACAACGTCATCATTTCGAAATCCGTCGAATTTGAATACGTTGACACGGAAGATATTGACGAAGAGATTCAAGAAGGCTTTCATGGTTGGCTGAATATCAAAGATGACGACTTGAAGTCGCTACTTGTGGAAAGAATTGAAGCTATGCTTGATATTTTTGACGTAAGCAATACCCTGCCTCGATTTCAAGGGATGATATATAATTCAATTGATATCGAGGATACGTTGGTGAATATTTGCGAATCGATGTCAAAAGTCCAGGATCGTTTACCAATCAACATTGATTACAAGAGCGAAAATGTCATGACCGTGCTTCACTTGTCAGCCTCGCTTGGGTTTACGAAACTTATTCAGACTCTTTGCAACTGGGTTGAGACTACATCGAACAGGATTATTCAAGAGGAGGCTGATCCTTGTAAATATGATCAATTCCATCTCACGCCGTTGATGTGGGCATGCGCCAAAGGGAAGTTTGATTCTGTTTGCGTGCTGATTCAATGGGACGAATCGTCGATTAATCTGAGTGATAAATGCGGGTGTACGCCGTTGTCTTTGTCAAAAGACCAAGGCCATACGATTCTTGTTCGGTATTTGGAAAAGTCACAATCAAAAGGCAGCATGAGGTATGTATTATGAATCACGTTATTATTCTTATGTTTGCTTTATGTGGTAATATGAATCTTTTCGTTGGGAACTAAGTCCAGAATTTCACTATTGTTGAAAGCAGTTTTTTGGTACGACACTCGTCAGAGTATGAGACATCGGATAGCGACATAAAGGTGAACTGAAGTATTTAGGCATCATCATCATTGTCTTGTATCCTGTCTGGTCCAGACATTGATTGCCTCATGAGTAACCTTTTTTATTTAGGCATATGCGGATGAAATATAGATCAGGTTCATCTGTAGGTCGTTATCTGACGTTTCATCCTCTGATGAATGTAACTTGTAAACACAGGCAACCTGTCTCTGAACATTTTGGAGTTCAAAGATATCAGAGACTATAGAGAGAATGGTTTGGAATATAGAGATTTGTCGAAAGTGGTTTGGGCCTCATTTTCGTCCTCCCTGCTTTTCAACGTGAGACCGTAGAACACAGTATGTAATCAACAGTCGCTAATCTAATTCATAGATTATGGTGTTGAAGTCTGATCGCTCTTCAAGAAGAGAGCTAATAATCTTTGGAAAACTCATTTAACATCATTGTATAACTAAATATTTTACTCTCATCAGTTCCTTTTTGTTTGTTGAGTATTTTCCAAGTGTGGGGGGGGGGGGTTAGTGCTTTGTAGAATTGATCCAGAGGAATGTTAAAGTTGTGGTGTTTATATGCTTTAAGGTAAAACTTGAATTTGAATTGTAGTTTTCTTAGAACTGCCCTAGAACTCTTGTGATAAGAGTTTCTATGTTCTCTTCACGGAAGCTTTCAACGCTGTAATTAATCTTTATCAGCAAAAATTCCTCATTTGCATCGGACACTGGAAGTCCGAATCTACGTTCTGGACATCTATCGCGCTCGTCGAGTTTGAACAGCCAAGTTGAATGGGGGAGAGAACTGCATGGTGGTAATGATGATTTGGTGTTTACAGAAACGGCGAGGAAAAGTCCCGGGTCAGCAAGAGTGAGCAATGATGATGGCTGTAAGTCATCTTTATTACTTATTCACAATTTCCACGCCAACTCTCGAACGATAATGATTATGAAGAGGAAACTTGTTACTATCATCAACTTTTTTCTTAGTCATTTTGATATGTGGATAATATAAGCACAGTGTTTCTTGTTTGGTTTTTGCATTAGAATTAGATATTTCCTCTTGATTCTTATTTAAAGTATTAACTTTTCGTATCTAATGTAAGCGCATTTTCTACTCCTCAACCACATATTAGTCGATATTTTCTATTGTAGAATTTCTTTGGTTGTAGGAAACCACAGCTTGAGAATAAACTCTAGGACCAGAATTGCGACAAATAACAGAGACACTTCTTTGTCAATAGAGATATTTCATTTTTACGACATTATAGTATTATGAGTAGTAAAGAGGCCTAAGCCAGTAAGAAGTATCGGTACAATTTCTTATTTCGGATATTAAATGAATTATCGCTGATCATAGCGTGTGACGTCTTCTAGTATTTACATATCAATACAATCAGGGAACATATTTTACATTGTAGCACCGGATTCTTCGAATAGTTACTTGGTTTTGTCTCGAACTCTTGGCCAAACACTCGTCCATGTTCAAGCTATAATACAAGATGGAGCTGATACCCACAACGATGGACAGAGAACACCTCTTACCAGTATTGATCTTGATGATGACAGTCTCTTTGCACCTTCGCCATTCACTCCAAGGTTAGGCACATCTATAGTTAGCCGTAGCACTATCAAATAGTGATCTCAACCATGGAAGTTGACATTTTTTGTTCATAGCGATGAGATTAAGCTTTAATTGATGTTCTTTCTTATTACTGTGGGACATCTGGACACTTTGATCTCTAGACCTCATTTAGAAAAAGAACTGGTAATAGCATTGAAAGTCAGCTAATCTAATTTTGTTTATGGCATGAGGGAATTTTGCCTTCTAGTTTTCGCTTTGTTGTTAGTTCTCAAAATGTCGACAAATTGCCGTTGCATGATTCCATAGCCAACTGTCTGGAATGCTGGTTTTGCTTTATTTTGATTAGTCGTGAGTCAACGAATTCAGGCTGGTGGCCTAATATGCTATAATGAAAGCTGAATAAGACATTAGACAAGTTGATAAGTAAAGCATACTTTACGGCTTTTCAAGACAGGTTTTATATTGACGATCTCATTATAGGGAAGGTTAAATTTGTCCTCCGTATTACACTTACCTCGTGTTTTACTTAAAGTAAAATATTTAAGCATAAAAGTTTGAAATAGATCTCAATTATTTTGATTTCTTTTCAAAATAAATCAGTTGTTATTTGTCTGTGTATTGACAGTTGTTTTGACTTTTTTCATTTAATTATAGGATTCACAATTCAAGTGATGATCGCCTTGGCAATCACACACCTAAATCCTTAGCCTCGCTATCACCAGCCTCTCCTGCTGGATCTCAATCTCCTTTTGATCCTACCTCCAAGGATACTGCCGAGTTTTGCGAGTTCTTTTATAATTCTGACAGAATTCTGGAAAGAGATTTTGCGGAGTTGACTTTGACAGGTAGGTAGTGATTTGGGGATATAGAGAAATAACTCACATCAACCCATGTAGACCAAATGATAAATGAGATGCCATACAAGAATCAGTTCAGTAAATAAATACGATTGCAAATGCTTTTGTTTTCGATTTCCTAGGGTGTCATTTGGTCGCATTTGTGATCTAGCTACTGTAGGCTTACAGGATATTGTTGGTTCATGAGATGGGTTTTGATGATCTAACTGAAAACAGAATTGTCATGAAAGCTGTAAATATTTGAATAGCAATTACAATTTCATCGCTTGCTTGGGAAATAAGCCTTGCCTTTAATTTTATGCAGTAAATGGTACTTGTAAAATTTCTAAGCCTTACCTAACAGAGATCCTGATATTCAGTGTGTTCTTCTACATAAATATACACGGCATAAAAGCTTTGCCGTAATGCAATTAAAAACGGTTTTAAATACCATTGAGATCATTGATGTGGTGACTGCTAATAGATCCAGTTTTTTCTTTGGTAATATTTTTACATGGGAATCTTCTTAGCACTGTTGTCTTTTTGTCGAGAGTTCCGTCGATCTAGAGTTCTTCAATTAAGACATTGAAAGATGAAACGGTAGTTTTTGCGAAAACATTTGACGTACTCTCTTTAGAATTGACCCAATTACTTTAATCAGATTGGCTCATTAACTTTCCCACTGTTTTGCTTGCTGATTTGCATAACTCTTCGTCGGATTGCGTACCTTCTTACAAATCATGTTTGATTTTTAGATGAAGAACAGCAGAATCTGTATAAAGCAGCATCTGTTATTCAGAACGCATATAAAAGATATCGGGTAATAACTTTACCTTTTCGTATATACTTTTGTAATCTTTGGTTTACTGATTAGGAGCACAGCAGTTTGCCGGAGACTGCCTTTAGGTCTATTAGCAACGCGGAGGAGAAGATTTAGTCCTCGCTTTATTTGTATTTCTGAGGTACATAATGGAAACTTTTAAAACGATTTCTTAGTGTCTCGAACAGACACGATTTTAGTCGTGTTATCAGTAGGAGTCTGAATAGCCGCCGCGACTCTTTTGCCAACACCGTGTCATGAAAAACTTTTCAATTGAATTGCCTACGACGCAACGAAGCATCGTGGTGAGAGCAAAGTGCCTACAAGAAGTTTATTGTAGGATTGGAGTTTAAACTAGCCTTCATTATTACAAATAATTAGTTTTAATTTTGATAACAATCAGTTGTGATATTTCAGGAGCGCCGCAAACAACGTGACGTAGAACTGTCTGCTGCCGTTTTGATTCAGAGTTATTACAGGCGGTACAAAGAGGTTTGCAGCCACTCTCTTTACGTTTTCTGACTTAAGTTTGAACTTAATGCATTTTTAAGTTTCTGGTAGATTCTCAATATTTTCGCTATAGTCTTTTTGCATTGTAATCTTTTGGACTATGAATATTTATCCCTTGGGCTAAACAATCATCCATAACTATTTGTGAACGAAAAATGAGTTTGGAAAATTCTCAAAATGACAGCAGTAGCAATTTTTAATGAAGGAACTTTTCAAACTTCTGAGTTCACTTTTTCATTTATAAACATACTACAGAAATTCATTGTTGCATACGGAAAAAAGAACAAATTTGTTTCATACTGAAATTGCCAATGAGACACACGAATTCTTTTGTCACGTGAACCAATCCTTTTGTCACATGAGTACAGATTCACTACTGTGCTTCATCTTCCGAAGTATCTTTTTTACAATTAAACCAAACATCATTAATATATCGATACTTTTTCTGTATTCAAGCTTAGGCATGCTTCTCCTCATCAATGGCGTAAACAGATTCAACTTCTATTCTGCTGTAAGTCCTATGAGACCTGCAAATCAATCTGGCAAAGCTGTTATTGAAAATAGCACTGTGCCCGTTATTGTTGGCCCAAAGTCTGCTTTCCATATGACTGTTATGGTCCCTTGTCTCTCTGTGAACGACTCCACGGATTTTAGCAACATTTTTGAAACATGTAAGAACAATGCTGGCGTTCGCAAAGATTTGAATCAATCATGTTGAGTACGCTTCTTCATTATGACCGTGATCTTTGCTACCGTCAGGGGGGGGGTCATTTCTGTTTGCTTCCACAAGGCTGCTTAGATTACTGGAGTCGCTTGCAATGATCCAAAGGATCCTGACGACTATACAGAAATTAAGCTTTAATTGAAACGATAATTTATATCCGTTTTTCTTGTTCATTTTAGTATGCTATGTACAAGAAGATGCAAAAGGGAGCCTTGGTTATTCAGCACAAGTACAGAGCGCACAGGGAAAAGAAGAAACAGAAAAGTCAGGCTGCGTCTGTTATTCAAACCTATTATAGAAGATATAAGGAAAGACAGAATCAGCCTGTTGTGAAGGATTTGGTGAAGACAAGTGCTCCTGTGCAGCAGAGTCATTGTGTAAACGTTTCATCGGAACAGTTGAACAGGCCTAGTCTACTACCTGAGTGGAAGAAAAATAAATTTATATCACAACAAAGGTGAACATGCCTCACGGTGTTTATATTTATTCAAGCATTAGATTGTTATGATCTCAAGAATACCATTGGGACAGGCTGTTGTTTGTTGTTTTTATGTTTTGAGCGAATGAGTTTCCCAAGAGACAATTGATTGCCAATGTGCGAGAGAAGCTTTTTCATGATTTTAAACTCTTATGTTATTTGGTATTGTGCTGAATGTACTCCAGTTTTCCACCTTTGAATTATGAGTGTAAAATCGCCCTTTTCTAAATTCAGATCTTTTGAGTGCTGCCAAGAGAAAAGACTTCCATCGACAAATTCGATCGACATACCCTGAGCATTAGACAGTTTAACTATCAGGTATGTGTAAAGTACAGTCTTAAATTTGTAAATATTTTAACTTAAGTATCGTTGTTTTAAATTGCCTTGCCTAGCAGGCAGATAATCTAGTTGGCAGTGCAAAAGTGCACCTCTCCTTGAAAAAGAGGGCCTACCCCCAATAAATGTTATACCATTCGATAGCTCTCGATGAGTGTAGTAAGATAATGCCATTTGCCGAATTGTTTCGAGGAGTTAGGCAAAAAAACGATTAACTGCGAAAGAATAGATACATAGATGACTACCTCTACCCGTGACCCGTGGCCCTTGCTACCTCCCAAAGCTTCGAGCCAAGGGCTGCATGAGAGTATGTTCTCAATTTATCCATCGAGAGCCATGGAATTTTGTATAGTTTTTTCGGGTAGGCCCTCTATTTTTAGGAGAAATGCACTTCTGCACTAGCGCCTATAATCCAAGTAGTTGTATCTCACGACCCCCATAATGTACAGCACCATTAGTGTCAATACTGTAGAAACAGATTCATGCTGTTTATACTGTCACGTTGTTTGGGACGAGCAGATGCAAATTTGTGAGCACTAAAGCTTTAAGACATTTGATTTAAAAGCCCTGTTGGTAGTTTCGCAAGAACTCTGTGGATTTCTTCAGACATGAGCTGGTTAAGCTGTAGCGTGATCTCACGACGGATTAGAGCGTGCTGTTTCAGTGAGTTGGATTCAAGCTATTCCATTGGAAAGATATGTCTGAAACATGTACACTCTTTAAATATGGATCTGAGATCCCTTAATCTATCTGCTATTCTCTATAGGATTGGCGTGAAACATCTGTGCTTTCCTTCGGGATTTGTTAAGTTTTTCAACTGTGAGAATACTGACAAATAAGTGAGTCTCTTATCGTTGCTCACGTGGACAGTTATTTCGCAGCCTAGCGACGATTCCAGCTGTCGTTTTTGAAGAAACAGCCGTAGTACGATCACTTGACAATACAACAATTGAGATTAATTAGTACATGCTATTTTCCTATCTCCCTTTCTCGACAATTTTTAGTTGTACTGATGGATGCATCTTTTATGTTCAGTTTGAGCTGTGTATCGGTTCCTGTGACGTCAGAAGGTTCGTTAGTGGCGTAATTTGGTACGACCTCTTTCAGGAGCTTATTTTATAAGCCAGATTTCAAGCGAGGCCTTATATAACGTAGCATAGCCGTTAACAAAGCTGATCAGTTCTGTTTTGTGCTTTGAGAGTTTTTATGATTGGCATGTTGTATCATAGCATCTGCCTCGAATTTTATGTAAATAAAGGCCTTTTAACATTATCGTAACTCACTAAAGAATATAATATAGTATCTAAAAATATTTAGATTTAGAAAACAGCGAAGACATTATTTATTTGTTATTTTTGGTTAAGATCTTTGAGTTGTACTTAATCTCTTGTCTTCTAACCTTCGCCAATTTGTTTGAATCATTAAAAAGTGCCTTTGCTAAGATTTATTGTCACCTGTCATCACTTTTGAAGGTTTAAACTTTCAGATACTTTCGTTCCCTTTGGAGTTAAAAGTAGATAAAGTACGAATTTGTTTATGAGAGACAGTTTATGTTGGCCATTTCTTGAAGCGGAACCCTTCCCTCAAATCTAGAATTCCATTATAAATGTTTCTGTATTCCATAATGAACTCATTTCCAACATGACTTCAGCTTTCGTGTCCCCATGTTCTTTTCAGTATTGCCATGATAGCTTTCTAAAGACTACTTTTCGTTTCATAACGATTTCAGCTCAATTCTTTCTTTTACTTTATGTTCAGTAATGATACTTTGACAATTCGCATCTGCCGAGTAATTAGTAAATATATAACTTTTCTCATTTCATGTTTTTCCTTCCTCCTGTTTACTTCATAATTCAAAGAAATTCAAATTTCAAATCAGAATTTACTATTTATTGTTTCCTTTCATTCACTTTTCCTAGTTAGTATCAGTTTAAAGCTTATTATCTTTAGTCTTAGCGATTGGAATAAATTTCTATGGTTTAGAAAATGCCTTTTTTTGCCAGCACTGTCTGTCGTGACTTCTTTAGTTCGTAAATCGTTCGGTGGTGATACATTATGTCTCGTTGGCTGTATGCGGCTAATGGCAGCCACAGCATTTTATTGAAAGACTGTATCAGATTGAATCGAATCATACTGGATTTCACTTATCACCCTCGTGCTTGTGCTGCGGTTAGTTTTCAATGAAATCCAATCACTTGGCGTGTAGTCATTCCTCTCAGTAGGGCATATATCGTGGAGTCGGTTAGTTAAACTTTTTAATTCTAAGGGAGAGTCAAGAAGAAAGTCAATCTACATGGTGAACTGTTCATATGCTCTTGGTATGTACAGACTACTATCACAACAAAACTAAATTGAAAAACTGCTTTGCACTAAGGAAAGAGGAGATAAACGGGCTAGAAAGGGGAGATAAACGAGCTAGAAAGGGGAGATAAACGAGCTAGAAAGGGGAGATAAACGGGCTAGAAAGGTTTCTCCTATAATATGTGCTGGAATTATAATAGCCGTATCTTTGGGTTTGGTTATGTCCTCTCCCTTTGTGAACTTTGTAACTGTACAAATTGAAACATCCAAGAATGTTTGCAAAGAAACTTTACTTTGTGTATTGAAGTGCGATCAAAAAAACATAGCATTGTCACAGGTCACTTATAAGCTATAATATAGTTATTTATACAGGGTTGCCTTTTCAGCAACATAGGTGCTGTTATCAATAAGGGTGATGTTATCTATTAGGAGAGTGTTGTGCGCAGAAACACTTAGTCCCAGCGGGAAAAATAATTGCATTTCTGAGGATTTCTGTTCTTAAGTGTGGGTAGACAGTATCATAAATAGCTGTTAGCTCATTCGCCATGGTTACCAGACATTTCTGTAGATAACTTTCATAAATAGATATCGACAGACGCTAGATAATAATGTCTTGATATTCAATCCAAACAGACGATCGTCCTCTCTTTCGTAGAGCTGATACAAACCAGTTCTCGACAGTGCAGTTTTGAGGTCCATTTGCAGAAGACCTAACTATACACACTTCAAAGCAAACAACATAAACTTCAAGGGTTGTATGAATTCTATATTTCTGGGCTTGGCTTCAGATCAATCATCTGTCACGTTTGTGTGCTAGAAAAGATGGAAGTTGAACAGATTAGCAAAAAAGCTAATTTGAATCACAAGTTACGTTAGTGAAGAATTAGTTTTCGATTTTATGCATGAAAAGTAATTCTTCCAGTAATCAAAGAGGGGAGACGGTTAGGGAACTGACAATGGCAGTCGTGTATAAAGTACCGAGAAGAAAGTGATAGCCCTCAAAGAGAGTAAACAATACCATCACCTCAAGCAGACATTCGCCTGTGTGAACAGTAAGCAAAACCTTTTCCAGTATCTATTTCCAAATCTTCGTGAAGATTAAGTTGTCGCCGAAGCAAGAAAGGAGTTTGAATAATGTATGACGAAAAACATATAAATATTTAAAATACATAAACATCACATGTGCTACCATACTCTTTTAACGCGCTAGAAAGTTAAATAAATTGCTAAAATGGCTTTCCTAAATCATGTTCCGGCCCTTCAGTCCTCATCAGTTGATGCCATCTTGAAGGGTCAAAACATGTTCTAGAAAAGCCAATGTAACAATGTATTTGACTTCCTTGTATCACATATAGTGTTTATATATTTTAGATATGTAAACATATATATAAATATCACTACAGCACGAAAAAGCGGCACCATGTTTTAGTATTTTCGTGCTGTAGTGAAGCTCAGTAGTATCAACAGTCTCGTATGTAAATATGTATATGTATGTAATGTTTTCGTCATGCATTTTCAAGTCTGCTTGTAGAAAAACAAGAGATCCCTGATCAAATGACATAAAAATCCTACGTATCATTAAGAGGTAGGGGTAAGAAAGGTCTTGAAATATTACAACTCAATGTTATGTTGTTCCAGAAGATGTGGAAAAGTGGTATACTTACACTGCAAAGGTATCCTCAAAATTTCGTTATCTTTAACAACTACTTCATGCAAGATGCCGCGAAATTCATAAATAACTTTAAGTGACTTTTCTTCGCCAATGCATGGGTCGTAAATTCCATTGATTTGTGACTGAAAACAGAATACCGTCGAATAAACATTGGAAATTGATGCTAAAAGATGCACAAATATAATTTGCACGACTATCTCGCTCTAGGCATGAAAAAGAGATACTGTTTACATTAGCAAATATTGAGGATATTACTTGTGATAAGAATACATGAGGCTTGTTACCACTAGCTCCAGAAGCAAGAAGTCCCTAAATTTAAACCCTTGCTATCCCCAATACAAAGCTCAGCGAGTTCAATTATACACATTACAAATTGCTAACAATATTGAACAATATAATATAAAATAATATAATATAATATAACATAATGCAGTATAATATAACATTGAATAATATAACTCAAGCCTCTCTCTGAGGATAAAGTACAGACATTTGATGCGATCTGTTTCTACCAGTCAATTGAGTTTACTAATAGACATTGCCATAACCAACTCCTCTGTCCCATGCATTAATAATGACCAGTCCTTTGGTAAATGTAAATACCAAAAGATTTAGATGCCAATTCTACTTCGAGATCAATGCCAGGGGCCTTGGCGAGAGTCTCATACTCGGGTACTGGGCTTATAATTGAAAGTACTTCTCTTTCTAAAAAAGGCCATAGAATTGATTGAAATGCAGAAGATGCAGCATCGTGCCATTACATACCTTACTAGCCTCAGTGAGTATGAGCTTGGAGCCATTAACAAGGCACTGGAGAGGTATTGTTACATCAATGACAGCCGGTGTATCGATATCAGATCTGGAAAATATCAGGTGTATTCATGTAATAAATCCTGCGACAAAACATGGTATCACCAGCTAACCAGATATTATGGCGTGCGTATCCCGCCAAAAATAGGGTCTTCTAAAGTTTCAATACGTTCTAAAGTATGACATACTCCATATTCACAATTTCTAAAGTCGCAGTGACTACGTTCCGTTCTAAAGTCGCAGTAACTACTTTCCGTTCTAAAGTCGCAGTAACTACTTTCTGTTCTAAAGTTTTAGTCCCTGCCTCGTTTTCAAACCTGCCCTTCTTTTATCTTGGTAAACAAAAATGGCAGAATTATCGAATTTGAAGGGTTTTATACAGCAAAGAATCTCAACATTTATTCGTGACTGTGAGCAAGTATCGCTGTTTGATGAAAATATCGTTTATTCGCTGCCTTTTAGACTTGATTATTTGCGACATGCTGTTTTGACGAGCTTTGATATGCGTGATGAATGTTGTCCGTCGTAGGGTTGCAGCTAGGCCGGGGCCTGGAAGCATTTGTTGATAAGGGACCTTTCATTTTGTAAATCACATAGGGGCTGGAGGATATTCCTTTTTGAAAACAGAATATTTGTGTGACTTCCCCCATTTACCCATATGAGAATAGAGTGGCCCCCAATGATCCTTATAATAGCTGTTCATCAGGGTTGCAGAAACTGGGCAAAGTGTGAGCTACAGATCATACTTTGCATATAAAATGTGCATAATAGCTGACAACATTTCTGAAAAGGCAAAGGCTAATTAGTCTGACGTTTTTGACTTTGATAGTGACTTTTACTAAAAGCACTGTAATGTGAAGAAAATGGAAAATGCCAGTGCAACTGATGTTGAGGAGGACAAAAGCAGCACTGGAACAGACAGTGAAACTGGGGAGTTAGATTCAAGTGACTGAAATTAATATGACTGACAAATAAAACTCTTATAAAAGTAATATTTATATACCGTTAAGTCATCAGTTTTGGCCCAACATGGATGAAGGAAAAGTTAAAACTGCTATTGTGACTCCCCCCTAAATCTGTTAAGAATAAGTTTTGGCCCCCCATGTTTTCCTCCGGCACCGATGGGACTTACAACATGAAAGGTCCCTTATCAACAAATGCTTCCAGGCCCCGGCCTAGCTGCAACCCTACGACGGACAACATTCATCACGCAAATCAAAGCTCGTCAAAACAGCATGTCGCAAATAATCAAGTCTAAAAGGCAGCGAATAAACGATATTTTCATCAAACAGCGATACTTGCTCACAGTCACGAATAAATGTTGAGATTCTTTGCTGTATAAAACCCTTCAAATTCGATAATTCTGCCATTTTTGTTTACCAAGATAAAAGAAGGGCAGGTTTGAAACCGAGGCAGAGACTAAAACTTTAGAACAGAAAGTAGTTGCTACGACTTTAGAACGGAAAGTAGTCACTGCCATTTTAGAACGAAACGTAGTTACTGCGATGTTAGAACGGAACGTAGTTACTGCGACTTTAGAACGGAACGTAGTCACTGCGATTTTAGAACGGAACGTAGTTACTGCGACTTTAGAACGGAACGTAGTCACTGCGATTTTAGAACGGAACGTAGTTACTGCGACTTTAGAACGAAACGTAGTCACTGCGATTTTAGAACGGAACGTAGTTACTGCGACTTTAGAACGAAACGTAGTCACTGCGATTTTAGAACGGAACGTAGTTACTACGACTTTAGAACGAAACGTAGTCACTGCGATTTTAGAACGGAACGTAGTTACTGCGACTTTAGAACGAAAAGTAGTTACTGCGACTTTAGAATGAAACGTAGTCACTGCGATTTTAGAACGGAACGTAGTTACTGCGACTTTAGAACGGAACGTAGTCACTGCGACTTTAGAACGGAAAGTAGTTACTGCGACTTTAGAACGGAAAGTAGTCACTGCGACTTTAGAACGGAAAGTAGTTACTGCGATTTTAGAACGGAAAGTAGTTACTGCGACTTTAGAATGAAACATAGTCACTGCGACTTTAGAACGGAACGTAGTTACTGCGACTTAAGAACGGAACGTAGTCACTGCGACTTTAGAACGGAACGTAGTCACTGCGACTTTAGAACGGAACGTAGTTACTGCGACTTTAGAAATTGTGAATATGGAGTATGTCAAACTTTAGAACGTATTGACACTTTAGAAGACCCTATTTTTGGCGGGATATGCACGCCATAAGATATCACTACAAAAACCCGATAAGCAGAATATTAAATCTAATGACGCAATTTTTATTACTAAATTTTACGCCAAATTTTACAAGTTGGTAATAGAATCAGTGTTACCTGTATATTGTGACTCTCAATACTATAACTTATATGAGGCCTTCAGCCTCAAGTCATTTAATAATTTTGCCGAAAGGAAGGTGAACTAAAGTCATAGGTGATAGATCATAGGTGACATATCACAGGTGACAGATCATAAGTAAGAGATCACTGGTGACTTAACTAAAGCAGTAAAAGGCATACTATATGACGTCAAGAAAATAATTTTTTACCGTTCGGTAGATATGAGTTTGCCATACCACGCATTGAGTATAATTAAACCTGAAAGAAAAAACTTACAAGTTGCAATTTGGTGAAATACTTCTGAAACACCAACACAAACACCAACACAAACACCAACACAAACACCAACACAAACACACCTACACATACCTAAATACGATAATAGATCGAAGGATTTTTACCTTGTTTGTTCTGTTCGGTCTCAACAGAGCGTCGATACGAATCTTGCATAATTGTAACCTAAAAATAAAAAACAGCCTAAATCTCATGCAGACTCACCTCAGAGGTGAAAAGAGTCTTCTAGTGAAAACACCACAAAAAGGGAGATTTTTACCAAATAGTTTGACAATAGAATCAAAAAAAACTCACAGCTTCCTCTGCTTCTCTTCTCTTTTCTGCCATTTGCCTCGCGTATCTCTCGCGTTTAATCTGCAGATCTCTGCAAAGGAATACCTGTGTAGTCAATTTCGTTAACATTACAGTTTCCAAAAACCATCAAAAGCTTAGTCTTTGGGTGAATTGTTCCATAAAGGACTATCTCTTTAAAAACAAATTGGTACATTGGTGAACTTTCTGTCCTCCTTTGTCATAGAAAATGCTACTATCTTCCGTTTAAACAAGGACCTAAAGAGCTTTCATTGGTTGATTTACATCTAGACTTTTATTAACTGTACTCCTTTATATCTTTTATGGACTTTGGATCTTATAACTTTCAATTCTTTTTTTCCATATTTTTTCTTTGTTACAGGGATTTTCTTGATATCAGCTGATGTAAAATAGCTGACGGAATTACATTGTATAAAAAATGTATTATTATTATTACTGCTACCTGATAAATAGAACAAGAACATACAAAACAAATATCATTAGTTAACGTTCCAAGCAGCAATGAGGGCAGAAAAACAGTAATTGAATGAAAAACAATAGATATCTCACTCTTCCTTCTCGCTTTGCTTTAATGGATTGATAACTAAGATTTTGAAAGTCCAATAGGCAGCAAGAGGAATCACAGTTCCGTAAAACACAGCTGAAGGTGAAAGAGCGTCGGACAGGATGATAGGGAAACTGTACACTTGGCCATATCTTACTAATCTGTAGATCAAACAAAATGAATGCATTCAAGTAACCAAGAGTTTTTGATATCCCACTGCATCTATAGACAGTATGGTGCTCAACTTACTTATGGCCATGAGCGCCATTATTACAAGGTTAATGTCAGCTAGCTTTGTATCACAAAAAGCAGCACTAATTGACTTGTGCAAGTTTTTTCAAGTGACCATTTCTTCCACCGTGAATTGAAAACTACCGACATCCAATTCTAAACACTTTTGTTTCATTCATGAAGTCGTCATTGAATGGAACACTTGGTCGCTAAATGATAGCAGTCTCAGTCGAATTACATAGATATGCTATGAAACAAGACATGTACTCTTCCGCAACCTGATCATAAAAAAACAATGTGATTTTGAACAGAGACCACGAGCATGCTTTGCTTTCCTGATTCATAATTCAATCGAAATATTTCGTTTCTCAAAAAACAACAACAAACTATGAAATGATATTCTAAAGGACTAGAGAAGTACTTGATTTTTAAAGTGACTCCATTCATGGTACTTATAATCATTGTTGCTGACAATCTGCTATTGGTTGTAACTTGGTAATCGCATCCGTATTCCAAAATCGGTCCAAAAACCAAACCATACCTAAGAATAACATTAGATTATTACTCATAAACGTTTACTGCAAAAATTCCACAAACATTACTTCAAAATTACAGAATTAAAGTTCTTGGACAGTAGCAAACATAATGATAAAAGGCTGAGAGACACAATACATGATTGAATGTATAGAGACAATAGGATTTAGGAGAAATGTGAAAGTGCGAGAAAATAACTGAAAAAAGCGGGATTCGAACTCATGGTCCCTGGCTTTGTACGCCAAGGGCTCAATCATATGTGTGAATGACTAGAAACATAGCTTTCAGTCCGCCATTTTGCTGTTTAAATATGCTAACCTATGTTGTAAACTAAAGATTCCCACGTAATCAGGGGCGACGCCAGCCATCACAGACTGGGGAGGGGCCTTAGATGGAGGCACACCCTTCTGACCGCGCCTTTTTGTACGGCGTTCAATGAAATGTGCAACCAAATGATGATAGAAAGACATACAAACGTCAATGCGATGACGTAGCCATGAATTACATCACTGTAGAAACCTTCCACCTCTTCAAACCCTTTCAACACGAATTCGGACGAATAAAAAAATTGGTCCTGGAGAAAACTGGGGGATGTGCCCCCAGCCCCCCGTGGTGCCGCTTCTGCATGTATACTATTACACTAAAGCACGGCTTCACAAATAAAACCAAACAATATGGGAAACTGAATCGTGTGAGCATTTTAAGCTACAATTTAATATCAAAATAAGCACAAAACGGAGCTTCTATCTACCTGCGCCCAACTTCATCACGTTGATTTACAGTCCTAGTTTACAAAAAAAAGACAGCACAACATGCTAACTTACTTTGCTGAGGCCTTTAGTTTTGTTTCGTGCAGAGAAAGGTAATGATAGTTAATGATCGCAAACGTGTTTATAGCTGAGACCTAAAATATGAATATATCAAATAAATTATCATTAATTTACTACACTTAATATTAATTTATTATTGAGATCATTAATTCATTCTGACTTTAGCCAATTTGCTTTAGCTACTTCAAACCCTCTTTGTCAAATTCCGCTCTTTTTTCTTGAAGAATCAAGTCTATATTGAAACAACAGTTATTTCACTCTACACAATGTCAATTGCAGGAACTAATAACAAACAAAACGACACAACAAATATGAGACGATCACATCACCTGGAAATTAGCAGTCACGTGATGATTATCGGAACGTCTATCGATAGTGGCTATCATAGCTGAATGAATGCCTCCTTTCCATGTTAAGTATCCAGTAGTATGATGACCAAGCTGCCTCATTATCACTATAAACATCAAACCACCGTGTCTATATTGTAATCAATAAATGTCACAGGATATGGCTTAATGGGTCTGGCAATATGCGAGTCAATGTGGAAAGTTTTTCAATTGGGCTTCAGAAGAGGAATGCATCATTTTATACATGATTGAAAATACAGAATTCATTATATCTTCTTTTGTGTGCTCTAACATTTCAATCCCAGAAATAAGTCTTATATTATATTAGAAACAAGTCTTAACCATTTATCAAAAGTTAAAACTTACGAAAGAGGATCAGAATGCATGGATGACAATATTATCGAAACCAACAGTGGAGGGAAAAAAGTTGCTGATAGTAACGATACTAAAGATGATAGCTGCTCTCCCCCCCCCCCCTTCCTCCCATCCGTACACTGATGTACATACTTGCTTGCAATCCTGCACTCATGTAATTCTCGCGAAATTGTGATTCCAATGAAATTGTTGCGTACATCTTTTTCGTAATGTGTCGGAAGCCTTTCATTTGTATTGTTGGTCCATCGCCTATTGTTGCTCCAATCTGTATGAAGAATTGGTAGCTTTAGCAAACGAGGCTGTTATTAAGGATCATCAATCAATCAACAGAAGCCAATTAATCATACAAGAATCAAACGAATCGCAATGACTCAATCAGTAAACATCAATCAGTAATCAATTAACCACGACGAATAGAAATCAGTTAACCAGTCAATCACCTAAGAACAAGTAAGCAATTTTGGAATTTTTTGGTTAAAAGTTTAGCCAACAAATGCCAAAAGTTGATTTGCCTATCTCGCTGAAAGACAACAGGCAAAAGGACTGCTCATAAATTAATACCTCTCCCCATGATTGGTGAGACAATATTCTTCGCAATGTACAACCGACATGCCCTGAACCGTTTCCATTCTGGACCTGTAATGCACCGGACAAAACAGCTGTGTCTGACTTTGTCAATGGAGCCTGAAAAACAATCGCAAAAGGAGTTGATACATAAATCCAACAAGGTTTCTTCTCTTAATTTCAAATATTTCATAATTTGCTTCGTTAGGCAAGTTTTCATGGGTTAAATGGAATCCAAACAATGGATGGTTGGACGGTAGCTACAAAGCATTCCTATACAATGCGAGTCAATGCCACTACAGTTGCATACAATAGTGGACACTTATAAGGTATAGGCACTTCTTAGTGACTGACACGGCATCTCGACCACTACTATCCACGAGGCAATGGAGCACTCGTCTGCCACACATCCACAGCAGCATAAACAAGAAATTAAACGCCATATTTTCTGTTCAGCCAAATGCTAAATACGTGACAGATCACTGTATGAAATCGCATTCAGAAAGCTTTGAGCACAATTCAAAAAAGGATACCTCAATAGATTGATAAATGGACATTCCTTTGACTTCGATAGCTGGTAATGAGCTAAGACATATAGCAAATGAAATCAATTAGTAATCAGTAATGAAAATAAGCAATGGCGAAGGATCGCTAAAAGCTAATATTAAGAATCGACCTTTCTTCATTCTAAAGAGAGCGGACTGTATCTCCATTAAAGCTAAACTTTTTGTCAGGCTATCACAAAACCCAAAAGGTTATAAATCTTTGCCTCTGATGCTTCCAAACAAAATGACAATGAATGAATAAAACATATAGTAGATATATCAATGAATGAATTAATATCTAACCTTGTATCTTCACCATAATAGTGGTCTTCATAGGTATCGAATAAGTCTGTTGCATTTATGGTAACGTTTATGGAGCCCTTGAAAAATGAACACCATATCAATTCAATACACAACAATTCGCACCCCAGTCGCTCGTAAGAATGAAAACGGTATACGATCGTTGTTTGTTGATTAATTTTATTACATAGATTAAATGTGGCACCAAAATGCCTATATCCTGATTCCATACCTTCGGATTTGTCCTTTGTAACAGTCTTCGTTCTTCTTGCTCTCGCTTCAGCCTCTCATATTCCTCTTTTATCTACAGAAATTTCATATCACATAATTTGTTTACATTTCCCAAAAAATATCTCGAAAAAAGTAAGACTGAATTCAGTATGATAAAGTAATCTCCTCAATGTACACATGAAAGCATGTGCATGTTTATGCAACAAACAGCCCTCCTGAAGAAGTGCTTGCAAAGTCAATTGGATTGTAACTGATATATTACAAGAAAGATCTTTCAATCGCTACGAAGCAAGAAAGAAGAAAATAGAAAGATATATATATATATATATATATATATATATATATATATATATATATATATATATATATATATATATATATATATTCATATTTATATTTATATTTATATACATAGTCATTTATCAACACTTCAATCTTCTGTCAAGTGTAAAGCATTAAGCATGAAATAACAACAACAATGAAGTCTCATGCAACAAAAACTCCTTTCATATTCTAAGGAAGAGAGACATTGATCAATTTTCATTCTCATGCCAAAAAGCTTATTTCCATGCTGCACACATTAAGCAGCAAAACACATCTAAATCAAAATATTCCAATCAATGCAGGAAATAATGTGGTCAACAAGTGAAATTCTGTTTTAATATATGAATCAAACATTTAACCTCCTGTGGTGTTCTGTGTCTCTCTACAATCTGAAATGTCAAATGGAAAACATCAACCAGCTGATACAACAATAAGCCCGCAAATATTTTCACACACTAAATCAGTTTAAAAAAGAAAGATCACTTATGAACAAGCATAAATATTTGGTAAATAATTCTCAAAATGCAAATTGAAATTGGCTAATCATAATTGCTATCAAACTTATAAAATAAAATTTTTTAGATCTCCTGTTTTACAAATCTCTTCTCTCTGAGCATACTGACATAAACGTAAATCATCTGTCCTAATTCAGTTCAGTGATGTATTTGCAGCCAAACAACTAATTGTTACCTCCCAGCCAGCATCAAGTCCTTTCTTGCCATAAATATCATAGATGCTTCTTTTGTCTGGATCACTTAATACTAAAATAAATAGCAAATTAAGAAATACCACAAGAGAAACACCATCAATGCAAAACATCAGATCAAAATTTTGTGGCTGCATGATGCTAGGGAGATCTATATAACAAAAGAAATTAAAAAGTTTCCATCCTTCATCAATATTTACCTTCGTATGCTTTTCCTACTTTATTGAATAATTTTTCTGCTGCCTGAAACAAAATGTGAAAGAATTTATGAATATTAAAGATTTTAAACAGCTAACTGCAGATCTTATAGGTTAATTCAATCAGTGTTGATTATGGAGTGAATGTCTTTGCCTTACTCAGTCTCTTGTTGCTTTCTGGTCTTCCAAGATTGTTGCAACATTTTCTACTTTTGTTTCTTCATTGCTCTATCAGACAAACACCTTTGCCACAAGCCAATAATAAGCACACTAAATTGCCTCAATCACTCTTTATCTGGCCCATGTATCTTAACTTTGGGAGTCCAGCTTTTCTTTCCCCTTCTTTGATTCATCACAAAGATCTTATACCTATGTAACACATTTCCATCAATAATACTGTTCTAATTGGACCACTTGCTTTGCTTTTACATTAAAGAGAACAAGATTTTAAGAAAACAAGGTTTTAAAAAAACTGTGAAGTAAAAGTGCAAGCAAATGAATGACCTGAGTAGAACTTGATAGCATGACCCAAAAGGTCAGTGGTAGAGCAGTTGATATTAGAAAGTAGAGAGTTGATGTTCTAGGTTCCACTTTGTTCAGTTATTTTCTTCCACTTCACTAGTTCTGCTTTTTTATCATTTTCTCTCTAAAAAGTGGGGTCAGGTCAGCTTGTCCATATGGTTTTATTTAGATCAGGGATCTTATTCAATGACTCTCATTCTGGTCCCAACAATGCATTATAGTGTGTCTGTGCACAAGATTGAAACAAAAACTTCAGCACAGGCCCCAAACTAAACACAGTCACACTTTTACTATACTTTTAAAAGCTAGACTAATAATTGCAAACTATCAACAATACAAAAAATTCAAAGTTGGCAAATCATTGGATTTGCAACTGATTAGAAATTTATTTCACCTGCTTATTTTCCAATCCTTGGTGTTTGTCAGGATGGTACAAAGAGCACATTTTTCTGTATGCATTGCGAATTTCATCTGATGATGCCTGAAAAAGAATGATACTCATAAAGGAAAACGATTGACGGAAAGAAAAGCATAAAGATCCCTCAATGATGGCTGATGCAACAATATGGCATTAGTAACTGGTAAGGAACTGCAGATTTTCAAGCACAGCAACTTTTCAGCAAGATCTCAGGTGTGGTAATTGTGAATAATATATCAAGGGGTGAAGGTGTGCACAAACGTCAAGTGTCAAAATTGATTGGCTATATGGGCCAAGAAGCTCATTCTTGGCCATACTGAGGAACATGGCATGCAGCCATATGGATGAGATCTCTCAGCATGAAAATCATCTCCACGAGGAAAAGTATGTGTGCAATCATATTGCTGCCTTATATACATGCATCCGTGCACATCCTCATTTATACAGCAACTGTACAAGTGTATGCCAGGCAGCTACCTGTCTGCACACATGAAATCTCATTGAAAACTGTCATACTCCTCAATATCTGTTATTGGACTACAGGTATTTTTTATGCTCACAATTCCTACACAGTACATAAAACTACAGAAATGATACCGCAGAGAGTATGCTCTACCATAGTGATCATGCGGCCTACACATATAAGGAATCATTGACTCTTTATGCAATGCCTCCAAAGGGGAAGGATTGTAGTTATGTGCTTATCCAACAAATGGGTTTCATTCACTGAGCAAATATGCAATATCATAAGAATTTTGCAAATAAGATTAAATGAGATCGATGAATTCTCAAGTAATATGTTGGACAGTAGCATTCATAATCAGTACCAGGGTTTTTAACGTGCAATTGTACACAAAATGTGCAGTTTTAAAAGCTCCATGTACAATTCTAGATAGAGATGTGTGCAGCTTGCATTATGTATCTATTAAGTATGGCAGTAACAAAACATGTATAATTCCAGTGCCCACTCGTCAAGTGTATGTTGTTTGTGCTTATGAGAATCAAGGGGCATTCGTCAATATAGTAGAAGCTAGGAAATTTTGTACAATTCTAAATTTTCCTTTAAAAAGACCTCTGATCAGTACCATTGACTATTTATTGGAACAAACATAATGATTGCATAATTCGATCACTACTGAACAGTATATCGTATGCAAGGACCTATGAGATCACCTTGCATTTCAAGGCTGATCACAGGACAACATTAAAAAAAGTGGGCAAGATTACCGAAGAAGAGTTCAGGCTCACGGGAGCAAATTTTATTTGACCTCAGAAATCTATAAAACTAATATGTGATGATCTAGAAATATCTAAGTCATTTAGATTTAATTGGGCACTCTACCTCCTTTCTAACGTTTAAAATAGCGTAGAAATCATCATCCAAAAATTCATCGTCCTCTACAGTAAAGTCCGCCATTTTTTGAACGTTTGCTTCATGGAGCCTCGTTATGTCACAAGCCTCCTTGTCATGATGACATTTAGAATTGTTTTGGGAACATTCGTAAACTTGGGTACAAGCGTAGGTAGCGTAGGTATACTTTCATCACTTTATAGGGTAAATTCGACACTGAAAGTGAACAGAAATCGTGCTCTCTATCAGCTCGTGCCAAAGATGGCAGCAAGACTGCATGATGTTGTAATTATTGGTTTCTGTGATATATCAGCTGCTGGATGGTAAAGAGCCACTTTTCTTTTTTGGATTGGATCTCGGAATACAGGGGCTTTCGCTTTCATTTGTACATATTCAGTACTTTGAATAACGTAGACACTCTAGTTCACACCCTCTCTTTTATGCCCCCTTCTTGACCGGATCCGCTCAAATTCTCCAATATGCCCCCTTGCCTTTTTAGCCATCTCCAATATTGAATGCCACAGGCGTTGTGAAGTATATTACAAGTACGTACTTGCCAAGTCTCTTGCATTCCGCTGGTGACTCCGGCATGTAAATATCATCTCCAGCCGACCTCCAGCAGTGACATGCAGTAAAATCTCCAGTATTTATTCGTTTGGAAAAAACATCGAAGAGTTGTCCATCTGGAGAATATATTGAAACCTGCCAGGTCACACTGTTCACCCATTATCAGTCCCTCTTATAAATTCAAAATTAGTAATTCTTAGAAAAACTGCTTCTCATGGTTCTGATCTATAACGTATTTTGGATATTGTTATGTATTGATGGTTTCCTTGATAAATGCTTGGCAGTGATGGCATCAGCCTCATCCCCACCCCCCTTGCCTCATCCACACTGCCACGCCCATTTCCCAGCATTTTGATATCCAGAACTTGGTAGCTATTTAGCAATGCATAATTACCATTTATTTAAAGCTATCTGCACTTTTCCACTTTTGTGTGCTTTAATTAAGAGTTCATATTTTTTTACTAGTTCTGATTTCAATCCTTCTAGTAGTAATCTTGACATTGAAGAGCGCCAAAAAGCATCATATATAGTACACAAAGTAGCTTTCTAAGATTGAGTCCAAAGTGTTACAAGTGTCTAAATTACACATTTCTTATTAGGTAGTGGTTTATGAGAAAGCAGTACTAAATTGCTCAAAAAGGTACGAAAGTTGACAACTGGATATCTGAGACTCCTACCCATGAAACACCTCCAAGGTCAAAACACATGCACATATATGTTACATGTTAGGTCTTACTTTGTGCATCACATGTGTGCTTCCTTCTAGGACAGAGGCATTGGCATCAACAGTTTACAAACTGAGAAAGTGGATTGTACTGACCTCTCAGATAATTCATTCATTAACAAGGAGGATGTTGTTTAATAGTACTGATTTCAAATTGTGTTGGATAGAACTACTATATACTTCTCTCACCTTCCTTCCTGCAGCCGTGCAGTGCTTGGTTGTAACAGAAAAGTGAGAGCTTTGACTTTGCAGACAAGTAAGATAGATATTGATGGTATTGGAAGTCAGATAAATGATGTAGATGGGGAAATTCCACTTTTCAGTACAGTGGACTGTGATGATGAGAAGGTTTGAAAATATGGATAGTAGTATCTGTCATTATATTTGCGTATTGCTGCAACTTTAGTATTTGATCTCATTAATAAATGACCTCTTCTAAACACTTTGCAGGCAATCACTGACCCCAGGGTTAGCCCAGGTCCCCCAAAGAGCATAAAGGAAGAAGGCCCAGACCATAGTTTTTCATTTTGATTGTCAGTCAATTCTTCTCTCATGTTGTTTTATGTTCTTTTCTTTCATGTAAGACAATTTACTCTTATTGTTGTTACTTATTATTATTATATCCTTATTATTTACTTGTCTAAATTATATCACTTTTTCTTGTTGTTTGTAGGTAACTTTGATTTCCATTTCATCTACTCTTTCTTCTGGAGCTGCATCTCATTTCATTAATGAAATTTTGAATGAAGTCAGAAACAGGTATTTTAGACTTATTCATCTTTGACTTAAGATGAAAGTTGAATATATTGACAATAGGTTTGAAAGCTCAGCATTGTTT
This sequence comes from Mastigias papua, assembly GCA_964019165.1. Taxonomy (NCBI): domain Eukaryota; kingdom Metazoa; phylum Cnidaria; class Scyphozoa; order Rhizostomeae; family Mastigiidae; genus Mastigias; species Mastigias papua. The sequence goes on along the minus strand of OZ025285.1, from coordinate 11,584,578 downwards.
CTTAGTTACAAGCTAGCATAATTTTTGGTAATGTTTCAACAAGCCAGCATCTTACTTTTTATTTATCATCATTAATTATCTCGTTAAATCTTCTTTTTATATTTTCCTATACCTTTCAATAATCTATTTACTTTGAAACAGCCAAACCAGAGAGATTATGATCACTGCTTCAATTCCTATCAAAATGAGTTCTGTGACAGACTCTGAAGTTTTTCAAATTGCTATCAATTGTGATAAAGGTGATTATATTGTTTGATCCTATTGTCAATTAATCTTCTTGATGAACATGCAGACAATGCTAAATTTTTTATGATTTACTTGTCCACTTTTGGTAGAAGATTCCTAGAAAGGTGCTCCTTTGTCACCATTTTATGGATTATGGTGATCCTAGATTATGATACAGCTGTCATGTTTGACACTCATCAGTATATAGTTCTCCTTGTTTGTACATGGCCCTGGTCCTTCTCCTTGTTTGTACATGGCCCTGGTCCTTCTCCTTGTTTATACATGGCCCTGGTCCTTCTCCTTGGTTGTACATGACCCTGGTCCTTCTCCTTGTTTGTACATGGCCCTGGTCCTTCTCCTTGTTTGTACATGGCCCTGGTCCTTCTCCTTGGTTTTAAGGGACTCTATGTCTAGAAGAAATTCTATATCCCAATCATTCTTTTGGTAAAGTTGCACTGAGCAGAGTTTCATTAATTAATTTTGTGTGGTTTTTAGTAAAGAATATCAAGTGCCTACCAGACAACTTTCTCATCAAGGATGCTATGCTCAATATGATGATTCAGCTTTGCCAGGTGTGTTGTTGTTCTAGCCCAACAGATGTTCATAATAAATTTTCAGTCAAGGATCTCAGAAGAGAAATTGTCTTGTTTATTAGGCACATTGCTGTTTTCAGCACAGAATTCCTTGATTTTATTTTCCTTTGAAGGATTTAGTTTATTTGCTAATAAGATGTTAGCCATTTTTCTTGTTCTATAAGTTACATTGCTCTTAGGTGGAGAACATTCCATTGCGATGTATTGTAACTCGAGGATATAGAACTGGTTCTAGAGTACTAAATCATCAAGATGGTTCACTTCAGGTAACTGCATCCTTTTTAAATGTTTGATATGAGAAAATTTAAAAATTATCCCTAAGGCAGTTACTGTCAGCTAATTTCCCCTGCACAGGGACAAGATTGCCAATTTTCTTCACTCTTTCAGAGTGTTACAAACCTTCAGAAGACATTAAATTCACTATATGGCTTGACATTTGATGCCCAACAGACTCAGTCATTGGTAAGTGTTACATCTAGTAAGTTAATTTAAAATAGGACACCTAAGAGAGATGCTTAAAGAACTTGTTCTTTCTTTGTATTCAGACATTAGATGGTAGTAGGATACTCAACTTAAAGCCTTGTGAAAGTGCAGCTATTCTGTAACAACATGGTACACCAATTGTTTTTCAAGGCATACACAGAGAAAGTGGCCAACTTGCGTCCACAGAATACCATGTTCTTATGATGATGTGGTTTTAGAGAAAGTTGGAGAGTTTGTAAGTGCAGATGTGGCATTGATTTTATTGGATATATTGATATCAAACATTCTCCATGGAGATTTGCTCTTAATTGGCAAGGACATGCAATTTAATAACCCACATTTGAATGTAAAGAACATTATTGTTCCGGGTCTGACTTAGCACTTTGTGCCTGACAAAAAAGCAAATTCATTTCTATAGGCACATTATAAATCCACCTCAAATAGCTGCAAGTCAATGGCCAATGCAGTCATACATGCTTGTCCAGCACAAATCTCTAGGTGCCTATCCTATTGGTATTTGCACCTGCTCACTTGCTTAGAAATTTTTGCACAGCATTTTAGAATCAATAATTCATATGCTGTTGCTTTGCAAAGTAGAGTATTGGTGAAGGTGAAGAATCAACATCTAGAAAGTAGAAGGCATTTTTGTTTTATATTTCCTGTTTATTGTCAAGTGTTTTCATTTATGCAAAATTTTTTTATGATTATCTGGTTTGATTTTCTCATCTGGCTTTTCTCTCACTTCCTGAGCAATCAGTGCCTAAAGATATTATTCATAGAAGTACTTTCAAATCACCTGTATTTTATATGATTCTTGAGATAATAAAATTCAAGTTGAAAGCACTCTGAACAACTCTACTATTCATAACAATTTATGTCAATTACATAAATGGATTTAACAGTAAAAGTATCAAAAACAAAATGATTATGCTGTCATAAGGCTGAGGATATTTCAAACAAACATTTACCCCAATGCTAAACTAGCAAGGTAGAACACACTGCAATCATCCAGCATAAGCAAGGACAGTGATAAATTGTCATTTTGAATTTTTAACAACTGATTTCACATTATGCCTAAATATCTGCTATCTTTACCACTAAGTACCCATATCAATTTCCTTGTGTGAAACAGCTAGTAAACACAAATCTGCCCCTTGTTTGACATCCCACAAGGAATGGTAAAGGTTAGTCCCATGTATGACTCTGTACATTGGGGAGTGCCTGCTAGAGAGGGAACTTTTCCTGGGCATTGGGCACAGTGAGGTAGGGTGGCCAGTCCCTTCCTTCACTGGTTTTATCTCCTGGGTTCTGCCACCTGGTACCCCATTTGCTGCTGGGTAGACAGTAAGGGAGCATCATAAATATGGCCTGATGGTTCACTTCAAGCCATCGATCTTCTGCACAGCAGTCAAGTACTCTAACCACTCAACCACTTGTCCATCCCACAAGGAAAGTGTAACATAATATGCACTATCATTTGTACTCTATGGTACTCATAGCAACTGCTACCAAGATTTTCAGAAATTTTGGGTACAATCTGCTTGAAGGGCCATGAGAACTGGGACCCAGGGGTCCAGATCTAGGAGGGTATGTTTTGGTTAATCTTTGGCATTTGATGCACTGGGCTCATTAAAAACAGCCAGCACTTTTGAGCAAGAGGTATTTAGCAATATTGCATCAGTAATCCACTCAAAATGTGATTGCAGAGGAAAGGGACTTCAACTTCATGATTTTCATCTTATGGATGCTCACCTTCGTAAAGTGAATCAACACTTTGCTTACCATCTACAAGTTCATTATTCAAAAATTCTATTTTACATCATCAGTGTCTAATTTCATTCGCTTCCTTTCTCGAATAGCATTTAAAGTTTCTTCTATTGATCTTTGGTCCTCTTTGTTTCTGCTTGGTACTACAAAAAAATTTATACTCATTATTTAATTGCCTTACTCCTTGTTCATTATTTTATCACCTTATTCATTAATCAACTTCTCTCCATGGTTTAAAAATTCATCAAATCCTTGATTCATGAATCAATCCACCCATGAATACTTCACGTTCTTTCTTCACCCATTCCTAAACGATTTCCTCCATTGATTTTCATTTTCATCTATTCTTTCTAGTTTCTGTCCCAATTTTTATGCCCCCTAGGAAATGTCACATACCCATTCCATAGGCTGCATTCGTTTTTGTTGCTTTGGCTGCAGCAACACCACTTTCATCACCCAAGATTTTTGTATATTTGTTTAGAAACTTTTCAGGCTCCTTTGTCTGATTTCTTTTTCGTATAGATTTTGATGATCTTTCCAATTCTTGTTCTTCAGCTTTCAGTTTTTGCTCCTAATGATAGCATAGATAACACAGTTGAATGTGAAAAAGAACCTTTTCTGCTTACACATCACAATAAGCTATTACTGAATAAAAATCCCAAATAGATTACCAGCTATATACAGGACCCCTCCTCATAAGGTAAAAATCAGATTGGTAATAAATATATCATGGTGGCCACTCAGGTTTCTGGTAGAATCATACTCACCACAGAAAACAGAAGATTGGAAATTAGAATAATTCTAGATTTGTAGCAAATATTACTCAAAAGATAATGAACAATTCCTATCACTCCAGAAATGAATGAAGAGAAAGAAAAGAACAAGTTATTTACCAAGGTGTGCTGTTTTTCCTTTTCTTCATCCCAATCCTTTAGGAAATAAAGATCATAAAGCAAGCAAATAATTTCTTATCTGTCAGCATAATCTTGTTATATTTAACTTTTTATATAAAGTAGTTATCATGGGGCTAAATAAATAAATATAGATAAATTGCAGTCCAAAAGCTATTTGATATGTCTGATGAAAGATATACAATACATTCATTACCTCTCCATTTCTTCGGGCCTCTAACTCTGCATCTGATGGTGCAAATTCCTGCAAATATACCAAATACTAAATCAACCTTGGGCATTGAATGGCCTGTGGGCTGCATATAGCCCTTTGGTTGACTCAGGCTGGCCCATGGAGAGCTAATTGCAAAATTGCAACTTAAATTTGTCTTGTAATTGAATAATTGAAGGCATAATTGAGGACCACATTTCTGTATTTTTTGAAGATTGTCCTCAATTACACACATAGAACTTCAATTATATCATATAAAGTCAAGTTCAGCCTATTCATGTAGCCCTCCACAATATTTTCTGCTTTTCATGTGGCCCCATGGAAAAAATAATTTGTCAGTCCTTTACTAGATGATGGTCATCTGCAGAAGGAGTTGAACAGAAAAAACCACTAATAGAGATTTCTTTGTAATTGTGAGCAAGCAAACAAAATTAAAGAAATGGGCAAGGGTGGACTTCTTTGAAGATCATACAATATTGAGCTGAATGTGGCCTTGAAAGATCTCATCATATCTATCAAACCTTTTTCCAAATCATGATGTATCTGTCAATATCTTCTTCTCCAAAAGAAAATGATACTAGTCCTGCAACTTCTGCGACATCATGCCTTTAACAAAACAAAAACATTTATCAACATCTATGAACCAGAATAGCTTGGGTAAAGTAAAGAATACATATGATTTATTTCCATTGTCTAAGCAATACATAAAAGGCCCTAGCTGAGTTTGCTTTTACTGTAAATCTTTGAATTATCCCCCCCTGGGGGCAATTTATTTCTGGTACTTTTGGATGGAGGCTTATAAACTTATCTGACACATGCCATATAAAAATATCATTGTCACAACTCTGTTTCTACTGAATGTTAAAACAACAGTTTTTTGTGTAAGCATTAGTCAATATGAAGGTCTTCACTGTTGTCTGAGGTGGGGGCTTACTAACAATATGATATTCTAGCATAGGGGTTTATGCACAGGGGGCCTTGTTGAGAGGAGCAATTTAAGGACTGACTGTATGTTATGAATTGCAATTACAGCTGATAAAATCAAGCATCTAATTTCTGATGCTTGCTAAGCAAAATATCACCCAAGCAACAATCTTATTCAAAATAAAATGCATAATAGTTAGATGCATTGTTGGTTCATAGTGTCTTTAGTTTACTTATGTAACATTTGCATCTTCTTACACTATACTCCTAGCAGCTTTATCCATGTGTCCAAACTTTTTATGTTTCACATCTGACTCTTTTATAAACTTAGACACCTCATCCTCTATCTAAAAGTCAAGATAAGACTGAAAATAGTGAAAAACTCTCAGATGAAAACAACTATAATCAGACTTTCTTTCTGAGACCTGGGCTCTCATCACAAATAGAAAGAACTACCAGAGAGCCTGTATTTATAATCTTTACTAAAGGGAGAGGGCGATGAATTATCATTTAGTATTGAATAAAGGAATTGTTTTATTGAGAATGAAAACTATAAGTCTACATTTCTTTAATAATTACTTCATAAAACATTTGCATAATACCTCTTCTCTGAATTTTGCCCATTTTTGCATTTCTTGTGCTTTGAGCTTGGCAGCTTTTGCTTTTGCTTCTAGAAATATAAAATAAATTATGTTAAACTACAAATAACACCTAGAAAGTGTAAGTTACATTTTTTCTTTAAAAATCTAACCTATGAGCAGCTCCAGATCCATAGCAACTGTGACCATAGCAACTGTGACCAATTAAATGATCGATAACTGCAAAACAGATATTGCACCAGAACCAGTGGCATAGAGAGAGGGGGGGGGGTTAGGAGGTGCAAAATCCTCCCTGTAAAGCTAGAATACCCTTTTTTAAGAAACTTCTTCTTAGAGAATGATGCAGTCATATTTCCCATTAAATTTAAGTGGCCTCTTCCACTGTTGTGTTATTCTAAGGAAGTTTGGCAAAGTGATCATGCTGACAGAATAGTAACAAAATGGCAGTTTTAATACCCCAAGCATGCTACTTATTGTTGGTTTTCATTGGAAGACCAATGATGAGCTCATTCATAATAGGACTAAAACAATGGTCTTCAAGTCATTCAATGTTTTGGTTCTATAACACCTATGAGACCTCTTCACCTAAAGCTCAGCATGCTCCTCCTGCAGCCTCTGGGACATTGACACTGATTTAAAGGTGCCAAGAAAGTCAGTTAATTGGCAAGAAGGCTTTCTTTTCTGGGAGCTAAATTGTGGAATAGCCTTCCTACTGAGTCCAGGATGGGCATCCTTCAATAGTTCTATGAAACCAATATAGGATTGAATTTCTCTTCAAACAATAAGTATATTATACCAAAAGTAAATAAGCTGTATAAATTGTTTTTTAAATTCTAGCATCTTTCTTGTTCCTTATCATAATTAGCTTTTTGGAAAAACTGCTTCAATAAGGGCAAGCAGCATCAAAAGATTCAAATATGAAACATATCAAATAGATGTGAGATGATCTTTTTCTGATCACTTACAAGCATCTCCATTAGTAGAGAAAGTGTTGATAGTACAGATTTGAGAGAAATGCAACTACCATGCTTTGAGAGGAATCAAAAAAACATTTTAATAGTGCAATAATTGGCTCTTGACAAGAGGTTATTTTCTGTATTATTAAATAACAAGAGCTTATTCTATGCTATAGTTAAGTAGTAATGCCCCATATTTTAATCAGAATGCTACATTCATCAAAAGACAAATATAACTATTATGTCTTGTAAGAAAATTTACATTTTTGCCCCTCCTATGAATTTTCTATGTACACCTTTGACAAGCACTTACAAGCTCCTCTCCTAACTCAACTGTAAGAAACGCCTATTGCCCACTATAGTTACTAAGAATTTTCTGGAGACACCTAATATGGTTCGGTAGCACCTCTTAAACTCTACTTGAGCTGGACGCAGTAAAGTGAGGTAATAAAAAGTGGTCCAGTGGCGCTAATAATGTCAAAAGTGGCTGTTCACCACGTACCTTTGGCTTTTTTTAATGCCTCCCTATCAGAAGCTGTCACAGGCGGTGCGTCCATTTTGCCAAGAATTGATCCGAGCAAATCCATTTTTAGCTAAACTGTATTAACCCGACAGCTAATGATTGTTTACTGTAAGTGAAGCCAACCATCAAATCTCAAATCTCGATTTCAATAGCTTGTTTCTCCTTTAATTTGCGCCTGCACAGAGGCCTCGCCACGCTTCCTGTGAACCCTCTGCGACCATTGTCTCCGACTGTATATCTGGGCCACTTTCGGCACATGAAAGGGATCATACGTTTATGACATCCACAAAAGAGGACTGAAAACTTGACCACTTTTTGTAAAAATTTTGTTGATAGCTTGTTTTTGATTCATTTTTGCAGGATACAATTTGCCTGTCACGCCCCCCCCCGAACACAATGCATGAAATGATCCCCTTGTCTACTACATAGAGACTTATTTCTATTGCCTTTATAAATCGGATGCTTTTTTATCTGTTCTCGCACCTTTTTCTCTCCTTTATAACTCTCAACTGAGGACACGGCCTCCAGCCCTTATACCCCAGCCCTTTTCCAGACCTAGCAAGCTGCCCGAAACCATGTCTTGGCCGATACGGTCACCTTTAAAGCCAGTGAATTTGCTTACTTAAAACAAATGAAATACACAAAATTGTCCTTTTCAGGGGTCTGCATAAAGTTGCTCAGCTTAATTTGCCTACTTTACGGCGGCGCTACGTTAGGTGCGCTTCGAGCCAAGCAACTACCGTTATGAAAAGGAGACAGAAAAAACATGGAGGACGTTGACATCATGACCGAAGTAGACCCTGCAGAGAACCCTCGGGACAACAGCAAACGAGAACTAAATATAGACATCGAATCACTAAGGAAACTTATAGGATCACTTCTCGACAGTTATGAACTCGATAAATTGGATAACGATTTGCAAAAAGTCTTTGTTGTGGATAAGAACAAGTTTCCTGAAATGAGTAGCTACCACTCTAGTGAGGCCAAGTTCACAATGCATGTCGACATCGTGGCTGTATTACTTAGGCACATTTACCAGTCGAAAAAGTTTTCAATGTTGAAAGAGAAAAACGTCAATGAAGATTATTTCAAGCATTTGTTCAAATTTGTACACGATGCAACCAAAGAAAAAAGATTTTTCAGCTCGATAGATTTGCTTGCGGGGATTGCGAAGTTTTTGATCACTGAGTTAAGATCACTAGACAAATCGTTGGAGAACAGTACGAAGAAAATCAGCGAGGCTTGTGAATACAACCTTAAGGGAAAATCGAGTTTAAGTAGCTTAACTTATTTGACACTACATGCTGTACTGTCTTCAACTGAAATCCCAGACCTTATTGAAAAGACAGAGCAAGAACCCTTTGCAAGTGGATTGGTTAGGGTAGTTAAAGGAGTTATTATGTCTTCAAGGTTTCCACAGCACAATGATTGCAAAGATATTTGCATTCTAGATGTTGACTGTTTACATTTTTTTCATGATATTGCATTTAATTGTTTGCGAGCAATTAATGGTGTCTTGGAATGGTTATGCAAGATAGCTGAGAGTGATTATATTTCTATGAAGAAAAGTCTCATCAAATCAACTTTGAAGAGCTGCATTGATGAGCTTGCTTTTGTAATGCTACAACACATTGGCAAACACAGTTGGACATCCACAGAAACCACGGTTGAAGCCCAAAATCTTCTTACCTTCTTGTGCAAGTTAACTTGCTCAACAGGAATAGAGAGCCTTCTATCAGGCACTGAAAACGTAAAGGCAACTGAAAAGGCCCCAGCAGGGTGTAATAGCATGGCTACATTTCCTAATGGCATTGCACAGTTAGTTCTTGAAAATGTATGTCTGAAGTTTGTCAATGGTGGATGGAAAAGAGACACGAGCTTAGCTCACATTATTACCTATATAACTACAAATATGAAATTTCCAAATTTGAAAGCATACATAAAAGTTATTGTGCCATTGTTGTTAGAGGTGATAGGGGATTACAGAAGTGAAAACCAAGTGCTTGGAATAGAATGTTTGAGGTACTTGATAGAAAATGTTACTGCCAGTGATCTTAATTTGTACAACCATGGAGCACTCATCTATCAGGCATTATTCAAACTGCTGTATGGGACAAAGCCTCCAACCCTCAGGGTTCTACTACCCTGTTTGCACAGAATTTTATATGTGCTTGAGCCATTCCCTGAAAGGTTAGAGCCATGCAGGCCATCAAAGTGGGATGAGGTGCTACAAAAGTTAGTCACAAATCTAGAGTATGAAAATTGCAGCGAAGCTAGAGAGATATTAGTTTCAAATTTATCAAGCTTTATGAATTCCATGGGAATAAATTGTGCCAGATATTTGTTGTCAATTCTAAGAACTACCAGTTTTTGTTTGGAAATGTATGATGGTAAGGATGGAAGAATTAGAAAGCAGGGATTGAATGTCCTGAAAGCTCTTGTAACAACTTGTTGGCCTGTAATGTGGAGATACCTAGGGTCAGTGATAAAAATTACTTTGCAAGTTGTTATTGATACAAGTATGAAAGGAGCATTGGTAGAGGAAGAGGCAAAGATAATAATAAAAGAAAAATCAAAAGAGATCCTCATTCTTCTCAGTGAATGCTGTGGTCCAGATTCCGTACTTGAGTTTGTTGACAATGCCCTCAAGGCTGAGATGGGAGATTATTTTCAAGGTACAAAAGAGTTCCTTATGGATGCTAAAAGAGATATTGAATTGGATGGGTCATAGATGAAAGGATCCTATTAAGACTAAGATGAAATATGAATAACTGACCTTGTAAATATCTCAATGACATATGACATCTTGCAGACCTTGTTGAATTAGCTCAAAATTGTCACCTGTATTTGGACTTTGTAGGTATAAAGTAATTGTTGGTGTTTTTATGAAAACAAATATCCTGCTTCCACAAAGAGTTGGATTTCATTTTTTCAGACAAACATTTGATGAGCTGTAAGATGAGATTATATTTGTATTGCAGAGAATACATGAGTGGTTATGAGAATAGCACTTTGATTGAACAATGTGCTGAATTGAGGTGTGTTAATTTAGAACTTGAATTTCATTGAATATTAGAGGATCATATGTTCTCAGAGTATTGTTGAAAAGATTTAGCATTGTGGCATTCAGAGACACTGGCAAAGCTAGCCTTGCTAGTATTTTATAGGTGATTTTTGGGGAGTCTCAACATGTAAGTATCCCTGATTGCATATCCCTGATTGCACAGGGGACAAGGCTAATACACTTGATCTTTTCCTACAAAAGATTTCCCACTATAGCAAAGAATGAAAGGAAAGCACCTTCAAACTCCACATTCTAGAGCTTTATTGATACAAGCTTGTAACTTAGCCATTAACACTGCCAAAACTTCTTTTGTGAAGCATATCAAAAATATGGTCACTTCCTGTCAGACTTACAGGTGGTAGATGAGTTATCTCATCATCCAGGGTGGTACCGCCACTCTATCTATTGGTGCCTTTAGAGACTTTATCTCTTTCAGCACTAAGATAGAGAGTCTGGGTCTTTTTGATTGGTAAGGTTACTGTGATCAGTGACTGTGGGAGGCTGCTGAGCTTGTATGATGCTAGGCTATACCTGAGGGTACCGTTGGAAAAGGTGCACTGCAGGCCTGTCACCAGATAGTACAGAGGCCTGAACCCATTGGTAGCACTTTGGGAGGCTGCCTTATCAGCTGGTGTATAATCTCGGGCTGTCTGCTATGCCAGTTCGCGACTGTAGCCACTCCTAGCTCACAGCTCCGGGGGGCCCTTCTGAGGCCACAGGTTAGCTATGGGAACTCTCATAGGCTCATTGATAACTATTGCTTCTGTTGCTTTAACTGACCCAATCATCACTTACTCTTATGTTACTACTATGTCTCTCAATCACACAGATATTGACTCTACTGCATCTAGAAATATGGCACATTCTACATTCGAGGACTGTCCTCCAAATCTCAACTCTGTACACCAATATCTCCAATCCTCAAATCCTCATGCACTCTTCCTCACTGAAACTAAGCTTAGGCTACTTGACCCTAATGACACCTCAGTTCTATTTCCTCATCTAAAATGTCCTGGCTTTGAGCTGTTTTCATCTTTCTTCCCTAACGGTGGCGTTTGTACATTTATCTGTCCTGATGTACAAACCTTTCAACTAACTCAATTTGATCTCTCAAATTCCGGATTTCAACTCATCTGGCTGAAAATTTCCCCCCCCTGGTACTTCTAAATTCATTTGCACTCTATACCGCTCCCCAAATTCAAATAATCACGATCTTCTATTTTACCATCTGTCTAAATCAATTGACGCTATTACCCTTCAATTTCCACGTTCTGAAATCATTATCCTTGGTGATTTCAATGTCCACAGTTCAGACTGGCTTGTTTACTCTTCTAACATTACTAACCCAGCTGGTCGTGATGCAGAGGCCTTTGCCGTTGGATAATGAAGTGACCTGCTTTCCTCTACACCTTCTAGTATTTGCTCTTTCGCTAATGATACTTATCTAAGTTAATTTTTTCCGTCTAATTCACAACACCTTGCCTACTCCAATGTGTCACCCTATCGTAACACCTCAGCTTCACCTCTCACCAATGATTTGTCAAATATGGAGCAATGGGACAATGACAGCCTCATTAAATTCTGTGAAGGAAAGACAAAGCCAGTTGTTATTTCACCTAAACATGACCGAGATCTACCCCTCCACCCCCCTCCCCCCCCCCGTATTCACGAACAGTCATGAACTGGATGTTTCATCTCCTTTCTCTCAGCTTGGTCTTTCAGTTTCATCTACTCTCACTTGTAAACCCCACATTCACTCTATTGCTAAACACGCATCTCAGAAACTTGGCTTCCTTTTCAGAGCCCGTGGCTTTTTCTCACCTTCTCAGCTTCTGACTATATACAAGTCTAAGATTCGTACTTCTTTGGAATACTGCTCCCATGTTTGGGGTGGTGCTTTTAAATCCACTCTCCAACCTTTCGAAAAAGTCCAGTCCAATGTCATTCGTGTCGTAAATAATACATACCTCATCAAGTCTCTTCAGTTTCTCTCTCATCGTCGTCTGATTGCAAGATCTTTCCAGTGAGGCGTATTCAATCCACCAGAAGCTCTACCCAATCCCACTCTTTCCAAGGTATGCTACCAAATCCATGAACACTTTCCTACAAATCATCTTTAATTCTAAGAACTTGTCAACTTTGGAACAACTCCTTGAGTCCTACAATTTATCTTGCTTCAAATCTAACATCAACAAACTTGATTTTATCTCCTTATTTACTTAACTTTCCTTTCTTCCTTTGTCGGGGCTTTGTTGTAGGCCCAAAGGCTGAAATTACTTACCAGAAGAAGGATGTAAGATGTGCAAGTCTTGGGAATTCATATGAATGAAACACTATGGCCACATGGACTTGTGTAATCTTGCCTATATCACAAAGAGTAGACCAAAGGTGTAAACCAAGGCTCCGATTCTCCGAGTTTTTAGCATAGAAAAAGAGCTATTTTACAACCAATGATATTGAAGGTACTAGAATATTGGACATTTTTGATTCCATTCACCGTTCAGTGACAACAATTACAATGTCTTGTATCATGTTTGCAAGCGCTTGGCCTGATTTTATGCAAAGTTTTCAGATTTGACATCATGCGAGTACCTTGGTAATATTTTTTACTTTCTGTGGACAACTTATATTTACTTGCATCATTGGCTGGAGGGAAAAGAATCATGTTATTGTGTCTTCTCTTTAATGAGGAATGAGAAGGGCTAGGCAGAGAATGTTCAGAGACATTTATGCTTGACCATCTTGGCTTGGGAACATGAAAAGTATTTCAGCTAAGGAGTTTTGTGCAGTACAGAAGTTGCAGGATAGCTACAGTGAAGTGTGAAGATCATATTGATGGTGACCGAGATGGGACTTTTGAGAGGATCTGTTGAAAGCGGTGAGTACTGCTTAAATCGTTTTAGTCTTTCTAATTTTTGTTTTTGACTCTATTCATGGAAATTTGCCAGCTTGCTTTAACAATTTTTATTTGCTTGATTCATCTATTCATCGGCATTCTACAATACAGAGATGTAGCGGTGATTGGTTCTTATCAAAAAAGATTCTCAGTATGGGCTAAAATCATTGCGTTGTCTTTGTGCAAAACTATGGGATGATACTCAAGTTAAAATCAGAAATGCTCCCGGAAAAATTCCTGTTAGCTCCATATTAAGGTTGTATCTGCAAAACCTATGGAATGATGAATTATATTCCTCTTTAATCATGCGTCCTAGTCTAAAGTGACCGAAAGGGGGGCTCTCTCCTCGATTACATTACCTATTGAGTGAGCTCCTCCCTAGGAAATTCAACTACCCATAACTTTTGTTAAGTACGCATTACATTATATGTTTCTCTCTCTCTCTCTCTCTCTCTATATATATATATATATATATATATATATATATATATGTCCAATTGTTGTTGCTATCATTGTATTATAGGATTACTTTAGTTGAACTTTGAATATATGACCTGACCTGACCTGACCTGACCTGACCTGACCTGACCTGACCTGACCAGACCTGAACTGTTATCCATTGGATTGTAGTCTTACTATCATTAGTGCAAATAAATCTGATACGTCATGATCGATAGTCATTAATTACGATTGGCATCGATTAATCACAATTATTTGATAGTAGTACCACACCTATTTAGCTAAGTAACTAAGTCCCCAAACCTAAGATCAAGTGGCAAAGAAGTGCATGTGTCTCCTGAGCCACAGCTTGGCCAGCTCCTGCATAAGTCATATTTCTGGGTGTTTGGTCAAACAGCTATTTAGGAAAAGTCTGATAGGTTTAGGTTCATATCGTTCAAATAACATACCAATCATGTTATATTTAGTTAGACAATCACAGAAAAGTCGGATTTTGTCAAGGGTGCATTTAAGTGAGAAGGTACCAACAAAATCTGTCTATGAGTGTAAGAACCGGAGGGGGTAGAAGGGACACATGCCCCCTCTATTCACAAACTTTTAATATGAAGTACCCCTTCGCAGCTTACATAGTTGCCCTTGTTTGCTTGCGAGGGTGCCCCTTAATGCATGTGCACTCCCCCAATTTTTGAATTTTCCATTCAAATATGCAAGTATGCTACTTCAGTCTATGACAAAAATGCTCAAAATTGAATTGTTTGACAACTTAACCCAGCTGGCACCTGTATTTGTATAGTTCTTAATCAACGTCATTTCAAGCTCAATGCCACTTATTTTGAGTGGTTTTTAGAACTGTATAATTTTCATTTCGTGCAACAGTTCATTAGTGTTCATTAGTTTCAATCTTCTCTACCAAACCGGATCTTTTAGTTTTGTTGTTTGATTCCAACCATTTACCCGGCCTGATTACATTTCTGCGTTCACTAACGCATCTCTCCGGAGACCCCTTCATATTTTAACTCTTTCCTATCTTATGCATGACATATTCCTTGAACCAAACAGGTGACCTGGTTTCAAACTGATAAGCCACGGGATATGAATGGAATCCGCGTGAAAATTGAGCGATTGCTTTGCGCAGCTACTTTCATGTAACAATACCAGCACTCTTGAGCTAGCCGCGCATTCATGCGTAGAGCGGTCAAAGTTACAGGGTACACAGGGGGTCTTGTCAGTACGAATTCTGAACTCTGAGACCTGTTGCTGTTGTGTTTAGGTTCTTAGAGCAGATTTTTAGTCGTTGCAGACAATAACCTTAGCTGCAATCCGAAAAAGGCCTTAATAAAGAGCAGAAGTGCATTTATCTCTTGTTAAAAGGTGAGAGTGCGATAAAATAACTGAACGAGCCAGAATTCGAACCCACGACCCACCCTCGACCTTTTACTTCGAGTATACTACAACCGAGCCATCGGGTCACCTTTTCAGATTGTTACTCATTTTCATTTCATTCAATCTTTTCTGTACATTATACAGTTTGCTAGATTATTACAAATATTTAGAAAGAAAGACTGCAAATTGCTTAAAATACAATATGTTTTAAAAATGCATCAATCAAAGAGTAAAAGGTGTTTTGATGAGTGAATTTGCTTTCAACCAGCATTGGCCCTAGAACAGCAGCGGCACAGCAACCATTAGCATATATTAAGAAACACAGGCAGACTGAAGTTCAGAAGTAAATTTAAAGAAAACTCACCCATTAAGATAATTCATTTTTTACACGGTGTAACAATGAAAGTTAAGATCATTTGTTTAGTTGAAGCATTAAAGTCTGGATTCGACATGGCATTACAAACCCTTCTTGAAATTCACTGACTGATTTGAGACTGTATTAGGATGCGCCCAGGCTGAAGTTAAAAGTTATATATTTCTTATGAGAAAAGAAACGTATCGGATAAAAGATGATTTTATCAACGAGGATTCACTGTTTTAAAGAGAATTCTGTATTGAAGAAGGATCTCAGAAGTGTAGCTTTAATGCACAATCAGATATCTTGTTTCCTATTGCTACCTTGAAGTTGAGGTCTCTCAATATTAAGGAAGCGATTAGAAAATAAGACAAAAATGAATTGATGAAAATCTAGTGAGCATGAATGATCTCTGCTGTTTTGCTCATCAGATGGAAGATATGTTGAAATTACTTGAGACATCTAGTGACCCAGAACTGTTCTACGCAAACCAGCTTTATAAACTGATATGATCTCTGTTCACCAACAAACATAGATTAGAAGGCTATATCTTTACGTGAAGTCATTTTGACCTATTTCTAAAGACCGAGCAGACTGCAGTACTTAACTAAATTCTTCATCGTAAAATCACACAAATATATGGATGAGCTGTAGCACCCCCGTCTTGTTTTTCTAGATTGTTACCTGATCAAAGGCCTTTCAAGTAGGAAGAAGATGAATTACCCAAACAAGAGCATTTGAAAAATTCCACGATCGTTTTGTGAAAAATGAAGCTGTTCTTTTGACATGAGGTTGCTGTTTGGAAACGGGATTGTCACCTTTATGAATACCAACATTTATGATACTACAAAGGCCGCAATGCTTAGCTCTGTTTTTTGTCTGGTTTGTAACTTTCTTCCTGATGTGGAAAATGTTCTGCAAAATGGAAACAACAATATTCCGTAGCGACTCGTCTCACCATACCAAATGGCAGGATGGATTTGATGATGCACAGAACCGGAATTTGAAACGGTATGGTTCTCTTAGTATGATACAGTATGGAAATAATAATGAGAAAAACAGTTGTAAATTTGCAGTTGCAAGCGAAAGCAATCTGCTGGTATATCTATTTGCAGATAAGCTCTGATCAACCATTGACCCATTTTTGATTTTTTTGATTCTTGTATGCAAAGTTTTACAAGTTCACTGTATCCCAGCGTACCCAATGTCTGAGTTAGCATCAACAATGTTTAACAATCTCGAGTTGTAGCGATTCAAACCTGAATGAAAGGCTTTTGCTTTCCTTACATATTTGTAATGTAAAGTTTTCTTTACAACTCCAAAGATGATTTTAATGTTTGCTTTTACACCGTTGGATGGCGTGTAACTAGGAATTTTTTAGAGCAGAGGTCTAAACAACAAAAAGGGCATACTGTATTAAACAATGTCTAAAGATAATTTATCTTGAAATAATAATCGTCAAATTTAGAAACATAAAAAATCTTGCGGGAAGTTTCAAGATTTCATTGCTTTCATGTGTAGCAAAGATAACAGGTAGGCCTATTTAACAAAAATGCACCGAACAGTTTAAAAGAAAAAGGGCAATGCTGCCTTTTGAAAAAAGGGCAAAGGTCTAGGCCCCTAGGATCCACCCCATAGTTGCGCGACTGGTTGGCAATTTGGACGCAAACAGTTGGAGCGGATTTTCAGTCTGCCACTTATTGATTGCATCCCGTATAAGAAAAGGCACTGTTATTGTAGGGAACTTATAATGAATATATGATGTGAATATTGAGATTGCAAGAGAGTACCCTTCGTGGGGTCATCTTCATGGGGTCAGTCAGTTAGTATGTACGCACCAAAATTGCGAAACTCTTATCCCCCTTTGATGCGAACATGTACGATTATTCGGAATCCCCCTTCTTGCATACGTACCTCAACCCATCTGAACCCCTCCCCGCATCTCTAATGGGAAATCTTTAAACATCATTTACGCAAATTGTCATTCATTCATTAATTCCTGATTCACGGTGCCAATTAGCGGTTTACGGCAACACTTTCGTTGGTGGAAAAAGATGGAATCTTCTTGGAAATGAGGACATTGCAGAATGTACACACAAAAGACAATTGTTTTTCATTTTGCGTACGAACTTGGATGTGTCAGTTCCCTTCCCCCTTGTACTTCAACATGCGCTTTATTTGACCCCTCCCCATTCGTGCTTACTTGCAATATGAATGAACCCTGTATCTTATTTGAGTCCAGATGTGGGAGTTCCTTGAAAAATATTGTATAGAGAAGCTTGGTTGAAAGTTGGCCTTAGATCTGTGCAATCAGCATTTATTCATATTCCAAAACCACCCTCATTTTGCGTTTTTCTATAAATATTTAAGCCATATTTTGTTCGCAGGTGATAGCTAGCTGTACGTACGTTGTTTAGTGGTTGCTTAATTTTTTTTAGCTCATTCTCAGTCATTATACATAAGGAAACGGAAGTAGGGAAGGAATAGTGTATTCCAGGTATATTATATATAAATGGAGGCAAAGATTTGTTTTTCTACGAATGTTATATGATTTTATTTGGTTAGGTTTGAAAGTGACTCTGTAAACAGAAGATTGTTTTATTTTTGCTGAGGAATATTTTGATAGTTGCTTATGCTCATATCTTTAGAGAACTAAAGTTATTCAATGATTTTTCAAATCAAGTTCAGTTGCCTATAGGAGAGTTGCTTATTAACAAAAGTCGTGTATATAGAGTTCAATGATTACAGAGAAGTGATGAACTAACTAAATAACTGATGAATCTAACTAAAAATAAGCGAAGTATGACGAGGATGAAAAGCTACTTCACCTCATTTGATCAAATCTCAGAGCACTACGTTTCATCATCATGGCGATGGTTTTTTTAAAATTTGATAGTGACTATTGAGATTTCTAGTCAAACAGATGCTAGTACGACACAGTTGAAATTAATTTTAAAACCACTGCCAATAGCCCTTAGAACATTCATTGAATAATGCATTTAATTTTGTATTAGTGAATTTAGGCCAAACTTGAAGACAAAGGATCCCCTCCCATCCCTATTTAATGAAGCATTAGCCTGAGGAGGGGGTTTGCTCTCTGAATTAAAAAGTATCCTAAGTGCTCCAAGACTTTTGGTAGGCTTTATAGATATATCATAATTTTGCCCATGATCAAAATCTTTGCGCCTTTAGACATCTTAGCTCGAGCGCCTCGTCGTCACGTGACTCCATGTTGAAGCTGACAGCTGATGACGTAATGGCACACAAACGCGATGAACCTGACGTCCAAAGTGAGCTGAAGAAATTGAACGACAGATACAGGTATGTGTTTGATAACATGTTTGTGATATACACTCGATTACACCCTTTTATCCGTCTCAAAACATTTTTTCCATCTCAAAGGAAAATTGTGGTATGAATGTTTAGTGGAACTTTGTCATCAACTGTTCTTCCA
This sequence comes from Mastigias papua, assembly GCA_964019165.1. Lineage (NCBI taxonomy): Eukaryota > Metazoa > Cnidaria > Scyphozoa > Rhizostomeae > Mastigiidae > Mastigias > Mastigias papua. Next base: position 11,565,775 of record OZ025285.1, on the reverse strand, counting down.
CCCAGTGACGCCTACGCTGGGAGGCAGGGGAGCAGCTACCCCTTCTGCCCTTTTCCAAGGACTTAATTATTTTAGTGCAAAGATGTTTATGATGCGCCCTCAATATGAACCTTTCCCCCTACCTTTGGTGCGGGCAGGCGTCCCTGCTTCCACCTAGCTGTTGCATTTTGCATAAACTCATCTTAAATAGTTCTTTTAAAGCTCTTCGTATACTTTATTTCAGTTGCCAACCAGTGAATGATATTCTTTTTATCAAAACTCACAAAACTGGAAGTAGTACAATCACGAACATTCTCAACAGATACGGTGATTTACGTGAACTTACGGTTGCCATCCCAGCGGGCGGAGACTACCGATTTCAGTGGCCAAGCAAGTTTCGTTGGACTTACGTGGATTTGCTTCGTTTAGATGGCGAAACGGCGAATATATTTTGTAACCATGCCCGATACAATAGAAAAGAAATGGACATTATTATGAAAAAGAATGCAAAGTACATAACTATTTTGAGAGAGCCGGTCTCCCAGTATGTCAGCTCTTTTTATTATTTTGAAATCGATAAACTGCTTGGCTTACAGCATCGCAAAAACCCTTTAGAGGAGTTCCTCAAGGACCCCGACAAACACCTATTCTCTTTATCTATCAGGAAAGGAGACCTACCTGATGTGGCAAACCTGATGCAAAGTGGGATGATGTATGATTTGGGGTACGATTTCTTGGAATTTGTTAATAGGACTTTACTAGACAATGCCATTAAGAGGTTGGAAAGCGAGCTGGACCTCGTTTTGTTGTTGGAGTACTTTGATGAGAGTCTCGTGTTGATGATGCGAGAATTCTGTTGGGATTTTGATGATATACTGTATATAAAGATGAACGCCATGAAATATAAGCGACCAAAGCTATCAAGTAATGCGCGGAGGAGGATTTTGAAGATGAACGAAGCTGATGTCGCTTTGTACCACCATTTTAACAGGACGTTTTGGAAAAAAGTAAAAAAATATGGCAAAGAATTTTGGGGTGATGTAGCTGAATTTCGAAGGAGAAATGCAAACATGGTGAAAATTTGTTCCCCGAGAGAAGTTGAAGAGAAAGCTTTTCGTATAAACGTGACGATAAAGGGATTAGTTATGGGACAGACGGTTGGACGATTTCATAGGCCGTTTTGTAGGAAGTTGATGATGACCGAAGTTCAATATTTGGATTATTTTAGATACAAATTTGGGAAAACGTATGGTTATCAGAAAATACTGCGACGAGAGGGTGGTGGTGCAAAGAAGACTGGGGAACTAAGACATCGTCTTATGATGTTCAGGAGAAAGAGTTATTCGCTCATTTGAATGAAGAGCTGGCTTTTTGCTGTCAAAATGAAATGGAATTCAGCAATGAGAATCAAATTTATTTAGAAGTGCGTTCGAGTATTTGTTGGTGTCATGGCAAGAATTTTGAAAACTCTTTGGGGTATGGATCGAGTTAATGCCTGGCCTTCAGTGGTGTAGGGACTTCGAAAAGGAGGCTACAGCTCCCTAGCAACAACTCCGTCAGAAATTTGAGACTTGATACTCTGTCAGTATTTTTTGTATAGGTCAAAAAGCGGTAACATTCTTTGAGCATGCTGAACGCTTTTACCCTTCGACACTCGTCAGAGTATGAAACGTCGGATAACGACCGAAAGGTGAACCGAACTATATAGCACCTTTTGGTTGTTATCCGACGTTTCATATTCTGACGAGTTTCGGACGAAAGAGGCTTTCATTATGCTTAAAGAATGTTACCGCTTTTTCGAGCTATGCTGAAATTCTGTAGTACCAACAGGTTATTCAGTGTTTATTGAACCATAATTGCCATTTTAGAAGCTTTAGGTAGAGGGATTTTTCGTAATGCTTACTTTAGCCCTCCCCACAAAATCACCATCTCCCTTTGCGCCCCTGCTGGGCTTCATACAAACTCAAGTGTAATACCTACATTACAGCACATTAATGAATGACCAGTTTCAAGTGGGTAAATTTACACCAACTGTATGAATGACTAGGGTTATAAAGCAAAGTAATAAAAAAGTACATAAGCTTACAAAACTATATCATAATATTAGAGCGCTAGCTGTTTTGGAAAGTTAACGTACAAATGAATAAACGTTTTTACACTTTTTTATGCCCATTTTTGTACTCTTTTGTGGCAATGTTAACATATTTATCATGTAAATTGTTCGAAAGCTGTAGATCTATTTATGCTTTAATATCAACGATAGCACCTGTATTTTCTTGCCTTGATGCTTTGCGATCTTCCTGTATAATGTATGATTGTTTGAATTTTAGCAGAGACGAAAGCATCTTCTGTGAAACATATATGTCCAAAGTCCAGCCCGAGGGCCGTATAAATCCAAACTTCGAATTTCTACCTAATCATACGCACTCAATCATTTGCATTCGAAATAGGTAGTTTGCAAAAATACCAGGTCGAAAGATGGGTCTCCACACATTTCGTTTTACAAATCTCGCCATCTACGCAAGAAGTTTGGATCTTCCTGTTGAACACGACAGAAAATTTGCTAGCTGCTTTGCTATCTCCTTACGTTTATTTTTGAATGCCCCTTAAGCGGGTATTGTAACATACGTCTAAATACCATCAAATATCCTCAGTTTTTGAGATGAGAAAGTGTGCTTGCGATAAAATCAGATATAAGCATCGAAAAGTAATGCATCTTGTCGCATGGGCTTCGCTAAAATATAGGTACTTAGAAGTGGAAATATACCTTCTGTGCCAAAAGCAAAATCCCTTCTCCTGAGTGGACAGTTTTTCTTATTGCTAAGTCCTAGAAGTGGTGAGAAGGTAAGCTCTCTCAAATTTCTTACCTTCCATCTACTGAGTACACCTTCTCCATATCAGCCTCGGTACTCAGCCTTGGTAACATCACGCGAAGGAGGTTGTGCACAATTCCCATACAAAGATGGACGACGACGTTCTAGACTCATGGGAAGATGCAATCGACACTGGGGTAATTTGAGTCATTTCATGTATCTGTTTACCAACTGTTTATATCACTGTAAATAGTACTAGTTATATTTATTTGAAGGCCATTTAGGATAAGAAGCGCAGCTCGCTGTAAGTTGCAAAAGCTCAATGTTAACTGACCTTATCATCGGATATTTTTACTTAGGAATTTTGTTTCCAAAGTAATGTACGGTCCACTGGTATTTTTCAGTACCAGGCCAAGTAGAAGAAAGTGTAAGGGAAATTATCTTTACAATCTGAGTGTCTTATAGATGCCCATGTTAAAATGACTGCAATTTCAACAATCGATGAATAATCTTTTATATTTGTGGATTTGCCATGAAAGTGCATTATCTATCAATGCGCCATATTTGATTTCAAGGTTGGAAAACATTTCGAGATGAACTTCTTTGTCTTGCAAAGCCCCTAGACATTGCTATAGTTTCCTATTTCTAACCTGTCTATCGCAAGCCCAGATTTTCTTTCGCATGCAGGTTATTTTGTGGCAGTTTTTGCATTGAGGCTTTATTATTGGGTTGCATTCAATAACTGTCAGACATAGGCCATTATGATGTCTTTATACAGCAGCCATGCCAGCATACCACATGGTGTAGCTGCTGTTGTCAATCTCAACTCCCTGCCAGGTACATTATGTACCAACACATTGCATCAAGTTATTGTCCTCAGTCACAGTAAGATAGCACTTTTATACCCTGTTGTGGTCACTCAGGGCTTTAGAAGTTCAGCACCTATTTGTTGTAGATTACAGCTTGTTTTTTTATTAGTTTGCTATTTCCAATTTCTTTTTTGTATTGGACTGCAGGATTATGTTATATTTAGTTGTATTTTGTTTGTGATATTATTTGTTTGATCTCTTTGATTGTCTAGTTCAATTGATAATGACAAATATTTCTTAATAAAATATGATAGAGCACTTTTTAAGGCCTCAGATTATTAAAACATTGTTGGTAAATAGATATTTCATAAGAGTTCAATTATAGCCATTTTCATGTGTTTTTGATGTGAGCTTTGTGCAGTCAGATACTTACATACAAGAGAAAATTATGCTAAGATTGATTTCTGTATCAGCAATTTACATAGGCTGATTGTTTCCACTTCACATGCTGGGAGTTAGAAAGAGTTATCTTACATTTATCCAATGCACATTGGTTTGTTTTTAATGATGAAACTGACAGTATGAGTGATCACTTTTACCTACAGGTTTCTATCAGAGTTTTTCAAAAACAGCATCTAATCTACCAAATCCAGATATGATGTTGTTTCTAAATCTTTTTTACAAAATAACTAAGAGCATTTCATCTATATATTTGTTATATATTTAGGAATTGGAGAAACGAATGGAGCAACGAGAAAAGGAAGTTCGTATTCAAGAAGAAGCTGAAAAACAAAGCCAAGCAAGGTTTGTAAATTTGGACAATTTGCATTTTTGTCTATTTTATGTGTTTTCTTTCAATCATGTAGTTATTTGTCCCTTTCCTTTTTTTACCAAGTGAACAGTTGTTTGTAGCAATTTTTTTATATATACTCAATGCCTCATGAGGTGTTTCTTATATGGTACATTTACAATATACATGCCTACTTTATTTTAGAGCCACTGGCTCATCTACAATAGCACTTCAAGGAGAAATTGGCAAAACTGAATATGTACCACAGGTATGAAATAATATCCCCTACTCAGCTGCTACCTAAAGAGCGATGGGTTCTTGTTATTAAATCAGGTAGTTAATGCTAGATCATCCATTATTCTCATTCATAAAAGTTTATTAGAATTCTGCAGAAGTACTCAGCAAAATATTTACCAAAGATAGTACCAAGTGGATAAGAAAATTGTGACAGAAATATTGCATAAAATTTATTTGGGTAATTCAGCATAATTTTGAAGACTTTGTAGAGTTTTCAGTTTTCATAGTAAAGAACAGAAAAATTGTAATATTTCAATCAGAACCAGAGTACAGAATAGTGTGGTGACATGATTTTGCATTGATTGATGCTACTGGGTGATGCTTTATACTCTTTCAGGGCCTAAAAATGGTGGCCTTTACCTCTAATGCTGGTCTGGTCTTAAATATCAATATACACAATTTTTATAAGAAATAAGTATATAAGAAACATGAGGCTCAAATCAGGCAAAAATTAAGAAATAATTAAGAAACACAGGCTGGCTGAGTTTCAAAAGTAAACTTGATAAATCTGTTTTGTGAGAAAAATTTTTATTGAACTGGAAGCAAAATACAAACAACATTTGTCTCTCAAATGTTTGTAACTAAAACTTCAATTTTTGTCTCATAGTTGCCTTGTTGCTATAGGAAATTTCAAGATTTTTAAGAAACATCCAAGCTGAAGGGAGGAAGTTTGTTTCTTATGTAAAAAATGTGTAATGGTTTTGAAATTTAAAATTAATCATGTAATAGTTAGTATTTTTGGCAATTATGAAATTATCTCACAAAATTAATGAGAGCATGAAAGTATAGTACACTAAGAAAAATTCCATTTAGGAAATGGGTGTGGCACTGTAAGATTGTCTTTTAGGTTCCACCCATGAACCCATATTTTCTCATACATTGTGGTCTTGCAACTTTGGCTTATTTTAGACCCTATAATATTAAGCTATATGCCAGCTGTTTTGATGATTGAGGTGAGATGCTTAAGACCAAACGCATCAAATATTAATGATTTTCCTGACTATTTGTGCAGATAAAGATACTAAAACGCCAGAATGGGCCAACAAGTAAGGAGGCTAAACAGCAGACTCAAAAGCCATTGAAGACATTAGCTGAGAAGGAGGCTGAATATGCGGCTGCAAGGTTGGTTCAATGAAGCCTATTTCTAGCAAAAGTTTTGCAAGTATTCTTACAGATATTTTAATCTGAAGAGCAAAATCATTTAGACAAGAACTCACCTGTAAATTGCTTTAAATGCCAAGAACTGAATTGAAAACAAACTTTTGGAGCAGAGTTTAATAAAATTTTGCTTTATTTCAAAGAGAAATTCATATTTATGCTCATCATTCTCTGCTTTGACGTTGTTTCAATGTACCAACTCATACTCCCTCTCCTCTCAGGGCAAGAATTCTTGGTGATTATAGTAGTAGCCCATCAGAACAAGACACAAAGTAAGTAATTGCCTTCTACAATATAGAAAATACCATTAAATGAATAGACCTCAAAGGATATAAGTAATTCAGTTGTCAATGAAAGAGTAATAGTTAATTATAATTTTCGTTACAAATTCCTTCAATTTTCACCGATATTTTGTTATTCCTGTTTCGTTACTTGCGATGTTTCTGAAGTAGTAGAGTTGTTTCTATTTGTTTTTGAGAATTAACTAATGTAAATGTTTATGTGTATTAATAAATATGGTTTTACTTAACTTACTTAAGATATGAAACTACCAAAATACAATTTGATATGCTGATGACGTAATAGGACTGTTTGTGACGTATGGGACTTTTGTGACGTAATAGAAGTGTATCTGACGTAACAGAAGTATTCCTGCTAATCTTGTTCGTCTTTCTGCAGAAGAGTTATTCTCACAAGTGAGTCTACGAATGCAAAGGAAGTTGATTCACCACGGGATAATGGGTGAGTCAAAAGTAGATTTCTCACCTTTTTTATACATCTAAATGACATGATTTATATGTTCTGAAGCTTTCAGTGTAGATAATTGGAATAAATGTGTCTACTCAATATTAGTTTATAGAACAGGTATAACGTGAATGTAATCAAATACTTCTATTGTAAAACAACTGGGGAAACTTCATCTTGGATCGCAGCTGAAATTCTTAGGTGTAACGTGGAAAAGCTGCATGTGTCATAAACCACTAAATGTAATGATTTCAGTTTTGTGTCTGACAGAACAATTAGATTTTTTGCGTAAGGATATGCAGTTTTTTTACTGATCTTCGATGTTCTTACTGTGTTTTCATTTTAATGTGTGATTATTTTCAAATTATCCTTGAGCGACCTATGGTGTAAATTCGATTGAAAATCTAAGAGGGAAAACCAAATATTTGGTAGTGTATGTGTTCATCACATAAACCATGTTCAATAGAAAAGATAGAACTATTGACTCTGTGAAAGCAAAACAAGAACAGAACAGAATGGTGTAATATTAGGCCTAATCTCAATTTCGCAGTAGCATTGGTGGTTTTGACAGAAGAGAGAGTTCTTAGTTGAAACGTTAAATGAGCCCGGGACACATCGCATCCAGACCTCTTTTTATGCGTTGCTTCATGATAGAAACAAAAGAAGAACAGAGCAGAAAAATATAATACAAAACTTTTTTCAATTCCGTATGTATCCTGAAAATCACGCCTGTTTTGTTTTCTAAAAAGCTTGAAGACCTGAAATTCTAGGTCTTAATCAAGCTTGAGTTTGGCACTGTTAATAATAATAATAATAATAACTAATTTATTTACAGTTGGTAAAAAACGTAGTTCAAAAATAAACTAATATACACCAACTATTTAATTACAATATTTTTATTTACAAATAATACAGGTACAATTTTCTCCCTTCCAGTTTTTGATCATTGTTTTAAATCCTTCAATATTTTGAGCCGATTTTATGCTGTCTGAAAGAGTGTTCCAAAGTATACTACCTCTAAACGATAGGGAGCTTTGTCCATACGAGGATGTTTGTACTTTTGGTATCTGGAGGAGATTTTTTATTCTCAGATCATAGATTATTTCTTTAGTTGTAAAGAACTCTGTCAAGACAGCAGGGCCAGTATGATTGGTACATTCATATATTTCAATCATCAGCTTTTGTAGGTTACTACAATGGACCGTTACTTCTTCCGATTTTTCTAGTAGATCATCAATTGTAGCTGTATAGTCATTTTGGAGGACTCTCAAGGCGCGCTTGTGCAACCGATTTATTCTATTATTTGTTGTTTTACCACAAAACATCCATATCAGTGGACAATAGTTGAAACTTGACCTTATAAAAGTCTTGTACAGTACATATGCTTTGTGCTTTTGCAGATACCCAGCTATTCGAGAGAACGCCTTTACCTTTTGGTTTGCCGTTTTACAAATAGCTTCCACATGATTCTGAAATTGCAACTTTGAGTCAATCGTTATTCCAAGAAGTTTAACCTCCTCAGTTGTCCTTATAGATATACCATTTATTTCCAGACTCAATTTTTGACCTTTTTCAAGGCCCATAAAGATCACCTGAAATTTGTCTGGGTTTGCTGCCATTTGATTGTTTTTAAACCATTGTAAGGCATTATTTATATCTCCTTTGAGCAGTCTTAAAATGGTTTCTATATTATCATCAAATGCGTAGATAGTATTATCATCAGCGAAGTTGCAAACTTCTGAGTCTTCGATGACGTAAATGAAATCGTTAATAAATAAATTGAATAGCAAAGGCCCTAGAACTGAGCCCTGTGAGACACCAGATTTTACTTGTTGCCAGCTACTATAAGTTCTTAATCTTAAGCAATTTTAGGCCTTTTGTCTTTATATACTATGTTCTTATGGTAAGGCAAATGTTTAGTGACCCCTCCCCCCTCCCTTCCTCTGCCTAGTCATGATATTTAATACGTTTGCTTTTGCTGTCCATTTTGTAGGGTAATTGATGAGGACTATAAGAGGTAGCTATGGTATCACCAAGAAACATTTGTTGTTTTTAATTTACTTTCGTTTTGCTTCGGAACCTTCTTCCGGATTCAACCACAAACTTTCTTCGAGTATAGACAATCATATATGGTTGACGAATATCTTTCTGTAGCTTGGTGCCGGATACCGGTGGACCAGCAATATGTTGTAGACAGTTGTGTTAGTGAGATTTTATACAATTGGGAGTTACTTGAAGGTTTCGCTGTGGATGCTGATCATTCTGAGGAGCAGATGCCGTTGTTTCTGCAAGCTGTTTTGATGCCACACAAGTGGCCAAGAAAAATGGACATGGTTTCAAAAGAGTATCACAGGAATCCCTATGAAGTGGTGGAAGTTTTAGGTTTAGTTTTGAACCAATTTACGAAAGAGCTATGAGGATTCCAGCTTTGTGATGTGTTTGGAAACCTGAACTGTCATACGAAGCCGTTCAGAGGATCTTTTCTTGAAGTAGAGGAGATAGTGGCTAAGCTAAAGTTTTGGTGAGAATACATACTGGCGTTGTTTGCTGACAGTTGTAATTGAATTGAATTGACATTCTAAATGCATGTAAAATGTAATTCAAGACTAACAGAGAGCAAATCCCAGTGTTTGTGTAGTTGTCTGAAAAGGCTTACATTGATGTGTCAGAAGAATGGGTAAGATGCTACAGCACAGCTGTTAAAGAACGTCAGATATATATGACCTTTTGGTCTGGTGACTTGATTGCTCTCGTGCACCAAAGTGAACAGTGCTATTGAGTGTCAGCGTTGCGGTTATGTCGACGACGTAGTTACATTAGTAATATAATATGTGCATGTCCTGTTTGTCGGGCGACAACTATTTAGAGAAGCAAGAATAGAAAATGGATGGAGAAGTTTATGCATAATGGCAGTTTGCAAGATTAATATATCACACAAGAAGAACAGACCGAAGAATGAGGCTAGCAGATTTGGATAGTTTGATGAGATAAAATGAAAGTAATTTCTTCAACAGGAATAACAAATAGTGTTATGTATTGTAGACATGTTATTTTGTGAGTTCGTGGATGGGGACAACCGCTGATAGAAGGGGCCTTAAATGTATGTAAACGTGTGTGAATATATATATCTGAAAACCGAGTACGAGAATTGTACCAAAACAGACAACTAATTTGATTGCTTCTAGTTCCTCATATCTGAGAAGACTCTTCATGCTAACTAATCAGCAAGATCACACGCGAAATATTTATATAAGAGTCTTCTCAGATAAGGCGAAACTAAAAGTAGTCAAATGAGTTGACTGTTTTGGTATAATTCTCGTACTATATATATATATATATATATATATATATATATATATATATAAAATATATATATATATATATATATATATATATATATATATATATATATATATATATATATATATATATATATATATATATATATATATATATATATATATATATATATATATATATATATATATATATATATATATATATATATATATATATATATATATACTGTATAAATATATACATATATAAATATATTTTATATTTATGTTTATAAATATATATATACATTTATATATATATACATATGTTTATATATATTTATACAGTAAATATTAGCAATATATGTAGGTTATTCTCAAGACACATACAAACAGAGCCAACATCAATTAGTGCAGCCGCAAATTCTCTTGCGCAGGATTTATGTTATGCGAAGCATTTCTACCTTCGTAGATACTTTGTCGTCAACATTGCATTTCTCTAATTTCAAGTGATGGGACTAGATTGGCATGGTTAGAATATTTTTTTAAATCAGCTTTCCTTGATCTATTTTTAACTTCAGTTTTGGTATAGATAGTTTTTGTAGTGCGCCTGTGCAGATATGAATTCGAAAACTGAAAGTGTCACGATTATGCTTGGTAGCTGAATATTTCTTCCAAGTTGGGAATCAGTGAGAAGAACTTTACATTTGTAAATGAGGCAGCATACATGGTATGGTTTTTGTCCTTAATTTGAAATGCTAATTTTTATCCCCATCTGAATTTTCCAGCCACAAAATGTAGAGATCTTGATAGTATGTGGCGTTACGGGTACAGAGGAAATAGGAAGGGATTGCTACTACTAAAGAGGAACTTTGAAAGTTTTGTTGCAACTATTCAACAAAGAAAACAGCGCTAGGTGGCACGTATTTTGAAGAGACATCCATCAATTCGTTTTAAGGAAATACTGACGACCATCTTTCACCAAAGTGGGGGCAATTTCCTCCCACATGCCCCCCCCCCTTGGCAACGCCATTGCTTATAAGCAAGTAAGTAGGCAGTGTTAAACTCAGGAAGACTGGCGAATGTTTGCCCGAATCACAGATCTGTTGCCCGAATGAGTTGTTGTCTAGTATTGAGCTACAGCTGCTTTTGGGGTCTGCCCAGCTGATGGGGGAGGACTGCAGCTCCCAGCCCCCCACCTCTTGCGCCTATGCTTATAAGATTCCTCTTTGTAGAATATAAACTGAATATGTAGGTGTTTGCAATATGTAGTCGTTGGTGCAATGTTTCAGTAATCTTCTTTAGTATCTTGTTTATAAATTGGAAGAACTCCAGTAGTTTCATGAAATTACCTCCAATTTCTTCTTCAGCCTAATGTGCCTGATTCAATATTCTGTTGAGTTGATAGCCGTTCCGTTTCTTTTGAAGCCTAACCTGACATTAGAACTCAGCAGTTGTAATGTTATCTAGTCCTCAGTTTCGATTCACAGTTCGCTTTCGTTTGCAAGTCAAATCGGTTCATCTAGCACTGCAAAAGGCTCAGCCTCTCTGACACTATCACGCAAGGCGAGTGCTTGTGCATTGGGGGTTTGGAGGTTTTATATGGATAATCTTTGTTAGAAAGTAGTAATACCCCGTCGTCCCGATTATATGCTGATGCAAAGCGCCACTTATCCCGTTTGCAGTATCAGCCCATTTATTGGAACTTACTCTGCGCCATCTGGAAATGCTTCGAAGACCTGTAGTTGGGTACTCTTGTGAGGTTTTTTCCGGTGAGATGTTTCTTCAAAACATCTTTCCAAGCACATCATTTCCGAGCACATCGTTCCGGACACTGTCAGTTCCAACATTGGCTTTCGTATTTAAGTGTGAAAATCTGAGAGTTCGGAAAGCAGATTTCAGTAGCAAGTGAAGCGGACCATTAGAGGTGATACCATACAAGAGTTTGCAATAGCTAGATAGGTCTTCCACTTTTGTTATACAGTAACGGAGTTGATCTTCTCTACCCTTAAATGTAATGGCTTCCGATTTCATTGATGTCCTCCCACTAGTATATGACCTTATGTTTGTCATCTAGTCACAATAAGGTGAAAGCATATTTTGTATTCTCTGCTGTCATGGACGAATTTTTTTCTACCAGTGAATCCTCCACAGCTGGTCAGCTTAAGCCTCTCCTTCGCTGCCACCCCTGTACGCGCAACACCAGCTTGGTTGGCCGTGTTTTGTTTGTTGCTGTGAGCCGTATTGTTATTCAATGTAAGCGTTCTTGCGCGAGATTCTTGTGCGAGCATCCTTGTGCGAGCATCCTTGTTTGTGCATGAGCCTATGGGCAGACTAGCCTCTCTCGTATTAGTTACGGACATATCCGACCACCTGAAACCAAAGATCAACCGTAGTACCAGCATTTCAATTAATTATACATAACACATAGGCCTGCTTGCCTCGAAACTAGCTACCCATGTAAAAGTAGGAGATTTATTGGTGTGTTGCCACGTCTTTAACAAAACTTAACCTTAAGTGCTAACTTGTTTAAAGTAGCAATTTTGTTCAGGAATGGCTCGTTTCAATGCGTGGGTTTGACAATGAGGCATGACTCCCTTCGACCAGAAGACTTGCCTAGGCCATGCTAGGCAGGAGACTCTCTATCAGAAAATTAATTCATGCAGTGACACTTTGCGGCTTTTTAGTGCTGGTTATGTGTTATTCAAAGTGGAACTTCCAAAGCATTAAGCCTACTTTAGTTCGGGTTGAAAGAGAACTGGACAACGATGAGTTTAATGCTGACGACTTTACGAGGTATGTATCCAGTTTCCCAATGTCATCTTGTTGCGGCCATTATTGATATGTCCCTTAATCTTTAGTAAGGAAGAGGACGTGTGGAATTTCTTTTAGTGGACTTGGTTTGATAAAATGTCAGGGTCACTTTAAGGAACTTATGAATAACAGTCATTTCAAGGCTGCAGACAATAACATTATTAATTCTGAATTTAATCCACTTGCAAATACTTCATCAGACCAATCCTTTCAATGTCTCATTTACCCTTGACTGCCTTTGACAATATGTGTCTGGAAAATTCCCTGGAAGAATGAAATAGCTTTATCCCTGAAAACCCAAGCACCACCGATATAAACGTATTTACATATTCGAATATAAATATCAATTAATTTTCATCAAAGTAACATTAGTTTCTTGACTTAGCTGTTCACGTCTGTTCATACCTTAAAATGTGAGAATAAAATGATGCTTCTATATGCTTGCTTTTCCTTTTAGTGTTTCAGGACAGAATTCTATGATAATAGACAAAATTGTTGAAGGATCCACCCTCAGTGGTTTTGACTACAGGCTGCGGCGAAAAGGCAACACGATTAAGAGGCTAGTGCAGCGCAGAGCCTCGCTCGACTATGCAAGGGACCGTGACGTAGATGTTGAGGGTGTGGAGGATTATGTCTTGTGGTATGAGAATTTTAAAACAGATACGCAATTGCCTTTGATACCCAGGTGAGAAGAATCTGTCTGCTTTATCAATTCGATGATTAATTCCTTGTGGCATAATTACTCACTCGTAAACATTAATGCTTTAGGAGGGAGGGTGACCAAATCTCTTGTGAAGTGAAGTACCCTTTCAAAAAGATCATGTCCCTTTTTGTATCTTTTTAGGCAGCAGAAATGCAGCAAAGAGACTTTGAACATAGCATTTTTGAAAACTCATTTTACCGGAAGTGACGTATTAACAAACATCTTCAATCGCCTTGGTGACCTGCGCAATTTAAACATGGCCGTGCCGAGTGATGGCCTGTCCACGTTTTATTGGCCCATGAGGTTTCAATGGAAATACATCGATATAACATTGTTGAATGGCTCTCTTCCTAACATCATTTGCAATCATGCCAGGTACAACGGCGACGTAATGGATAACATAATGACGCCGGGGAGCGTTTACGTGACAATTTTGCGCAATCCAACAACGCAGCTAGAGACGACGTTTAATAACTTGCGATTCGGTGATCTACTGGAGATCGAAAATATCGACGATAGGTTAGGAACGTTTATCACAAATCCGAAAGTTTACATTCAAAATATTATCAGGAGGAAGAAATTCAAAGTAAGTCGAAAATGTATTCGATTTAATTGCTTATTATCTCATTAAATATTTAATAACTTCATTTTATGCTCTAAGTATTGATCTCTCAATTGCCCTGTAAAATGTTTAGTTTAAATTAGCAATTACTGTGTACTTAACCCTATTTAAAGACCATAAAATGGAATGAAAATGAAATGAAGTGAGAATGAAGTTGCTTTGATTCCCTGATTAGCAGTATATATTCTAAATACATATTTCCCTAAGAATACCTATATAAGAAACTCAAGGATGAGAATGCCACAGAAAATATTTTCGTATTTACGTAACTGTCAGAACTCAGATGGAAACCAATTTGTTTTAGTTTGGGTTGATGTTTGTAAAATGAAAATATGTTTCTGACGACTTTATTCTAACAAAATTGGCCAATATCGTCAATGCTCTCTAGAGATATCGAGTCAAGGCTGCCATTAGATGCCACCTTGGTGCAGTCCTTGATTGGATTCATTAGACATGTTATCAACGTATTGGAAAGCTCCAATGTACCAAACATCTTAGAAGTTTAATTACAAGCAACAGGATAACAAACTTCGAGCCTCATTTCTGTGGAAAGTATGGAACTCTAACCTCAGCTTCACCCTGAGGCTCCTTGTAAAAATGTTTATTACGAAAGACTAGTTGCTCTTTGTTAGTTGGTTCTTTGATTTCTATTTCATTTATTTTATCTTTGAATCATCTCATCTTTCATTTATTTTATCTTTCACTTATTTTTCCCTTCATTTATTTGATCGTCTGAAAGTTGTACTAATGTATCGCATTTTTGTTCTCTGATATTTTAGGATTCTCTCAACTTGATCAAAAATGGCATGTTCTTTGATCTTGGGTTGAGTACGACAGAGTATCACAAACATGACATAATAAGAGCAACAATTAGGGAAATATATGAAAAGTTTGGCATCGTCCTCATTTATGAATATCTGGACGAGTCCCTAGTATTAATGCGTCGAAGACTCTGCCTGCAGTTAGACGACGTCTTGTATTTGAAATTCCATCATGTTTCTCAAAATATTGACAACAGAAGGAGATTCTCGCCAGATTTAGAAAAGAAGATACGAGCATGGAATTCCGCCGATACAGAGTTGTACAATTTCTTTAACGAAACACTTTGGAAAGAGATTTCATTTGAGGGGGAAAACTTTTGGACAGAACTGGCCGAATTTCGGAGGAAATTAAAGGACACAGAGAGAGATTGTTTAGGCGAAGAGGCATTATCGTTTGGAAGCGGTTTAGGCCAGAATATCCGTAGTCAGAACATCATATTGAACCCAAATGTATCAGAATTTAATAATTATTTTTGTAAAAAGTTAATTATGTCGGAGATGGAGTACCTAGATTATTTTAGACGGAAAGAGATACTGTCTAGATCACGGACAAAAAGGTAACGAGAGAGTAGGCGGTTTTAGTATTAGGTTCGATTTTCAATAACCAAGTTGCAATGTTTGGAATCAAATGCAATGCTTTTATATTCTTACAAGTGTCCTTACCTACAATTAAATGCTACTGGGACATAAAACTTGACGCATTTGTTGTGTTTGTGTTTGTGTTCCTAGCAAACAAAGGTGAACTTTCAGTGAAACTTTTGTATTTCAAGCACAAAAAGTTGCTATACTGAAACGCCCTGACACGAGATTTTCGTATTTCGACACATTTCATCTTGCCAACAGTCTTTGATACCAGACCTCGCTGTCCGTAGATTTGTGCAAGAATTTTAGCAACAAGCAACAATTTTCAAACAAAATAGCATTCCATTTTTGAATCTGAAAGTCGCCCGTGTGCGCTAGGCTCAGTGAATAGCAAACACGGATCATTTTCGCTTTTCCAGATATTGTAACTGGAAGCCACATGCAATACAATACTATAAATGACTTATGTGGGATCAGAGTATCTGTTATTCGACTTCTGATCTGTTCAAACAATAAAGAATGTCACTCGGATCTGTTCTTATAAAATATGTCTGTATCTATAAAGGACAAAGGAATGTTTTTGTGTCTCCACGTTTCTGCAAGTCAGTATCAGCGATGATTTGTAGATATATGAAGAGTTTCAGCATAGAGTTGAATAAATGCCAGAACGATCTTCTTCATCTTATTTCCTTCACCTAGAACTAGGAGGACTACGTAAGGTTTGACTGTGAACAGCTTTTGATTACTGAATTTACTGCGCAAAGTTTTGCTGAAGATGATAAAGGTGGCTCAAAATTACTTGAAACAGACGACAGCTTGCACAGAGTGTAGAAGAAAACAGTTTTAAAAATAGACATTTCCCCCATCAACTGACCACAGAACTCCTTATTAGCCTCAGACTCAAGTCGTCTGCCTCCCTGGTGTGCTGTTTCTCTGTGCAATTTGCAGAAGATGAATTAACGCGCTCTGGGACCTTAAAGACCAGCTGTTTGATCTTCACTCATGACTTGATCTTTGTATTGAATGCAGGTATCTTACACAGGACGTTCCGCTTGATGCCTCAGATTAAACGTTGCTGGAGAATGGTTCTTGAATTCAATCATTCAAACTCGCCATGCAATGAATTTGTTAGCAAATTGCTCGGGTAAAGAAATTCAGCTTTTGTTGTTAACAATGTCTCCAGCCTCATACAATCGAAAATCCTATGCCAGAGGAAACGATCGCCAACCAGTTTCTTCAGGGAGTCATATTTAAGCATTTCTTTTGTGAATTGGATTAGAATACACCAATGAGCATCCACGGAGCTGGAAATGTAACCAATGAGAACAACTAGACAACTTAGTGACTGGCAAGTTAAATTACACGGAAGTTAGAAGCACATTTGCATGTGATGCTTTATAAGACGGGAACAGCGAACTGTTTGATAGGAAGCGTACGAGGTAGAATTCAGAGAGGGCATTGCGACAGCTATACCTGTTAACGGTTTCGCGAAAATGCTACTAAGAAGAGCAGGTGGAGATATTTTACTTTGCTTGATATTGTCTGCTTTTCTTGTGTTGTTGATAAACTCTTTATGGAAGGATCGGAGAGTACACAGAGAAGAAGATCAAGACATTGTGTTCCAAAGAGAACCGGATGATTTTAATCCACTCTATGAGTAAGTAAATGGAACCCATGTTTTCATCACATCGTTTACTTCAAGTTTTTGATTGATCGATTGATGTTAAAACTTTACTGTACTCTTTTGAACATCCCTTATGTATTTTATTAATATGTTACTCTCTTTCCAGCTTCTTTATTCTTAACGAATTGTATCTCTGCATAGTAGTAAAGCCCTTCCTACTTCTTGTGAACTGCAAGCGTTCCAATGCATCGAAGTAAATATGCCCCGGTGGCTATAATTCACAAGGTTATGTTCACTTTATCTTTCCTTATCTTCATCTTAACTGATTTAGGCCTTTAGAGTACTCATTATCAAATAGACTGTGGAATGAGCAAGTTGCGACGATATCAAAAGACATTTTGTTGATTCTTACGGGTCACAAGAAAACAAGATCTTACCCTGATTTCCTTACTATTTGGACATGTTACAGAATGCTTTATTTGGAAAATTGTAGGTATAACTGGAATCAAATCATTTTGCGGACATGAGAGTGCGTACGTGGTGCAAGTTATCCATTCTGTTCTACATTAGACTTATATTTGTCGTCTGCAAATGGGATGCTACCATCCTCAGTAGACAACTCCGCATGTCAGGACAATAGTGTACAAAAATACTCGGACAATAGTGTACAAAAATACTCGCGTATACAGTCGATATAATTTTTCCATCCACTTTTAGTAGCTATTTTGCAAAATTAATGACCCATCATGCAGTCGTAAACATGTTTTGCGGTTAAATCATATTCATGAAGATCGCATGTAAATTTGAAAAGCAATTCCAGGTGGCCATTTGGCATATTGAATAAGCCATGAAATTGCACCAGAATACAAGCGTAACCTGTTTATTTCGTGTAGTTGGAAGGATTTCCGAGAGCAAGAAAGGACACCAGATCTTAACGAACTTTGTTCTCTTTTTTGTAGCTGATTTCCATAAAGGTTGAAGGGTTCAGTATTTGGCAGATTTCCAAGAATTGTCTGCAGCTAAATAGTTTTATGGGATATGGGATTCGGGCCACTGATCTCTCATATCGCAAATGGTGTATTAAGCAGGTCCTAGCTAGCGAAGAAGGCCGTTTGGGGCCCAATTAATGTTGATTGAAGTCATTTGGGGTCCAATTAATATTGCTGCATCTTTGTTTGGGATTCATGATGCACAACATTAAACAATGCAGACAGGCATAAATTGAAAGGAGTGAAAACGTCTTTCTTCCTTGATATTGTCTTTCTTCTCGGAGGCCCGCTTCTCGCACTGTTTTCACAATATCTAGCAAATGTTAGTTTCGGACTGGTTATTCTCGAATTGTTTTCAGTGTTAGGGCTGCAGTGTTCTTAATTTGATTTCGCATTCTTTATAGTATGCAACAATCTCGAGTTCTCAAAGGTATTGTCTATAAGCCACATATCAGTTTTTGAGAGGGTTAGTTTCTGGTCTGGGCGAGTGGCCAAGTGGTTAGAGAGCTTGACTGCTGTGCGAAACATCGATGGTTCGAGCAGAACCCTCGGATCATAGTTGGGATGCTCGCTCACTGTCCACCCAGCAGTAAATGGGTACCTGGTTGCAACACTGGGGAAGCTAAAGGCGGCGAGGAAAGGAACTGGCCACCCTACCCGATAAGTGTCCCTCTAACGGGCACTCTCCCAACGTACGGAATCGTACATGGGACTCACCTTCACCTCACCTTAGTTTCTGGTGAATAATGAGGTGTTTAGTGTAGAGGAGAGAGTTTTTCATTAAATATGATATGATTATATCTAACTTTGTCCTACTTCATACAACGAAACTTTTATGCTTGCAGTCTTCTGTTCTATCACTAGAATGAAGTCAAATGTCTCTATTATTTGGGAGCAGTCATTAAGCATCAGGGAGTAGGGGTGGAAACAAATGAAAACATAGCTTCAAAATTATTCCCCAGAGATACATGCAAATATTGTCTGGAACCCCAGTCTGAGGATTCAAAATATGTTAATAGCCCAGCTATATGGATAGAGTTGAATGCAAATGTTGAAGTTATTACACACTACAGTAATAGTTGACTATTCCACATGTATCTACCGTCCTACAACTTCTAGTTTTCCCTTAAACTTTATTTCATACCCCAGCATGAGGGTTATCATAAATTTCACACCCCAGTACCAACATGCATCACAATTTCAAACCCCAGCTCCGTTCTCTCCATCCCTGTCTCCACAGTACTTAATGACTGCTCCCTTATAGACGAAATGCCCTGTAACATCTTTTTATATCTTATATCAATAGCACTTTTATTTTTATATGAAGCCTAGCTCAAAGCATAATTCTTGAGATTCCTTGTTGCGGGACCTCTTTGACCACATTTTATCTCTAAAAATTCCTTAATAGTTCCTTACTTTTTAACTGCGTAGTTAGTACCATATAATAGAAATTATAAGTGTTAAGTGTACAGAAAAGATGCTACGGAGATTTTAAGTTTCAGCGCAAACCCATTTATGAAACGCTAATTACACGGAGTACGCATAGTGCATGTGAATTGGATTGCACTGGATGGAACTAACTTGATAATTCTCTGTTGTATGCAATCACAAAAACAGTGGAAGCTGAAGCAATTTTTAGTGATTTAGTCTCTATTAGTACAAGCTCCTTAGATCTTTGGTTTTCTATATGTAGGTTCAGTATAGAACAGCTCCTTATGAAGAAAACATGCAGCTTGCAACTTGCAGCTGCTTGCATGCGAAATAACTGCGCTGCGAATCGATACGCAGATGAACTGAAATTTCAGGAGATATTTCTTTATAATTAATCAAGATTTATATTTACTTAACATGGTTTACCATTCGCATACACACTTCGTGATTCCTCGAATTCAACGTGGATGTTTATAGTGTTAATGACTGTTTGTTTACCTTGTGATTGAATACCATGCTAAGTGACTGGAGTTATTTCACTGCTATCTATTGCTATCTCTAAAACTTGAGCAAACGAATTTCCCCGAAGCATCCAATCTAAGTGATTGGATGACAGTTTGCAAATACAGTGTTTGATTGGATGGAACTTTTCAAATCAAGTTCGATGATTGAATTTCAGCAGTCCTTGAAGCCTAATTATTAAAAGAATACACGTGTTTTTATATATAGAACATATATAAGAAACTTGAGGCGCAAATCGGAAAAAATTGAATAACACTGTTAGGCTGCACTTTGAGAATAAGCTTAAAAAGCTCATCCTTTCATATAGTTGACGTGGCAAAGACAGTTACGTTCATGAAATGAAATGAAAATTAAATACCCTACTCGAATTGAAATTTAAAGTCAAAGGCGAAGTTTAATTACAATAAATGCCTCAAAGAATCTGAAAATTCGATTTCTCATTTAACAGTTGTCTCATATATCTAGATTGTTCGTGTCGTTGAAGTGCTGAAGAGCTGTATGAATATAGTCTATTGGAGTATTAATGCTCAAAATCGATAAAATTGAAGAATAACTTAAGAATATTCTTAGGCTCAAATAAAAAACTTTGAAGAATATTGAGGCTCAGCGAAAAATTAGGTATTCTTGTAAAAAATGTGTGCAGCAAACGTTGCCTTTCATGAACATATTCTGGAGTTTTCGGGAATCCATGCAGCAGCTCCATCTGTAACTGCAAATTGGTTACAGCTATAGGTGCAAGAAGATTTTAAATTTAGGAGGAAGGGCTATTAACTACCCACTCGAATTGAAAAAGGAGCGGTCAGCATGAACAACAGTTCTCAAATCAATTGAGGCCCAACAGTTCTCAAATCAATTGAGGCCTAGCTGGAGCTCTACCTATTCTCTGTAAAAGCTATTGTTCTTCTGAAGAAATTGCCCGACTGAAATGGATTTCTGCTCAGCTAAGGGGCTGCAGCCCCCGCTTTCCCCACCTCCTTCGTCCATGATAACATGGTATAATATGTAATCTAGATCTCTACATTTCCATTAATACTGAGCAGGACCATGTAGGGTATTGTGCTCAGAGTAAGACTGAGGCAACAATTAAAGTAATAAAGTGTACAACAAGAAACCGTTGTTCCATGGGTGTATTTTTCGTTTAAATGGAACTGAGAAGAAGATATTAAAATATTGAAATATAATGAAAATGTTGAAGCTACCAAAAAGGGTGTGTTTTCTTAAGCTGAACTTCTGTGAAACATGATTAATATTGAGTGATTGTAAAGAGGCTCAAATAAATAATAGATCATATGTACCTGTTATTGGCTTGCCAAATGGCTCCTTACTGGCTTGCCAAATTGCGCACCTACCCACCAACACACCTAACCACCAATACAGTTACGTACGGGGGAATGACACCAATGTATTGTATTGTATTATATTGTAATGTATGTGGTGTAATGTTATGTAGTGTATTGTAATATAGTGTAATCATGTGCGATTTACCTGGCGGGTGCGGCCTGTTTGCACAGGACACTCATTGTCCATATAGCAGATCATTCTCGCTTGTTTCTCTTGGTCGAGTTTCAAAGGGTGGTTAACCTTATCCTCTAACGTTTTCTTGAAGAAGTTAAATGGCCTTGCATTCAGTTTACTAACCCAACTATGAAGACGCATAAGCGTAGTTAAGTATTGAAACTATTGAAATGAGTTGTTTGTTTGTGTTGTGCATACTGCATACCCTTGATATCTTCAACAAGATATGTATGTGCATTACCTGTTGTTTGTCTTTCAGGATGGATAGAGATATGATATATACAGACGAACTGGATCACCAAATGGCCATTGCTTATCAGAATGATATTTTTAACAATGGCTTAAAAGCTACAGTCAAAGGGGACCATATAACTTCTAATACGGTCCCTCGAAAAGGACCGACAGAAAGTGACGGCACAGAGGCAGTAGGAACAGACGAGAAGAGTTTTGTAAATAACAAGACGAACGGCCTTGAATCAAATTACGACGAAGAGAGCATTGATCAGAACATGATTTCTGAGCAATATCAGAACGAGGCTCAAGGAAAGGTCAGGTAAATTTATTGAAAATCGAAGTTTATAGCATAAGTACACATCCGTATTATCGATTGTCATGCATGTTCTTTATTTCATTTCTTTATTTATTTCATTAGAAACTGGCTAATAGGAAACTAATACTAGACTGGCCAGAATTTAAGAAACTCTAGTACTTTGCTCTAGAAAACTTAAGAAACAAGACTATAGACAATAGAGGGTAAACTCTATTTTCAACAGTTTTTGCAAATCTTGGTGTGTTTGATTTTTATGTGGAAAACATTTCAACTACTGATTTTGATCTGCTCAGGCTTTTTTGTGACGATCTGCACATATACCAACCCAGAAATACTCAACTTTCAAACAAAAAGACAACTTTAGGCTTGGAAAATTAGAAACCAATTAAAAAATTTAGTTGATTGAGAAAATTATGTCTTTTTTATGTCAACCTTTGAGGAAATTGCCAGACTTTGAAATAAGCCCCCCCCCCTTGAATAAGCTCCAACCCAAGAACTCATTTTTGCAAACTTTGCACTTTACATTTATCACCAGTCAAGCCGTCAGTGTTTTTCTTGAAAACACCAAGGGAGGGTGATTGCCTTTCATCTTTCCTTCTAAGGTGTTTCAAAGAAAGGTTCCCCGTAAAGGATAGAGACCAGATCATGTCTAACCTGCCTTCCTTAAATACCTTGCATGTGGTTTTAGTAGGTGCTGAGCTCATCTAAAAACTACCTAAGTAAAATCTTTCAGAGAGTTAAGATAAATGAGGTATATGGTACATGGAAAGAGTCCAAGAAAGGCGTGCTTCAAGGCTCGGTACTGGGGCCTCTCTTATTCAATGTATTTTCTAACGGTATATTCTTTCTGGTTAGTGTTGGTGAAGTCTGCAATCCCGCAGACGACACGCGGCTATGTTTGCATTTGATACTGATTTAAATTGTGTTCAACGCAAGCTAGAAGCAAGTACCAGGCAAATTTCTAAATGATTTAATAACAACCACATGAAACTAAATGATGAAAAATATCATTACATGTCATTCAGACGAAAGTCCCCAGGCAGTACAGTAAACATTGGCGCATCTTTTATAGAACAATATGGCAAAGAAGGGCTCCTTCAGATAATACTATACGAAACTATAGACTTAAAATGGCATATTGACAAAATTCGCCAGAAAACCGGCCAATAACTTCACACAATTGCTCGAGTTGAAAGATTCTTCAACCAGGAAAAGTTAAAGACCATAGTGAATACATTTATAGTCAAAATCTAGTTGCCCTGTGATATGGCTGTTTCACGATAGGAATGTGAACAGTAAGGCAGATTATGTCCGGGATGGATCGACCCAATCTTGCTCGTGTGGACCCCATTTGCATGCGAACGGATCAAAACTATAGGCATGTGTTCACTAGAACATTGCTGTATGTGTATCGTTCTAAATCTTGATTTGCCTCTTTATGAACAGCGCTCTGGAAAGAAATTCGTTCTGGTCCGTTCCCAAATTGGCGCCGTATAAACAACTTGGCATTGGTCCATATGCATGCATCAGTCAAATGTGGCTATCTCTCTCACTATATTAAGCATCTTTTGCTAAACCTTTGCACAATGTTAGTTCGCTATATATGGAATTTATCAATGGGTTAAAATAACACAAAGACTGCGGGGAAAATTCCACATCTTTTGCATTCTCGCTTGCATGCTGTGAATTCTATTGCTTTGAGCCATAATTACTTGCTGGCTCGTAGGCAATACCAACTAGATATGTATTATTGATTGACTAGCTTCAAGTTCAGCATGTGCGTTGATTCCAACTCTTGCTTCGTAACTACTTTGCATAACTCCCAAAAAGTAACCGACTCATACCTGTTCTATGCAACACCTTTGTTGTCAACTAATTGCCGATCTAAATGAGTCCACGCCTTTTCCTCTCGTGTAAACAGGATCTAAGTTATCATATACTCACGAGGTCAGTTAAGGAAGAGTACCGATAGATACCTAATGTGAGTTGTTGGAGCTCTATTCCGATCGAGCAGATGCCAACGCTTTGTACAAAATAATGTTTTGAGATAAAAAAATAAAGAAATTATAAAGCTATCAATATTTTATCTGTTATTCATCAATATTCTCAATCATTGAAGAGTTTCCAAAGAAACACCAACTCAATCAAAGATTTCTGTTGCAAATGCTAAATGCAAATGCTAAATGCAAATGCTAAATGCAAATACTAAATGCAAATACTAAATGCAAATACTAAATGCAAATGCTAAATGCAAAATGCTAAATGCAAATGCTAAATGCAAATACTAAATGCAAATGCTAAATGCAAATACTAAATGCAAATACTAAATGCAAATACTAAATGCAAATGCTAAATGCAAATGCTAAATGCAAAATGCTAAATGCAAAATGCTAAATGCAAAATGCTAAATGCAAATACTAAATGCAAATACTAAATGCAAATGCTAAATGCAAAATGCTAAATGCAAAATGCTAAATGCAAATGCTAAATGCAAATACTAAATGCAAATACTAAATGCAAATGCTAAATGCAAAATGCTAAATGCAAAATGCTAAATGCAAATGCTAAATGCAAATACTAAATGCAAATACTAAATGCAAATACTAAATGCAAATACTAAATGCAAATGCTAAATGCAAATGCTAAATGCAAAATGCTAAATGCAAAATGCTAAATGCAAAATGCTAAATGCAAATACTAAATGCAAATACTAAATGCAAATGCTAAATGCAAAATGCTAAATGCAAAATGCTAAATGCAAATGCTAAATGCAAATACTAAATGCAAATACTAAATGCAAATGCTAAATGCAAAATGCTAAATGCAAAATGCTAAATGCAAATGCTAAATGCAAATACTAAATGCAAATACTAAATGCAAATACTAAATGCAAATGCTAAATGCAAATGCTAAATGCAAAATGCTAAATGCAAAATGCTAAATGCAAAATGCTAAATGCAAATACTAAATGCAAATACTAAATGCAAATGCTAAATGCAAAATGCTAAATGCAAAATGCTAAATGCAAATGCTAAATGCAAATACTAAATGCAAATACTAAATGCAAATGCTAAATGCAAAATGCTAAATGCAAAATGCTAAATGCAAATGCTAAATGCAAATACTAAATGCAAATACTAAATGCAAATGCTAAATGCAAAATGCTAAATGCAAATACTAAATGCAAATACTAAATGCAAATGCTAAATGCAAAATGCTAAATGCAAAATGCTAAATGCAAAATGCTAAATGCAAATGCTAAATGCAAATACTAAATGCAAATACTAAATGCAAATGCTAAATGCAAAATGCTAAATGCAAAATGCTAAATGCAAAATGCTAAATGCAAATGCTAAATGCAAATACTAAATGCAAATACTAAATGCAAATGCTAAATGCAAAATGCTAAATGCAAAATGCTAAATGCAAATGCTAAATGCAAATACTAAATGCAAATACTAAATGCAAATGCTAAATGCAAAATGCTAAATGCAAATGCTAAATGCAAATACTAAATGCAAATACTAAATGCAAATGCTAAATGCAAAATGCTAAATGCAAAATGCTAAATGCAAATGCTAAATGCAAATACTAAATGCAAATACTAAATGCAAATGCTAAATGCAAAATGCTAAATGCAAATGCTAAATGCAAATGCTAAATGCAAATGCTAAATGCAAAATGCTAAATGCAAAATGCTAAATGCAAAATGCTAAATGCAAATACTAAATGCAAATACTAAATGCAAATGCTAAATGCAAAATGCTAAATGCAAAATGCTAAATGCAAATGCTAAATGCAAATACTAAATGCAAATACTAAATGCACATGGACAGTTTTATTCGTTCCATTTTTTCAGCTTTTGCGCTACATTCATCCAGTTAGATTCCAACTCATCATACAACCGTCAATGTTGCTTAAATCCACTTGAGTTTTTTTATTTATTTGTTTGTTTATTTCTGCTTATGTTTGCTTGTTTGTTTGTTTGTTTGCTAGTTGGATTTTTTCTGTCTCGGTTGTTGACGTAACAGTAGAACTTAATTTGCCTCTTTGCATTTATAAACATTGCATAAATATAACAAAAATTTAAATAAGCTATTAATATCATTATATTTATTACTACATTCAATATAATATACAAACTCCTAAAAGCAATGCCTCACTCATAGATTGTGTTTTGATCTCATCTTAGGCCAGTACCTTGTAGCCTCGACGCACCGATTAGAAATGTCATTCTTATCAAAACCCACAGAACAGGCTGCTCAACTCTCGGAAATGTCCTTTATAGATATGGTGACATTAGAAATCTCACTTTCATGTTGCCAAATGCAAAAGCTTTCCAGTATTACTGGCCACTAAGATTCCACATCTCGCATGCGAGGACAGATTTATTAAATAGAGGCAAACCAAACATGGTGGTGAACATTGGCCGCTTTAGCAATCGACAACTTCTTCCACTGATTTCCAATGATTCGTTTATGATCACAATTTTGAGGAACCCGGTCAATCACTTTGAATCAGTTTACGAATACGCAGACATTTCAAAGCTGATTGGTTTATGGAATAAAACACATGATCCATTTAATGCCTTCTTACAAGCTCCAAGGAATTCCACAATTGAGTTTGTGCAAAATTCAAGACCTGTTGCTATTGAATTGAATATGCTTACAAATGGTAAGTTCAAGTGCATTGAGTTGAGGAATCTGTTAACAATTTGTTTGCTGGCAGGAGTCTTTTGTAATCGTACATGTATGAGAGATGAACAAGGTAAAAATAATTCTTGTGCATTGTTGATATCTCCAATTACATCTGGAACCCATAAAACCCTGTGTAAATCTGACACATTATGAAAATCTCTCCAAATTCAATGGGAAGAGAGATTGTAGCATTGCTTCATTTATATAATATTTCACGATCCTCTGAAATGAACGCCTCTTTCATAATTTTTAAATTCAAAGTCACGCCCGTCTATGAAAAGTCCCTTCACTAAAGAAGATAATGGTGCTGGCAAAACTTATTACTGTCACTCAATTGGTCTTTGTCCTTAGCGCCATAACTTTGAAAATAATATCTCCTCTTACAACACTCCTTTGAATGAAAGCCCCTCAAAAATTATATTATAGAAATTCAACCTAGAACCCTATTTCAAAGCATGATTAAGATGTTTGCTTCGAATTTTATTTGAACAGGGATGGCATTTGATTTGGGACTAGAACAGGAGAACTTCTCAAACGAAGAAGAAATTACTGAACTCATTGAAAACATAAGCAAGAGGTTTGATTTGGTTCTAATCGCGGAATACTTTGACGAATCTTTAGTACTAATGAAAAGAATGCTATGCTGGGACTTTGAAGATATCGTCTATGTAAAGCACAAAGTGAGAAACACGCTGTTCAGGAACAATGTAACGGAGAAACAGAAGGTAACGTAGTTTGCCGCGTTTTTATGTGCAACGTTGGGACTTGTTCTTTTCTAAGTCAGTTTGTTAAAGTTAGCGACAGTGAGTCTAAACCTAGTTCGGTCTTGAAGCAAGGTGGAGAAGCTGTCCTTTCGGGAAGTTACCCAGTGCCGTAACTAAATCATCAAGATGCTTTAAGAAAAATGAGTGCCAAACGGTATTGATATGGATCTTGGTTTGATTTTCTCGAGCAGTTTACAGAATTTACGATTATTATTGCTTAGCGACCTTTTACCTCTTACGACCGATGTAAGGACAATCAAAATTTAATTAAAGTTGCTGGATTCAATAAACCTTTCAACAAAATTTCACCGACTGATTTAAATTTACTGGTATCTGAAACATTATGTTCGATTGCCTAATTCAATCTCTCACAAAGCAGCAAGTTACCCCCATATGATGCGCATTGGACTATTTCTCCTTTTCTCTTTGATTTGTTAATCGGCCGAATGCCAATATATGAACTGAAAGGCTTGTTGTATTGTTTCTAGGAAAAAATTCGAAGCTGGAACAAAGCTGATGTAATGTTGTATGGACATTTCAATAAATCACTTTGGGACAAAATCAGACAACAAGATCAGGGGTTCTTTGACGAGGTCCAGGAGCTCAGAGCGAAGGTTGCTCAAATCAAAACGGTGTGTTTTAAAGATTTTAACGAGAGTGCTTCCTCCAAAGCATTTGAAGTGCCTTTATATATGCGGGAAAATGTTCCAAAAGAGCTTTATGACATATGTTACAGGCTTAAGATTAGGGAACAGGAATATGTGAGGATTCTGAAAGACAAGCAAAAAGAATTAATTAAGCAGTTTAATTTAGAAACAATTAGTAGGTCATATTACCAAGATGTTGATGATAGTAGAATTTATTACGAATTTAGAAACAGAACAGATTTTAACATTACTAGAGATATTATTTAGAAATTCTGTCTTAAATTATTTGATATGAAGTTTAGTAACTATTTTGCAGTGATCATAACTGCCAAATGTTTTAGACCCCTGTCAGGTCTCTTTTCTCCCAAACTAATTGACCAATCATCATGCAGAATTCTGACCACACATGCTGAAGACTTAGCCCATTTTGCATGATGATTGGTCAATTGGGATTGGGAGATAATGGACCTGACAGGGTTCCAAAACATTTACGGCTGTGTTTTTGCAGTAAGTATCTGCATCAGTCAAAATATTATGGCAACCCTGTACTTTTAAAGAATTAACTTACAGAAAAAATACTATGGCGTACATTAATTGATAATAGTGTACGATTTGTATTGATATCTTTATTTATAATTTTGCGGTATTTTCTATATGCTATGGAAAATTCATAAAGTGTGAGCGAATTGATATTGATATTACTATAGTTTAAATTCTCCTACAATACGGCTACAATAAAATAAATAAACTTCAAATACATAAGATTATATTATTGCAAAGCAAATAAAAGATAAATAAAATCGCAGAATTCTTCTGAAGGATCCTCCTATGTAGATGCACTAACACTAAGGAGACCCCCTTTAGCGCTGGTACTGCGCTGGTACGTTGAAATTTTGCTTTGAAATACAGCTTTCAATTTACTAAAGGGCAAATTCCACTGCAATTATATTGCGTTTAAGAAATGAGCTTTTAGACGATTGATAAATTTTGAAAATTATCAAATAATCGTTAGTCAAAAGCGTCGCAGTGCTGAAGCTCTACACCATCCTAAATTGAAAACTATCATGTCTCAAGTTTCAAAAAATAAATATAAGCATAAATGAAAAATAAAAAGTTCTTTTGTCGTTAACTAATGCATGCCAAACGCAAAGGTCACGTGAATGCGCGAATAAATGCCCACTGTGCGAAAGTGAGGCTAGGCCCTATTATAAAGCTTATAATTTTGATATAAAAACTGAAAATTTTGAAATCAAAAAATGAAACTTTTGAAATCAAAAAATGAAAATTTTCAAATCAAAACTTGATACTTTTGATATCAAAAAGGACAGTTTGACATATAGCACAAATTTTTAATTATCAACTTATCAATCTGATTGTAATCACAAGTTCTGAATATACGCAACGACTTTGATTGACATCTTCACATTTTGACTACTTTTGACGGGTTTGGTGTGTCATAACAGGAAGTTTGTTGTAGCAAGCTATGATGGCTTTTGAATTTAATGAGAGCTAAATGTTCATTCTCTGAGGATGCATTTATCAAATGAGGTAAAATACTTAGAGATAAGCTTCTACATCAAAGATGATAAAACTCTGCTTTGTGGTGTATTCGGTTAAAGGGTAAAGAGTAAGATCAAGAAAATACGAAATACATGATAGAGTAAAACATGGTTTTATTCATTATGATGCAAAGTTATTTAAGTGCAGAATGAGCATGTTTTTCTGCAAAATTTTTCCATGTTATTCTTAGAACGTTGACAGAGACCAGCTGCCTTCCATTCCTGACAATAACGAGCTTCTCTATCGTTGATATCAGAACATCCTGTTACGAAAGAGGGATGAATATTGTTAAAAATTTTACGACCTACAATTTGAAACTTCTACATCTGAGCTTCAGTGTCTTTAAGATGGCCTCGGTTTATAATTTTTTGACAAATAAACAAACGAACAACATGTAACCAGTGGCAGAGACTCATTCTGGGGGCAAGGGGGCATTCTCTTCCCGAAAATTTTAAAGAACTATTAGATTGTTAGGGTGTAGTTGCAAAACTTTTGTCGGAGCTCTGTTCTAGACTCCCATCGTCTGGCTGTCCTTTCCCCTCCCTAATAAAAAGCCAAGTGTCCTAAACTGCATGCAAGCACTGGGTTGGAAAGTGTATGTCTTTGACAGTCTATACTGGCTAGTGAGCACTAAGATATTGATCTAATTATGAAACTGTAAATTAATTTATCAAGGGCACGAATTCCAACTGAAATATAAAAGCATGAAAGTATATCAAAGTGTCAAATCGCTCCCAAATACTGGGTATGGCTACCGTTTATAAGTAATTACCTTGCGGCTTTGGGTTTGGTGGTGGTACAATAGAACGACAGAAGCCATCTTCAAAGTATACGTCATCTAAAGAAATATCACCCTGGTAACCACCGCCGCGAATAGCCTCGAAAACAATCTGGAAAGGAGACAAAATATTGGTAAGCATAAGCTTAGAAGTATATTATTCTCTGGATTAGAACAAAGCAACGAGATCATCGACATATGTATTTTGTCGGCTGGAATAAATTCTTATTGTCAAGTATTGCAGTAATACGCACTTTGACAAAAGAACAGAAAGCATTTATCATCAATAGTTGTTCTTATATTTGCAGTAGAAAACGTGGTGATCGAGAAGAATTCAATTGAACAGGAATCTATCGGCTTTTAATTCATCTAAACCATCATCGAAGTGAGGTTGGTCATCACAGGATGGTCAATCACATATGATTTCACGTGAAGGATATTCGGAACGCAGGTGAGTTGCTTGTTGAATTGAATTGTTAGAAGTCGTGGAACTGTTAGTATATAAATTCAATGTTACTTCATATGAGAACAACTTTAAACAGTGGAATACATTATAAAGTAAACAATAACCGTGAATGCTCCATTTGGTCTTAAATTGATGGCCTTTCTGATCCATTTGTTGCCTTGCGAGTTAGTTTGAGTAAATATCAATTTCTTCAAGCCATGCTCCTTGATGTACACGTTTAATGTTCCCATATGATCATTTCTGCCAAGCATATGATAGAAGAAGGTCAGGCATGTCCGCTTTGTTGCAAACTGAAGCTTTGTTTCAAGACGGGCTACATCGCCTCGTTTGCGCGGAAAAGATGTCTCAATGTATGCATATGCACCTAAAATCATTAAAATATGTAATATATCTACATAGCCAATATAATATAATATATTGCAGCATAACATAAGTTAGATAGAATAGACAAAAACAAAAGATAACGTGATATAGAGATAATGTAATACAATTTAAAGTAATATAATATAAATGATATAATACAATATAATACAATTTAAGATAAATATAATGTAATATAAAATTACATGATATGGCAAAGTATAATATAGTATGGCATAATATAATATGACATAATATAATATGGCATAATACAATATGACATAATATAACATGACATAATGTAATATAATATAATATAGTACAAAATATAATATACAGGAATATAATGAATATAATACATGTGTGAATGATAAACAAAGTTCACTGAGCATACCAAGTAGATTAGACATGCTTTAAAATTGTTAGGCGAAGCTTCAATTTAAGAAAGATTATAATATGACTCATCTAGTGAAATCCAACAATTTAATCCTACATGAAGTACAACATGATATTAATTGAATATAGTTTTATCAAAGATATAATCGTCGGTATACCCATTCTGCCAGTGGTGTGGTCAACATCTGGACCTGTATATCGACTTGGTGTTGACCCGATTCTTAAAGTAAAATCAAAATCATCATTTTCATCTTGTACCAACAAACAATTCTCAGAAAACCCATCATCGAAATCGCACTTCCTTTGTCCTAGAAGAAGGCAAAGATTCCAGTTAGCACATGTCGTGTTGCTCGCTGACAAAGCGATATTTAGACCATAATACCATACAGCCCACATAGACAATGCACCCCACATAGACACTGCATAGAACAAAAAATACAGAGAGACATGAATGGTGTTGCTTTGGAACAACCAAGTGCATTCGAAACAACACAAACAATACCATTGCTATTCTCTTCTACGTGATTGGTGCGGCTGAAACAAAAGTGAATAATCAAACGTAAAGCTTACCTGGTACGTCAAATCTGTCTGGGAGAACTTTCGGCCGTGTTGTGGCACCTAAGATAAATGTTCAACGTAATATGAGGGTATAAAGCAGGATTATTTGAGACACAGGTCAATAGACATCAAGGTAGGAAACTCAGAGTGAGAGAAGGCAGCTTAGGAAAGGACAGAACAGCTCAGGAAAGGGTAAGCCTCCATAGGAAAGGACACAAATGCTTGGAAAAGGACAGAACTGGTTGGGAAATGACAGCATCCTAGAGAACAGCAAATGACAGCTTGGGAAAGGATAACTTAAGGGGAGGACAGGGTAGAGTAGGTAGACAGGACCGCCAGGACCACCAGGACCGCCAGGACCACCAGGACCACCAGGACCGCCAGGACCACCAGGACCACCAGGACCACCAGGACCACCAGGATAGTCAGGTTAGGTTATAATAGGAGTGACAAAGAGAGACTGATATGAGATGTAAATCTGAAAATACCATTGCATTTGTAGAGCAGGTTTGCTTGCATCGAATCAATCTTACTGAATCCAACTCTTTGTCCTAACTGGAATATTCCACATTGCCTTGGGTCCATTGTCACCGAACTATTTATCCCAAAAGCTCTCTTTGAATATTGCATGACCGATTTGTAGTCGTATGTTGTATTCAGACTGTCTATCTTTGAGTTGTCATGCTTTTTGAAGTTATGCTTCTTTTCTGCGGAATGGAAACAATATCTCTATTCTGTGACCATACTAAGTACAAGACATACTCTTCATAATCGATCTGCAGATTCTTACGAAATTTCTCTCTTAAAAGGTACATCTAATAAAAATTTAAAGCAAACGTTTCTAGCTTCCCAAGTTAAGAATAAAACTGTTTTGCTTTCTATGATCAAGAAGAGCACTTCAGCCATTTTGAGAAATTTTCACCTTTAATGAAAGGCACGTCATCATCATTCTTAGAAAAAACTTTCTCCAACTAGCTATATGTGTTTTTAAACATATCATAATTTCTCTTTAAGCTCCCTCTAAATTAATTCCTCCTTCTCAATTAAGCCCCTCCTCTCCAATGAATCTCATTCTAAAATGCTTGAGATCAGTATGCCCCCAGGGGGCTTAATAGAGAACTTACGTACTAAATCAAACATCATTCTGCCTGTGAATTGCTAATTTTAAATGGAATAATGTGTCGTTTATTTGTTTCTCATTTCCAAACATTACAATTTGTGTATTTGCATATTTACTCTCTGGTATGTTATCCCAAACTACTCGTATGTATTTGTCTCTATCAGGTCTTGATTGTTCGTGCCAAAATCCCATTGCATGCGCTGAAAGTAAAGCAAACAAATTGGTTTCGTGTGGGCATGATGTTATGTTTCAATCTACATTTAGGAAAGACACTAATTCTGCAATGAACATATGGAGAAACACATCTATGAACGACTGAAGAAGTAAGTGCATGCATGGAATCATTAATGGGATTTGAAATAAAAGGATAAAATATGTTTAGGCTAATCCAGTATAAGGCGACTATTTACGTTGGGAGTGCCAGTTAGAGAGGGCGTTTATTCTGGGTTGTCGCAATCATGACCTGGGGTGGGAGAGGGCGTTTATTCTGGGTTGTCGCAATCATGACCTGGGGTGGCCTGTTCCTTTCTCCGCCACCTTTATCCCCAATACGCCACCATCTGGTATCCATTTACAGCTGAGTGGAAAGCGAGCGTGCGTCTGAGCTATAGCCCAAGGGCTCGCCTATACACTTCGATCTGAAGGATGAACAGGGCATAAAAAGCATGAACAAAGGTGAAACAATAATTTACCTATCTCATGAACGATGGTCCCTATCCCCCAACATCCACTTGATAAACAAATGTTCTGCTTGCCTCCTTGGCGACCGACATAGGACCAACAACTGAAAATGTTAATTGCCACAATCAATATGCAAACAACGCACTTTCACGTACAGACAATTTACTCCTATAGCTATTTTGTAGTTCATTCATCTAGTTTAATTCATGCAGTTTTCAATACATTCAAATTCCCATCCATTCTTTAGTATCCGCATTTGCTGCTTTACAGTTCTTCCGAGTCCCCAAATAGAACCCGAAAGCTATTTCTTATGTAAATAAAATCTGCAAATTAAATAAGAAAACGAGAGCGATACCTTAAGGAGTATAAGCATCGATATCTACCCCAATGCCATTACATTCAACTAATATACAGAGGCATCGAGAAAGAGGGACGTGACAGCTAACTAATTTGGTGATGAATTAGCTAAAGCAAATCGTCATGGATTCGTCCGGGGTATCGCTTGAAGTTATATCAACTACTCAAGGTCCATTTCCATTTACTTTAGGATGTAGCATCTCGCATGCCAGCTTATTGTCCCCAGTCCCCAGTCCATATCTGAACGTTCGAACATTGCAATGCGTTCTCATGTGGACTGGGGACAATGAACTCACATGCGATATTCTAAATTAAGTGGAACTCTGACTTTAAACTTATATGCGAAACACTCGTGTTTGTTCATTAACAGCAAATTTTAATGAGTAATAATACGCTTTCCCGGCTCTTTCCCTCTCTTACAACCAATATGAAGAGTTTATGTTGAATTGTAAGTGCCATACTTAGTGGGAACTTGCAGACCATTAAGTCCTCTCCTTCTAGGGATGGCACGATGTTAATTAGGCCTGAACTTTTGCAGGCAAGTAGTAAAGTGTAAATATCGAAGTACCCTGAACAGTTGTTGAAAAATTCAATGTAATCTGGCTGATTCGTTCTTTCCTCGAATGTAAGACACGTGTGACTTTCCCATTCGCGAAGTGCTAGCATCAATCCGAGGGTAGCCTCAGCTTTGGAAGCTATGAATGAAATATTAAGAAAAGGTCTAAAAAAAAGTACACACTTTAGCAATTGACAAATCTGCAAGGATAAAAGATGCTACTAAAAACAGATAATTATTAGTAAATTACAATCATTGTAATTTCAATGCTATTTGCATCATGAAAATATTTATAATTGGTAAAAATAAATATACCTAATTAATTAAAACCAAAACATTTATATCTTTTACTCATAAAATTGCAACTTATTATTTTACCAAAGACTGAAATGCAATATTTATTTATCAATAAACATTGTTTGTACACAAAATACAGCATTCATCTTGATTACTAATTTACAATACTAAAAACTGGCTTTTTTGGATATAACCTCTCTATGCTGATCTTTCAGGGATAAAACAAAGGAACAAAACAAATTGACTTGTTATATTTGATAAAACAAAGCGCAAATTCTACCATTATATTGAACGTACCTAGATCCTTTGAGATTGTATATGGAACAACTCCTGGCCAGAGTTTTCTGGAATCTTTAGCACTGCCGAATGTATTGCTCTCTAATTGCTCTGCTTGGCTAACATCGCCACCAGTTTCAGCCAGTAGCCTCTGCATGGGAGTGAGTCTCATATCACTCTGGAAGAGGTCTGGATCCGACGGATTCTCTGTAAAAAGATATCGTTGTATGCTTTTATGGTAGATAGACATAAAATATTTTTATATTTGTAGTCAATTTAATTTCATACGATTTCATCTTCTTACGAGTAAGCAGTTTTCCTGATCATAAGATATAAATAAATAAATAAATAAGTAGTTCAAATGAAGGTTTGAAGTTCGCAATAAGAGTGAGATGGGAAAATGTCCGACTAATGTGGGTACCACATGCGATAAATCCTTCCAAATGCAAACCCTTCATATTATAAGTCTGGCTCTTCATTATTGCTCCCTTGCACGTCCTTTTGTCACGTGATTTTTGATCCGCAGTACTCTGTGTATACCTTAGGAACACTTCTCTTACTAACAGAGGATTAATGAAATACAAGTCAAAGCGTTTCATTAATGGAATAGACTTACCCGAATTTGCCAATTTGTACCAACAAGACCATTTGGAATTCCTATGATGTGTCAGATTAATTTTAAAGACGCAATGCGCTCTATTTTTGTCATAGTTTAGTCTTAAAGTTTATTAAGAAGCCGTGGTTTCCACACTCAGACATCAACTCTAACTTATAATGTAGGAAAAAGGTTATTGTACTGAGTTCAATATACTTCGTGTGTATTTTAAAATAAATTAATCAAAAAGTGGTGTTGGAATACAACAAACATATTCATACCCTCTTCCGGATAGCATAGGCCTTTGGAAACTAGAACCAAGAGAATTATGGCAAGCTTTGTCTCCATCTTGCAAGGTGGTGAGCAAAACTACTGTAAGCTGTCGTTCTAGATGAGCTTTTATGCATTTAAAAGCAAACATTCGACTAGGTAACTAAGCTGCAAAATTGTGTACTCAACTGACCAGCTCATTATCTATCTGAACAAATAGATTGTCAAGGATACCCTTAGCATGGCAATATTGTTTAGCTGATATGTCGTCAGCCCTGAAAACAAATAGATGGGTAATATAGAGAAAGTACATGAAAATCGTATGCTCAGCTTGGTAAATTTTCACTCAATCCAAATATTTGTGAAAGAGACTACCAGGGTTTGATTGCAGAATAGTCTTTTGATAAAACTCTAACTACCTAATTACCTCGTTAATTAAAGAGATCATATAATAGGGTTATTTCAATAGCACTCTATGGGTCTCTATTAGGGTGGGACTATTATCAATGTATCTCAAGTGCTCTCAGTTGCTATGCTCTCACTCTCCTACTACAATATAGTTCTTATTCTATGATTTAGTGGTTCCAAAACTTTCCGAATTATTTTGCGTTGCGGTCCCCTGCAGCATACTTCCTCGAAGCAGGGTCCCCTGCAAAGATAAATATACTTTATGACTATTCTACTTTTACGGAAAACTATTATCAACAGTGACAACGAGGCTAATAAAACAACAGTCCAACTCTAACAAGCGAAGGTAACCTCACGTGGTCCAACTGAAACCTGAGGCTGTCCATATGAAACCCTTCGAGGTCCCCATGGAACCCTTCGAGGTCCCAATGAAACCCTTCGCGGTCCCCATGAAACCCTTCGCGGTTCCCATGAAACCCTTCGAGGTCCCCATGAAACCCTTCGAGGTTCCCATGAGGACCTTCGCGGTCCCCTAAGGGCCATGAACCCCAATTTGGGAACCACTGTTATAGCTGTTCTTCCTTAAAATATTTGCATTTCTCTGTTCAGTTCATATTTTCATGTTGCACTCTCTCGTCTGATGCATATTCTTAGAACGAAAGTAATGTTTGCACAACAAAACCGCATATAATTTATAGCAAAGTAGTACTCAACTGCTCAAAAAGTTAGGAAAGTTCAATGTTGGGTTTCTGAAACCTGAGAAAATTGTTAAGTCATATAACTTTGAACTTCCAATATTGACGAAAGACAGTTATCGCTGTTACTTATTCTATTTAGAATTCTAGCGATAACCTATATATTAGAGTGTCATGTTTGTGTAGTGCCCTATCATTTTCTGTGGCAACAGTGTTGCACGAAATCAAATAGTCTCCCTAACAAAGTCTCAAGATAGTGTCAGTGCTGACATCATGAAAAAGCTAAGAAAACTTGGGCAATGATTGAAAACAACTTTCTTACAAAAGAAACATGTACTTTTATGAGAGTTATGACCTAAGCATCGTGCAAATGCAGTTGGCCATACAGTGATAGCAAATGCTCTGAGTGCTGTTTTAAGATATACTCAAAACGCCAAAGTTTCATGTTCTAGGCAAAACAGATCAATTCCATAAGAACTCCTCTCTCCTACTCAAGATTTTATGGTAAAGATGGAGATTGTTACACATTTGTTTATTTTAGGCAGATGATAAATATGGAAAAGTATACAAAACACTGGAACAGAGCAGTGCAATGCTTGGCTGTGAGTTCTAATGAGGCATAAAATGTCAAAACTCATCATGTAAGGTTGAAGGTTGAAATCGTGCTGAAGGGAAAAAGGCGGTTTAGGATGAGCATTTGTTGGAAGATCGAAAACGGTCTCAGACCAACAAAACAAGGATTCATACGGGATGGACAATTAAGTTTATTGTCATGCCTATCTTAGGTAAGACCTGTCACTCTTCCATAAAACATTTACATACTGATCTCGCAATGGCCTTGAAATGCATTTGATTAGGATCTCCACAAATGACTTTCTAGGCCAACTCTAAATGGTATGGAGGCTTTGGCCACCTAGTCTTCCTTATGTTGCTCCTACGAGCAACATATCAAACAGAACATGCAAGGAAAAATGTACACTTTGGCAAAGAGAAAATAGTTTAACAAAGGTTGTCTGCGAAAAAACTATAACAGTTTCAAAAAGAAAGATTTAATTAAAAATTTGTTTAATAAGCTGCTATTCATCTCTAACTGAAATTGCCCGCACCAAAGACAGTTTAAGTGCCCTAATGTTTAGCATATCTATAACTGATCATTCTCGTTCCTATCGTTGATTTAATTTCTTCTATTGATTTGTTTTGTCCAAAATATTCGATAAACTTGCCCTCAGGATTCACCAAGTAGGTAATTATTGTGTGATCCACCTGCAAGAAGACATGAAAGGACACTTCATTAGAAGAGAAAGACATGAAAGGACACTTAATTAGAAGAGAAAGAGTAGAAGAGTAATATCCTGAAAAGACACGTGAATTAGTTGGAAGAATGACTGTATAAAATCCATCAAATAAATTTATGAAGTAAGATAAATATAAACAATGTAATGACGATAAGACTATGAACACAATTATTGACAAAAACACGGTGATGACCAAGGTGAGGATCCAGTGCCTGACAAGTCTATAATAACGAAGATAAATCCGAGAATATAAAGCCAATAAACTTTCTAAGAAGACCTTGAGTTAAGTAACCATGTTGAATTCAGTACGCTTCGAGACAACTTGTTCCATATTCAGCCTGAAAACTATAGTGCACTAGGCTATGGGTTTTCAATGTCACATCTGAGATGATCGGAAAATCTATCAAAAAGACGGCAAAAATAATAAGCGCACTTTTTAAATCGAGCTACAGTTGAAACTAGCGTTGGTTATTATCATGCATGCATGAACTCCGTTCCTGCACAGTATTGTTTTTATAACAAGATGGCTTTTAAGAAAGCTGCACTCCATTGGTCAAAAAGTTTAGAAAGTTCAAAACCGGATTTGTGAGGCCTAAGAAAGCTGACAAGTTCGAATATTTTTACAATTTGAATTTTCACAACATCTCTTTGATTTGATTTGGGTATCTTTCCTGTGTAATTATACCATAAAAAGGTCAGAAAGATAAGGAAACATTTTGCGATCACACCTTGCATCCAAGATATATTTCACATTCACGGTAATAGAACCATGCTATCCTCCTCTTTTAATAAGAACAATTTGACAAGAACACGAGCCTCAAAACTGATAGGAAATTAAGAACAAACTAAGAACAAGCTTTGGCTGAAGCACAGTCGTTAATAATCTAATTACAACAGGCATGCCATGACATTTCCTTGTCAGCTTGAGAAGAGTTGACAGTTTTATCACTTCTCCGCTTTGATTTTCGCGAATTGGTTGCCCATGGCGAAACACCCAGCGATATCTTGTATATTGTCTGATGTCTACATTGCTTACACCCAAATAATTTAAGAACAAATTTAAGAACAAATTTAAGAACAAATTTAAGAACAATTCAGCTTCAAAATTTCGGAAAAATTAAGAATAGCCAGCCTGGACTTCACTTTTACTGATTCTTATCAAAACAAAACAGTTTTCTTTTTTGATGATGCAAACCCTAGATACTAGTACTTTCTCCTTAAAAAGTTTTCGAGTGAGGCCAAAGATCAAGTGACACTCTTTGATTTTACCGGCCATTACAGGAGAAGGCGCAACGAGCCAACATTGGGATTTTCCCCTAGTAGTGTGTGAAATGCCCTGCACACAACGGCGTCCAGTGTTATGTTTGTGTAGGGCCTGTTTACCTGTGTAGCACTGTTGTGTTGGACCAATTCAAATTTTCTCACAAAAAATCTTAAGAAAGGTTTAGTGGGCTACTGACATTAGGAAAAAGTGAAGAAAGTTCCAATCACAAGGCCGAATAAAGATCTTCATTCTGAGGCTGGAAATTGATACTGTGGGTAGTGAGGGTATATAGGTAGAGGAAGTTGATAAGAAATAAGCAATATACATCGTAGAAGAAATAAAATGCTATTTGGAAAAGAGAAAAATAACTCCTCCCCGGCGGGGAATTGAACCCCGGTCTCCCGCGTGACAGGCGGGGATACTCACCACTATACTACCGAGGAGATGCCTAGACTGGAAGATACGCAGATAAAGATCGTCGATTAAGTCTACTCTCCTCCACAATGTCACCTAGATTCGTTTTAATGGTTATGAGAGCCTGGACAGATTCGCATTTATTTCGGACAAAAAAGTAAGAAGGGAAAACAATTTGAGTGCACTATACAAACTCACAATATAATCCTCATCATCATCCATAGGCCCTGCACTGTAGTAAACTCTATACGCTTTGGTAACTGATTTTATCTGTTCTTCCGTTCCAGTTAATCCAATCAACCGAGGGTGAAAATCTACAAGAATATAGATAAGAAATGCTTTAGCATAATTAACCAACTTTCATGATACTTTTCAACAATTTAGGAACAGAAAAGCAGACGATTATTATTCAAATTTACCCGAGGAACCCTTAGGCCCCATGGATTGGGCGTGGCACTCACGTTTTTGAGCCACTTCCCAAATCCACGAGCAAAACAAAAAACTCTCACTCAATCTTAGCACAAAAAATGGAAAGTGAAATTGAAAACACGAAAATTCGTTTTTAGGTTCTAACAGATGCTGATTTGCGCACTGTTCTAAGCAAAATTGTAACTCTTTTTCCTAGAACAAATGCTTTGTATACTTAAGGATGCTTCTGTGAATTCCTTGTGTGAATCTCTAACTTTGAGCAGCCCATGGCTACAACTTTTCAGTTAACCTGGGGAAGATAGAAGGATTTGAGAAATGCTTCTGGACATGGGAAAAACAAAAATTTCTCTTGTATTCCGTTTTTGGTGGTGGCAAATCACAGTATAATTAAGAAATGTAGAATGAGAGGAGCATTGTGCATTTCACCCCGGTCCATGTTGCTAAGCAGCACTTGGCATTTTTTCTGATCAAATCAGTTACAAGATTCTCACACATGACTGCTATAAAATTAACTACCTTGCAGATATTCTTTGACACTCTTTGGGTCATCTCTGTGTGGGTCAACAGTAATAAACAAAGGCTGTATTTTTGGTATTCCTTCTGTTTTATCTGAAAAATATGACAAAAATAATTAAAATGCTTAGATATGCTTGTTGCCCTTGGTGTTTGTTGCCTCTATCTGTACATGGATTCTTGCAATGGGCTATACTGGAGGCTAAATCCTCGGAAGTTCCTGTGACACCTACATAACTGATCCAATTCTCTTTGTGCATTGTGGGAGGAAAGATATTACTTTGAATGTTGTAAAACTTAAAGTTTTCTGGGAAATAATATTCCAAATGCTATTATGAGTAATGAGTAAAACAGAGTGTAGTATGACATGCAAAATGAGTGGAAATATAAGAAAAATATGAGAAGAAAGTTAAGATACCTAATAGCTCAATAATAGTTGTCATCTTTTCAAGTTGGTCAGGACAGATGTCAGGGCAATGGCAAAATCCAAAATAGATTAAAAGCCATTGACCAAGGAAGTCTTTGTCTGTCTTTGGATTGCCATCTTGGTCAACTAATTCAAATGGACCACCAAGTGAAGCCATGCCAACAGATCGGTTTCTTTCAGCTTCCTTGACTAAAAAAAAGGAGGCACAAATTGTACAGAACTGATTTTAGCAAACTATGTTACAACAAATAGTAATGCACCTCTGATCCCTGTGGAAATATGGTTCAATATAAATGATTTTATCATTATCATTATCACTATCAAATGTTATAACAAGATTCTGGTTTAAAAAGTGGCTTTTCTATCTCATTTTTATAACAACAAATCTTATAATTCTAAATCAACATATAAATTATAATAACTTATAATATCTTCTGGAATATCCAAAACAATTACTTTTCTCTTTTTCTTCCTTCAA
This sequence comes from Mastigias papua, assembly GCA_964019165.1. Lineage (NCBI taxonomy): Eukaryota > Metazoa > Cnidaria > Scyphozoa > Rhizostomeae > Mastigiidae > Mastigias > Mastigias papua. Next base: position 11,523,433 of record OZ025285.1, on the reverse strand, counting down.
GTGTCGTACATAATACCAAACACCCCCACCAGCTAGTGCAAAGACTAGCAGACTTTTCCATGATATAGGACCAGCTGATGAACTTGACTTTTTGCCTCTTGGAAGTGATGAAAAATTTGCTGTTTGGCGCCAGGATACACGATTTTGTAGTGATGGTGCCAGGGCCATTCTCATGGAAGGACCACATCTGGGCCTTGCATATGTGGAAGCATTGTGAAATAACTAATAAAGTGAATGAAATTAATGTATTAATTGCAATAGCCGAAGGCTTTGCAAAAGATCAAGCAGTTAGTCATCAGTATAACGTATGAACATGGGGGCTGGGCATGAGAACATTAACTTTAGGTGAACTGCAAACCTTCCGTTCAAGTGAACAGGAAGATCAGGGAAGCATTCAGAAAGGGAAGTGTTGCCAAAATTGCTGACCAGACATCTAGCTTAAACACCTTCAAGGATGGCTCTATGTTCAATTAGGAGCCAGGGTGGATGCTACATCAATCGAGGCAATTTCCCTACGATTCATTAGCTGTTCCAAAAATCCAATAAAATATGCAGTTACCTGTGCAAATACTACAATGATGGAAACTTAATGATAAGTATAGAAGCTTGTTCTGTTACACATGTATCCATGTACTAGATATGGGACATGGTACTTGGGACATGATACGAGCCATTCACTATTCTCAGAAGATTGCACCTTATTGAAGCTAAAAGCATTGCTTACCAACTGCAATGGACGCATATTGTTGAATATATTCATGGCTAGTTTTTGCCGGCAGGGCTTAATTTTGAAGACATATTGTCCGAAGGCCGCCATTCTTTCAAACGCAGAAGAAAACACTGAATGAAACCGCGGCTATCCCAAAATGTCTACAAGCATGCAGGCCTAGGTATTTCGAGACGACGGGGATTTGTTTCAGCATAGAAAATGACTACCGGCGCAGCTAATCCCAGTAACCCTGTTGTATTCTTTGATGTGACAGTCGGAGGGCAGGTGAATTATATCAAGTTGATTTTATAGCATTCTCTAAGTTTGAGCAGAATGGTGCGGCCTATCAATAGCATCACCATTCTCCGATACTGGGTGGCACAGAATATAAAGTAGCATGTATGCACTTCTTTCTTGATGTGTCGTGCTGTATCTTAGCACCCTTATGTCAAAATTTTCCTGTTTCAGGATATTGGCAGAATGAAAATGGAATTATTTGCCGATGTTGTGCCAAAAACTGCGGAGAATTTCAGGTACTTAAACGTTATGCTATATTATCTAATGAATTGATCATTATTACCATCATCATATCATCATCCTTCAGCAAGCCAAGGTAGGTTTTAGGCTCACTGTTGGTTGAGTTATTTTCTTAACTGAAGAGAAAATTAATGGCTTATGGTTTTTTGTAGGCAATTCTGCACTGGAGAATACAGGTTTGTATCATCTAAATGAGTTATGGTGTTTTTTTAAAATTTTGGTTATACACCTTAAATGCAAAGAAACCTCTGAATTAATACTATCTCATGGAATATACTCCACCAATATTCAGGTTATTACCAGTCTTCACTTTTGTAGGAGAGATGGCTTACCAATTGGCTACAAAGGGGCAACATTTCATAGAGTTATAAAAGATTTTATGATTCAAGGTGGGGACTTTGTCAAAGGAGATGGGACAGGAGTATGTACAATATATGGGGGCACAGGAATGACATTTGCAGATGAAGACTTCTCCCTAAAGCATGACTCAGCTGGCTTGTTATCAATGGTAGAACCCAAGTTTAATAAACAATTATCATGTTTGAACATTAAATAATTATAAATAGCATAGATGCCAAGTGTTTGTGAACTCTGATAAAGTCTATTTTCACCCAACCAGATTGACCAATCATCATACAAAATGGGCCTAGTCTTAGCATGTGTAGTCAGAATGCTGGGTGATCATTGATCAAAAAGTTTGGGAGAAAATAGACCTGACAGAGCTCTCAAACATTTGGTTGCTATGCTATTAGAAATTAGAATTTTTGTTAGTAAGTAAGATTGGGGAAAAGCTCAGAGTCCTATAGCAAAGCCCCAACAAAAGGAAGAAAGAGAGCAAGACTAAATAGAGAGGGAGATAGGATTAAGTTTATTGATTTTAGATCTGAAAAAAGACAAAAAGGACTCGGTGAAGGAAGAGGGAGATAGGAATACAAACAAACATCTAACAAGAAGTAACTGCTCATGATCATGCTAGCTAGAACCAGAAGTGAACACAAAGATAAAATCTTGTTTAATCAGATAATCAGATTAATTAGATTTAATACTATCCATAGGTAGTAAAATGAAATAGATAATGTTATTGCTGAATAGGCTGTTTTAATTTTATTATTATTATTTGCACAACTGATTCTGAACATTGAGCATTAGTATCTACATTGAGCTTACATTGGAAATTCATTCAGTTAGTTTTGTTTTGACATCAAGGTAATACAAAAATAGGTCACTATACTATGACGCCCCCTTATGCCATTTGGCAGTGCTGCTAGAAGCAAAATATCTTATACCAGTACACTGAGAAATATAGTAGTCCATACCAGATATATCTGGTTTAGACTACATGGAATGCAAACAGGATGTACTCTCATATCATCATTTGTTTTTTTTGTTTCTACTAATACTGATGACATTTTTTTGATAGGCAAATAGTGGAGCAAATACTAATGGTTGTCAGGTGAGTATTTTGTTTCACTGTGTCATTAGATTTTTAAATTTTATTTAGCCTTGTCACCCTGAGGATAGCTTGTCACTAATGGGTAGCCAGGATGGGGGGCAAAGGGTCAGATTGCCCCTGACCCCAATCTTGTGGGGGACTTCCACAGAAATGAAATTAATCTTTGTTCATTACATTAGTTTTCACATTATATAATGATGTCATCTAGGCATCATTTTTCATTTGCTCCATCCCCACCAAAGCTCCCAGTATGCCTTGTATTCAGTGATTAATCAAAGACCTGATTGATCAATTTTCCAGGGCAATCATTGATTGATTGATTGATTGATTGAATGATTGACTTCAGATTAGTAATTTCTGAAAGTAACTTGTTCTAATATGTATACTTACAATATCTCATACATATATATCAATTATTTTTAGTTCTTTGTAACATGTGAAAAATGTGACTTCCTGGATTCAAAGCATGTTGTTTTTGGTAAGATACTTTGTTCTGTTTTGTTTTTACAAGAAGTGTTAGTGTGCTAAGCAGTTTGTATACTAACAGTTTCAATTCAGTTGTCAATGAGTTCATTGATCATTGAATCATATCGATTCTGATTATTCAATCTTTTTATACATTTTGCAGCACAGAGTTGGTCATGCTTTTGTTTGAAAATATCACTCCTCACTATATTTGCTTGCACATTCTATTTTGAAAATCATCAACATTTTGTCAATAGGAAAAGTCATTGATGGACTACTTGTCATGAGAAAGATTGAGGTATGTTCCTGTTTTGTGTCAAGCTTTCAGTTCTTTACATGTGGCAGGGATAGTGGAGATGATAATATACCCTTTTCTTCTTGATAATGCCTGTTTTTTGTCTATTGAAAATGTTTAATGTTTATGCATATTTGTGATTCTCTTATACAAGCCCCTGTCTATAACTTGTTATAGGGCATTCAAAAGCTGAGCAGTTTTTCATTTGTCATCATATACAACAATGTTTTTATTGACTGACAATTGTGCTCCTTTCTTCTTTTCTATGTTTTTTGAAAATAAGACATGATTGTCCAATTTGTAGAATGTACCAGTTGGTGCAAACAACAGGCCAAAGCTACCAGTTGTGATTAGCCAATGTGGAGAGATGTGACATGCGACTTAGAGTGAAAGCTCTTCAGAGCACTGCATCTGATGAAAGGAACATTTAGCAATATGAAATGAAATGGGCAAGGCAGACTTGATGGTTCTTTGGCAACACTGGAAGGAAAATCAACAGAAGATGGTTAACAGTTAGTGTAAACACAAATAGCTGCATTGTTACAGAAAACCAGGTCACATCAAAGCCTTCTATTGATGCATCTAAAATGACATAAACATTGTCAGTTAGCAAGTTATGTTTTTTTTACAAATTATTGTTTTACTCTGATATTTCAATTTTTAAGAAACTGAGAAACCTATTCATCAAACTATTACTGAAGCTGATCTGTAAAATATACAAGGGCATTTTTCCCTTCCACATTTATTCTCTCCCTCCCCATTTCTCTTATTGGCACGCAATGGCTATGATAAACTATTAACACTTTACATGGGTTCAAAACTCTGTAATTAAATCTTGTTTTAAATATCCAGATGAGGACATTTTCTATTCCAGACATGTTAGGTGTCACATCAATTTCAACTAGTTTATGACGTGCTAGGGAACCAGTGACATAAAACACAAAGGTGTCATGACTGCCCATGTAAGGGTAGTCTCCACCACAATTGGCTGCTGTCACTGTTGCACTACACTTTGAGGGTGATGGATGACGTGTTAAGGCATACATTAAATGTCCCTTCTTTAATACCACATGATCTACCTTCTGCCAACCTTCCCCAATATAGTTATCCTGATGACTTATAATGACCATCTTCCCTTGGAGGTATTTTGAGGCATACATGAACTCGTGCAGCATTGTTGGTGATTCCTCATTCTTGTGGATTATCAGTTTTTGGGAATTCTCAAGGTTCAAAGATTGTAGATAATTTATAGTTTCTTCACGGAAAACTAATGTATGAACAAATGCAATCCTTTCGTGATTCAAATTTCTTTGAAGACAATCAATTACTTCGGCCATCCTAGCTTCTATTTGATGATCTGTCGGAGCCTCATCCTCATTTAGTAGCAAGTTCTTTCTTACCTCTGTGTTGTCAAATGGAACGAAAGTTGTCACAATATGAAACAGTCCAAAATCATTGCTCTTTAGAATATCTCTTGTGCCTGGGTCATTTGCAGATGACATTCTGGCTTGATTAGTGCCATCCAAGGTTCCAAGCACTCTGTACTCAAAATGGAATTTATTTTGGCCATTTCGTAGGACTAGCGTTTTCCACCCATGAGAAAAAACCTTGGTGCTATCTCTAAAATATATCAACATAAAAAGTAGTACCATTAAAAGACATATCAAGACTTTCTTCCAATGTATATTGACGTTGGACAAAATGGGAGTCGACATTGGAGCTTACTTCGATAGCATTGTAACCAAATCGGGCCAGCTGCAAGTCATCAAAGTATCAAACAAGAATCGCAATCAAATTGCAAATTCTACCAAAAACCCATCGATACCTGTGTCAGTAGATATAGACTGGGTATTGTCCACAAAATTTCTTGTCAGCATCACAGCCGCCATTGGTAATTGCCTCGTATCCAAACAGAGACCTTTGATTGCGGCGTTGCTAGCAATATGTAAATTAAGCAGACCAACTTCAGTGTTTTGAACCACTGCTATTAAACTTATAAGAATTTCAATTGACAGAATGGTTTATATATCAGAAAGTGGTAAGCTCGTGTTTGTTTATGCATTCCTCAAGTCTTTTTCCTTATTTTACGGAATTTTCTCATGCCAGGTTCAGTGAGCTCAAGGCCTCTGGAAGTATTTTAGGCCATTGACATTGTTTCAATTTGTGATCTGGAGGTATTTTGATTGTGGCGGCGTATTTTCACTAGCCATTTCACTCTCTCATCATTGCAGATTTCTTGGTATCTAGATAGTTAGCACAAAAATTCACACCGTTACTCGCTCATGATCTCTTTGTAGATTCTTACTACATTGCACTTTGTTTATATTAAAAATTATTGTTGCCATCTCTACCATAGCCCCATTCGATAATTTAATCACTCTGTTAGTTTTTCATGATGTATTGTGAATATATTGTGTTTATCTGTTGGTCTACTTAGACTGCTTATTTACATATTAAAAGATCATTCCTTCAGAGTGCTGATTTTTAAATAAGCACCCCCATCAAAACATTACCCCATTTACATGAGCACCTCCCGTCAAAGATTGACTTTTAAAGTAACACCCTTAGGGACTCTTTAGTGAAGTACAGTATATTTTATAAACCTATTTTATTGGCTAATGTTTCATCTTTATCACAGGCCAAGTTTCGGAGTCCAAGTCACCTTGGAGACTATCAATTATTCAGGATTTCTTCTGGGGTATCATCAATGTCATTGTATTGTTGTAAGTCAGATATTTCTTTAATTAATTGTTATTTCTTCTACAAAGTTTGTTGATATTTTTTGCTATGCCATATAGAGCTTGACAGGTATTGTAAATATTAATGTAGGTATTTAATCATAGACTTTAATAAATTGATGAATGTTTATACCATGTATATATATATGAAATCAGAACTCAAAACTAGAATGGGTTTAGAAACTCCAGTGCTGATAGCCAAAAACTTCAGGAGCAGATGTATTCTGGAACTCTGATTTTTTGAGTGATAATTTCGTGATAGATGTAAGTCCTGGAGCAGATTCCATAGTTGTTTTCTTTCATATCACTATCCCAGACTAGGAAAGGAAACACAAGAGCTCTCTTAATCTTATTTTTTGGGATATATGGGAACCTGTGTTGTTAATTTTAGTGTTGATTATACTAATCAGCAAATCACTACCTGATCAAGAGCTTGGTTTCTTTTTTTGATTCCTCATTTGATGTATCATTCAACATTTGATGCACTTTGATTGTCACTTTACCTGTTCAAGACTGTTTTTGATAAGTGCAGTCTATAAACATAACAATGATGTCTGATCAAACATGTTGTATCAGAGATATTAAATAATATTGGGGAAATGTAGTATTGATCAGTGTTTTGGATTTTTGTCAAGGAGTGTGTTGAGAATAACTTTGAATAGGTTAATAGAATGCTTGTTAGTCATAGTTATCAACTTATCTTGCTTCAAATCTAACATCAACAAACTTGATCTCATCTCCCTATCTAATTAACTTTCCTTTCTCTTTCTTCCTTTGTCAGGGCTTTGTTATAGGCTCTATTGGCCTTTCCCTGACATTACTTACTAAAAAAAAATAGTTGACGATGATCTTTTTCTCTATGTCCTTCCATAAGGATTACACCTGAAAACAAAATTACATGATTGACAGTTGATTTTTTCTCCTTTCTCTTCTAGTTTCCAGACAATGTTTTCAGTGAGTATCCAAGCCTATTTGAAACTTTCGCTAAATTATTGTTAAAGACCAGAATCCTGTGTTTCCCAATGTTAATGATATTTTTGCTTGGAAAAATGTTATGAAATCTCAGTAGTCCCAAAGCTATTCCCGAAAGTAAAATGTAGCATATGTCCTATTGTGAGTTTCAACTATTGGTTAATATATTAGTAGCTAGTTGTGTTGTTGACTAAAGTTCCAAATTGTATTTAGGTAGCTTCATACTTATAGTGAGTACATTGCAAAATCCATAAATAAAAACACACTTACACTTTATTTTTTAACCTCTTGAAATTTTCATTCAGCAACCTCCTCAGTGAGAATAAATACTGATTTTTCATTAAGTTCCTTAACTTGTCCTGTTGAATTTCGTATATTGTCAAATTTCCCCATTCCCCTTTTATTAAGATTTTCTTTTGTTAAGAAGAATGGGTAAATTTGCATGCTCTGTGTGAAAGATCAACTAAATTCAACAGGATGAGTTTAACAGACTTAATGAAAAAATTGATATCTACTCTCACAGAGGAGGTTTCTGAAAGGCAACAAAAATCTTGAGAGAGAGATTAAACACGTAAAGTGTGAGTGTGTTTTTGCTTATGGCTTTATAAAGTACTTAATATATAGGTATTAGGCTACCTAAATACAATTCGTGATAGAACACATGGGATCTTATCAAATCATTGGCTGAATACACCAGTGATCATAAAATGACAGGATTCCCTCTTAGGTGTAAAGTGTTTCTCAGAAAACTTTAGTAATATTAGTAGTGATTAATAAAAAAATGGTTTTATATGAATTTTTGGCTCTTAAATCCCAAAAAGGAGAAGATTGTTTGAGTATAAATATTCATCAAGAAAAGTTGCTCTGGGTATTGTTTGTTCTTTCTAAACTACTTGTGTTTGGTAGTAATTTTCACAGGTTTGTTTGTTTTTTGATACTTATTGTGTAGTTCATAAAACTGAGAGGTGGCTTTATGATTTTTCCTCATGTTTTCAGCCTGATTTAACAAAGAGGGGGAAAGGTTATGAATCTACAAGTTACAGACCTGGTGGGGGGTAAGTAGAGAACAAATGTTTACATAATTTATTTGGTAACTCAGGTATTTCCAAAGCAACTGATGGAGCCTATGTGGACCTGAATAAGTATGCACTGAAGAATTTTTTATATATAGAGAGAATTTTGTTATCATATCAGATCAAAAGATGAATAAATAAAGTAGCAGAAAATTGATTGAGAATGATAGGTGTGGTTAAGTCTTTTTTGAGATAGTTTTTTTATTAAGAGTGAAGTTGGAGAAGATTGTGAATAGTGTTTCATGATGTCTTTTTTAAGCCCCCCTCTCAAGTATGCCCCCTCTCCAATTACCTCCCTTATTAGAAGCAAAAGGTAGTAACCCCCCCCTCTAGATTATACCACCTCAAAATATTAATGATACCAAAAATAGTTACCTTGATTAAAAAACATAATATTTGTAATATTGATGACGCTTATTAGTGCTCAAGAAAACAGATAAAAATCAAGCTCAACCGTTTTATGATTCAAGTAGAAATGTTGACAGCTGATGAAGATGGTTGTGTTATTGATGAGGAAGCCTGATATATGCATGTCTTTTCATCACCAAAAATATGTCATATTTCAAAAGCTTATTAAGCCCCCTTCTCAATTATGCCCCCTCTCTAATAAGCCCCCCTCTAAAGTGCTTGAAAACAGTAAGCTCCCAAGCAGCACAATAGAGACATAGCATTAATTAGGTTTGGATTATATGTTTATTAAGATCCTGTGCACAAGAGCTTTTCAATTTCATAAGCAGATAGAGCCACATTGAGCAATTATGAAGTGATTCAGATGACAGCAAATAGCAGAGGATGAGGAAGTAAATGAGAATTTGAAATATGAGGCCCTGTTCACCAAAATACATGTCTGTTTTTAAGATTTTTTGTCATAATCAACATGATATGATGTTTGATAACTTCCAAACACTAGTGTGTTGTTTATTTTCCATGTTTAAGGCCTGATTTTGCCAATGACAGTGCCTGTATTGAAAATATTTTACTTAATTCACAGACCACCGAGACCCCCTGGAAGGAGGATGGGAAGAATTGGAGGAGGAGGTATGTTTTGCCTTTTGTTTCTGTGCCTCATTATATTATTTTTTAGCTTTCTTTATTTTGAATTCATCTGCTCATATTTTCATATGGGTGACTGGGCAAGTAGTATGGGTGATCATCTCTGATGTAGAGAACAGTGATTTGCAGCATCCGATTAACCATGGCTTTATCACATCTACGTCATTGTTTATCTATTTGTGAATTGCCATGCATTTCTGCCCAGTGCATGCAATGGAATGCCTTTAATTATTTATTGACTTTCATGATATTTTTGAGCTTCTTGTCAAAAGACCTTATAACTTGCAATCTCTCTCTATCTCTTTCTCTCTCTTCTGCATTCAGTTTGCAACTGTATCATTGTTTACCTTATGCAACACTACAAAGCAGAACAGTCAAATTTTTCCATGCATTACAAACTTTTGCTATTCTTCTCAGGATGTTGAAGCCTTCTGCTGTTTTGAACTGTCTTATTTGCATTTGCTAATGGCATTTTGCTGCTTCTATTATATCATTGTCTATCACTATTGGCAGTGTTGTTAATTTCCTTATAATTTGCAATATATGGTAGTTATTTTTGATGGTATTGTTACATGCAAGGCTTGCAACTTAGGACTGTTAAAAACTCCCAGAAGGTAATCAATTCATCTCGTATAGAAGTCAAGTCAATTAGCCAAAATCACGTGGTGTAGATATATATATATATATATATATATATAATATATATATATATATATATATATATATATATATATATATATATATATATATATATATATATATATATATAAAATATATGTTATGATTTAATTTGCAAAGCATCTTGGAATGGTTGTACCTTTGTCGTAGGAGGTGGCCCTCAAGGACCAGGATTCGCCCCACCACCTGGTGGAGGATGAGGAAGGTAAGAGTTATGCAGTATGCTATTGTGTTTTGATGTTATCGGTTAAGTGTACCTGAGTTCAGTTGACAATCTGTGGGTAGACAATAGCCTGCCATTGGGATGGAGTGCCAAAGGACAATTAATTTCTGTCACTTACTTACATACATACATACATGCTGTATATACATACAAACAAACATACATATTCACTCACTTGAATGGCTTGGACATGCTGGCATTTGCAAAATACTCAACAGACACTATCATCCTTGAAGACATTTTAAGGAACTGGTCAAGAAAAAATGCAAAGACTGTCAGTTAAGGAATGCTGACATTGCTCTTCTTCGTTTGAGTAAAAGTACCTTGGTGATAAAGTTATGGAGTGCCCAAGGGCTACTTATTTCCGTTGGTTACTTTCTTGCTTACTCTCTCACCTACTTTCTTATTTGCCATGAAAGCGAGTGTGTATAGGCATTTGGTCGGAAGTTTAACTAAATTTTGAATTGCCGTTAATTTGTTGCTTCATTATGGGCAGATAACGAACAGAGAATAACACCGAATTGAATTATTCTAAAGACTCTACACATTTGCATTTGAATGATTAGCGTACGTGAAAATACTGTATGTGTAAGAATGTTATTACAATTGTCTATGTCACATTAAGTTAATTTGGCTCTCTATCGCCGTAATCTATCGTTCTGTTTTGAAGCAGTTGATCTGTCACTTGTAGGTAGATGCTTGCTTGGACATGTTCAGTCATCGTAAAGCAAGCATCGTTCTCGCCCATGCAGCATTGAAAGGTATCACTGGGCGCTTAGCTGCCCTTATGACGTCATTTGGTTAAAGTTATTTCCACTGCCAAACTGACTGAAAAGTATTACTTTTCTCTGTTTACCATTGTTGATAATTTATTAAAGAATATATAAATTATGCTTTGTAACCATTTCTTCATGTTTCTTTGTGACAAACATGGCTTGACACGCTAATTACTATTTGGAAGAAACAGACAATGAATGCCTTTATTTAACAGATTTTGGCATCCAGAAATGTCATGTACTTTTGTTCTCTGCCACTAGCTAGTTCACAGTGCATTGTGCATTGTGCATTGTACGACACTGAATAAATATTTTATGATGTCACATTTTGCACGGAAAACCTGCATGTTTAGAATGTCTGCGCTTTTTCATGTGATAGTGACATTATAAAGTATGTATATATTTATTTATTTATTTATTTATTTATTTATTTATATACATACTTTATACTGTCACTATCACACGAAAAAGCGATGAAGATGGTTTTAATCGAACTGATGAAGATTTAAGCCGAAACATTTACTTACAGAAGAGTGTGATTTTGGTTGTTTCTTTCTATATATATATATATATATATATATATATATATATATATATATATATATATATATATATATATATATATATATATATATATATATATATATATATATATATATATATATATATATATATATATATATATATATATATATATATATATATATATATATATATATATATATATTTATATATATATATAGAATGAAAACATGTACATCATACTGAAGACGTTTGTCTCATGCTCTTTTCAATTCTTTCTGCGTTGCTTTCTGACTGTTTGCAACAGCATACAAGCTGCTTCAATTTTCTGAATGAACTCTTGAATTCAGCATCTCCTCTTAGGCCATAAATTATAGGATTTGTTACTGTATTGATCAAGGACACGAGAATAACAACTCGCAGTGCTCTGGTTGCTTTGTAATGGGCTGGGATTCCTGTTGAGAAAACAGACGGTACCACTTTTGACAGAATCCAGTACGCAAAGAAGGGGCTCCAGCAAACGAAAAATGCCGCTATCAACAATGCCATAACCATCGCGGCCGTTCTGTTTCTTCTCACCGACTGCGATGATCGCGACACAGAGCCATAGCGCTTGCTCCAAAAGTACCTTCTTGTGGCGAAAAATGTAAAGGTGATAACGGAAACGGGGAAAATCAAGCCAAGGATGAATGTAAAAATACCAAAAATTGTACCATTGAAGCCTTTGGGCCAGTCTCTGACGCACAGAGCATATTTTGGTAGGTAGGTAAAAGCGAAAGTGTTTGGCGCTGAAAATATTATGGCGGTTGGCCAAACAAGGCAGAGTAACAGTATGGATGCGACCCTCTTGCTGAAGTACCTGGCTGCGTGAGGACGACATATCATAAGGTATCGATTGGTTGACATTAAAGTGAGGCTGAAGATCGACGCGGCACTTGCAAGCCAGTATATAACAATCCCTAGTGTCAAGCTACACATGAAGTTACTGTTTGGCATCTCTCGCAGGTATGGCAAGTCAATATAGATATAAGGCCATATGGAGGCGGCAGCCAGGGCGTCAGCTATTGCCAAGTTTAGCAGCAGGACTTTGAATGAATTCAATTTGATCTTCTTCGTTATGAAGATGTAAATTATACCACCATTGCCGAGCAGGCCTGCTGTTGCAACTAATGAATAGAGCGCTTTCAGTGTCACATCTACTGCGTATGGAAACATCTCCTCTTCTCTACTTATCATCACTGTTTTTGCTGCTGTGACGTTGATAAACTCTGTCGTCTTAGCAAACTGTGGGTTTTCCATTGCTATGATTTTGATCTAAGGAGAATATTGTTTTTATCAGGACGGGTGGTTTTTAGATTGTGATTATCAAACGGCATTTATTGTTCAGAAGAACACTAATTTAGTGTGTACACTTTTAGGTGACCATGTTTGATCGAAACGAATTTTTGTTGAGTCTGGAAATTGCCATGTGCATGCACGGTAATTTACTGGCTTATCAATAATTTCAAATATTGCTAAGATATTTCAGTGAAGAGTTTGCAAATGAGATCAATGTAAAGATAAAAGTTTTACTTCTCGGCTACCTTGGCTTTGCTATTCAAATCATTGATTCTTTAGATTTTGTTTTTGTTAACTCCTTTTTTCCATATGATCATACTGAAGATGAATCAAGTCCGATTGGAAACGTCTTATTACACCTGTTTCACCGATATAGATGACATCGTCAGTAACTACACTGGCCGTGTCAATGTAGGTTCTGTCTTATTTTCATTTTATGGATTCATCATATCGGTCTTATGAACATATGAACATAAAAAGTGAATTTTTCGAAGAACAGTATTAGTGTAATTGCTGACTTTTGTGTTGTTCTCCCTGTCCTCAAGTGCATCCATATATATAATTAATTCTATATCTTTTGTGTAGAAGCCTCAGTTAAATTCTTCATCTCACCTAGGGGTGAAATTTAAGTCTTTCTTACTGTTGCTAACTTTCAATATTGGATTTCATAGAGATATATTCTTGTGAAATGCTTTCCTATGGAAGCCTCCGCTGTATTTTCAATATCTCAACTTTGAGTCTATTTTACATGGCTACAATAAACTTCACAGTTGATTACTATTTTTTGCCTTACTTGAATGTACTTCTCTATTTGAACTCACCTACCGCAGCTACAGACTAACCAGTAATTGTTTTTAATTTCCTTCTGCTACCAAGCCGTCTGCCCTATTCTTTATATATAAAGGAACTTCTATGCATGAAATTAGTGTATTGAATATAAAAAAATACAAGCAATTTAGAAAGTAAAACTCTACTTTTTCTTTCGATTTTGGCATTTTTCGGGCGCATCAAGTATCTTTAGTCTTGAGGGAATTGAAGAGCGCATTTGGCATCGGGACGCACCTGAGCTTGATAGGAATATCTGCTTGCATCTCGATTCATTTGATTGTCTTCCTTCTGAGCAATGCTCTCCTTGCTTCTTAGGGCTGTAGAAGAAGGGGGACTTGGGGGGTGAACCCCCTTCTCTTTTCTCTAGGAAATGTTGAGATATGAATAGGGTGAGATAATTGGGGTTCTTACAGAATCAGATTTCAGATGTTCCTCTCGTTATTACTAATAATTATCATTGTTCCACCTGTTTACCATAATGGAGTAGTGCTTCTTAAGGTTTTCGAAAACTGTCAAGGGCGTAGTCTCGTCACAACTTTATTTTGCCACACCCTTCGAGCAAGAAAGAGGGTCCTTGGCACAGAATTTTGCTCTGCACCACGTTTCTTCATAGCAACAGGTAGAAGTTTCAAGTAGATAGAGGCCCAGGGTGAATCTGAGGGCCTATTTCCGAAAAATCTTCGGCGTAGAACGTTAAGTCGGAGATATTTTGGCGCAGAGCTATGCTTCTAGCAATTTTCGCACAATTCTGTGGCACAACGATCATTGAAATTGCCACAAAGAAGTGGCATTTTGTAAACTTAATCGTTAAGTTACTTCTCTTTCTGTTCTTACATGTTCCCTAACAAACTCTTTATGTTCTATTCAAGACGTTTTTGGCGCAGAGGAATATCTACCGCCATAGGCACTTCTATACCATTGTGAACGTCAGATTCACATTGGACTGGTTCTGCTTTTATACCACGTGATACCACGTGATACCACGTGATAGTCTTGTTCGATTCCATTGTTCGATTTGCAGAACTCGTTCATCTTTAAGGAGGCTCATCCAGGAGTTGAAATGGTCTAAGGTGTTACCTAGTGTTTCTGTATGCTTGCAGAGGTTGTATAGTAATATTGAAATTGAGAACTTGAGCACGCTTGTAATCTCTAGAAATCTTTGCAACTTTCCTACATCGAAAGCAGACAGAGGTACGGTCAGACAGTTCTGTATTTCACTTTTGGGGTTTCCCCTTCTGTTTCGTTTCATTTACGGGTCAGTTTACGGCCTAGCTCATCTTGAGTCATTGATTTGTTTTTTGCCTCGCAGCCTTGAAACCTTGCAATACAACAAAGTTTACATTTTATTCTACGCTTGAAGAGCTTTTCCTCATTCTTTCCAATTATATTTGTCCGTACTGGAATATTTTTGTAAAGTTTTTCTGTACAGGTATCGCATTTCTTACAAAGCCTATAGAATTTGCTTGTTGAGTTTCGTTTTGATTTTTATTATGATGTTTGGTACGATGAACAATGATAACGGCTGTTGTAGGCTAGGCAGATATTTGAGGCAAGGCATCTTTCAACGTTGTCACTATTGGACCATTGGACCATTGGGCCTTGTTCCTGGCTGAGTAAAAGCAAGCAAATTTCAAGGTTGTTGGTTTACTAACTTAGGTCTTTTTTAAACAGTATTATTTGTCATGAAAATGAAATGGTCACAAGTCAGCCTTTCAGTAGACTGAGCGCAAAGGGGCTGTTCAATACTTACGTCACGCTGGAATTGCCAATTGTTAACCACCCACCCCCCAGCGTCACGCTCTGAATCACGAAATACGTGTAAAACTACCATAGAGATAGGCCTGTCTTTATGAGAACTACCCTCCCCCTAGGCGTGACGTAATTATTGAACAGCCCCAAAAGCAAGGACAAATGGGATAGAGTCTTTTTGGACATATAGGGACTAGACGTAGCTCTGAATTAAATCGGGCCCTTATCAGTGATTGATTTTGTAGTTCTGTTGGGGGGGGGGGGGCATCGGTGGTTCCTTTTGCCGACTTTTGTAAAATAAGTGTGTCAACTATCCATATTTTATTCCCCACTCTGTGTCAGACAAAATGCCAGTTGATTTATTTCACGGGGAATTTGCCCCCTTCGCTCCCCTGAGAGTTCCCTGCTTGCCCAAAAGGCAAATTTCCTCTAAGGGACGCTCTCAATTTTGAGGCCATCAACTGTGCTACCGGCCATGCGTTGGTGATTGTGTGAGAATGCCAATGATTACTGAGCTTTGCCAATAATCAGAACGATTTCAGGAGTGACAGCCTTCCTTGTAAGAAAGGCCTTGCTGTAATATCAGACTTTCTTCGTTTAAGATATCTGAAGTCATGGCCAGTGCAGCAGTTGATAATGAGCAAGAGAGCGGACCAGGTCAGCAGAACGATGTTGTTTCTGTGTTAAAGCAACTACTTGTACGCTCGATATTTCTCGATGAAATGGAAACATTTGTTATCGCGATCGAGAAGATGAAACAAATGAATATAAAGCTAAATTGGAGAGCAAAGTTGACAGAGCCTTTAAAGGGTCGTGAAGACTGTTTCCATTCTCCATTAGGCTACGCAGTATCTTTAAGTAGGTTGTCGATGGTTGGGATTCTGTTGGCAAACAATGCCGACCCAAACCTGTGTAGTCTAGATAGAGACAAACAATCAACTGGAAGAACACCCCTTCATCAAGCAACGAAGTCTAGGTCATTTGAAATGGTTGACTTTTTGCTTCAGCGCGGACACTGCGATGTAGACAAATGTGACGCACAAGGCTGGACAGCTCTTAATGTTGCTATTGCATTAAATGAAGTCGATATTGCGATGAAGCTGTTGGACTTTGAGGCAAATCCGAAGGTCTACTTGACGATTCTTAGTGAAGACGTTGTAGCAGCTGCTGTTAGGTACTCTATCCGTTCAGTTCTGCATCGATATGATTGCTATTTGACACGCCCTTCGCAGGTCCAATGGAACTCTTTGCATCTTGCCGCTCATTGCCATCAACCAGAGATTGTGGCAAGGTTAGCAAGTGAATTTTTCAGTAAGGATGATGTTAACTTTCAGAGTTCGTTAGGGACAACTCCTCTCCATGAAGCTGTCGTGCTGCCAGAAGGCTACAACACTCAGGGCATTGCAAAATCTGAAAGGCGCTACAAAGTAGTAGAGATTCTACTCCAAAGTGGTGTTAAGCCTAACGTTTGCGACATCAAAGGGAGAACTGCTTTGCACCTGTTTTTTGATGAAATAAATTCAGTGAAGTTTGTTGCAAAAACCAACATAAAGATGATCTTCGAGACATGCCAACTTATTTTGAAACATGATATGGATCCAGATATTCAAGATGAAACTGGAAGAACCCTTTCTCATCAGATTGCCGTGTTTGGAAATGTTGATATTCTGAAACTTTTACTGGATTTTGGTGCCAATTGCACTTTGAAAGACGCTGATGGTAACACACCGGCACATATAGCTGCATATCATGGACAGTTCGAATTGCTCTCATATTTGATTCAATCTGGGAATTTTCTTGCTAAAGAAGTCAATAGTATTGGGGATACAGTTTTTCATGCGACGATGAAGGCAAAGACAAAAGGTATAAAGTTAGCAAAGGTGTCGATCTTGTTGCAGAAGTTTTTTGATATGAATTGTGAAAATGTTTTTGGAGAAACGGTGTACGATCTTATTAAGAAATTTCACCTTGAAGATGTAATGCATTGTAGTGATACATTTGGGTTTGATGTTGGAAGAAGAAGGGGCCTAGGATTAAGCAGCGGTAAAGAACAATCAAAGAAAGAAGGGAATGAAGGGGAGCCTAGTTTGAAAGGGGCAGAGGCTTTTATAGAAGAAAATCCTGTAGGTAAGGCCGACAGAAGGAAGGGCATTGCTTTATACAAGAAACTTAAATTGAAGATTGACGAAGATACGAATGTTGTAGATTACCTAGTAGAACTTTGTGAAAAGAACAGGATGGGAGAGATTCATTTGAAT
The DNA here is from genome assembly GCA_964019165.1 of Mastigias papua. Taxonomy (NCBI): domain Eukaryota; kingdom Metazoa; phylum Cnidaria; class Scyphozoa; order Rhizostomeae; family Mastigiidae; genus Mastigias; species Mastigias papua. Next base: position 11,505,766 of record OZ025285.1, on the reverse strand, counting down.
GTTGACGAATTTTGCCACGAAAGATGTGAGATTGCAAAGCAAACGAAGTCATTTGTTCAGGAGTTGCTCAGTCTTGTCGGAGATCAAGATGGGAGATTTACATCAAATATCCTTTGCACTGGAAGTGCCTTCGAGGGATATCGAATTAGCAGACCAGACGAATTTGATTACATGTGGGAAATAGTGTCGTTGTGTGATGGTGCATGCGAAGTGGTTCACAGTGCTACTCCGGGTTTTGTTTGGGTACAGGTCAAAGAAGAGCACCGAGTGGACTGGGAGATGTTCACATCTGAAGATGGCTTACTTGATTCAATGAAAATAAGAACATACCTTGGTGAAGTTTTGGAGGAAAAGTCCAAATCGATTGGTATTTCAAAACGGTTTAATCTTCTGTTTAGTAGGACTAGTTACGACACTTGTAAATTTTGCCAGCCGTTTATAAATCTCAGCAAAGCAGGGATCAAAATGGCCGTCATTTGGAATGGTATTGAATATCCTATGATGTTGATAAACATTGACGTCACTCCATCAATCCATTTTACGGGGTCGCCTAGGTCCTCAAAAATGCCATCCAGTCACTTGCTTGCGAATTGTGAGGATGTCGGGTATCATGTTATTCCCAAATCAGAGGGCAGTGATCCATTGCTATGGCGATTGTCTTTCTCAAAAGCTGAGCTTGAAATTCTCCAAAGCACCAATGAGGTACAAGGACTTTGTTATACTTCCCTAAAAATACTAAAAGACACAACGTCGGGCCTATCCACCGGAGAGTTTTCACATTTTGGGAGTTTGCATACATACGTACTGAAAACTAAATTTATCGAAGAGTTAGAGAACACACCTGATGCCAGATCGTGGAGCAGAAATGAGCTGGTTAATCGATTATGCAGTATTATGGAATCAACAGCAAGGTATATAAGCCAAAGGAAAAGTTCTGTCGTTGAATCTTTTTTTCTCCCTGGCTATAATGTTATCAGCATTAAAGATACAATGTTTTCGCAAATCGCATCTGCTTCCATGAAAGAAACATTATTACGGCTAATAAAACTTCTTAGGAAGGAGGAATTTATCGATTCAGCAGCCATTGCGATAAAGACAGGATTTAATATGCATTTGGATCCTAATAGAGATGAGAAAGCAAAATGTATGGGTGACATAATTTTTGAGTGACAAAGGGCTGTGGTACCGAGGGCGTGAGCCAACTGCTGTCAATCATTACCAATACTTAATACAACTGTACCTTATAGCTATAGCTGTAGATTGAAAGTGTATCAAACAATCTTTGGAGTATATATACCCAAGGACACATAGATGTGACTTAGGCAGGGGGGGGGGCAAGGTTTCAATTAAGACCACAGCGTGGAAGTTTCCTACTATAATACGTTAGTCCTGGGGCCACGTAAGCACTTAGTTGTATAGATACGGACTCCCACAGGGATGGATTTTAGCCTTCAGATTGTATTTGATAGGGAAAGTTCCGACTAGACATATGCAAATGGTCCTATTTTATAGAGCATTCCTTGCCCTTCCAGAATGAGAGCCCCTCCTACCCTCCAGGGTAGGTACCCCTGAGTATACCCTGAACGTACAATCGCATCGAAATGCCATGGCATCGCCATACTGGTGATTGTTTGACTTCCAGGTACTAGAATGTAGGCAACAGAAAGAAACTGATTTGAGACTTGCCACTTCCTTGCTTTTCGTTTTCTTGATGTCTCTCTTTCTCCATGCTCTCGAAACTAACTATGCTTAGAGGTTAGTATCAAATTGTCAGATTCCACTTTTGTATACGACGTTAACTTTTGCCAATAATATTTCGCATATTTCACTGATTTATTCTACGTATTCATCATCCAAAAGTGCGATGTAATATTGGGATAAAGGATTTTTTGCCAGAAAATGCAAGATTTAACTGTGGATCTCCTTTGGATTAAGAGCACCGATTGAGTATTTGTGAGAAAGATGCCGTTTTTGTGACAAAGGGCCTTTGAGGCTTTTCCTTTATCAGTTATTATTAATAATAACGGCAAAATTAGCTACATTGCCCCAGTTATTGCGACTAGTACTTCATGAATCATGTAATAGAATAGGATACAACACGGTGCAATACAATACAAGACAATCATACACACAGTGCAATGAATTGCAGATCAATTGGCTTTGATTAGACTATAGCACTGTGGAACAGTGGCTCCCAAACTTTTCAAATTACTTTACATGGCGTTCCCCTACAGCGTAAATATTTCGAATCAGAGTGTTGTGGAGGGATAAATACTTATTATCATAAATATAGTTTTGACGATGAGGACGACGACAAAAAAGACATTTGCAATGCATTGTCATATGAAGACTAGGACATAGATCTATGTTACATAAATGTCTTTTATTGCCGTCGTCCTCATCGGGCAAATTACAGCAGGACTGCGATTCCTAGAGCCAGAATAAATATACATTCACGGAAAACATAAAAAATTATATATAGGTCAACTGAAACGAGTTGAACAAGCGATAGCAACCTCTCGCAGTGCCCTGGAACCCTTCGCAGTCCCCTAGGGGACTGTGCACCCCAGTTTGGGAACCACTGCTGCAGAACATAGCATAGTACCATATAGTTAAACAGCAATGGACATCAAATATAAATCAATAAAGCACAATTTTACGAAATGATGTTCAATGTAACAATTGCCATTACATTCCACTCTATATACACGTTTTTGCACAAGAAAGTCTTTTTTGCCCAGAGCAGTGAAACTTTGTTGGCTCTTTCTCGATTTAGTCGAGTTTGTGTAATACAGTGCAGCGTTGCAAAGTCACACGGGCACTACACAAACATAACACTGAAATGCAAAGATTTTCATAGGAAATCTACACAAATTAAACAAGATATGACGGCTATGCTTGAAAATTGAACCAACTCAGTCTGTATCAACAAAAACAATTTCAGTTGACAGTGACACAATGCAAAAAACAGCAAGTTACAAACGTCGAAATAACGTACAAGTCGGTTTAATTCTCAACGTAAATAACAATATCGCAAGATTCAATACTATAAAGTGGAATGTAAACAAAATAAGTTGTTTTACGTGTATAAATAATATCTTATTAATCTATGTTCTAACGAAACAGTTATGATGACTATAATATTCAGCTACGAGATGAAAAACTTATCCAACACTGGCGAATTCGCCTACGCCCTGAAAGAAGAGAAGGCATTCGAATCACTAACGAATTTGTTGAAGATTTCGCACAAGTAGAAACCGGTCCCTTGACACCACAGAAAGGGTAAAAAGTCTATTGTCTGTTGGTCCTGAAATTCATAATCGCACGAAAAAAGGGGAAACAATCTTTGGTGGTTATACATTTTGCTTCATCCTTCAGCCGTTATCCGACGTTGCACACGTTGATGAGTGTTGTGCGAAAAAGTGCCTCAGTATGGCAAAGAATATGTCCGCATTTTCGTGCCACTGTGAAATAGCACAGAATACTAGTCTTATGGTCAAATGCACACTATTTTTCATAAGAATACCTAATGTTTCGCTTAGTCTCAATAGTCTTAGAAGTTTATGCTTTTGAGCCTTAGAATACCCTTAAGTTATTCTTAAATTTCCCAGAATTTGATCCTTGATATTCTTGTAGACCACACTCTTTTTCTTTTACAAGAACATTTTTATAAGAACACGAGCCTCAAAACTGATGGGAAATATAAGAACAAATTAAAAACAAGCCGAGGCTGAAGCAGTGTCTTAAAACGTATGTTTGGACAACAATGCATACGCTTTCCAACAACAAATAGACACGAAATGTTCTTTCCTTATTAGCCTAAGGAGAATTAGCAGTTTTGTTACTTCTCCCTGTTGATTTTCGTGAATTAGTTGCTCTTGGTGAAACATCCAATGATGTCTTGTATACTGTCTAATGTCTAAATTGCCTACAATCCAATTATTTAAGACCAAATTACGAGCAATTCATCCTCAAAATCTTGGAACAATTAAGAATGGCCAGCCTGAACCTCAATTTTACTGGTTCTTTTAAAAAAGAGCGTATATTTTTATAATAGTAGTGTGTAACGTATTTGGCGATGGGTCTAGGTTTTTTAGGCAAAGATGACGTGTAATGAGCATGATGACCTACTACAAACTGTGCACGAGAGAAAGACAGAGAGTAGAGTTTTCCCTTGAAGCCCCTTTCCCAGATTGTGGGGTTACAAAGGATTCTTGGGATAAGGGTGGCTCAGAGGGAGGTAGTTAAAACGCACTGGGCATGAAAATCATTCTTTATGATATTTAAGTCGATTAATGGTCTCGCTCCAGGTTACCTCTCTAATCTCTTTCTTAAAAATTCCTATAGCACCTCTCAAACTCTTAGCGATACATCTACCAATCTTAGAATTCCTATGAAAAACACATGAAATGGGCAAAAGGGGTTTTCATGCAGGGGTGTTAAAGTTTGGAATAATCTATCAACTGAGGCCAAGCAGATATCGTGTCTGATGCAATTTAAAAAGCTCTGCTCTTAATGTAGAAATTTTACCAAGTTCTTACTTTTTTCATACTTTCATATCCCTTACCATTTACTACTATTACTTTAACGATTGTACATACATAATTATAAAGTGTTGCTTTTTATTTCATTCTAGACTTCTATTAATTTTGCATATTTATATTCACCATGTAAATGGACGACCCCTTGAAAATCAAGTTGCTGTATGCGCTACCGTCCTTAAACAATTGAAATTATTATCATTATAGTTTATTATTATTAGTAGTATAGAGACAATATCTGATTACCTTTAAATGCAATATGATCTATAAATTATGGCAAATACTTTCTGCTACGTATGCGTTATATGGAAAAACAGTTGCTGGTTATAATTCATTTGCAAAGTGTTTGTCCAGACATATAGAATGATCTTTATCCTCGACCACAAGCCACCAAGGCATCGTTACTGTACCCGTTTTGGGGAACAGAACACTGACGTAGAAAATTCCTGCTTGCGCGCCTGTGCCCCCTACTACAATCTGTTAAGGTGGATTCTATGCTCATCTGATCTGCTATCTGGACACTCACTGCTCCTTGTCCTAGCTCGCTGTCGCACTGGGTGTGAAAAGCATAAGACAGTTTCCAGTAATTCCCTCAAGGCTCTTTTAAAGTCTTCACCTCTAAGAGCATAGATAATCGGATCTGCCACTGTGTTGCAAAGTGAAGCAAAGACAACAAAAACTATGATTCGCATACGGACATACTCCCCTTCAGGACCTTGCGGAAATATCGATGTAGCTGTACGGGATAGGATCCAATACACGAAAAACGGACTCCAACAGACGAAGAACGCGAAAACAAGGGCTGCCAATAACATCGAAGCTGCCTTGCGCCTTCGCACTGAGCCTGTCGATCGAATGAGGTCGTTTGTTTGAGTGAGCCAGAGATATTGCCTTGTTCCAATAAAGGTAAATATCAAGACGACAATTGGTATGACATAGCCAAGGGCAGCAGTTATACCACTGTATATCTGTCCATTAACTCCTTTAGGCCAATGTCGCTCACAAATGCTGTACTGTTTGTCGTACTTAAATGAGAAAAAGTTAGGCATACACATGGCGATAGAAACCGGCCAGATTATAAATGTGACGATGCAAGACGCATGAGTTTTATTAAAATACTGCGATTTCATTGGATGACGAATAAATATATAACGACTTATTGAAATAACAGTTAAAGTAAAAAGGGCAGCAACGGTTGCTACCCAATACGTCATCTGACCCATAACGAGGACGCACATTGAATCAGCAGCATTAGCGCTCAAGCTGCGCAGCGATCTGAGCTCGACAAACACGTACGGCCATATGGACAAGCCTGCCAGAGTATCCGAAAGGGATAGATTTAGTAGAAGTATGTTGAATGCACTCATTCGTACTCGTTTTGATGCAAAGAGATAAAACACGAGGCTATTGCCCAGCAATCCAAATGAAGCAACGATAACATACAGTACTTTCATGGCAATGTCGATCCATGTTGGTAATAAATTCTCCGTCATGAAAGGCACAGTGGAGTTCTGAAGCGAGGTTGCAGGAAAATCGATAGGAGGCGGAGTCAAGTCCAACATACTCGTATTTGATGATATCTCTGCGAAAAAACACGTGTATTGCTTAACCATTCAAAAATAAAAGAGAGTGTTATTCACAGTATTATATGCTAGTCCTGAATACATATGCATTTTTGTCACTGATCAGTGTGATGTCAGTTGGTAACACTAAGATCAGTAGGGGCATCAAATTATATGCCTAGCGTCTGCGTATGTAACTGTGGACGTAACTGCAAATAATAGCCAGTAATAGCCAATAATATTAGCCAATAACAGCCTATAATCAACAGATTGCAATAATCATAAAAATAACAACAGTGCTTCAAAATATATAACTGAAGATTTAACCACTTTGAAAGAGCAAAGCTAGTCTACCCGTGAGTCTCGAGGTAAATAGTTCCTGTTAAGTTAAAAACTTTTACTACCAGGTCTTGACCCAGGTTTCTTATGAAAAACGTGAATAATAGAGACCGATTCAAACCATAGCTGAGACTCCTTACATAAAAAGGCGAGAATTCTAAATCAAAGCCTTTTCGTTTATCAAAAGCGACCTCTTTTGATTCCACCTAACGACATACAAATGAGTACAAAATACCATCTCTTTTTTTTGAGCAGTTCTCCCTTCTCTGAGGGCCGTTAAGGGTTTCCAGGGGACAGGAGAGCCACCAAAATGTATCCAGGGATCAAGGGAACATGGCTAAAATTAAAAAAAAGGATAGGGGAACTTCGACTCTTCTCCAAGAGTCAGGGACAGTGTTTTTCATGGACTGTTTTTCAAAGGGCATCTGTAAGTTAGCTGCTCTTGTGGAATTCAAAATGAAAGTTGAGTTGTAGTGAAATGGAAGCTTCTCTTGCTCCATTGCAGTAAAACAGACAGTTCTTTTCTTCGTACTTCCAATTGATACAGCATTTCAGTAAGGTCCAGATATGTGAAAGAATTCCCTGTTGAACCTATCTACAAACCTTTTTCATGGAAAAAACAGCTTCGAAGTCACTCCGGTTAGACAAGTTCCATCAGGCATTCAAAAATAGAAGCAAATGACTTTTCAATCATCAACTCTTTATGAGTCTCAAAATGTTGTCTCCGTGAAATCAAAGAGACTAAAGGCTTGACAGTTATTGGAGACTGTGATGCTTATGACGTTTGGCTTTCAATCAGCAAAGAAGGGCTAATGTATCGTTTTCTCAAACCAATCAGGATTAACTGTTGTACTATGCTCCGGGGGTGTAAGTTCGGAGCGGATTCTGCAATGATCTCACTGCATTTCTTCCCAATGGCGGAGCTACAGGAAATATAGGTGGGTAAATATCCACAAATATTGTTGTGAAACTGTGGTAAATAAGATTCGCCCAAAAATGTCATAAAACAATCCAAGCTTCTCACAAACATGTCAATAGATTCATCTGCTGTTTTCTATCAAACTGAGCCTAGATCAAACTTTACGAAGGGTGTTTCCCCAAAATCGAAAGGTTGTGATCCCAAATAGTCGCGCCAGACAGTTTTCGATTGAAGCAGGGGTTGGACCAAACAATTTTCCAGTGGCTACGCCCCCAGACTCCCTCCCCAAACTTCATTTAACCCTGGCCACGCAGATAGCTTGTCATCAAGCCTGAAATATCCAACTATCAAACTATCCAGCTAGATCGGTACGAAAAAAGAAAGTGCTATATTCTGTTGCAAAAACGATGAGCAAATCTCATTACAGATTCGAAAAAGCTCATCGACATCAACATTCAAAAGGCAACTTGCACAGGTCGTTCAAACTTCACATCTCTATCGTGCATGGTATCTGGTACGGGTCACGAGTGTTTACGTGGTCAATTGTGTACAGAGCCACGTGCTAGCTAAGTACTGAGGACAACTACTAAAATATTAAGTGGGCACTTCCTTTTCGATTATCTACTACTTAACATGGCCATAACGCATTGGAGGTTGACTTGGATATTATATAAGATGTTAAAAGTATGCAGCTTCAGAGGTTTCCTATCATTTATACATAAATGAAACAATACATGACTTACGTTATGTGTGAATTAGCTACTTTAGGCCTAATCTCTTGTCGGCATCAAAGAGCAGCATTCAGACTCCACTGGCTGCGCTGTTATTTGCCATTTCATGCAAACAAATCCGCAAAGTAGATGACCATCGTAAACTCTCAGGCTGCCTTACCTTGCAATAAATCTCCTATGGTTATATACAGCTCTCCTCACTGGCTAAGTTCGTAATCACTTAGAAAACCGAAAGAAAATTAACTTACTCGGAAGAAAACAATTACTTGTCTGGCTGATTGAGAAATAGAAAGGAAGCACATACTGTGACGCAATATCGAAGACAAAGCTATACACAGCAGGTAGGGTAGGCACCTTGTAACAGTCAAACGGTGCCGTTCTTGAACATTCTGCAGGAAATAGGAAGGTGCAGTATCCAATTTCCTTATTGGTTTAGCTCGTACAAACGGTACCTTCCCACAACTGGTTTGTAAAGAGCCTGTCTTGATTCTATGGCAGCTTTGAGGCGAGGGTTCTTGGGCATGGGAGGGTGAAACAAGTGGAAATGGGCCCAGGTTGAGACAGGACACCTTTTACCATTGTCACTTTAGGACTATTGGTCCAGTGGGTCCTCTTCCTGCCCCATTATAAAATGCAGTATTAGGGTTTTGGAAGACTAGTTTAGGCCTACTGTCTCCTTAATTGTGTCTTGGGTTGAGGAATTTTCTATTGTGCTTTTATAAGGGAACAGGTCATAGGACATAAGCCAGAAATAGGACGTATGACATATAGGGGAAATAGAACATAGGTCATAGGGCGTACAAAATAGAACAATGGGCTGGCCCGTGGGCAGCTGAGCAAGATGGGGGGGGGGGGTGGATTTTGCCGATTAAGTCTGTACGTTTCATTCTCGTTGGCTTATGGGGTGTTGCTTTCCTAGATAAATTTCTATCGGCAAATAACCAACATTTGCAATTGCTGTCGGCACATTTCTTTACTTTTTGTATTCTAGGACCCCAAGAAGTAGATTTAGGTGATGCTGCATAGCAGATAGCTTAAGAATGTGATACATTCACACAGTTTGCCGCCGGCAAATTGTAAATACATAATACTTACGATTCAGGAAAACTCAAAACCGATTTTCAAAAATTACATGGGTGGAATGATACAAGTGTATGATTACAATGCAAATCAAATCCAAGCTTTTGGAACGAAAAAATTAGAACGCCCTTACGGACTCTTTCTCTTTTGGGGGATAAGGAAGATAACGAAAACCAAAACTTATGGGGGCAGATGGTAGGCCTGGCTGTTACAGCCTTATAGCCAGAAGGTGGCCTAGAGGCAAAGTTCTCTGGAGTTCGAAATAGCGACCCCATGCCCCCCCCTTAGAGATAGGGCACTCGAACATGTTTTGATATAATTTGCCATCATTTGTCAGAATTCAATCCAACCCATGCATACTTCAATGTAGTTTGTGGTTTGAACGCAACTGAGAGCTACAAAGTCACCCAGCCGATCGTTCTTGCGACTCTCAGATTAACTGTGCCCGAAACCCTCCACCTCTACCCCAACCCCACCCCCAAAAATCACGTTTGCTGCCTGCGGGCCTGTGCTTTGAACTTAGTATTTGGTGCTTTTGATATAAAAACAGTCCATCATACCGTGCTAGTCTTCTGTCCTGACGTCGTGCAAAACTCCTCGTACAGGAAATGCAATCACAGCGACTTAAGTACCACGTGATTATATGTATACGCCTTATTTCCGGTTTGCTTACATTGAGTATTTCCTGAGGGGGAAAGTAGTCTCTTTGAAAACATTTGGAGAGAGGCACAGTACAGATTTGGAGAAGAAGGCAAAATGAAGAGTTCTCTGTTCATTTTGACATCTTTCTTGTTTCTCACAACTGTCAAAGGTGGAGAAAAGAAAAAAGATGTTAAAGGTTTGTATCAGTTTATTCTAATAACGCAGCCCATTACTGTGTGTGGGGATGTCGTCCTAATACCCTGTGGGCAAAACATGGCCTATACGGTGTATCGACGTGTACCTTTGTAGGCCGAAATTAGATAGTTATAAAGAAGCTCCTAGGAATTGTAATAGCTTTTTGTCGTTACTTTGCGCATTACCTGCGGTGAAATTTGGACGAAATATAGGTATCTCTACATGTGAAGCTAATGTCGTGTTCTTTTCTCATTGGACGTGCAGTTTATCAATGACCTCACGCACAGAACTGTCACGTTTCTGCACAGATAACTTATTTATACACTCGATCAGAAAACTGTACCACCTATCCTATCAATTTCAGTAGATTTACCGACTTGTGTCTATAGATATTTTAAATATATTTGCTGACCAACGATTGCTGATATATGTGTGAACAAAGAATCAAAACAATTTGTGTGTTTTTGAGACTTTCACTGATAACACGTACAAAGTGTATTTCACTAGTAGACAAGAACATCGTTAGTGTTGAAAATGTTGATAGTTTGTTTCGAAGACGCAAGATGTTATTGGAATTGCTTTGCTTTTCATCAGATTGGAGTTTTCTCTTCGCATAGTGATATAGTGATTGAAAGGAGTACGTGTATTTGACAGTGTTATGTTTTGCAGATTTGAAACTAGTTGTAGTTACAGTTGCAACAAAGGAGACTGATGGGTTCAGACGGTTCATGCGGTCATCCAAAATTTACAATATCGATGTCAAGGTATGATATAAATGGAATTCGTTGCTGCAGTATGGTTCCACTAGTGGAACTGCCCCCCCCCCCCCAATTCTCTTTGTGGTTGATTTTCTAAGTTGTCCAAATTCAAGGGTAAAGTGTTTGAGTGCTGGAGGATTTCTGACATTGTTTAATTCTTTGTTATTTCATGGCATTACTCCTTATTGCCCTTTAGTTGTGTACTTTATTGTATGACATTGAGTTCAAGGGTGTGACCCCTGATGGGCATTGTTTGTTTCAGGACATTGCTCACTTAAATCCTCTCTACCAATCTGTGGCAACTGGCACCACCCCTTCCTAGTTGGAAATATACCATTTGTGATGTGTGAACAGTTCTTTGACATCCTCAGTATGACTGGGGTGTTTTACTCTTGTAGGGGACTGGATTTCAAATACCCCCATGTTCTTCCTTGATAAGGCAATTTTAGGAAACATTACATTTCTACAGTTTTATGATCTATGAGGTTATTAGAGGTAACAACTTGTTGTTGAGGCAAACAATGAAAACCAGTAATGACTATTACCTAATTACTCTATGAAATAATTATGGTACACATGATGTGACATAGTAGGCTTATTTTTGTCATGCTCTATTGTAGATATAGCAACCATTATACTTAATTACTCACAGCACACCATCATTTCAGTTCTTGTCTCAAGCATTCTTCCTGCAATAAAATCTGAATAGACCATAATTGTGCTCTTCAATAAAATTGATGAGCATTTTGCTTTGTTTTATGTACAATAATTAAGAAATAATCTGCAGGTTTGATTGGGAAATTATAATTTACTGAAAATGGCAATAGTAGACTCAGAAGTTGATGCATAGATATTAGGATTCTTTTGGAGTAATGTAGTTAATGTTGCTCAGAAATTTATAACAGCATTAGTTTACAAATATACAGAAATATATGGGCAGGGGGTTACCTGATAGCACTGGGTTGCCTCTAAAAAGATTATTTCTTGAGGATTATAGTTGAGACTGAATTGTAACTCTGTTTGTTACATATATATACTATATTAGTTCCATATATTTAAACCCAATATTTGAACACAGAAATGTTAGTATTTTTCATCAAAGTCAATATACTAGTATCCCCAGTATGAACAAATAGTATGTTACCCCCACAACCCCCTAGCAAGCTATACCTCTAATTCTGAGAGCTATTCTGTTTCTTTAGAAGTTAATGGTAAGTTTAGGTCAATTGGGGATATTTTTGATCAGTCTGTGGTATACTATGCATGACCAGTTACCAGGTAATTGCTCATGTTCAGTATTGCATGACATCTGAATGACTGAGTACTTAGATTGCTGTGCTGTGTGGAACAACTATGGTTTGAGGCAAACCCTTAAAACTATGGTTCAGATTCTCACTCACTATCCACCCAACAGGAAATGGGTACCTGGTGGTAACACTGTTGGGTTAAAAGGTGGCGAGGGAATGATCTGGCCACCCTAGCTTGCTGTGCTGTTAACTCTAGGATAAATGTCCTCTCTGAAGGCACTCTCTGATGTATAGAATCATACATGGGACCGGCTGTTGCATTTTACAGTATTGCATAGTATCCATTGCATACAGGATATATATGTTGAAAGATGACTCATTTGTTGCAAAATGTGTGATTATAATATCTACTATTTACTTCCAATATAGGTTTTTGGTATGAATGAACAATGGAAGGGTGGAGATGTAGCCAATGGTCCTGGTGGTGGACATAAGATAAACATTTTAAGAGATGCCCTCAAGGAGTACAAAAATGATGATAATACTGTTGTAATGTTTACTGACAGGTAACTTTCTTTGAATACAGATAAGTGTACTTATAGATATATAAAACACTTAAATCTTCATGAAGCTGAGAAAGAAGACAAACACACTTTCTCATTTAATGTTTTGAGTTTTTTCTTGCATGGGTATAGGCCAATCTCATCATGTGAACCTTCCTACTGTTTCAGTTATGATGTGATATTCACAGCCAATGCAGAGACAATTCTCAAGAAGTTTTTGAAATTTGATGCAAATCTGGTATTCTCTGCGGAGGATTTCTGTTGGCCAGACAAATCATTGGCTGTGAGTGGTTTAGTATGATTTCTATGTGCACACAAGTAGTTTAGTGTGACCAGTTAATCAATACATCACTTTTATGTCCAGACATGTTAAATACCATCCATTTATTGCCTCTCCATTGTATTCCAAATTTGATAGTAGTTGTCTGTTTAAATCTTGCTGTATTGATTTGAAATACGTATACCCTGAAAATAGAAAAACTTTTTCCCCTTAGTCAAGCTATCCAACTGTTACATCTGGGTACAGATTCCTTTGCTCTGGTGGTATGTAAATCAACTGAAATCATTATCAATGTTGTATTTCATTGTTTTGTCACATGACTGCATTTAGTTCTGCTTCTCTTGACTAGAATGTTGAATTTGAACACTGATTCCATTATGTTAGATTGCTGAGAAAAGGGGCAAGGGACAGATTGCCCAGGAATCCAATGTACATCTACGGCAATACTGAACAGAACCTCATCATGGTTTATGTGCTCAGGTATAGGCAAAAATGAATAAGCAAAAAGAGCTCAGAAAGAAAAATAAATAGATAACTATAATAAATAACAGAGCCTCATAAACATCTTAAGTGTTTTTTTGTTTATTACACTATTTTTCCAATATCATAATAACTCCATATGGGACAGCCTTTTCATGTTCCCCTGGCTCCCCAACTGTTTTTGACAGACTTGTCAACATAGTATGTGATGAGTTTGTTCAATTTTTTTAGGAATAATTGGATATGCACCAGTGTTTGATCAAGTTATAAATTTTGAGTCAATTGGAAACACAGATGATGACCAGCTTTATTACACCAGAATCTTCCTGAAACATAAGGTAGGTTTTGTTTGTTTACTTAGAGGAATTCAGTGATGTGCTGACTAGGGGGCATGTGGGGATCAAGACCTAGTGCCCATTAACTTTTGAGACAGTTGGTCATGCAGCAGGAACTTAAGCAAGCATTGGGAAGCTTGAAATAGTTTCAACATGTAATTCATGTATTCCATTGGCCATAGTTAGTTGGTGTCTACTCTCTGTTAATGATGTTGCAAGTACTGTCATTTTTGTTTCCTTGTTTACTGTTTTCCAGACACCCCCTGAAGCAAAATTCTCTAGGCACATCCCTGGAAGCATCAAGCAGAAATTGCCCTTTGTCAACAGTTTCTTTTACACTTCATGTTTTCCAGAATGAATTATGAATCTTCAGATCAGAAGGAAGAGCTGTCTATCAAGCATTCCATTTGCCCGCAGATAGATGTACTCTTGCATATTTTTATCTTCAAAGTGTAAATAATTGTGCACATTTCATTGTTTATAAGAAACCAGTTCATAAGGAATCTACATATAGAAAGCTAAAAGCCTATGGTAGTTTTCTTATTAACAGCAGAAGACATAAGGAGCTTTTCAATTTGGACTATTGTTATCATTGCAAATAGTTCAAATACAATGAAACTACATTTGCATAAATTGAGTGCAATCTTTGTAGTAAGTGGGTAATGTTTCTGTTGAGACTTGAAGCATCCATATGAACTTTTAGAGCTAGGTCTTGTGTTAGATTCCTTAACATATAATGGTTTTTAATTCTCACAACACTCAATTATATTTAATTAAGTTGAAACTTGTAGTGTTTACATTTTGGAGCCATATAAACTGATTTAGTCACTTGGTGTAGGATTTTTTGTCCATTAAATGAACATAGATACTAATCCACTTTAGTTGAATTTCATTTGTGAAAGCTACTGCCTTTATTTGGTTAGAATATAAAAAATTGTTGATTTTAGTCAAGATGGACCTCTGGGAAGGCCAGTGTTACTTGTTAGCTTTTGGTTGTTTTGTTGTAGGATAAGTTCAACATTAAACTTGACCACAAAGCAGAAATTGTTCAAAACTTGAATGGAAATGCTGGTAAGTTGCAGCTGTAGTCTGCAGTTTTTACTTCACATTACTTTGCTTTTCCAATGGTTCGTTTTCATTTGGGAGTAAATTAGTTCCTTGTACATACAACTGGACTTTGAACTGGTGAACGTCAGCAACTGATTTAAACATCTGCACTCTTGAAAAATCATTGGAATATTTGGAGTTCGACAGTAGTGGTTCAGTGCTGTAAAAGCCTTCAACACATATTTTATACACTTTCCTCGGACTGGCATTAGCATTTTCTCATATTTCTCTGTTGTTTAACACTATCTGTGGCTCTCCCTAAATTGATTCGGATGCAGGCGCAAGTTCATATGCTGTAAAAAGGTATGCAAAGCTGGGAGATATGAACTGCTGTGTAGCGAGGGCCAGCTGCAACAGTAAGTGCAAATATGCAGCACGGAGTTTTTTAATGTTTTAGGAAGTCATTTGTGCTTGTTGTTTTTGATTGCAGATGATGTTGAGCTGGTATTTGAAAGCCATGATGTTCATCTGAAAAATTCACGATTTGAAACAGTCCCGGCTGTTGTCCATGGAAATGGACCTAGCAAGGTACGAACAGTAGTTTTGTGTTTCTTTTAGATCTTAACTGCTGCATAGCTTGTATTGTTTCGTTAATTTTGCGATACAACTTTATATTAAGTTGCTCCGTCAATCATAGTGCGTCGCATAATCGACAGATTGACGTTCGGGAATTCCAGCAGTAGGGAGAGAGTCTTTACGCACTTGTTCCTCCCTTAACCGCAACGCCATGTTAACAAAATTGTAAATCAGAACAGCTTTTTGGAATGTGGACGAAAATCTTATCCTTCACCTTGTGTAAAAACAACATTAAAGAACGTGTGGGAAAAACAGAAGTATAGCAAATGTGTAATAAAGCAGGAACAATAGGGACAACAATACGTTACATAAAGCTAAGACCTAGTCGCTTGCACTGTTCCGTCACGTCACAGTTTGAAATAATGACAAATTGAATGTTTTGCTGGATGTAGGGTTCGCAATTGTTGCTTCATCTTTATCGAATCTAAAATAGAGATGCAGGAAGAGTTAATATATATAAGGTAGAAGAGATAATATGGTGGGAGGTTTTATAAGATAGAAGAGTTTATAGTGTGCATGTGTTTATTAGGTGCAAGAGTTTATGAGGTGGAGACCACAAGAGTTGAAGGGAACTTGCATCACACCTTATATTTTAAGAACCACACACCAGAGCATACCAATATTGCGTATTTTATCACAAATGGAGAGGGATAGGAAATGTGCAAGCAAGATAATCAAGAGTGCAAGTAAACTTGATTAATGTGAAAACAAATGAAGACGGGCTCCCAGTGATCTTACAAGGACTTCGCTCATACATTTTGCTCTGGACAAAGATGTTTTAGCACTAGGGTGTTTCTCAACACTTGCAACATTTGGAAGCAAGTGCCGCAAAGTTCCCCCATCTCTGATCTGACAGATGGCTGAAAAGTGTTAGACATCTGTATAGGATCCACTGATGGACGTGGAAAATTAATCTTTTGCGTATACTTTTGTGTGATGTTTGCTACGTGTGCATATCATTTTCTTTTAGTTGTTATTGAATCAGTTGGGTAATTACTTGGCAAAAAGTTGGACTT
This sequence comes from Mastigias papua, assembly GCA_964019165.1. NCBI lineage: Eukaryota > Metazoa > Cnidaria > Scyphozoa > Rhizostomeae > Mastigiidae > Mastigias > Mastigias papua. The sequence goes on along the minus strand of OZ025285.1, from coordinate 11,489,395 downwards.
TTGATGCTGGTTGTATGAAATGTAACGAGAATACACTTAACCTTAAGGACTTGCAGGTGATGAGTGCCATTCTCTGTCTTGTCTTGTTTACTTCTATTGTCCTATTTGTAACTACCAGGAACATGGCTAAACCATTCGACCATAATGTAGTTATTTGTACCCATTGAACTAAATTCCCTTTGAGACTGTTTCAACACAGTATACAAGCACTCATGAAGAGACTTTTGTTTAGATGTGTATTAGCATGGGCGATAGGAGAGCATTGTAGAGTAGGAGTAAGGCTATTTGCAGTTTAAGATAAACGTGAATTTTAGTTGACAGATGACTAGTAAAAGATAGGCTACCCTTTCCTTTGAATGGTTATAGCCGTTCAAGCCATTATGGCTTGTAGGTCAGACGTCTCCACTGAATATAGCAGAAAGATGTTCATTCATCAGTACTCTTCTTCCGCTAACGTTAATTCTAACCGCAGATGTCCTGAAGTTTGCTAGAAATGGCTATACGCTGATTTTCCCGCATTGATTCCATGTTTTCATTTCTTATGTTAGGAAGAGGATTACCCAAAGATCCTCTTGAGTCTGTTTATTGAACACCCAACACCATTTGTGCCCTCGTATCTTGAGAGAGTCGCTCAACTTGATTATCCGAAAAAGAAGATTGATGTTTTCATTCATAATATTGTAAGTTCATTGCATATTTTACTTTAGTTCGCTTTATTTATGTTCATTCGCATCAATCTTTCTTCGGCACTTGACAGTAGATAGGCTTCCGAAGTAGGAACTGTGGTAAGTGTACAGAAGGCAATACATATTCAATGTACATCACGTGCAGAACTATTGCGAAGAACAACCCTGGTGTGTTTCTTGTACTTTAGCTGTTTTTCTACCCGTTTCTAGCCCTTACAGTGAGAAGCTAAAACTTTACCTCGCCACTTTTTAGTAATGGATGGTTAGATATATTTCCCTTGATCATTACCCATGTTGTAGAGAATCAAGTAGCTAAATGTAAACCAGATATCATATATGGGCCTTTTGTACGTATTGACACTGAGATCAGTTTATTTTAATGAACAATCTTGGGGACTTGTTTTTTTATCAAGAGACATCAGGTGCCTTCAAATCCTAGACTCTTACTGTTTGAGCATGTCTCTTGCAGGATTCATACCACGCAAATGATGTCCAAGATTGGCTTAAGAAGTACCACGATGATTACGCATCTGTTAAATACCATGGCCCTTTCAGCTTTTTGAAAGAATACGAAGCAAGGAGTAAAGCTTTGTATGTCGTTTTGGATATGGCGAATTTTTTTTGGTTCATTTGTTAAATGATCGTCTTAGTGACATCAACTACAGTCTCTCTATTTGATTAACTCTTGTTTCTATTAAATTAAATCTTGTTTCTATTTAATTAACTCTTGTTTATTGGCGTGTTTCAATTCCTTTTTTAAGAAATTAAATGTTTTGTATTACGTGCCAGCGTTATAGAATCTATTGATCAGGGTTTCAATATCTTCCTACCTTCGTTAAGGGCCATGTCCACGTACGCTCAGATTTTTGATGATGCGATCTCACTGTTCATAGTTCACACCTGACCATTCGAATATATCAGGACGTTCAAATAGGGATGGGGGACGATGAGTTCGCATGCAAAGTCCAAAAATCCGAACGTTGGTAGAAATGGGGTTTTAGAAAGCTAAATAAAATGATAAAGCAGGCTGTTTATATATATATTGTGTGTATATGATATTTTTTGGTTAATATATTCATTATTAAATGTTGCAGAGCAAACACTGCTTTTGAGTTGAACTTTTATATTCCCTTAATATGAAGTAGGTTGTCTAGTCATCTGGACGCCTATGAATGTTAACTATGATAGAACTGCGTAAAGTGTGCATAGTATCATGCTTTTTCCCATCTTCTTCAAACCAGGTTCCATTGCAAACAAGTGAAATGCGATTTTGTTTTCGTTGTTGATGCGGATGTTACTTTAACTAACAGAAATACACTGAGATTGCTGATCGAGCAGAACAGGTAATGTTTCCCTTGCATGGCTCATAGTTTGCTCATCTTGGAATCAATGGATCTCCTTTTTATTCTTCTCCTCAAGAATCGCTATGCTTTCCTCGTACTCTTTCCTCAATCTGTTTGCCTTATTCTCATGATCATGGTTGCGATTCAAATCCAACGTTACAAGTCTCCTTATTTATAACCTGCTATGTGATAACTTCGTTTTGTGACAAACGTTCCACACAGAAATGCATGTTTTCAAAATTCCTCATTTCCATTTCTCTAATAGTCTTGTCCCCTTTCCAATTTGCAACCGCATTCTATTCCATCCTTTTCGTGAAGTCACAAGATTTTTTTGAAAATCATTTTCCTTTTCTAGGACAATTTTAGCCCCCATGATGACGATACACGAAAGACTTTGGTCAAATTTTTGGGGAGCAGTAGGTGATGATGGTTATTATGCAAGGGCAGATGATTATATTGATATTGTCAAATACAACAGAATGTAATCTACTTTTTCTATTTATTTCTTTTGATATCCTTTTTTATGAATAATATTTTTTTGCGTTCAGCAGATAATGACTGGTTTGGAGTAGAACTGATAGAGTGCAAATGACTTAGTAGATAAACAAATATATCATACCAATGTAGTTAGTCATTTCTACATTCTAACCCAAGGATCGCAAACGTATTACTGTTTCCACTCCGGTCGACACCAGTATATTATTTTAAGGTGATAAACATGTGTGGCCGTCTTTGTGTGTTGTCCAGTTGTCTGGATGGTAGTGTGTGATGTGTTAATCATATCTCGGGGATGCGGGCGGACTTATAACTAGGCATGGCGTGGTTTATTGTGAAGGGTGGAGGTTGAGGGCACAGAATACGATTATCTGCTGGTGTTTTTATATATATGTGACTAAGGGTTTAATAGACAGGGCTCGGATCTTTGTGGTAGGGTTGTACTGAGGTGTTTTGTTGTCGAATATTTTTTCGACAGAAATAATGCCATTCATGTGAGATAGATTGTCATCTTCTTCATTACTTCATCTTAGGCCCGAGTGTTTCAGAAATATTTGTCTCGTAGGGGTGTTTGGAATGTTCCATACATATCAAAATCATACCTACTGAAATCATCTGTTATACCGGAAATCAAACCAAATCCATATTCAAGTGATTTCTTGGACAGTGATATGGTGTTCTGCAACAGCCTCCGCAGTGATGTAAGGATCTTTAGTGAATTTCCTTTGATATCCAATCTTCACTGAGATCGTTGGCTTCATATAACAAAGTCCTATGTGCAATTGTTACGGAATTATTTTTCAATTGTTGTTCAATTGCTGTACACTTGTTGTTTTGTTGTTGTACAATGTTCCTCGATTGTTGTACACTTGTTCATTGGGGGAGGAACTGCGGACAACGAACTACGGGGTCTGGAGGCGAAGACAAATACACGGGGCGCGCCTTTATTTGTAAACTGTTACAAGATTTAGTCACAGATCATATTTTGGTTGCTGTTGAGTCACTCTGTGCTCCTCCATTGCAATATCGACAACTCATGGCGACCTCATTCACATTTGAAGGGAAGTGTTGTTCATTTCCCATCTCAATTCCATGTCTATTTGTCTCGAAGTGGTTTTACCATCACTTATGCAACCAGTATAGTTTTTTGTTCAATTTTTTCAAATCTGTTGAGTGTATTGTCGATGGAGAGTAGCATTGTAATCTTGAGTAATGCCAAAGAGACCAGTTCATTATTCGACTGTCTTTTCCCATAGATTTATAATTGCCCTTTTACTATTGAACATTTTCAGTCATAGATTCGTATTCAATCAAACCTACAGATCTTAGAGAAACTTCTCCTACAGAAAATCCATTTGTTTGATTGATTGATTGATTGGTTGATTGATTGATTGGTTGATTGATTGATTGATTGATTGATCGATCTCAAATATTTAAAGAAGATTGCCCTTCAGCATTGCCGATTTTCAATTCCACAATAACTCGTTTGCCACCACAATTCACTGATTATTGTTCTAACTGATCTTATGTCAAGATCCTGCAATACGTTGATTATCTCATATTTATTAACGTGTTGTTTGTAGGCGATATTCATGTATGTGACGAACATGGCTTATTTCGGACATTTGAAAAGCAACGAAGGCTACAAAACTGATCGTAAACATAACGACATGTATGAATTATTCAACAACCGATTGGTGAGTAGATATTTGCTTTTCTTGTTTTAACATATTTCTATAAGTTTTTGTTGTCTTCAGCTTTTATTAGTCAATATTAGGCGTGAAATTACCGAACTGTGCTTAGCTTTGATGCCTCCGGCCAGGCCCGCACAGAACTTTTGTGGGGTCCGTGTCATGTGAAAAGATGGGCCCATGATGGAGTCATGATAACATTTGAAAGTTTTTGCATTTACTAATGAATCATTTCATAACCTCTAGGGCCCCTTTTCAGATTCATAGCCCGGGGCAATCTACCCCCAGCCCCCTCTCGACTCCTTGGCCTCTGGCCCTTATTAGACTTTTGCTGCTGTCAATCTTGAGCCATATTGGCGATACTCAAGTTGTCAATGCTTTGTAAATACTTTTTCAATGCTATTTTATTAAGATTCATACACTATTACAAAATTGTTATTAATTCCTGTTTGGCTCAAGCCGCACCTGTATGTTTGCAGCCCTTCACCACCTCACCTTTTCCTAGGCTAACTGAGTGATTGGCATCCCTACCTACCATGATGACGATAATCTCATGTTTTGTTCAATGTAAATGAACATTATATGTGTTCTATGAGAGACATGAAACAAATGTATGATAGTTAAAATCTAAACATGTTATCATTTTAGGACTGGGAAGAAAGGTATTTGCATGAGAATTATTCAAAATATTTGAATCCAAATCAAAAGGTGCCAGAAGTAAGTATCATCAGATATTGACATCATCTCATGATTTAAGGACCATATTATCGCAGATTATTTTTTACGGATATTTTTGCAGCTAGTTAGAATTGTTTATAGAACAACAGCTTGTATTTTCTCGGTATTGTTTCGATGGCAAAATAATAATTCCATAGTTTTTCAAACGTGCAATTTCATATTTGATTGTCACCATTAGTATCAGAGAGCATTTACATGTATTGAACCAATATATATATATATATATATATATATATATATTGCAACATCACTTGTAAATGTAATAGTGTCAGAATTTCAGAGTGCAACACAACAACTGAACTAAAAACGTCATCTCAATCGCTCAAGTTATTTATTCCAGAATCCCACCTTTCTGAATTGGTATATATAGCTCCAATTTTCTATTCTAAATGCAATTTCATGTTTGTTTTCGTCTGATTATGAATTGGTTTCTTTTATTTGTTTCATGTTTGTATTCCATTTTCTTACAGCCCTGTCCAGATGTTTATTGGTTTCCATTTATGAGTGTTAATTTCACAACAGATTTGGTTGAGGTTCGCATGTTTTCACTTGTTTCTTCTTTAATGATTTTTGCTCCTTTAGCTGCTTGTTTCCACCCTTTCTTCCTTACATATATATCCTCCTTACTTATCTATCCTCCTTACTTATCTATCCTCCTTACTTATCTATCCTCCTTACTTATCTATCCACCTTACTTATCTATCCTCCTTACTTATCTATCCTCCTTACTTATCTATCCACCTTACTTATCTATCCTCCTTACTTATCTATCCTCCTTACTTATCTATCCTCCTTACTTATCTATCCACCTTACTTATCTTTCCTCCTTACTTATTGATCCTCCTTACTTATCTTTCCTCCTTGTTACCTATTTTTCTTCCTCCTTATCTCCGTTCCTGACCCATTCGTAGGGTTATTGGCTTGGTAATTATTTTTCCCATTTTTATCAAGGAAATGGAGCATTTTGGTCAATGGTCTGGTGGTGGCAATAATGTAGGTTTTCTGTTATTTTTTATTACTTTGAAAGACTAGTCCCATGTACATTTCTGTGTTTTGGGGAGTCATTGTCGGAGAGGGGAATGTTTACTTCCTACGCAATAGCCATCGTTTGCTGCACCTTTCATTTGTTACTCGATTCTACCCTATGACGTATACGGTGGGATATTATCGAAGTTGGATTATAGTATGTTTAGATTTGGAACCAATGCCATTTAAGTTACTTTTCTTGTCCTGTGATTGCTACTATTATCGATATTAGCTACGGTTCTATTGAACTACACAGTGTACTTTCAATGCTGAACACAAGTAACAACAGCTGTTTTGTAATTTGCAGATGAAATGTTAGATATCATATGTATCACTTTGATAACTCAATTTTATATGCCTAGATTTATTCGTTTTAATAAATTCTTGTTTGTTTTGCCCTTTTTAACAGCCGGCAGAAGACAAGCGACTGACGGGAGGATACGAAAATGTACCAACTGTTGACATACATATGAATCAAGTAAGTGATATTAATTATTGTTCAGCAAGTGAACCATATCTATTGTTGTTCATAAATTCATTCTTTTCGTCATTGTTTTGCTCTCATTGGCTAGAATCCTTGTCCTTTAGCGCTTGGCGTTGATTTTCAGATTTCAAAGCAGTCGTTGCATTTCTTCTTTCATCTTTCGTTTGATAATCTTTAATTTGAAGCGACGATGAAACGAATTTAGCAACAATTGACGACATTTTTTGATGGATCGAAGGCGAAATTTGAATAAGCGGTTATTTGGTCATTTGCGGTATTTGCAGAGCCATCACGACAATGGAAACAAGGGCCTATATTAATTATGCCTTTTAATCATAGTCAAATATTTTTTCTCTTTTGCCTCTCACAGATCTTGACTGTTTTGACTTTTTCTATCTTAGGTATTACTGTCAAGTGTAATCAGATTTTATTGCTATATATGTAGATGGTCTGTTATTTTTAGATTGACTTCGAGAAGCACTGGCTCCGAATCCTAAAAGACTACATATCTCCAATGACAACCCGTCTGTATGCCGGCTACTACCCTGATGTATGTTTTTGATTTTTTTCTTTATTTCACATCTTCATTTTCAAGACATAATGTAATTTACTTCTAAGCAGAGACTAACAATTAATTCTGTTAGAGCAAAATTTTCATGCATTTTTCGTGAGAGCATACACTCCGAGTGATTTCCATGTTACTCCTTTCCAGGCACGAGCCATAATGAATTTTGTTGTGAAATACACACCGACTGGTCAGAGCTTCCTTAGGCCACATCACGATTCGTCGACATTTACAATCAATGTTGCGCTTGCAAGACCTGGCATTGATTACGAGGTAAGCAAATTTCGAAGTAGTTTGATTACGAGGTGAGAGAGACTACGACGCTTGCGCTTTAGTTTTTAACTGATTTTGTGTATGTTAATTGTAGATTGCCATAAGATTGCTTTGTATTGCCACGCTCCTGTCGTATTGTATCTTGTCTTGTAATATCTGTTTGTTGTGCTTGCAATTTTTATGAGCAGATAAAAAAGATTTGCAGATTTGCATGTTGCCAATTTTTATTGATATTTGCACGGAGTTATGCAGATAATAATTTCCCTCCATTTGTTTGTTTTTGGTGTGCTTTTCATTTGATTTCTCATTTGCTTTTTAGGGTGGTGGTAGCCGATTCGTCCGATACAACTGCACATCTCCCCCCAGCCTTCTTGGATGGACATTGATGCACCCCGGACGCCTTACCCATTATCACGAGGGTTTGCCAACCACAAAGGGTACCAGGTATATCATGGTCTCATTCATCGACCCATAGACGCCCCTAGTACAGATGCATAGTCAATTAGTTAGAATTGCAGTATAGGGCCTAACGTGATGATCTAAGCGCCACACCTGACTTTGATAGTTTTCATAAAAGTTTTGTAGTTGAACAAGTGACATTTTAAAATATCAAATGGTTTTGATACGAAGGGAAATTAGATTATTCTTAGAGTTTACAGTTTATGCTTCTTTCACATTATAAGTTATTATTGACGTTCGTCTGCCAAGGAAGTAGTTGCTTTCAATTTATTGTTCAATAGGTTTGCAAATTTTGGCTTTGCAGTTTATTACATATTTTTGTACTTTTCAGCTTAAATTTTATAGCGTGTAAGTTTGATATTTTTAGTGTAGCATTTCAACTTTTCTATTGACAAGTTTTACACAAGCCATATATTTGTTATAAGTCATATATTTTGTATATTTTTCATAGAGCCCCTCCCAGTAGTTATATTTTCCCCCAACTTTCGTTTCTTTAGCGTTTCAGCTTCATGCAATTAAGTAAAATGCTGGTTACCCGCTTCTCAGTGTAGCCCTTTCACCATGCACATTTTAGCATTCATTTCAGTCCACGCATTCCCGGCAGCACTGCTTACATCGTCATAATCTCAAGGTATCATCATGGAGAAAGGGTTGCAATCAGCTTTCGTTGCTAGCCAAATCGCTTGCTTTGATGATCTCAAATCAAAATTTTATTCTCTTCGCATATTGCTCCTGCATCCATTCTTTTGATTTGATGCTTCCCCTCGTTTGACATAGCTTCACAGTGTATTCCGTTAACTCCAACCATGGGAACCGCAGAGCATAGCATCTCTGTTGCCTCATTATAAAGATAGTTATTTAGTAGCTTCTGTTTGAGGCTCATTTGCTGCTTTTTGTCCACGTTTTTGTCTGACAGAAGCACCGTTGTAGTCAGGATGCCTAGTAACTTGCAAATCTTTGTTTATAAATTATGTTAGTTATTTTAATAATATTGATTATCGTCTAAGTCAGTTTTTGGAATAAATTTCAAGCAGAACTGCATTCTGGTATGTATTTGTGTTATTTTCTTTACAATGCTATCTTCGATTCCAATCAGTAAACCACATGACGTCAAGGTATTGTCTCCGGTCGATTATTGCTGTCTGTTCTGAATGTAAAATGGATACGAGGATGATTGTGGTTTTATAGTAGTTGGAAAATCTGATTGCTATTTTTGGAAGAGAAACGGAAAAGAGAGTGTCACATATAATAGATTGGTATAAATATGAGCATTATAGGAGAGTCTATCATTCACAGAAATATATTGACCATCATAAAATATATGAACGTAAATGTATTTATATTATTGGTTGCTTTCATTTAGATTGGAATGAAAAAGGTCCTTAAAATTGCCGATCTTTTTTCTATCGACCATGTAGGCATTGTAAAAATCAACCGGCCTCACAGGCTTTTTGTATTGCATCTGTAAACATAGCACTTCTATCCAGCCATCCTAAAAAAATAAACAATAAACGTCAAGTTGATCATATGTTTGCGCTTACTAGCACTTCTGTAAATGTAAAATCTTAGAGAGAGAAAAGACTAATTGGAGTAAGGATCCACTTGCATTGTATCCTATTCTATTTAGGAAAGATTTCATTCCTCTTTGTTCTGGTTGGTAATGAAACGAAGTTGCTTTGGATAGTTGACAGTGGAAGCAGCTTGCTCTGGGACATTATTGTACATTTGTGGCGAAATACAAAGCATTTCTTTTACAATATGTTGTTGCTTGAAAACATTGATGGACTATACCATCATTAGTATTATGTCTTTTCATATTGTCAAAAGTGTGCAAAGGCAACTAGTTGAGACTTACTATGCATCTGATGAAAAGTTGCTTTGTCTTGCTGTTGTACCAAGACCTCCCAACCATAAAATTTGCTCCTGCTGATTCATCTTAAAATCAAAAAGCAATATATTGGAAAAGATCCTACTAAAGTTTTGCAGGGAATTGTGCTAAGCCCCTTGACCATTTTGCCTCTATAATGCGGACCCCTTTCGATGGAGCACTGTATTCGGATCCAATGAGATACTGAGTAAAGTTGTGTATGCAATGCCCCCGTTGGGTATTGGGTTCTAGACCACAGGACGTTATAAAGCAGAGGCATCAAGAGCTTTGACTGAAGTTAAGGTCTCCCAAGGTATACATTTGAAGTTTCTTAGAGATGTTAAATTGAATTCTACTAATCGGTGGAGTTTCTGAAAAGAATGGGGAACGCATGTTTTGATGACAAGCAAGCAGCATAAAAAACGTGTACCTAATTCTTTGCTTTTTCTTTCGTCCAAGGGTTTTATTTCAAGCAGTTTCACGAGTCTTCTATCAAAATATGTATGCAATCCAATCTATAGAGAAAACAGGTAGGCAAAGAAGAGACAACGCAAAAATAATTTAATTAGAGGTAGCAAAAGCAAAATATATATGGGCACGTAAGATTAGGGAAGCAAATGGAACAAGATGGAATGTTGTCAGTTAAATATCATCAGGAAAGGCAAACTGTTTTAGAAGTGAATCTTGCTCACCTTTCGACCGATTGCTCTATGCAAACGATCAATCTCAATGCTGGTTTGATTTTGCCATCTAATGTAACTCAAGTCTGTTGATATTTTTGGTGCTGAAAGTTAAATATGCTCTTTCAATAACTAAGCGCATCAAGATTTCCCAAGATAATGTTTTGCACCGAAATCCCAGACTACCAACTCCCTTGTGTACCAAATACTCGGGCCACGCAATTCGATGAACAACATTCTCAGAGATGAAATAGTTGCCACTAGTATACCACTGGGGTTTTGAAGCGAATGAAAAGAAATAATGCAAAAAAGTCAGGCAGTTGTCGTCAGAATGCAAATGGACGTTTGCGGTGAGTGAGCAGTAGAACAATGAAAGAAATTACACTGGCTCACCGAATATACAGCTAGTTAAGACCCTTGATATTCAAGTAAGTCGTTGCTTTTACGTTTTGAAGCTTGTTTTAATTCACCATATTTCGCAGGCCAGCGAGTTATGATGTTCTGCTGACTTGTGGACCACATACTACCACTATTGCGGCTGGCGCATCAAAACATAACAGCGCCCATTATTCTCCGTAAATTACACCTTATAAATCTGAGTGCATTAATAAATGGTTGCCATTTACGGACATTATGAAAATGCATTAGACAGTTGGGTGAAATTCAGTTTGAAGTGCAACTTATGGTAGTAGGAATAAGCAATGTTTGGTTGCTAATTAAGCAAGTTATAGGTTACAAATGTGCACCATAGGTTTGCTAATGAAACTGAGACAAAAGCAGCAAACAAGATATCTGCTGGACGGGCATATGACCATTAGGAGGTATGGTGATGATAATGCTAGATTGCGTGGCATAAAACATACCGTGTGATGCACCAGCCTCTTTCTGAGATTGAGCACTGGTTTTATAGTTTTCATAGTCATCAATAACTTCTAGTACCTGTGTGCGATCAAATATTTATGGAATCTTCAACACTTTCAAACTAAAATGCATATATATATATATATATTTATATTTATATATATTTATATATATATATATATATATATATATATATATATATATATATATATATATATATATATATATATATATATAATATATATATATATATATATATATATATATATATATATATATATATTTATCTAAACACGTCATGGAGTATATTGTCAAAAAATAATCATGATGTATTGCAACAATATGACTGGCGCACATAGATCACAAGAATTTGAAACAAAAGATGAGAAAAGATGAATTAAAGACACTTTCAAATCCCTTGAATAAAAGGCACTGATGATTAAATGAGCTGTTGAAGCTATGAATAAAGTTTCTTCATGTACTACAAGTTGTATATTGTACTTTGCATTCAATAGGCAGAATACCATATCTCCTGCAAGTGTGCTGAGTGAGCTAGTAAGCATCTCAGTTGTCCAGTCTTGATGAACCTATTATTGAATGAATATGACCTAATGAGATAAACACAGGTTGGCATTTGAAGCAACAATAAAGAATGTGATATAATCAATAGACAGAGCTCCAATTATTGATTATCAATGACATATAAAAGTTTTAATATTCAACAGAGATATCTTGTTAAACTTACTTCAAGCTCTTTCTGACTAAATATCTTCCCTTCATCAAACCTAATAGATTACAAATAGAATATGAAGAAATGTGTAAAGGACAAAAATAATTAACAGTACCAGTTTCAACCAGCCTGTGAATATTTATGCAATATATCATTTATCGTATTCTCAAGCAGTCTTATTTCATTGCAATTAAAGCAAATCAACATTTCAACTTCTGTTCAGCCTTATTTCATTCTAATTATTTCAAGATGTGAGGGAAATACTAAAAACAAACCTTCCCACTGATAAATCAATTATTGTCACTCCTGTTCTTTTGTCTCCATGCAAAATTGTATGAATTATTGGTGCAGCACCACGCCATCTTGGCAGCAAGGAAGGATGAGCATTAATCATACCTCTACATATGGGAAATAATGAATTAAAGAGCATATAACATTAATTGAAATATACCATCTTCAAAATGCAAAAGAATTCAAATGGTTTTATTTTTAAGTATTAAGATCAGGTTTTAAACATCAAATAGTAACTAGTTGATATGTCATTAGATAGAATCTTTGCATTTTTTGGAAATAACCGAAAAGCATTAATTAGATGAATCTACCATCTTGACTTGTAATAGCAATTGTGCCTAATATCAAAATTTTTTTAATCAAACAGGAGCAAACTCATAGCTTGTCGACAAATGATGTTTATACAGGAAAATGTACCTTTTAAAAACTTGAATAACTCTCTTTGGAATAAGGTAGCCAAAGGAAGCTACTATGCCAAAGTCATAGCTGGGCAGCTTACTGAAAATGAGGGCATTGCATAGCTCAGTAATTGTAGTTAATATTCAAAAAAATATAAGTAAACATTAATATTTGTCAAAAATATATATAAGTAAGACACACAAAGGATCTAAAAATAATAATATTTTTAACTGCTTCTTCAAACTACACAAGATTTACTCTCTTCTTTTATAAGAACAAACTTAATAAAAATACTGAGGCTCAATTTGCCAAGAAATAAAGACAGAACACTGCAAGAACATACTCAGCTTCAGATGAGGACTTCTGCAAGCGCTACTCTCATTCTTTTGGCAAGCAAATTCTGATGAGGTTATTACCAAACATCAGCAGTCATTGCTGTATTGTCAAAAGTAGCTTAGGTCTGAAATCCCATAAACTGTACACTGCATATAGTTTCTCAATTGTTTGCAAAACATCGCTTTTGAAACAACGGAACTTTTAATAATACTTGAGTTTAAAATTATTAAAAACAGAAGAATATCAAGCCTCAACAAAAATGATCTAATCCTGTCAAAAAACTGCACTGAAGAAAAATGCAATTGCAGTCATATACCTCAAGATATCTTTGTTCCAAGGATGGATCTTTAGATTTTCCTGTTTTGCATATTCTACAAATTCGCTAGGCTTTTGCTTCTTCTTTACCTGCAAAGAAATTCACTATCCTACATGCACAACATATCAGTTCTGGTCAAAGTACACAAAAATATCCAGTTTTTATTTCCTAATTTCTGATCCATCTCAAACACCACATGCAGGTCATCTTAGCCATGTGTACTATATGGCAGGAAAATAAAAAAAATTTGAAAAGTGATGCTTGACACATTGAGAAGAGGTAGAAGTATAAACTTTTAAGGTTAACTTCGCAGGAAGAGGAAAACGCGCAAATACCCTTTGAAGAAGAGGGGGCTCTGATGTTACAACTTCAATGTTTCCAATTCTCTCTTTTCCATTCTCATTATGCCTGAAAGATTTAAAGCAATGTATTTGTAAGTACTTAGACGAAGACAACAGATATCTTTTAACGGAAAGGTTTCAAAGAATGCAAAGATGCAGACAAACAAAAAATAACCGGTGCAGTTGTTGTCTAAAATAAAAAAAATAAATAGTAATTCATAAGATTAAAAATCTAATATGACAATACACACTTCTTTCGAGAAACCAGCTTTGCAAGTGGCCCAATGCTAAACGCATCGGATCCAAAATACAAAATTTGCAACGATTGATTATTTTTGCATGGAGAATTTGTTGAGACAGATCTCGGCAAGAGTCTGTAAATGTTCACTTTCTGCGACTGCAAAAACAGTGTTGCTGTATTGTATCGTCTAAAGTGCATCAAGCTATAACATGTACACATGCCCTGGTTGTATCTCATCTCTTTCTCATTTATTTACTACTTGATCACAAACCGGATATTACTTTTGAACTTTCCCGCACATTTTCCAGGAATTTTAAATTGGCCTCTTCTTTGTTTGTATGGTTTGCAGTCAACACGAGGCAGATTGAAAATGTTAGCTGAATATAAATACTTTTGAAGTTAAACGTAGCGCATGATATATGTATGCTACTGCTTACCGTATAGAACAGGAGTTCAGTAGTTAGAAATGGCGCAATTTAGCGGCATTGTGCAAATAACTGACCTTGATGATTTTATAACGCCATCGCAAGAATGCATCAAACCTGTAACAATTGAGAAAACAAAGTCAAGTAAAGGCCTTGCTGGATTGAAAGTTGAAGTGGATGGATCGTATTCCCAAGTTACTGACCACGGAGAAGAGATTAGACTAAAAAAGGTAAGCAATTGTTTTTGCACAATCATGACATCGATTGTACGTAAATCTCAAATCAGTACAGTAAGCAATAACAGTATGAATATGGCAGGGTGCAGAGGCGGATCCAGGACGCCGCACACGCCGCCTGTGCGGCAGTCAAAAATATTACGTACCATGACGTCATCATTGCTTTCCGAGTAGTGAAGACGAACACGATAGACTTTAAAGAATGTAGTTCTACATCGGACTTTTGGTGCGGCACCTCAGACAATAGAGCAGCCTTTTGGTAACAATAGAGCTATGGAGGCCTTGCTTTGTAGAACATGTCAAAATTCATTGTGTAAGATGTCAGTTCTATTCAAAGTAATTGTCTAGCCTTCAAAAAATCGAGCGGCATTTCAAGCATGAGAACAATAGGCGGTACTGTTTGATCAAAAAATCGAGCGGCATTTCAATCATGAGAACAATAGGCGGTACTGTTTGATCAAAAAATCGAGCGGCATGTCAAATTTGAAAACAATAGGCGGTCTTTTTGATTAAAAATCGAGCGGCAGTCAGGAAAGTCGTGCTGTAGTGCAATGCCGCTCGACTTACATCTCGTGCACGTCCATAAAGATTTGGTTACGGAAGACAGGCTAACTGAGGACAGTATCAGTCTGTCCCACTTGTATTATACGCGTACTGGGTGACAACAAGGAGTTTTATCTGAGGGTTTATTCACTAACGTCTACTAATTCACTGGATATCTTATTCACGAGATCCAATGCAATGAGTTTGGAAGTTATATCGAAGCTCATACTTGAATATGGTGGCCTAACTGAGATAGGTCCGCTTTAAGATTTGTACCAATGAAGAGACTATGCATCCTCCCCGGCAAAGCGGATATTTCCTGTTAGGTATTTAATTTCACTTTATAAACCAAGATGGCATCATCCAACGTGACATTTTGAAAGTAGATTTTTCCCTAAGCCCATTAGACTATCTTCACTTAGATCCACTGGCCAATTTTGTTTGTTACATTGCAATTGTTTTTGCTTCATTGTATTTACTTATATAGCTGACTGTTTACTATTATTTAGTCTATTGTTTAGCAAATTGTGTAACTTTTGGAACTTTGAAACACCCAAATCATCAACGTGAATAATACCAGTTTCATAAACACCCAATGTTCTCTTGTACGGTGTATTGTCTAATGTCTAAATTGCCTACACCCCAATCATTTAGGAACAAATTAAGAGCAATTCACACTGAAAATTTGAAAAATTAAGAACAGCCAGCGGTAACCTCAATTGTACTGGTTCTTATAAAAAGGAGTGTATCTCCATATCTTTAGATTGGTGGAGTTGCAGGTAGTCAGCTGTCTATCAGTGTTTTTATGACCTAGTTTCTCCTAAGAATATATGCAGTGAGAATGCAAAAAGGTTCCTTTTGTGTAGAGAAGGAAATAGCACCAAAGAAATTGATTCTTCTTTTAAACCATACCATACTGTGTGTGGCAGTCATTATTGTGATTACTTACACTGTTACAACATATATGGATTTCTCTGGTTACTCAAAAGAAAGCAGATAAAACTTTCCCATGTAAACTCTATAGAAATTACTTTTTATCACCATACTTTACCTCCTCATTGAATCTTTTCTCTGTTAGTACTATTACTTTTTGTGATAATGATGTAATGTATGGAAGGAGCCCTATCAATGCCCCCCCCCCTGCTAGTTTGTGCAATTTTGCTATCATCACTTTTTATGAACTGTGACACTAGATGATTGCTTCATATTTGAAATTGTGGAGAAGATTTAGAAACCAGGTGCAAAGGTTAGATGCCCTATGTGTCAATCTTAAAGAATAGAAGGTTTATCCCTACATTGTTACATTGTTATCATTGCACCTTTGCCCTTCTTACTCTGGATTCATTGGTGCTGCTTTTTGTCTCCAATTGCTTTCATGTTGTCAAAGAATGGATATGAATTCCTTCAGATTCCATATGGTAATGAATGCATCTTATATACTTATTTGACCAAATAAGGTAGAAGGAGCTTGAAAAAATGTTCAAATTCACAGACTATCTCCTATGACTACAAGCTTTTTCCTCAAAATTTTGAAATGTCATGTTGAACATTTGACCAAAACTTATAGGCAATCAGTTGACAATATAGTTGAAGCCAATAAGCATTTGTCTATACTGAAGGCACTCATCTTGTGTGCCAGACAGAACATCCCCATCATGGTGGTGATCAAGCTGTTACAGTCAAGAAGACTGTTATAAATTGACTTAGGTCTACATTGGGCAGTCCTACTATGGTGCTAGGAACATACACTCTTCTGTTTTGTTATCCAAGCAAGTAGAGGTCCTGACTTGCATTATATAATGCGATGTACATACATGAAATGCAGAAAAATGAATTTTAATTGAATGGTGGAGCCATCTCATCAAAAGTACATTGATTACTGATTTAGTAAATTATAGTGGGCTTTTAGAGAAAACGAAAGGTTATTAGTTTTATAATTTAAAGTATTAGTGTATGACAGACAATTTCTCTATGGTTCCGAAAACTCATGTTTTGACTTGTAATACCCAGTTATGGATCCAGAAAAGTTTGACAGACTTCAGGAGAGCCAATCAATTACTTTCTTTGTTCTATGCTGAGCCAACAAAATAGAACAGACATGAGTTTGATATCAAATTTTGAAAGACAATTAGAAAATCAAATTAAGGCTGTCGCGATAACTGTACGCTCAGTATCGTACTTCAAAGAATGAAGGCTATTGTATGATATAGGAGGATTGCTGGAAGAGAAGCGAATCTCACAAAAATCGTAAATATATGCTACTGGTAAAAAAATGGGTGTGGCCACCGCACAGCCTTTTGACCACGCCCTTTTACTGATATGTTTCTTGTGCTGTGCGGCAGTCAGTTTTATCTCTGGATCCGCCTCTGGGGTGTTTTCTACCTTGAAGTCCTGCAGAAACTGTGCTGTTCTAACCTTAGAAATACTAGGGTTCTACCACCTTAGTGTGCATGCAGTCGTAGAGAGAAATCTCGGCAGATTACGTTATACATCATTTAAAGGCGATTCTCTTTAACGTGACCATATCAATAGTTGGTGTGTCAAATAAATATTAAATTCTGCTACACTTATAGATAGCTAATGGGAGAGTAGTTGCAACCGCATGAAATTTTCCAGCTTGATATCAAAGCAATGAACATGACTTTGACAGTTGCTAGTTAATTGTTAGTCGTTAAAAAGGCTATAAATCTACACCAAAGCGATATTCTGCATTTATACCAGTGGTATCTTAAAGCTATTAGTTCACTTTATCACCCAACCATTGATTTAATGTTACGTTCATTTTCATTAAACAGGCAAGCATTACACTGAATGACTGTCTCGCATGCAGTGGCTGCATAACGTCTGCTGAAACTGTTCTCATAACACAGCAGAGTCAAGATGAGCTATACAAGGTCCTTGAAGCTAACAGGCTTGCAAATGAGCAAGGAAACTTTGACAATATCCAACTTGTTGTTGTTTCCATATCACCACAAGCCAGGGCCTCAGTTGCTGCTAAATTTAACGTTAGTGCCCAATCAGCAGCAGAAAAGCTAACAGGCTTTTTTAAGACGCTTGGAGTTCACTACGTATTTGACACAACATTCTCAAGAGCTTTTGGCCTCATAGAGAGCCAGAAAGAGTTTGTGAGGAGATTTGCAGAGGGGCAGAACAACACTCAAGGTGTAATTCCCATGCTTGCATCAGCTTGTCCTGGGTGGATTTGCTATGCGGAAAAGACGCACGGACATTTTATTTTGCCCTTTATAAGCACCACTAAATCACCCCAACAGATCATGGGCTCACTTGTCAAAGACTACCTTTCCAGGAATATTGGCAAATTGCCAAGCCAAATTTATCACTGTACCATAATGCCTTGTTTTGACAAGAAGCTCGAAGCATCAAGACAAGATTTCTACAATGACATTTATAGAACCAGAGACGTTGATTGTGTTCTGACATCAATGGAGTTAGAGAAAATGCTTGAAGAAAGAGGCGTGTCTCTCAATGATGTTCCTAGTGGGTCCCTAGATATGCAATTCTCAAGTGTTGACTGTGAGGGCACTATGTTAAGTCACCACGGAGGAGGATCCGGCGGTTTTGCAGAGCACGTTCTTTACTATGCTGCTAAGGAGCTTTTTGGTATAAGTGACCCGGTGGTTGAATATAAAACATTGAGGAATAAAGACTTCAAGGAAATGCATTTGATGGTTGATGGGAAAATTGAGTTGAATTTTGCACTTGCTTACGGGTTTCGTAATATACAGAATTTGGTTCAGAAAATGAAACGAGGAAAGTGTAACTACCATTTTGTTGAGGTTATGGCTTGCCCCTCTGGCTGTCTAAATGGAGGGGGGCAGATTCGAGCCGGATCAATTGACGAGGCGAAGGAATTATTGGAAAAAGTCAAGGTGGTATATGAATCCATGCCAAAGCAAATGCCTCAGGAAAACCAACTTGTTTCACAGTTGTATGAGCAATGGCTAGGTGGTGAAAACTCGGATCATGCCAGAAAAATGTTGCATACGCAATATCACGAAATAAAAAAACAATCGAGCTCTTTAGCGGTGAAGTGGTAGACATATAAAGATGTTTTGTTCTGAAATAATAACCAAATCGTCAATGTACAATTTTCTGTTCTGTATTTCTTCAATATTGATACCATTTGCGTGTTTATTTTTAGATCTTCCGCTGGACTTTAAATTTGCGAGAACGTAGATTTCTAGGAACGTTTGCGTCCATCTTTCCAAAATATCAACAGTACACTGAAATCATCACGTATCGTGGTGAGACTTCTTTTCAGCACCCAAAACTCTATATGCAGTTCTGCTTGGCTACAGCTCTAAAATAGATCCTCCCAATCATATGCTTTAAATACACACTTTTTATAAGAATGCCTATTTTTCGCATAGCCCCAATATTCTTAAAAAGTTTTTTATTTTGAGCCTAAGGATATTCTTAAATCATTCTTAAATTTTTGTGAATTTGAACATTAATGCTCGTATAGACTATATTCTTATTATGAAAAGTGTGTAACTGACGATGCGATCCCCGAAGAGTTACTGAGTCGCATTAAGGTGTAAAGACTCAGAGATTCGATACGTGAAGCTCCACTTGTATTGCTTTCCAAAGAAAACTCAAGTAAGCAAAAATTCTAAGCCTTGATGAAGCTCGAGCCTTGAATAATTCCTAAATTGTTTTTAAATTTCAGCGATTTTGAGCCTAGATATTCTTATAGACTGTATTCTTATAAAAAAGTGTGTGCTGGTAAAAACATCCCAGTTCTGCTTTTCTATTCCTAAGCTCCTCTCTTTTAATTTGCCAAAGAACCATGAGATGAACAGAAGTAAAAGTGAAATTCTGGGTATTGTATCTTTTTTGAGAAATGAAATGCAATCTCTAACGTACAATTTTCATTTTACAATAGAACAATAAGGACTAACAGATACGATTACTGTAATGAGGTATAGGACAAGTGGCGTTTTAACGTTCACAAAGCTAAAGGGCTGATACCAAACGAACTAGTCAAGTAATGAAGTGGAATGGCTTGTTTCCAATTCGGAATTGAGTACATTTGGCCATTAATGCTTTCACATATATCAACAAAGTCAACTCTCTATGGAATAATGTAAGTTGGACGAATTTAAATAATACTGGGCTGAGAAATCTTCAACTCTTGCTACTGATTTGCAAAAATTGACCCCCCCCCCTCAGTTACAACTTCTTGTGCACTATCCCCACTGCAAGCGATAAATAATAATAAAAGATAGCGCATGGAAGGGACGAGCATTCCTGTACTCAATTGTAAGAAAACTCATAGATTAAATTAGCTTTGTAGTATGGGAAACAAAATAAATCGATCGCCTTGAAACAACAGCTAACTTCACAGTTTTCCTTCCAAATTTGCATCCGAGGATATTTAAAAAACAACCAACTAACTCTCAAAGTGGTGATGCTAAATATTTCGTAAAATATTTTACGCCGTATTTACTTTTAAAAGATCTTAAATGAGCCGAGATTTTCAATGCTGGTCCGAGTTTTATACCCATAGAGTGCACTAAGTGTTCCTCTTTGATCAGCATTAGAGCCTGCCCGTCGATTTCTTCTTCTAAAAATTTATCCGCGTACTGAGAACAGCCAGGTATTTCGCTGAAAATTAAAACGAACACAACATACAAAGAAATCCAATAGGCATCAAAAAGTATGAAAGTGAACAATACTCAGACCTTATAAGATTATGATTCCATAGCAGCAATTCAACGAGGATTCAAAAAACGCAACACGTTTTACGATACTGTTGAAGTACACACTATTTTCTATAGGAAACAAACTTCCTGTCCTCCGCCTGGACGCTCCTTAACACCTTGTCAAACCCTGCCTTGAATGTTTCTTACATGCTTTGCAAAATTCATAACATTTCCCGAAACAAAAACAGCTCAGATGAGGTAACTATGAGATGAGAAAAGGACTGCGGCTCTGCTGTTATCTTCCAACTGAGCTTCGAATTGGGCATAGAATTCAGAGTTGAATCGACAGTGTGTTAAACGTGTTTCCTGCTCAAATACAGAATAAATATAAGCCTTCATGAAGCTTGAGCCTTGCATTATTCTTAAATTATTCTAAAATTTCCGCGATTTTAAGTCTTAATATTCCTATAGACTATATTCATAGAAAAATGTGTGCATATCAATTGATTTCATTAACTTTTACTCTTTTGCCACACTGTTAGTATCTTAACCGATGAGTTTATTCAAATCTACTTTTGAAGTTGAGCCTGTATGTGTTTCTTTATTTCCATCTGAATTCGTTTTTTTCAAATATACTTCTTCTTGTTAAAAAAATAAGCATGCACTGCAAACAAAAGTAAGAGCTAGAGAAATAGCTGCATCTAAAATAGGTTGTTTTGATCAAAGACAATGTTCAGCGATCAAAAGCAAGAAATATCTTCAAGCTTGATTTAATAAAAAGTTACACGAATTCGTCATTTTAATGTGCTGTTTCTTACTAAAATATATCTATTAACAGCAATAGCCCTCAATATAAACAAATTCGTAGGGAACAAACAACAGCTTCAAATAATTCGCTAATCAACAGCATATGCAATCAGGATAGGGTATAGTTTACGAGTATTAACGATGTAATTCTCAGTCTCACTTTGATATTCAGCATCGAAGGTTCTAGCTGCTAATTGATGTAGCTGAAAAATTCAAAGTTAAGATGCTCTTACCGTATAAAACTGACGACATCTTCAGTCGACCATAAAACGGCAGGAACTCTTGCATACTTCATCAAAGGTTCTACGCCATCGAAAAGCTCTTCTTCTAAATCGTACTGACTTAATCCATCTACTGTGTATGGCCATGACGTAATATCATCGAAGGAGAATACTGGGCTTTTTGAATCTGAAACTAAACAAAAGTAAATGTTATGGAATGCTTTAAGTTACGTGCAGGTTGAGAATGTGATAAGAGTATCATTGAATCAACCAAGCATTCGCTTAAGTGTGAAGCAGAACAAGCAGCCGGCCAGGACCTATGTTTACCCTTTTACTATTTTAAATCAATTCGCATTCTATTATTATCTGCTAATAACTTATGTATTTTATAATCAATGTATACTCTACTATCTTATTTTAGTGTTCTTTTCTTTAGTTAGAAACAGTGTGAGCTGAACGTTTTTAGCTTGCATACATATCATAAGAT
The DNA here is from genome assembly GCA_964019165.1 of Mastigias papua. NCBI lineage: Eukaryota > Metazoa > Cnidaria > Scyphozoa > Rhizostomeae > Mastigiidae > Mastigias > Mastigias papua. The sequence goes on along the minus strand of OZ025285.1, from coordinate 11,467,188 downwards.
GAAATGTGTCGAAACACCAGGTGCTGACTCAAGAGTACATAAGAAAACTATGGTCCGTTTCTAAATCTACCATTTCAGCTCTGCGTTCTCACTGAAACCGTGAAAAACGGAATTGTGTCTGAGCTACAGGGCATGTGTCTGAGATCAGCCACGACACAAGGGTTGGAAACAATGATGTGTGGAGCGAGGTTGGTCTATAGGGTACAATCGGAAAGGTTGGGCTGAAGGAGAGAATTGGAAAGGTTGGGCTAAAAGATTCTATTGATGGAAGTTTATGGAAAGGGAGCTTCAGATGGACGCCAATGCACCCAGAGACAGTGATGATTAGTGTGTGAAACAAGCATGAATTTGAGGTTCAAGCGGTAGTAAATAAAGAGGTATACTGAATTCAAGATGGTGAGGAATTATAGTGGTGTTCTAAAGTTGGTGTTAATTTTAATGATTGGAATGACTGAGTGAAGTCAAGAAATTGCATCAAGCCACTAAGGAAAGTGAGTAGACCCTAGAAAAAGGCGAAATCCCTGAATTATAATGAGAATACTACTGAACATGAGAAGACAGTATTCTCTCAAAGGGCAATTGTGAAAATGCGGCTATTTATTTTTAACTGTAAAAACATTAACATTATATGCTGAGAAAGTGCACATCGTAAGTTGTAAGCTTTGAACATCTGGCTGGGAATTACTGCAATGGATGAGACAATCAACAACATAAAAAGATCTTAACAATAACAATAACAATAAGAATAACTTTTTTTTTGTTTGAAACTTCATAATATCATGACAATAACATTACAGTTACATACAATCATACACCTCTCTACTGTTAGGTAGTGTATAACTGGCTTGTTTGCTATACAAAAACTAATATTTAATCAAATGTTATAATGTAAGGAGACTGAAAGAAATATTAGCAATGAAATTAGAAGCAGCAAACATACAAATTAGCAATTAAAAGTCATGTAGCTCCGGACCTGGCCAAGGTTTGTTTCGTCTACAGAAAATGAACAATAACAATAACAATAACAAGGATCTACAAACCAGGAGAAGTAGGAGTGCTCTGATTTGGTGTGACTGTATCTGATATTAACTCTGCTTTTGCTTCTTCCTAAAATGCATAAAACATTCAACAAGTTTAGTATATACTCTATCTTAAAACTCCACTTTTTGCATTTCATTAATTCGTTATGGTCCTTAGATAAATTCATGCCTTCATTCATTCATTCATTCATTCATTCATTCATTCATTCATTCATTCATTCATTCATTCATTCATTCATTCACTGTCTTATTCATTCATATGTTCAGTCATTTTGTCAGTCAATGTTTGTCCATCCATGCATACATACATACATACACTCATTCATTCATGCATTCATTCATTCATTCATTCATTCAATCAGTCAGTCATTCTTTCATTCATTCATTTATTCACTTATTCATTCACCCATTTGTTTATTCATTTGCTCCTTCATTTACATATTTATTCATCAATTTATTCATTCATTCATTTATTCATTCAGTTATCTATTTATATACACAGGTCTTTACTCATTCATCCATTCAATCTTTCATTATTCATTCAGCCAGTCACTTCTTGCTCTTCACTACTTGTATGCTCAAACTACAAAATGTTTCTTAAATAAATTTTGTAGATCCTCCATTGGTTTCCTTTTTTCTTTTTAATTTACCATCATATCTCCCAACTGCATGCAATCTCAAAATAGTCCATAAACATTCAAACACAAAATAGCTACTCATATTAATATCAAAACAATATTGCTTTGATATAACATGTTTTGTTAGAACAGGTAGAGTTAACCAAAATTTCCAAACTCAAGAATCCAGCTTGTAGAAATAGCTGATTTGATCACCCTGTAAAAATAATCTAATGTCATTATCATTATTATGGCTTTACAGATCTGTGATTCACATCAGTCCAGGCCTCCAGTTACATAAAACATCACAATCACAACAACTATATGTGAAAAATAACATACCCTTTGTATCCTTAATTTTGATAAGCCTCTTCCCCTACCACCCCTTCCTGACATGCCACCTCTTTTTCCATATCCTCTCCTAGCTCGTAAAGAATGGCCTGCATTGTATCTTTTACCACAAGATTTGCTACAAAATCTTTTGCCCCAAAATGCACGTTCTTCTGGTAATGGTCCACCACACAGTTTACAATTAGTTGGGAGTTCAGGTATATATGGTTCATTAACAGACTGGTTTACATCTTGGGATTCTAAGATGAACAGTCAATAAATAAAATGGTGCTTCAGCTCTGGACTACTTCATACAAGTGAAATTAAGTTGATGATGATCTATGGCTTTCAACTCTAACACCAAAATTATCATACAAATCTAAATGGGTATAGTTCCAAAAACACTTCACTAATGGCTAATCAGGACATTTTGACTATTACAGATTCATGATTGGAGATTACTAATGTTTGGCTTCTTTCAGCCCATAATTAAACAAGGTCAATTATAGCTAATCAACTTAAGTTGATATTATAGAGAGAGATGCACAAGGTATACCACCCTGTTTAGAACAGAGAGGGAGAAGGAGAGATGAGGTAAAAGATGAGCTAAACATCCAAGAAAATGATAGACTGAAAAGAACTGAAGAAGAGAGAGCTTGGAAAGCATTGATTGACAAGCTAGGCTGTGATTGTAACTTGGATGAATTAATGAAGCAAAAATAAATTTTAACATGTTGATCATAAAAACAAAGTAAATTGCTAACATTATCAAATCCAATAGAGATCTTAATTGTTGCTTGTTGACATTGAGAAATCTAATAAAAAGGTTAAAAAACCAAACCTGCATCATGGTCTTCAGCTGTTCCATTGTAAATAATTGGAGCTTGTTTAGGTATTTCCATGGAATTTGGGTCACTATTTTCCTCTGAGCCATCAATCTTGAAAAAGCACAACATTCATGAAACTTAGAACCATCAAAAAAATAACTTCAATATAAATTAAAGGCATTGTTCAACAATATAAAGGTGCTGTAGTCAAAAAATTGTCCGTATGGTTCAGTGAGTACCATAGAAGTCTGTAGTGCCAATACAAAATGGGAACAATGCCCTGAGAGGTGCATTTCTGCTCTAATACTTCCAGCAATGTTTGGCAACGAATGATTTTCTCAAACTTATCATTTATGGGATGGATCATATCCTACAAACATTAGCAACACAGATACACAAACTTTGGGTCCGACTATTGACGATTTCCCCATACTGTCACTATCGAGTGTTCCACAATGAAATCGGCAGTTTTCTGACGGGTATTTCAGTAAGGCACAGTTCCATACTTCAATCCTAACAAAACCATGGAGATGAAGCATAGAAGAAAAAGATCTCAAAATACTTAGGTCTGATATTTACCAAATTAGCTTACTAAAAGGGGGCCAATCGTTTAATCCCATGGCAACCCAAATGAAAGTTTTTACCTGAAACGGAACACTACTTTCTTCGATCACAAATCCATCAATTACATGAATCAACCATCCTTTTGAGCCCGCTGCCTTATGCTTTGGACATAGCAGATCGTGCTTAACAGCGTCAGTTTCAACTTTGTTCGATTTCACTTCTTCTTCTTCCATCTTGAACTATGATTGATATGATGAACAGCTCCTTCCCAGCTACGTCAAAGATGTCTCACGTGCGTGATAAAGTATCGTCATAATCATAATCATCATCAATCATTACCATCATCAATCATTACCATCATCATCATCATAATCATTCATGTATTTATCTTAAGTGGACTATGCGAAAGTAAATCGCTAAATTTCAGCTAATTTGAGTCTATTGTACATTTCATGTGAAAATGGTGTAGCAGATGACTTCTCGGTCAAAACTTCTGCACTTGTTGGGTCGACCACCGCCGAAGCCATGCAAAGGCGCTGTTTCTGGCCAAGTTCTCCAGCAATTTTATCACCACAAGAGATGACGGGAAAAATCCCGGTCCGAGAGGAACGAGTGTGGTTGCAATTCAGAGTTTCTAAAAACCAGGTTCAAATTATTAAATTTCTGTTTTTCTCGCTTTTAGTGAACGAATATATAAAATAAACACATGCAGATTCTAGAGATGATGTTTTCTTATTCAAAGCTCACCTTAAATTCACCCAAATTAAAAAAAATTTGCATCTCTTACATGTTTTTCTGGAGCATCGCCTAGTAGCAACAACATTAGAATTGAGTTTGATCTGTAAAAAGCTTCCAGCCTATATTACAGTAGTAGGTATATTTAAAAGATGATAGAAGGGCTTTCTATACAATGTCAAATTTAACTCATTATTGCTTCCGTCCGATTGTTCGATTGCAGTGTTGTTGTTGGTTAAAAACTTAGCTTTCCATTACATGACTAATACATCGAGAAGTTACAGAGTGTTCACTAGCTCTTCTCAGCCAGTTTTTTCCTTCGCAAAATTCTATTAACTGCTAATAGATGTTATAACTGGCTCATTTAATCTTTTTGCTATCTTTTTATAGAAGAACAAACCGTGTTTATTGAGTTCCATTTATACTGTTGATGGATCTCAGAATCATTGAGAGATTATATTTTTCAAGTAGGGGTAAAGTTCAGGTTGATGAAAGTGGAGCATTCCTGCAAAATAAAACTCAAAAGCAGTTTGGTGCAGTTTGTGTACCAAAGCGAACAAACGCCATGGGACAGTGGTACAGTTGGATTTTCCAAATTGGTTGCTGTACAGGAAATTGCCTCTGTTTCAGATTGTTCCATTTGATAACTAACCGTTTTGCCGCGCTGTCTCACACTCAAACTAACCAAGTGGCCTAACATAATACTGTTCATCAACAATTTAGCCCTTGAAAATAAATAGAATGAAAGAATTGAAAGTTCACCAAACTTCAGATCTGGTTACATTCTCATATTATGCACAAGAAAATTTAGAGAGATCGGATGCAGGAGCATTGGTTGGAAGTGTTGGATCAAATGGCGAACTGGCCTACCTTGCTCATGGGGCAGCTCTCGAAGTTGTTAAGATTGCTGATGGGAGTCGGCGATCTGCTTGCAATTTAGGTGCTATACGTGAAAATATTGTTATTAGATGTATAGCTGAATTTGTTGTTGGCTACTCGCGGAAACTGTTGCTGGGCCTGGAAGTTGCTGAGAGGACAAGACGCGGATTATTATGTGTCTATGACTTGTCAATGTCAAAAGTGATAAGAGCCATCTGGATGCCAGAGGCAGTTACTGTGATTACCGTAATTGAAGATATAACAGAGATAGATTCAGATTTAGCTACGTTAAGGTAATTAGACATATATCAGACTTTCCCAACCTGACTTGAAACTCAACGTTTAGTTTTGTGCACGTGCGCGCATTTTATGTTTAATTAACAACGTGTCTAGAGACACTCCTTCCTCTTGGTTTTTAGATCTTTCCGTAAACATCCAACTAGAAATAGCATCCAGCTTCCATAGAGTTGCTAATATTATATTCTCATATGTTGACAAAATGAAGCTGCAATTGATATTTCTTTAAAACCAATTTTTTTCTGTATTTCAAGTACCAACCAGGAAAATACTTGTTTCTGACAGCAAGCGTTTATGAGAGCTTGAGTTGTAAAAGGGAAGTGAAGTAACTGCAAGCTCCCTTGAGATTGAGAATAAGAAAGGAAAACAAGATTTTACAAATAAAGCAGAGGTGTGACATGTAGTAGTAACAGAATTTTAACAAGATTTGACACAAGAAGGTAGAAAACAGAGCTAAGATTGTAAACAGCATAAAGTACAACAGCATTGCAGCATTGTTGATACCTTCCATTCTTAATTGAAGCTAAGTATTGTTGTAGAGTTGCATAGGAGAAAAATCCCTACATGTTTTTCTGGAGCATCACCTAGTAGCAACAACACTAGAATTGAGTTTGATCTGTAACAGTAGTAGTTACAATTATACCATAAATCCTTGAGTTTGCCCCCCTCCCATTAAATAAGCCCCTCCCTCAAATAAGCCCTCATACTATAACTTCAAATTGTTAATTAGCCCCCTCAAATAAGCTCCCACCCCAGATGATGATGAAGACTGATGAAGACTAATGCTTAAATTTAGACTTTTCTTGTAATATTATGGAGAAAAGGAGCTTTGACAATGAGCTGTTTTTATGACAGTTGTCCCTCAAATAAGCCCTCCCCTCAAAAAAGCCCCTCCCAAAAAGCATCAAAAATAAATGAGCCCCCAGGAGGCTAATTTGAGGATTTATGGTGGTTAGTTTTATACTAGTCATTATTTTCTCTAGTATTCAAAGAGCTGTGAAAATTGGTATTGGTGACTTATAATTATTATTAGCAGTTTTAGTGATGCTTCTTTTTGATCATTGAAATTCAATCAATATTCACTTTGTGGAAAGTTAGGAGTCTGAATAATAAAAAAGAACAGTAACAAGTAAGAAATTGTAATGGTTTGTACCTAATGTATTCTAATCAGAGTTTATACAGTTTGAATTCTACCCAGATCAGCCCTTATACTAGTTTATTAGCCCACCTTGAATTGTTGTGTGGGAAAAGTTAGAGTATTACCATACAGGACTCAAGTTGAAATTTATGTCAATCATGTATCATTTGGCAAAGAAGAACCTCTTTTCTCATTTCTAGTGTGTATTGTATTGAACATCATGATGTGCATTTTGGCTTATCATATTTATTTGTTGTCATAGCAATGAACATTCAAAGAATCTCATTGTTGTTGGTTGCAAGGGAGGCCAAGTCCTGGTAATCAAGATTGGAGAGATGACTCCATATGACCATGAGAATGACTTGTCATTTCCTGCAGAGTTGCAATGGATCACCATAAAGAGTCTGCTGAAATTGGGTGGTTCCAAGGTGCAGTCATCCACAAACTATTGCCTTGATCTGTCAGGTATGAAACAGAACTGAGATGGATGCATAGGACTGTTTTTGCTGTAGACAAATGATGATAAAATGACTACAATAAAGCATATCAGCCTTAGGTTGCAATGTCATCTTTTTTAATTGTGAATGTTTGCAAGACTCAGAAACTGTTGTGAGTTATATCACCCCTGTTGGGCTCTATTCTTCCCATTATTTTCAATCAGATTATGATGTTATGTTATACTTTGATGTATGCAAGTAGAAAACCAATGTTTTTATCAACACACATATATGTTATCTTTCTTAGCGGCCTCCTATAGTGATGGAACTTTCAAGTACCTAGATCCAACTGGGAAACCATTAAAAGTCTTCAGACGAGGTTGGTGTAGAACTCATATTTGAATTGTCTGTTGGCACTACAGAACTTGACTTTAGCTCAAAAAGCAGCATCATTCTTTAGCCATACTGTAGAGCATTTATCATCTGACACTCATCAGAGTATGAAACATCAGATTATGACTGAAAGGTGAACTGGAATATATAGCCAAACTCATATTTCTTTGTCTAGTTTTATGAAGACTGAGAATGTACTATGATATAAATGCTTGCAAGCAATTTTTATGTTGATCTCTGCCCCTCATAACAACTTTGGAGATTTTCTATGGAGTTTTGTGAGGAAGATTCAACCTAGAACATAGGATGGGAAATGAATAGCTTGATTTTTGAATGTTATATGAGAGGTTTTTCTCATATTTCAAGAAGTTTGAAGTTGTCAATTCTTTCTTGACAGTTATCAGTAATCAAGCACTTTTGTAATATAGCTGCAGTCTTGTGTCCAGTTCTGATGGTTATATCCAAATTGCTGTAATAGTTTAATGGAATTTCTTGACATTTCATTTGCAGACCAAGTGGCTGTTTCTTCATTACTTTTCATGAGGCAAACATCCCTTCTTGTTGCTGGCTATTCATTTGGTTGCTTCAACATTTGGGATTTACAGAATTTACAGCCAATGTAAGATGAATGAATTTAATCAACTTTTCATATAATCTTTATTTGTTTATTATCTCATATTTAAGTGTAGTTTTAAATATATTACTTATTACATAAGCTATATGAATGTCATTGCAAATTGATATTGCAGTTGCTTAGATACTCTTGTTTTCTTTTACCACAGATTTAGTAGCTCATATAGCCCTGCATTGGGAGATATTACACATCTTGTCTTTCAAGTGAGTTTATGGTCATTTTGTAACTATGTTGTTGCTCCAGCCTCCTGTATAACTGTCTTGATAGTCATGAACATTAAGACTTGTATGACAACAAAGAGGTAAATCATTGTTGCTCCATAGCAGTATTGATTAATCTGTAAGTAGTAACAAGTCCGTGTTACAAATAGGATGAACAGTTTATATTGTAAGAAGACAGTTCAGGTGACAAGTTCGAATTATTGCAAGATGACAGTCCAGGTGACACATTCCCGTTAAAACGTTTCAGCTCACAGTTGAGCAATAATCAGTTTAGAAAGGAGCTTTATAACTTCTGGAGAAATTATTGTAATATGTAGAGGTTTTGTTGTTTTTATTTGCCTGAGATTATGGCATGTATGTGCTGTCCTTTGCCAACTGAAAATATTGTTCAGGAGTTCATTAAAACATGTGCGTGATAACTAAACCATAGTTACGGTTAGAATTGCATTGCCTTCAAGATCAACGGCTTTTGCAATTGTTCACTGCCCTGTTTATTGTAACCCATCTATTACCAACACTGAGGAATTTTTCCCCGCCCCCCCCCCCGATTATTCTTATCCTGAATTATATCGTACTTTAGAGAATGGTAAACGATACAAGACTTTGATATTTGCATCTGTTTTTTAAAGGAACCAGAAAATGACCCACGTTATTGTTGTTATCTTATGGTTGGACGATCGCCATCTGGACTATTAGATTCGTATGTCTTGTAACAAGTTATATTTTACATTGTGCACAATTGAAATCTGTATATCTGCCCTCTACTCTGATTTCTAAAGACTAGGCAATTATCATAGGTGACTATTTATTTGGAAGTCCTAATATCCTGTTTGGTCAGGTTTATGCCATATCAAATCTCTTTGATATAGATTGTACCTACGCATGAACTTGTGTGCATGTTATGAGCTTTGTGTATACCGTATATCTTATGATTTCTTCCATTTTTCATTTGCTTATTGATTCATATCTTTTTTCTTATGCTTATCATATACCTTGCAATCTATCTTTTGCGCATGCTCAATCGGCGTGGATTTCTATTTTACAGGAACATTCCGACTACCATGACGTTGTATCAACTGGTTTTTGAGATTAAGGAAACCAGTAATACCGGTTATTATACTTATCGGGTAAGAATTATCCTCTTTCCTAGCTCAAAATGTTTGATAGGTCACAAATTTTAGTGCAAAGAGTTAAGCTTCAAAGGAGAAAAGGAGAGAAAAAGAAGTAAATTGTTCGTTGATTCCATACGTGACAAATTTCTCGTTGCCCTCATCTTCCCAGTGCTCCCATTATACACCCATTTGCTACTAGATGGACAGTACGTGGTCTTCAGAATGATAGAAAAACTGCACCTGTCCTATCTTTATGACCTAATGAGTGAATTATGTACGACTCTAGCAAGTGAGACTTATTTTAACTCCTTCCTTGTTGATTCAGTGTAAGATTGTTCCTTTTTTGTCAAATATTCGATGTTCCGTGATCTGTTTGGCTTCTTGTAATTAACAGGATCTAGAAGCAGTTTGCAAGCGATTTGATCATCAACTGACGTCAGACTCAAATCACTTAGCTGATCTGGTCTCAATTGGCAGCAGAATCATCTCGTGTTCAGCTCTACGTATGTATTATTCACCACCCAACCGTTTCCCTATTTGCTCGACAAGAACGATGCTATTTAAGATGGCTATACCTCATCTGCAATCGAGGGAAGAGATGAGAGTAATTTTATAGCTAACATGTCGTTGAAATTTGCGATTTCGGTTAGAAAAAATTTTGAGTGTAGTGTTTTGAAATAATCTTATTCTAGCGAGAAAAACAAAACAGCAAAGATTGGATCAAAGTGTAGGAGGAAGTATCGAAGCAGAGGGTAAAAATTATTGCTGTTTTGTTGTTTGAACAGTGGTGTAGTGTTTGTTGTAGGACAGCAGAGGTAGATGGATAATCTCCTGTAATTTTTGAGAATTTTAAACTCAATGATAGAAGTACTAACTTCCGTATTGGTAAATGGATCATGTGAGCCTCGTCTTCAATTACATCTTTTATTTTGGCAAAACACTGGGGAAAAGGTATGAAATTGCCAGCGAATATGAGCACATGTTCCCCGTTATTTAGTAAATCATATCTGATTGGAGTTGTTGCCCTTGGTATTCATGTGGTCTGATTTTGCATTTTTAATCAGGCGCTGTTGCAATGCCAATTTGATGTTTGTATCACTGTTGTTGTCCATCAAAACTACACAATACATTCTTATTTACATTTGTCTTTTCTGTAGCAAATTTTGGTACCATTAATTATAGTTTTCTCGAAATATAAGGCAAGCACAGCTGAATTTTGCTTGACTTTCTCTGCAGGAAAGCTCTTTGATACAACTCTGTCCTATATTGTTTGGGAGTCGCCTCCACATGAGCCTGAAGAGACACACTCATCATACCATCTAGGTCTTTTTGACATCAACCGGTGGTATCAACTTCAAATGCCCTGTTCCGTAGGGTAAGAGCTTGCTTGTTCGGCCTTTTCAGTTCATTGTGACTTGTAGTTATCATGCAAGACAGTTAGAGCCTGTTGGTGTTATGATATCATTTTTATGCATCGTGTACCTTAAACAACCGACTTCTTATTGCCATAAAACTAACAGAGAATTGATAAGAAACTTTGCGACGTAGGCAAAACTTAATGTTGCAAGATGAGAGATTTCCTGTACTCATTTCCAGCCAGGAACGAAGGATTGCCTTGCACAGCAAAACAGCATTTCAAACCTTTGTTATTAATTGATTGATTTGATTGATCTATTGATTGGTTGGTTGATTGGTTTGCTGATTGATTGGTCATTTGATTGGTTCATTGATTTGCTGATTGATTTATTGATCGAATGATTGATTTGATTCATCTATTGATTGGGAGATCGATTGATTGGCTGAGTAATCGATCGATTGATTAGTGGATCGATTAATTGGCTGATTAATTAATCGAATGACTGATTGATTGATTGATTGATTAATTATAAGTTAGATTAAGACATAGAGCTCAATAAGTTCCGGTCATTTACCATGTAGTTGCTTATCTACGAAGACAATTCTTTACAGCAGGGCCTACTGTTTAGTTGAAGTACGAAAACTTAAATTTAAAAGTTGAAAAGAAATTACTATATAAAGCAGTTTCAAACATGCACGAAATATAGTAACAGCTTGTCCAAATCTCTTCTTCAAATACAATAATCTATGCTTAATAGGGAAGTTACTAGTATGCTCCATACTTATCTGGTGTGAGCTAGCTCACTAACTGCCTTAATGTTAAGGTGGATTGAGCCACATTACGATCTATAGAGAATTATCAATCTCTGCTTTTCCTTCTCAGGTATGCCATGTATGGAAGCAGTGACCCTGTCTGTCCATTTTTCGCGTTCTATTCACTCAGTGAGGTGTCCGAGGCTATTTTACCTGACAGCCTCGTAGTGAGTATTTTTGTTAAATCTTTATATACGCTGTTAACATTTGGCATATTTACTTGCTCCTGGTTTCGCAGCAACACACCCCGCAGGTATCTAGGAGCCTTCCAAAACTTCCCTTCATTGAAAACTAAGTGAATAGTCTATTAGTACTACAGACCTTCACTGTAACACGAAATAGCGAAGAAGTTTTGTAGGCATACTGAAAGCTTTTTCGTCCGATAAATAACAAAGAAACTAATTTTTCACCATTGAGAATCTTCTTATCTCTGAGATTATTTTGACATGCTGACATTAAACTGCATACTTTCTATATGATATATTTTATCAATCTTTCAAGTTCTCAATCTTATGATAATTCAATTATTTTATTGTATTTATTTTTTTGCAGGATTGCTTCATTAACGCAAAGGAAATAATTAGTTTCAGCAGTACGAATTATCCAACTCTGGAGCAAAACTTTTGGCCATCTGCTCTTGCATTCAGTATGCATTGCCATTTTGTTGCACTTACCTAAATTTCCTATTTCTTCAAATATTTTGATTTCAATATATTTGCAATAGATTTATTTAAGAATTTTGAAATCCTTCTTGTCTTCCCTAACTCAGATTGCACATGTCTGGCCGAGAGAGGTATTGTCAGGACAGAGATGCTTGGAATGCAACGGCAGGTTGGGATTTTAATTCATTTCCTGACAAACCGTTGTTTAGTTTCTTTTCCATTGAGGCCTCTTTCATATTTTCTGCAATAGCTGTAATTCAAGCAGAATGACTTGCTTTCTCTACATATCTTAATGTAGAAGTGTGACGAATCGTAAATCGTTCCAGTGAGTCGTTTTTTCTGGCTCCCTAAGATCTCACACTGTAACTGGGTTTACTTTATAGATCCAGACTTCTCCCGTTTCCGAATGAGCTTTTAGCTTTTTGACTGTTATGAATTGTAATTTTGGGCTTCTGAGAGCTCATATGCATTTCATTGCCTCCCTGACGATCGACAACGGCATTGCTGAAGACAAATTGTATTCGTTACATAGCTTATGGTGTTTTCCTAATTTCGAATGATTGATTGATTTATTTATTTATTTATTTATTTATTTATTTATTTATTTATTTATTTATTTATTTATTAGGCTTCATACTTTGTTGTTAGTAATTTTGAATATTCCCATACAATACTTAGACTGTCTTCCTGTCTTAAGATCCTTGCAGATTTGGTATCAAGGGGAAGCGAAGTCTTCAACCATGGTTACCAGTTGATAAATCTATGTTGGTCAGCTGGTCTTATTCCTAAATTGGAAGTCTCTCGTTTAGATGATCCTCAGGTACGTTTCAGCTATCTCCTTTTGTGCTGATTGCTATTGATTACATTCCTTCAAGGAGCATTTCTTGTCAGCAGCACTGTTTGGCACTTTTGTGGAATCTTATGCCAAAATAATTTACCACGTACCTGCCATTCATTTATTTTTTTGCAAATTTAGTGTACAAGTTCAATAAATCAAGGACGAGTCTACAAGTTTACACTCAGATTGAAATTGCCCTTAGATTGAGACCCGCTCTGAGATCGAGGTCACCCTTGTATCGAGATTTGCCCTTGAATACACGTTTTTTTATAAGAAAAAAGTTTATAAGAAAATGAGGCTTAAATGGCCAAAATCTTAAGAAAATCCTAAGAAAATCACAAGGCTCAAGTTAAAGAACATGCTAAGAAAATCACAGTTCGTCTTCTCTACATGCCAGAAATTGATATTGGCTCATTTTGGCAAACTCTCGTACAAGGACCGAGACTTATGGTGGCCCAACAAATGCAGAGTAGCCTGTTTCAGCCAGTTTATTCCTGCAAAAGTTAAGAAAATCTTAAGAAAATCCTAAGAAAATCATAAGGCTCAAGTTAAAGAACATGCTAAGAAAATCACAGCTCATTTTTTCTACATACCAGAATAGATATTGGCTCATTTTTGCAAACTCTCGTACAAAGACCAAGACTTATGGTGGCCCAGCAAATACAGAGTAGCCTGTTTCAGCCAGTTTATTCCTGCAAAAGTTAAGAAAATTTTAAGAAAATCTCAGCCTCAAATTGGTGAAAAGTTAAGAAAATTGAGCCTCAGGAAAAACAGTGTTTTTTATATTAAAAAAAACGTGTATTGCCTTTGGTTTGGGACCGCTCTGTGATCGAGACAGCCCGCTCACCAAGACTGTTAGAGAACGTTTCTAACTGTTCTTAATACCTTTTTGCAGATTCAGTTCGAATGTTTGATGTCAGTTGCAATTGAGCATAGTTTAATTGGATTTATTTTGTGTTGCATTAAAGATTGGAGTAGAGGAGGTTAGTATCGAAGAACCAATAATTCAGTAGACGTATCCTTCAAATTATAGAAAAAACCCATTTGTTGTAGTTCTTTGCGCCAAAAGCCAGCGATGTATGTTTATACGCATAGCTATCACATTTCAAAGAGTGATTAGTTCGTTGACAGTTCATAGTGATAGAGTAAATTCCGTATAGATTCTATATGCTGCAACGCTTACCTACCAGTTCAGATGTGACGATGAAAAAATTTAAGTGAGTAGCATATGCTATCTACATGCAACTAGAATACGATAAGAATCGAATCTCTTTCATGAGTAAGCTCACGTCGCACCCACCTTTCTGTGATGGAAAGTACCTTCCTTTATCAAGTTGCTATACATTTCTTTTTATTAGTTGACAGTCTCTATAGTTTGTATAAAGTCCTATGAAAGATGACAAACATCTTCTTTGTTACATATCATTTGTCTTTTTTATAGAAATAACCAATGCTGGAAATTGCTTAAGATCAGTTTTGCATTGGACATGGAGACGTGTAATCAAGGCAAAAGGAATTTTAGATGAGCATTGTAAGCCATTTTGAATCTGTCTCGATTGCAACACTTGAGTTGTAGGGAAGGATCTAACCTACATCTTATAGATTTATGACAAATATTACGTCATTCAATGCTATATTATTTTTTGTCATCTCTTCATGGTATAAATAATTAAATATAAAGAGGTTTGATATTGTTTTTTAGATATAAAGTTGTTTTACGCGGAGACATCTAAAATGGATGGTGAGGTCATTCGGAGCTTGAGCAACTGCGCTTACGAGCTGAAATGGTTGTCACAGATCTTATCAGCATTGAAAGAAAGTCCAGTTTCAATTACAGATGAAGGTATTGCTTTTGAAGGCGGAATGGTTTAAAAACATGCATGAAAGCTCATGTGCATCAAAAAGCACAGGTTTTCTCGTTTATTGCAACAAGAGGATTTTTATCTAGCATTCTGTATTGAAGAGATCTCATCTCATTTTGATTACCTGTGCTATTCTTCCATAGGTATATCAAGCTTGTCAACAAAACTAACTGTGACAAACTGCATTCATCGTTATGCCGATGCAATCCTATTTTTCTTGCGCTCAGGGATACTTCCAGAATCGACAGGTGAAACAAACACATTGTCTGTTATAGTTATTCACATTCTTTAGCTCCTCTCTCGTTTATTATCACTAATCAAATTGACAACTGGAGAAATTCTATATCGTATACTTAACTTCACAACTCAATTTCTCTATTTTCGTGGGAATGACAGAAAAATATGTATACGTAGTGAATTCCTGTCATATTTCTTGCTGTAGACCGCCTCTATTCCTATGAATTATTGGCTGAACCATAGAACTATGAACGACCCAATTTTCCAATTAGATTGAAGTTCTTCATCGTGTTTTGTAGTCATTTGAATGTTATGATAGCATTCTATCTTGATTGAAAATAATCTTATTGAGTACGTTTAAAGTGCTTCTCTTCGTTGATATATATTGTCTGTGCTCTCTTGGTTAGTCAATTTACTATTGACTGTTCTTCATTTTCTCATAGAAAGCAAGCAAGTTAATTTACAAAGGTATCTATGCACACACTTACATAGCCATGAGATCTGTTACATGTTGCTTCTGCGTTATTTTCCTTCCTACCCAGAAAGTGCCCGAATACCAGGAACTCTCTTGATATCATCTCTGTATCTGATATATTTCCTGTTTATCGTATTAGTGTGCTTTGAAAGCACTGAACGTGGTTTTTTGCTGTCTGAGTGGAGTTTTGTTTTGTCCATAGCCCTTTTGATGACAGATTGTTTATTGACGAATATTGCAAAGTTATTGAGGACAAAATTCGTGAAAATGGAAACGATGATGATTTTGGTTGGGATGGACAATATCCACCACCTTCAGTGAATGTAGGTTATTTTTGTGACTTAATTGGATGATTTCATGTTTCGTTCAATGGTGAAGTACAATTTGAATGGATTGGCAGCAGAACGCCCTGCATTTGGTTTTCTTTTCCTCCTCAACATCTCAAAAAGCCATTTAAACTTTGCTTGTTTTATATCTATTTTTTTATTCATCGTTATTAAACGTTGTGTTTTTGATATTATTTTTAGGTTGTTTGCAAATCTTTACTTCTTGACATTTCAAGAGACGATTTGATCAATTTTGTATCCTTTCTGCAAAGTGAATTAGTTCATATCACCTATATGCAATTGAAAATGTGATTTTCCAATGTAATTAATCAACAAAGTGTTTTGAAAGAGTTTGTTATTTGCAGACTTTATTTTTCAGTCGATTTTTGAGACATTTCCTTTTGAATCATAGCTTGATTCGATCTCCTTTCCCTTGGCGGTACATCAAATCAACAATATCCCACTACATTTGGTTTACAGAATATAAATCCGAGCTGGTTTTTGCATTCTACCCTTATTTCATTTTGAGTACATTTTAATTACTATCAGAAAATCAGATGGAAATCGTAATATTTGTTTAAAACCGTATTTAGACTTAACAGTCTTTAGCTTTATTATTGGATTTTGGATGCAGCAAAATATTTGGAAATGGACAAGGTTTGGTCAGCTTTGGATTTAGTAGCCAACCTATATTTGACTTCAATCAATTTTATTTATATAATTGAGCGATTTTTTATTTGCGTTATTCAATGGACGATCATCCACGTCGGAGGAGTCATTTGAAATATTCGAGAGTGAATTTCAACAGATTATGGAAATCTCATAGATTAATTCGAATGATAGCACCAACAACAACAGCATGAGAAATTCTGGCCTAAATGGCCTCTTCCATCTGATGATTTGGTTGATGTCTGATGCCTGTCTGCAATGGAAAAATGCCAGAATTTATGTACACATTTAGTAATTTGCTTAAAACTTTTTTCATTTTAGCTTGCTGAAAGTGCATATTACTTCTTCAAGATTTCCAAGACACAGAAAAATGTAATTGAAGGTCTATGGAATATCGATCATAATTATCTTGAGGTGATCTCTCAAATTTTTCGATCCTCTTATTACAATTGTACTAATTATATAAAGAATTAAATGAAACCAGAAACTGTTGGTTGCTTAAAAGAAAAGTGTTTTATCTTTGACTATCATGGGATTTATAAGAAGTTTTAATTGCTTTTTGATGTACCGAAATGTCTACCAATTTCCAGTAGAAAACGTTGAAATGCATGAATATATCAATAGAGCACTTGAAAATTATTTCTGTTACTGCAAAGACAAGACCAGTTGTCTGATCGTTCTTTCAAGTATTGCTAAGGTGGATCTTTTGTTTTCAGAGTGGCGTTGAAAAGTTGATGGAATTCGGGCCAGAGTTACTTTCAGAAGCAATGAGGACCGTTTATAGAGTTGGTAAGAGGAGATGTAATGGAATTATCTTCCTTCCAGAAGATTATTAGAAGACTAAGATGCATTCTTTCTCTTTCTAGATTTCCTTGTTTCTTATCTCCCATAGTAGTTCTTATGTTCCCAATTTCTTATCTTCATTATTTCTTATCCACCTTCTATGTTGCTTGTTTGCTCATTAGATCGCCACGTATCTCTTTGTACTAAACGAATTTTTCTTACCAGGTAATAAATCGCTGGCCTGTCAGATTTACAAAGCTAAGGAAATGCTGTTGCCTGGAGATATCGACTGGAAATTTTGCATTAAAATCCTGGCGGAGAATATGTATGATCACATGTGATATGAAATTTTTTCAAACTTTTTTCTGATGTATTCTATATTGATTGCGGAATTAACAGAGTGATGTTATAACAAAATATTGTGTGCACTACCGTGACGCAAGAATACTTTCAGAGTTTGCTCAAGTAGCCATTTCGAGGTAGCGTTTAACGACTAGCCCATTTGAATCATTGACTTCTTGTGTATTAACCGGACAGCTAGACCCTTGTACCGCGCCGAGGGCTGCTGAAGTTGGAGCGCACCTGAAGCATTAGCTGAGTACTTACTCCCTGGCCATCCAACTGGAAATAAGGGATTTGGTGAAAACTTCTGGGAGATAAAGGCTTCAAACCCAAAATAAATTCCCTCTCAAGCAAACACTCTCCGCCATCCCAATGCTAAGATCTTTGATTGGTTTGACCTTCTTTCTCTTTTACTCATATTTAACGGGTGTGACTTGCAGTTTTAGTCTTCGATTCGTGCATTACTTGAACTGAAGTCATTTCTGCCTCGATACCATACTGTGATATCTTATTATAGTTTTCGTTTTCACACAGGGCTCTTTATGAAGCCTACAAACTACAAGTGGGTGTAATTTTATGGTTGCAACTTCTTTCACACTTGCTTCTTTCCTTTAGCATTCTCCCTGATAATATTTTCATCGCTATACTATGAGATGAATATTTTTATCAATACTTCCAATAACACTAAACGTTTCCTTTAGGCGAAATACAGAGAGAGTGACATCGCCTTTGAGGTCTATCAACACTTTCTTGAGGAGTGCGCGAGAAGTATGTTAAACTGCCTTTTTGTGTTGCAGATATTTTATTCCGTTGAACAGCTGATGCTTTTTTCATGTTGCTGTTTCACACTGCTAAACTTCACCTTGGTTTAACTTGCATATTCTGATTTCATCTCCAGATAACTTGTTGCCAAAACTATTTGATTTTTATCTCACGGAAGAAGACGAGGTATGCATCTTTTGATTTTAGAGGTGTACATGATATTGGCATTTTCTGTTTAGTTGCCTGTTGCAATAACATTTTTAGGAGACTTCTTAATAAGAAATGCTTACCATTTTATGTTATTTTTAATTAGATCTTTGTTTGCTGTTCATCTGATCGACTGTTACCCTCATTAGCTGACCACTTTCTTACCTTCTGTCCTAAGAGTTTTGATGTTTTAGCAATAATTCTAGTTTTAGACGATGCTAGTTTTCGAGATAATTCCTCTCTTTGTTGCTTCTTTCTTTCTGAACACATATGTCTTCAGAGCAAATGTAAAGCTGCCTCGATCTACAGATTGACTGTTCACTCGCACAACATGATGCTAACCTTTGTGGCCTTATTCATAGGAAATTAATCAAAATTTGATGTTTGTTTATGTTTTCACAAATACTCTTCATTGTCAGGACTGGCTGTATCAGTTTCTTGACAACAAAGGCAATCAAATTTGCAAAGAACTTCTTGTTGTCTTTTGCATCAAACGACACAGATATGCCGAAGCTATGAAGCACGGGGCTTGTTTTGACCACCAGAGATGGGTATGATGTTTGTTTTAATATGGACCACCTTCATCCCATAGAAATGTTGTCTTGTGGGCTTGATTTGTCTCTACTTTGTAAGCAAGCAAGTAGACATGCGGCTAATTTTAGGGTGTTTATTTTAGTGCAAATAGGCTTCATTGTATAGTGATGGTAATTGATTATATTTGTAGGTCAATCGATTGTTGCAAGGACACAGAGATGCTAATAGAAGGGGCAGGGGGCAGACGGCCCCAGACCTGGGACGTATCCCAAAAAGTTATGAACTGATTTATAATTTCAATCACTTTCAAATCTCATAATAAGGTCATAAAGGGTCCCATTTTTCATTTGCCCCGGGTCCTAAAACAGCTCCCGGTAGGCTTTCCCATACATATTAGTTGTCATTTCCCATGGTATTTCTCATGTTGTTTCTCTGTTATGCTTTGTTATATCTTGTTCTTCTATTTCAGACGTACAGCGATAAGTCATTATTTGGTGGTGTTCCATCAAGACGGGCAGTTATGCACATGACCAACGAGATTATTTTGCCTTTGCAGCGTAGGCTCATTTCATTCCCAAAAATGAAATCGGACGTGATCGCGAGGAATGGTAAGCTGTTAGGTCATCGATTACCATACTCCATTCAGTTGCAACGCTTGGCTGTTTTGTAGATAAACTATTCCAGATAAAGGCAATACTTTTTTAACGCTTTCGTTTTTAGTGTTGCTAGAAGAGATGTTGATTTTTTTATCCAACTTGGTGTTTTTGTTACATCTAAAAAAATATGTAGGACACACTTACTGAGTGTGTATTTGCGAAGTTTTCACTTTTCTTGGATCCCTGGAACTGGGGAGCTAGAACCCTGTGCTGAGTAGGTTTTTGAACGAGCGATGTAGCCCGATGAACAGAGCCGACCTAATACGCGTTTTTGCGTTGCCCAAATTGTTTGTTAGTCACACATAATTATATTTGCTGATTGCTTACATTTTTGCATGTGCTTGTAAATTTTAGACCAAAGCCCTTCACCGTTGTCGTCAGCCATTGCTAGAAAGAGCTCCCGTGATGATATATCACAATCAGGATCAATTTTCAAGATTCTCCGATCAGTTGGTGCTAACAGGTGCAGTTCCAAGCTCATATTTTCATGTCAAAGTGATTTTATTGTGTATAATTTTTCAGTGTTAGGCCATCCTCTCCAATAGAGTATATATTAACTTCAATAAGGCTGTTTTAGGACCGACTTCTTTAATGCTGAAAGAATTTGTTTACTAGATAAATCAAATGGCGATATATTAATTCTGAAATATTTGCTCAAAGTGCTGCAATATTTGATATTCTTATTTGTAATATATTTTACTCCCTTTTCAATCAAGTATATCATATTATACATTTATACTTTCATTTTGCCTGAATCACTTTGCTATTCAATGCGAAACGGCCATTATTACAAGAGATTTTCTCATAGGTCAAATCCAGAAATGGCGACGTTGGATGAACCATATAATTTGCCATTTGTAAGGAGTGCCAAAACAGCAATTACAAGAAAGAGGTTCTCACTTCTTAAACATCTTAGGCATTTCTCACTAATTATTTCCATTTTAGATCCATGATTGCACTTTTTTGTAGTTCATATTAAGAACATTTAAAAGTTAGCACTTTGTTGTATTAGGTAGAGAATTTCCAGCCGTGATGCAATATTTGATAATGGTGAAGACGATCGAACATCAATTTCTGCTTACATTTTATAAATCATCATTTTCATGATCTTCATTTTTCTTTAGTGTCATTCTACGAGTCGTATATTTAACAAAGTTTTCATTTATTTATTTTGTCATTTATTTTCCATAGTAGATTTATGCGATGTCTTCCTCTCAAACGTTCTGTCTTGCTTTCGATGAGGAAAAATTTCACTGACTTTTGTACAGGTGTATCTTCGTGAAGCTCCAGCGTGTGTCCAAACAACGTTTATCTCTTATTCTTTCCAAACAGTGAAAGCCATAGCTTTTGCCTCGTATTTCAAATCAGTTTAGGATGGTAGAAGCTATTAGGAATATTCTGCAACTTAGTACATGGGAAAACATATTTGCGAGCTGGAAGGCTCTCTTCTTTTGTATCGTAAATCGCCGTATTGTTTGAATCTGATCTTGTTTCTTTTAAGCCTTAAACTTTATTGCGTGAAACATTCTTTGAATATTTAGAAAATGCAGTTATATGCTTCCAAGTATTCAATAATTGAATGTGTCTCTTCTATGTTCACAAATTTTTTTTGCCTCTCCGCAGGAGAGAATACAGTACACAACCAATTAAAACTGAAGAGTCGTTTGTTAGACTTGAGAAGAAGGTGAATCACTTTGTACTATTAATGCTTTGAATCTTAATCCCACTGGTGGAACATATTTAATAAGTTGTCTAAAAACGCTGTTTAGACTCCAAATTGAGTGAATAAAAATTTACTCATATTATATATAAGGATTATTTCTTAAAATTTAATTTCTTTGTTGAAAGAATAATTCTTATTTCAATACTATTTTCAAAAGACTTCATAATCGAACTGACTTTTTGTTTGCAGAGCATCCTGAAGCCAGCCATTTCTGAAGCCACCAAATGTGAAATTCCAACTAAACGAAGGTACTCTTTAAGTGTCCATTTATAGATTCACATTTGCTCATACCTGAAAATTGTAGTTGTCACCTTACAGCACGTTGACATTTCTTCATTTTTCGTTTTCTTTGTTCATTCCTTCCTTGTTATTTCTCCAAGAAAATTTTGCACTTTTGATGACTAGACATTGGTTTTTGCAGTGACGACCTTAATCAATATTTTGGTTGTTTTTATCTTGTGGGTCATAATCCTGAGCTTCGAAATTTTACACCTTAGTAGATTAAGCCACTGTAGTACTTTAATGTTGAGACTTCGTTATATTGTTGACATGACTTAAGAATCATTTCTTCATAGAAAACATCTGTTTTACGGATCCGAGGCAATGAAGCTATTACAGACACCGCCTGTTATCAAGGTGGGCAATAATTCTCATATTTCAATCTGACAAATCTGTGCCTTCCCTGCTTTGAAGTCGTGTCGCTAGTGTTTTTCAGTCGCAACAGTAGTGTTTGAGTTGATTTGGAACTTAGTGCAATTCTGTACATTGTACTGAATCATTTGAACATTGTTCAGTTATCTAGCCTTCCGTATTTTGCCCATAGATGTTCGATTCCAACAATCAGTATGCTTTTTCATCTGATTTTCTAGAACCCAAAGCATCTTAAGATGGCAAGAAATTTTCCAACGCCTGCATCTATTTTGAAGGTAGATTTAACGGCCTTTATCTGACTTGTTTTAGTTTTTCTAATTATACTGCTTTGTTATATATTCTTCATTCCATGATAGTGCACTTAGCTGCTGATTCTTTTATTCATTAGCTCCTTTTATTTTTTCTCTGCAGAGCAGCAAGACAGGGACCAATAAAGATGGAACAGCGAAGTCTGTTCGCAAGAGAGTTGTTATTTGTAAGTATTAAGTATTAAGGAATTAATTTATTGGACAGCTTTTGACATTTAAATTTTCAGTGGTATTTCTAACTGAGGTTGTTAGCAAGGTGTCTTACAAGGCTATTTGTGGAACGAGAAAAGAGGAGAGATATATGAAAGGGAATGATTTGATTGAGTAAGGAGGAAAAGTAAGAAGAGTGAAAAGATAAACAGAATAATCAAATGTGTATTTGTACGAAGGATTTTGTAAAAGTAAAGGAATTTTTGGTTCTTTCTGTTTAAATCTGTCCAGTTTCTCCGCTTATGTTGTGCTCGAGCTATAATAGAAAGGACATTTAAAGTTAGGAGGCTATGAACATTAAAAACTGTTCTATTTTGAAGCAAATTGGATATTAAAGTTTATGGGTTTTATCATATAATTTCTACTTGAAGTCTTCATTTACAAATCAAGCGTGTTGAAGTTTCACTGTTAGCTTTTGAAATTTTTGTGAAATTTCATATCAACTCTTCCCATTTACCCGCTTTTGTTTAACCGACAGTTTTCTCTTTCTTCAGCTGACCCAAGCTTTTCTGTATCACCCATGCAGCTATCAGAGTCTCCCTCTAAATTACCAGAGTCTCCGTCGTGTCTTACACCAGAAGTTTTTAAACTAGATGAAACGGTGGAACATGAAAACACTGCGAGGGAGAGTGAAAATGCATCTGTTTCAGGTTGGTTTCATTGTACCTCTCTGAAACAGGGGAGAATGCTAAATTGGGAATTTAAAGGGGGGCCATGTCATGATTTCACGTTAAAAGCAATAATGTTTTCATACCATGGTATGAATAGTTGCAAAGAGACAATGATATAAATAGAGAGATAGTGAGATAATGTAAGAACGAAGATCATCACTTCAATAGAGTCTATGATTCTGTAGTTGGTAAGGATTGTAAGCTGGTAATAGTGGTACACATATCCTTATTTGGTGTTGCTTCCTTTTAGAGTGATTCAAATTTCCCACATTGCACCAGATTACCCGAAACCACCCTAGTCTTTCATTTAGCCCAACGGTTGCTCTTATGGGTATTTATTGTGGTGTATTGTTGGTAGTATCTTTTGTATCATTCACAGATCATCCTGGAGAGGAGGTTGCGAAGAGCCTCGATTTTGGGGAGAACGATGAATTAAAATCAAGTGTTTCTGAAAAAGACAGTGAATTCAGCCTACAACTAGATACAACAGATGGTAAGAAATGTCTGGTTCTAAAGGAATTATTAATTTGTGTTGAAGTGCAAGCATTTGCTTTGACATACCGTTTAGTAAATTAAATGCTGACAATATTGGCAGACTCAAGTTAATATATATATATATATACATATATATATATAGTTATATAGTTTGATCAATGTACAACTGATAGCTGTATAATCGATTGAGAAAGCGTTTTGGAGGGTGTTTTTGATTGCTTTTCACATCATCATTATCAATTCAGTTATAATTATTGTCATCATTTATTTTCGCACCATTTTAATACCCAATTTCTATTTGAGATGAACCAGTAGCTTCACCTGACGGGATGGATCATAGCATTTGTTTGGAGTTGGAAGCAGACTCTGGGTCTGCAACTGAACTTGAAGCTGAAAATGGAAGGAAGGAAGGTGATGATGATATAGCTGTAATGCATGGTGTAAAGGACTCTGGAATGGACGTAGAGAATGAGATGGAGCAGGTTGCCGAAAGGAAGGATGAGGTAGATGAAAAGAGTGGCAAAACAGATGATAAAGTAGTTACAATAAGAGATGATAGCAATAGTGAAGGTGAGGAAGATATTGTAGATGAAGAGCAACTTAATGACCAGAAGTCATTTAAGGAGGAACTTAATGAAACGGAAGATAGAGTTGAAAGTGAGGAGAAGATAGACAATTGTAAGAAGGGAAATTCTGAAGATGTGAAAAATGACGGAACTGAGGAGCAATTTCAAATCCAGCTGAACATTGAAAATAAACAGAAAAATGAAGCTGGGAAATTGCTCGAAGATAGAACCATCTTAGAACCTTGGGTGAGGGTGCAAAGTGAAGCAAAAAGTGAAATAGAAGAGAAATTAGAAATTCCAGAGGAAGTTGAAGATTTTACGTCAATAAAATCAGAAGTGAAAATGGTGACAGAAAGGAGTGGAGATCACTTGCATGAAGAACATGAAGAAGCCTCCAGTAAGGTTGAGTCTGGTTTATCTGATAAGGAAAATTTACAGATGAAAGCTGGTGAAATAGAGATCATTGTTCCTATGGAATCGAAGGCCCCCAGAAACGAGAGTATACAACCAATTTTAGGATTAGAGTTAGGACTACGTTTAACGTCGTCGTATAATTTGAATACGCCAAGTAGTGATGTAGGTACTCCTGATGCTCATGTGAGCCCAATTGACTCCTCTAATTTATCACCTCTTTCTTCGTCGGTTATTGGGACACCGGATGAAGCTTCGACATCTCCTGCTGCATTTAGTAGCGGGCGAACCCAGTGGACCCATCGTATGCCAGGTGATGGGGGAGCTTTGCAAGAGGTAGCCGATAAAATCAGAGGGGATTTAAAAGTTGTTGTTGGCAAAACTGATGTCACGAGAGAGATGAGAAATCTTGACTCGTCATTTGAGTCACACGGAGAGCAGGATAATAGTGTTATATCGACCGCATCGGGCAATTATAGTAGTCCGTTGGTATTTGATGCCTCAACTCAAGATCTCGATACTACTTCACCAAAGGAAGCGAAAATGTCAGAACGTACAAGCATCGTAACTAGAAGAAAAGGTATGTGGAATATCATTTATTATGGTTCATTAGGACGCAGGGCAAATATAATTCTTTTGATAAGTATGCGATTGATATTACTCAATTTCTAAAGCTCAAGAAATGTGTATATATATATATATATATATATATATATATATATATATATATATATATATATATATATATATATATGTATATATATATATATATAAACATATATATATATATGTTTATATATATATATATATATATATATATATATATATATATATATATATATATATATATATATATATATATATATATATATATATATATATATATATATATATATATATATATATATATATATATATATATATATATATATATATATATATATATATATATATATATATATATATATATATATATATATATATATATATATATATATATATATATATATATATACATATATATATATATAATCCAGTTTCATTGTGTAAAATGCTCTATTGTCGTAAGTTAATTAGATATTGTTCCTTTGTTTTTATCGTTATATATGCGCTGTATGTACCGGGAATGTTATAACTGATGAAGGCTTGTGCCGAAACGTTTTAAAAGTTGGAATTTTTTCTTGAGGGTCTATTTATGTCTTTAAAAATTTCTTTATGATTGGAGCTATTTGAGTGTATATATATATATATATATATATATATATATATATATATATATATATATATATATATATATATATATATTCAATATAAACTTTACAAATAAAAGCTACTTACTATACTTCGTAGAATCTACTTGACTACACTACAAGGACGATACCACGGAGTGCCATGACAACTCTGCAGCCATTTACATGAATAACATGTAGCAAAACGAAATTATAACACAGCTACAAAAATCCTTATTGATGCACATAAATAACTATTAATAATAACACATAATAATAAATACTTAGATTTGCTGCAATATTGTATGTCGGGCAAACATAGGGCTATTAGGTCTTGGTCAAGAAATGGGTATACTGAAAATTGGATGAATTTGTGCCGGTGAGCCCGGCACCCAATATAAAAACAAATCTACAGGTCCAATGAAGGAACTAAGGGGACTTAGGAGAAGAGTTTGAATCTTAATTAAATTGACCTGTTTTGTGAATGAAATCTAGAGTATGTTCAAAAACGCATTTGTTGATGTCACTAGTTGGAAGGTCTTTAGTAACATACAATAGAAGTTGCATTGATATCATGGTTTGAAAGGATGTTGATATGAACAAATGGTCGTATATTACATATTTATATATGTATATATATATATATATATATATATATATATATATATATATATATATATATATATATATATATATATATATATATATATATATATATTTATCTTATTTACTTAGTTATATGTGGCCTCGTTACTTCTAGCCAAAGGAAAGCAAGCTGACGGCAAACTTCCATCTCCCGTGAAAACACAAAAGTCGCATTCCCCCGTAAAGTCGAAGCGCCGTGCGTTTTACACACCGAAAAAGTCCCCAGTAGAGACGTCTTCTGGAACGGCTCGTGTCACAAGATCATCTGCAAGGAAAAATGCTTCTGGAGAAGCAATTAGAGAAATTGAGAAGACCGCTTTATTAAGGTATGTTTTCAGTGTTTGTTTGGCCTGAATAAATTTTTCAAGAGAATATAATTTATTTATCATTTATTTGTCTATTTATTTATCATTTATTTATCATTGTGTGCATTATTTGATTCTGGTTATTTTTACTCTACATATTTATTAAATCTTACTCTAATTTATCATGATTTAATATATTTCTCAACAGTTCAAGTATCAGCGAAAGTCCTATATCATTTGCGCCTGTCTCAAAATCTGAACAGCAGAAGATGTCCAACCGTTCAAAGAGGAACTCACTTCAAAGCCCATTAGTTAATACCCATTCGATGACATTACGGAGCAGAAGTAGACCCACATCTTTTGCTTTGAAGTAAACATTTCATCTCAAAGATTTTTGTTCTCGTACAATAAGGCCTTACGACAGTTCAGTCTTTGTCAGTTGAAATTATCAGATCGAAAATAAATTTATTATAGTTTTTCTTTTGTAAAGTTAAAACATGTCATATTTCTCGAGGTTCTACTTTTGTAGTTTTCTGTTCCGTTCATATCCGCATATTTTGCAATAGGCCTCTTCCCAATTACACGATACTGTTTTCACTCGTACAATTCTGTCCTCGTCTTTTACCATAGATTGTTAGCTGTTGTTTGGAAACTAACTTTATTGGTTTCGTTGTTGAAATGCTTTATTAGTTGGTTGGTCGAATATGGATTATGTAATTAGCACCCAGAAGAGATAGAATGTAAATTCGACTGTATTGCCATTCTATCTCTCCTAGGTGCTACTTGTATAATCCATATCCATAAAGTGATTCGTGGGCATTGGGCAGTCATCCTATTAACTGGTGTGGAATTCTCATTGTGACCACTTTGTTTAATTATCCAAAACAGTTAATGATTTTTTTGTATTTTAACACTCATTGATATTATCAGTTCATTTATTTGAAAAAATAAGATGGTATTATCATTGTATAGTGATACTATGGTGATATGTGCCTCTGCTTTGCAACCGGAATGTACACGCTTCGCATCCCACTCCGGTATGCTTTCAAAGCAGCGCAGTGGCCTTTCGGAATTGTTAGCAAAGCAGACAGTCAAGACTGGGCAATGCTATACACACCACTAGCGGTAGGTGGACGTCGGGTGATAGTCATCGTGTAAAGAAAAGCCAGTCTTTGCCTTCTGTACTTACTTATTTACTTATCCTTTGTCTTTCTTTGCGTACTTTTGCTTGAAATGTTTTTTCAATATTGTTGTGGCACGCTGGTTACCTTTCAGCATTTCGCTAGAGACCTATGCCGAGATCTGTGCCACCAACAGAACAGTTTTCTCTTGCTTCCAGAAATAAGAACGTACAAACAGTTTAGAATCTACTATTGATAATTACCCTTTTATTTATTCCTATGTTGTATTTCTTTAGCATTTTTTTATATTTCCAGGAGTAGTATGATGTTTCGTGGGATACCGTAGCATCATATTTATCTTTCAATTTCTTTTATGCGCTGGTGTTTGCTAGCAAACTTCGAACGATATTTTTTAGCAATGCCGACCACAGTGTCAAATATTTCCTTATCCCCAAAATAAGTGTAATGCAACAACCATAGTTGACTGATATTGATGATAACAACCTGTGTCCAAATTATATCAATGTTTGAATTCATTATGTCATGTTTTTGTTCACAGCACCTGTTTGACAGAAAAAGTTTTCATTAACAGAAATCTCGATATATCTTTAGAATTCTCGCCTCTCTTCATTCATTTCATAGTGAGATAAAGTGATCTTACCACCTCAGACCCCAAACTAATATTTTCAATAGCCATGGGGTGTGCAAGTCATCCTATTGCCATGTTATTGCACTTTGCCCCACCACAACTTCCATTTCTCCGACTGCGTTACTTTCATTTACTGTATTAATTTTCTCTTTCTGAATTTCCTCTGGTATTTATATTGAGAACACTAAGCAAAGCATGGACAGTGCTATATCCATTTGGAAGATTAATACAGGTTGTATATTTATATATATATTCTTCATACTTTGATATTTTCTTGTCTCCTAGCCCTCATCAAAGACCCTTACAATAATCCTAGCTTCGCTTTGAATATATTCCAGGTCTTACACTGTATGCTTATTGGCCTCTGAATCAATTCAGCTGTTAAATCCTCCCCCTGTATATTTCGATGTTTAAATTGCTTAGAACTACACAGCTGAACTTCGACGGGGAATGCATTACCATATGATAATGTGTTTAGTGGGGTCATTGATTAACCTGTCGATAGAAAATGAATCTGCACTCAACCAATCATAAATGAAACCATTCAGCAACTTGAATGTTATTATTTCCAACTTAAATTATTTTTAGTTGCCACTTCGGATTCACAACTTCAAAATCAATGGATTAACACCTGGCTTCTTTGGTGATGATTCCTCACTAACCATTTACGGCAGTTTCGCGGGGAAAACCTGCCCATATTTGCTGTCGTCTGGCCTTCGTAAGTAGCTGGTAACTTTCTACCAGAATATTTTTATAATTCGTAGCTTTTCTTGGTATAAGTTTTGGAAAATTTTGCAGAGTTATGAAAGTATAGAGATATAGCTGATATACTCAGATTTGAACCTCAGGCGTTTCCCTTGATTTTGTCCTAAACGTTCTTTTTATAAGACACCTAACATAAATCCTATTTCTAAACGTCCCTTGTTTTTCGATCTGTGTTGACCATATTTTAACACTAACAGTTTCTTACGTGCTTCTTAATTTTAACAGCGCATTTTGTGCTATGGGCATGGCAAGTGTTGAGTGTTAAGGGTTCTCACTACCTCACTACGGACATTAAAAGTTTCAACGGACACCGGCCTATGTACAACTTGCTACGAGAACTCCGTACAATTCAAGCGGATTTGGGTTCTTAATTGTCGATTGTTTGCTGTGATAAAAATACCTGAAATTTGAAAAATCCTTAGGGATTGTGTTGTTAGTAATAAAAGTTCAGTAGATCTTCTGGCCTTCTACCTGTAGGTTCCCTATAAAACGGTTCCCTATTAAAGAGCGTATACTGTGAACCATACAGATGCAGAAAGCCTCAATCGCTTTGCACTTTTAAATCACCCGAGATTGCATTTCCTTATGGTTATCTCATGTCTCATTCCTTTCTACATCTATGCTTTATTATTTTTGCTTTGTTGTGTTGTGGAAGAGCACCTGTATATCATTTGTCACAACTCCATAGGATAGTCCCCAACCAGTACTTACTGACAACATCCTTGTTCTGGGTCTTGCAGTCACCATCATACCAGCACGTCAAGCCTTGAGAACAGCATATCTTTTAAGGATGTAATTCACACTTTTCAAATTTTGATAGTTAGAATTACAATCCTTGCCATAACTTTGAGGTGCCTTTTTTTAATCAGCCAGAATTTTCAGGATTGATGGTTGAATACACATTTCAAATAGACATTGAGTTTCTCTTATGAAATTGCTAATTTATGCTAATTTATGACTAATGAGCATCTTGTACTATATGTTGAGATCCTTAAACTTTGATGCATATTAGTGCTTGAAGGAACGCTGTGCGGCATTTTCATATCCTTATTAAATTTTAGCATTCTTTTCTCTTACTACACATGACGCTCTCTAGTGTTATGGACAATGGCTTATTCGTGAATGGGTTGAAGAAGCTCATTTTATGCTATGATCAGTTTCAATGATTTTAGTTCATGTGGAGATATTCAGGGATGACAAAAGAAAGAAACTGATGGGAATATGATATTGAAGCGTACGGCAGCGGAGAGCTATCATCAAGGAAGCTTCATTGTTTAGTAGTTAGGCGTGTTGCCTTTTTCTGGAACTGTTAAAGCTACTGAAGAGAGTTAAATCACCGGTCTACTTTTTAAGCCCCGCCCTTATTCCTTGTTGTACGAGCAAATGCTCATTTGATTGCTATCCTCAGGACATGATAGTACAATCTACAGACTACTCACTGCAAATGCCGGAACGCCCTGCGCCAAACAGGTATTTTGCGGAAAGGTGGGCCCTGTCTTACCTGTTACAACAATGAATTAACGCCATGTTTATTAGCAATAAACTAACCCGGCATCTCGTTTTCATCTCAGGCGTAAATAATTACGGCCTTGCGTGAAGCCTGGTAAATTATGCTATTAGCTGATATGTGCAAGGACTGACCTGAAGACTTCTAGATGTTATTGCTCCACGGCTACTTGAAACTGAACAGCAAGCCTAGCAGGAATTAAAGTAAGTGTAGAGCAAATTGAATTTCTCAGTGTGTTTCTATTTTGTTGTTAAATGCGATGCGTTATAGGCTTGTAAAATGCTGGCCACCCTCGTTAACTTTTTGATCTATGATTACGACAGAACTGCCCAGGCAGACAATCTTCGCTCTAACTGCTAATGTTTCGATGTATTATGCATACACATGTTCTCTTTCTTCATCACAAGAGCTGCTTTAACTAGCAGCAGTTGTTCATTTGATCTATTGTTTCGGCATCACAAAAAACAGTTTGTATGTTGAAAAAGTACTCGAACCATGGCAAGAACGAAGAGGAGATCAACTGGGTGAGAAGGGATAAAAATAACTAATGCAAAAGTATTCATAGCTTTTCATTGAAGATGTTTTTGATCACTGAAATTTGCTTTATTTTCTTTTTGCTCAAACAGACATTAATTATGTTTGTCATTTTTGCTGTTGTTCGCCCACTGACGTTACCGCCTTTGTTTATCACACGCTATTTTATTTCGAAGTAAGTCCCAATTTTGCCACAGCTGCTTCGACACTATGATAAGATCACCCAGGTGCAAGTAAAATGCTCTTACCTCATATGTGATACCGGAGATTAAGATTTTGTTGGCATTACTCTTGTGTCGATATTAGCATTCAAAAATGTTGTGCCATTTACTATGGCTTTGTCTCATTAGTACCCAGTGAAATGGCTTTAGCAGGGGGCTTAAATTTTGGCAGTTTTATTTGGAGGTTGACAAACTTGGTTGCTAATTCAAGGCCTGGCTTTGTATTGAACAAATGCTTTTTCATCAGCACTTGAGAGCGCTCAGGAACATTTACCCAGCTGAGGCCTTGCATTTTGTATATGATGATGAAGTTTTGTCTTAGTTTTTGCTCTGCTTACATGCCCAAAGTAAAGAAGTTTGAGCCTGAGTATAAAACCGTCTAACACCGTAAGGGGCGCCTATAGTACTCAGTGCCTTCTTACTTATCCTTTTTGTCCATGATATTCGGGAGGTTTTTTATTATATACTTAGTGACATAGTTATGCATTGGTTTTTGCAGACTAGAACATTGCAGAATGAGTACGATTGGTAAGCTGACAAACCTCTGGTTTCAAGGCTTGTTTAGAAGGAAGAAAATCACACGTAGAAAGCAGAATTACGCCCTGGCTCGATGCCTCACCACAACACACCTGATATCATTAGGAGTCGGTGCTACTCTTGGTGCCGGCACATATGTTGTAACCGGACAAGTTGCTGCTAATATCGCCGGACCTTCTGTGACCATTTCATTTGCCATAGCTGCTTTTACTTCAATTCTTTCCGGGCTTTGCTATGCTGAATTTGGATCACGTGTACCACAGACCACCGGAAGCGCATACACCTATAGCTACGTCACAGTCGGCGAAGTATGGGCATTTGTGATTGGTTGGAATCTGATTTTGGAGTATATGATTGGTACGGCAGCAGATGCAGCTGCTTTGTCTGGTGCATTTGATTATGCCATTGGTTACCGAGTTCGGAACTTCACGATAACGTATATAGGTGCATTTGATACCCCTTACATTGGTGAATATCCGGACATACTATCTTTCCTGTTCACAATCATGGTGACAATAATATTGGCGTGTGGTGTTCGGGAGTCTGCAGGATTTACGTCACTGTTCAATATTTTCAATGTCCTAGTTGTTATTTTTATCATAATTACTGGATTGTTTTTTGTGGACACGAAGAATTGGACTGAAGGTGATGGTTTCTTTCCATATGGCGGAATGGGAGTTTTGTCTGGAGCAGCGACGTGTTTCTATGCCTTTGTTGGTTTTGATGTCATCGCAACTACTGGCGAGGAGGCGACTAACGCTCCCAAATCAATTCCTGTTGCAATCGTAGCTTCGTTGGTCATAGTATTCATTGCCTATTTTGGCGTATCATCTGTTATCACACTCATGGTTCCGTACAATCTACTGGACAAACACTCTCCTATTCCTGATGCTTTCAAGCAACGTGGACTCTCTTGGGCAAATTACATCATTTCAACAGGTGCGATATGCGGACTGTCATCAAGTCTTCTCGGGAATCTTTTCCCCTTACCTCGGATCATCTTGGCAATGTCTCAGGATGGCCTACTTTTTGAGTGTTTTGGTC
The DNA here is from genome assembly GCA_964019165.1 of Mastigias papua. Lineage (NCBI taxonomy): Eukaryota > Metazoa > Cnidaria > Scyphozoa > Rhizostomeae > Mastigiidae > Mastigias > Mastigias papua. Next base: position 11,433,850 of record OZ025285.1, on the reverse strand, counting down.
GGGTCCATAAACGTACTGAAGTGCCCGTTAATGCAACTGTTTACCCCGGTATTCTTACCGCTTTCTTCGCCCTTCTTTTTGACCTTCAAGAACTTGTTGAAATGATGAGCATTGGAACCCTGTTAGCTTATAGCCTCGTTTCTCTTTGTGTTCTCATACTGCGGTACCAACCGGATGACCATATTCAAACATACGCTGAACATGAAATTGAGGTAGAGGAACAGCAGTTTATTGTGAAGCCGACCACTGCGGAAGAAGATGACACCAAGGACAGTTCAGTTACTGAGAAGGAGTTTTCTCTACGTAATGATGAAATTGCAGCTTTTGACTCGTTTACTGTTGAAGATAGGAGCGAGGGAAATGAAAACGCTTCCCTGTTGGCTGAATCCGAGGCTGCATCGAGTGACACGAAGGAACTTGACCAGTTGCAATCCACATCAGATGGGCCAACAAGGGTAACAGGGAGAATTGCCACATGCTCTTGTATCCTGCTACTGTTGTGGTTTTTTGGCTTCAATAGCACTTTAATTTTTGCATTCGATCAGATCTTAGACAAACAGATTCTGCCAATAACCGTGTTAGTTATTTTTGGAATTTTGTGCATCACATCAATTAGTGTACTTGTTTCAATGCCGCAGTCGAAGACAAAATATGGATTCATGGCTCCGTGCATCCCTGGACTGCCAATTCTTGCCATTTATTGTAACATTTTTCTGATGCTTCGATTGTCGACAATAACATGGGTGAGATTCGCTGTTTGGATGCTTGTGGGTAAGTCTTTTGCCTTCAAGTTCTGCATACATTTTCTTGGGTATTAACAGTGGCGGCGTGTTCAATGAGGCCGGTGGGGCAGTGCCTCACCAATGATTCCCACCAACCCTGTTTTTGTTATGACGCAATGCACTCTTAGATATTAGACAATCGTACAAACTCCCACCATTTCCAATCTTTGGTACAATATGATATCATCAACATTGTAGGATACTCCCATCATCTGGCATTTTGCCTAACGAATAGTTCAAGCATCATACTCTCTGTGCCTGATTCTTAGCTGGATTATCCCAAATGACAGAGCATCTCGCCAATTTTATCTCATGCTGTTCGCTCAGTAGCAGCAGCAAGTTATGTTATCGTTCGGTGCCCCACTAAATTCAACTCAACCCTAGGAAATGTTGACACTGATTGTCTCACAACAGTGGCCATTCAACTGGTGTTGTCATTAGATTGGCTGATGCTCCACTGTGATTAGACATATATGCCAAGCGATACAGGGTTGAAAGTGCCTCACTGGTCGAGTGCAGATAGCTGCTGTTTACGAATTGTGTGAAGAAGATTTTAAATCGAGACGACCTAGTGAAGTCAAATATTTTTTGCCCACCATAAGCGTTTTTACATACGTTGGCAACAGTACAATCGTTTAGCTATGGTCAAACGACTAGACTTTTCTCTCGACATTTGCTATAAAGTTGTATTCCAAAAATCTAGTCATCAATGTATAGTGTTGTAGTCGCACGACTATACAGCATGATTTTCTAACCTCACTTTCACACAAGCCTCAACAATCAAAGAGGTAAGCGAAAGAAAACAATATCAGCTATAATATTTATCAGAGTTCGAGTATTTAGTTGATGAAAGTGAACCGGTAGCGAAAAGAGGGAACACTAAAGGTTGCATAAAACAAAGGGAAGATAGTGATATTTTGAAAATATTATTACTGAACTTAGAATTGAAGTTGCTGGTAGATTCACAGGAATGATGAGAATGGCCAGGGAAGAACTTAGCTATGTCCTGCAACAAATCGAAAAATTTCACTATTTTGTCAGAGAGTCCCCCGACCGTGTTCAAATAGCAAAGAGAACAAAACCCAAATATAGTGCCATTGACAGAGAAAACCTCTAGCACATAAGTTTAGAAAAGCGATGAAGTAGTCATGCACAAACTATAGTATACAATAGTCGAGAGAAAAACCTAGTCGTTTTGCCGTAGCTGTAGTCTCTTGACTTTCCCGTTGTCACTCAACTGACAGCACAAGACATGCCTCTATCGAAGCCCAAAAGGAATAGGCCCGTATTCGTGAACGGAATTCCCGTTGGTTAAACTGCATCAACAAAATGCCCAAAAGCCGTGCATTGGTGCAAATTTTTTAAAGAAGTTATCTCTTAATTGTTTTGCCTAATACATAACTAAATATCGTAAATAGCGTATAAATATGAATATTACTCATAACTGATTAGAAGTAATACACTTTACAGGGGGAAACACTGGGGGTGAAGGTTTAGGAACAGTTCACCCCACTCAACAGACATCTCAAATGCCGCCACTTGGTATGAAGACCAGATTATCGAAGCTAAATCATGCCTAACGGAAATTTTAAACTAAGACGAATTTTAAATTAGGTTGTAGAGCGAAGAGTGTGAAGTAATGAATAGGAGGCTGCAAGTTTTTGGGTGTTTGCGTTTTAGTGAGAATTCAGTTTATTTTTAGGAATTTGAGAATGTTATAGATAAATAAAAAATATAGTTGAAGTTTGGCTTAACTTAATGCAAGTTTTCAAAACTCTAATTTTTCGGAAGATTAAATCCAGATCTACATCTATAGTGGAGGCATGCTGCGACATACTGAGCTGGCTTTTTCGTACTGATCAATTCAAGAGCCTTCTGGCCGTAGGCCCGTTGCTAGAACTTTTTGGGATGTAGGACCTGAAATTTGTCGGCAAAATGGACGTGTCTCCAATGACAGCTTAAATGTTGCAATATTATGCGCTCCATTTGTTGGCAAATTATGTGGTGCTATAAATGTCGCAAGTTCATGAACTTCTTAATTCAGGGTCCTAGAATTTAAGGATTTTGCCGAGAGAATTGGCAAATTTTGGTTGTTTTGCTAACATAATTTATAGTTGCTGTTAATTATACTCAATGTTACCATCTCTTACGTAATAAGCACTGAAGCACGTCTTTCTGTTTACAGGTGCAGTTATTTACATTTGTTATGGGACGTGGTTCAGTAAACAAGGAATTGAAAATGCAAGGAATCACAGATAGTTAGCTATTACAAGCTTTGCCACAATTGAATTCTATATACTACTGATTTCTCATCCATCCAGACAACTGCCTAACGCAACCCATCATTGTATAATTGCGATTGAACATTTTCGTGGTTTGTGTGCTGTGATACCCTGCTTTTTGTTTATATTCATCGTCGTTGGAACTGAGGCCTTCCATTGCCAAATATAAAGGTTAAAATATGGATAATGCAGGATATGAAAAGGAAACCTATTTCAAATTTTCTGTTTAAACATATGAACTAGTGTCTTTTAGGCATCTGAGCTGATGAGGCTTTTTGATTTAAAATTTAAGAGTAGAGATATTGTAAAATAAAAGGACGTCTCAAAAGCAAGGGTGGTAGTTAAGTATTTTAAGTCATATACAGTTGAAGAGTGCTAGTTTGATGTGAATCAGAAATGAACTTCAAAGTGTTATGCAGTATCAACCAATGACTGTCTGATTCATGTAATTTAAATTGTTAGCTGATGCAACTAACTAATGAACTCCCAACCTTAAGTGGCCAAATGCACCCATCTCTGCAACAAACCCTCAATGCACTAGTAATGAGTGATAAAGTGCTTTTGAAAATCAAATTTCATATCTCCTTCCATTCATAACAGGTTAAAATAAATCATATTTCTAAATACTTAGCCACTTAGTACTTTAATAAAGAAACAATTTTTGTAAGTGCCATAATAATTAACTATCATACTAAAGGAAACAAGAAACTTTTTGTTGTGTAAATGTTGTTGTGTATTGCTTAAAAAGTAAAATGGGAAAGGGTGCCTCACAAGAGATTCTTTCTTTAAAGAAATTAGTATTATCAAAGTTAGATACTTTTGTGAAATTTCTGAAAATTGGTAGACAATTTGACATGAGTATAAATCAATGAATGTGTTTTCATATTTCTATACTTTTATAAACATATTATGTATCATGTTCTGTCCCTTTTCTCTTTCTTCCTATGCCTCCTCTTATGAAATTTCTTCCCATTATTTCTTCTTTGTTCCTGTATCTCCAAGTACTTTTTCTTATTTCTACTTCTAAATTCAGCATCTGCAAGAAGTTGGTCAACCATACTTCTCTTTCTGTCTTTCTTTGGAAGACGAGATGAATAAAATTCTGCAGCTCCAGAGACAACTGTTCCCACTTGGAAATACCTGGAAGGCAAAGGGAGGATAAACACTTGTGAGAATAATGAAGAGGAGATGGAGGAATGAGATGTCTGCTTTTGTGGGGTATCGATTAGACAAGATGCATGCATGAGTTATTATCAATCTATTTATTTATCAGGAAGTTGGTTATAGGCCAATGTGCAATTCCATCTACTAAATTACTTGTAGTCTAAAACATATTGCTCACTTCATACAGCTAATGGTTTATTCAATAATTCATTGTCTAATCTCTTCCATTTATGAAATCCTTTACATACATATGTAATTAAGACCTCATTAATTCATTCATTCATTTGTCCATTCATTCAACAAATTTACTGATTTATTCATTCATTCCTTCAAACTTTGATTCATTAATCTAATCATTTGTTCTTTGTCCTATGCAAAAGAAACAGAAATCTCAATATTGAGAATAATACATACTCTGAGATCTTCTTATCTCCTCTTTTATAGAATCTCTTTGGATCTAAAACATTTCTCATTTTTATTACTTGGAGGTCTCTCTTTACTTCATCAGTCATTTCTGCTTTTGGCAAATTGTACCACCCTTTACCAGCAGTTTCCTTTGCTTTGTGCTTACGCTTTTTCTTTTTCTTTGCATCAGACTCATGCATTACCGAACGCTGCTTTTGCTCAAAATTTGATGTAATAACACTTCTCTTCAAAACCTTTCTCTCTTCTTTCTTATTCAACTTAAAGTCACCTACTATAGGTGCTGTCCCTTTTCTTTCTATTTTGAAATAAAGGTCACTTGATTTGATTCTGGGATCAAGCTCAGATGATAAGGTATGTACTGCCTTTTTTGTCTCACCAGATCTACTTTCATCAACTGTCAAAGAAAGTACATCCTGTTGAAAAATATCATCATCTGCCTCAGGATTCTTGTCATCAATTTTTGTAATGTTCAACCCCACATTAACCCCTTTCAGTGCATTTGTGGTTTCTTTAGTGATCTTGAATGGTATTTTCTGAAATACCTCGGAAGTTAAATTTAGCAGGTCACTTTTGCCAGAATTTTTTGTATGAAATTTGTTAAGGTTCAGTTTCCCTATATTCTTAAACTTTGGATATGTCTTCTGTTTTGAGATGTCATGTTTGAAACTCAACTGGCTGTGTGTAGACATCTTGTGGCAACTGTCCTGTGGTATGACACCAGTCTTGATTAACCCTAGGCCTTTCCCACTTGCTATTGATTCATCTTCATGGTGTTTATTGTCTGTACAAGGATCAGACCAGCACAATCTCTCATTTTCATTTTTGATGTTGATTTCCTCACTAAATGGACTACTCTCAATCACAATATCATCCTTTATCTTATTCTCAACCTCAACTTCTTCTGTGCTTATCACTACAAAACTACTACTGAGATCTGGTTGCTTAGTGCCTGCATCATCACTATGCAATGATTCGTCCTTTAGTTGTTTGGCTAATGTGTTTGTATTCTGTTCTACTTCAGTAACAACATTATCCTTTTCTGCTTTATTTTTTTTCATTATCTTTTGTCCCTTCTTTTTAGTTAGCAGCACAATCTTTTCATCATCATTTCTGCATGAATTATCTTCATCTTCAAATCTACCTTCCAAATCACTTTCTCTGAAGCTAACCACGCTACTACCTATCACTCCATCAGGAGTTTGTCTACAAGTGTGCAACTCTTTATTTTCTTCCACTTTGTTTTTGGATTCTGTAGAAGGGTCCGCTGCTGCATTTTGAGAATCAGTAGAATCATCTTTTTTGTCCGGATCTTCAACGAGTATATTTTTCCTAGAAGATCGTCTAACTGCTCTACCAACAGTTGGTATCTTCAGAGCTTTCCCTTTCGGTTTTTCTTTGATGGCCACATCTACTGTCCGTAATTCCTTGCCTATGATTCTATGTGGTTCTTCATTTTGTGTCGATAATACAGACAAATCTCTTCTTGCAGATATCCTTGCACTTCTTCTCATTTTAGGCCAGTTTTACAGTCACTTACAAAAGTTAGCTGATTTTCAACATCTTCCAGCCAATACTACGGCATGGGACATATATTTCTAATAAAATGACTTATTGGTTAAGCCTCTTTTGCGATTCACGACAAGAGGCAAAATCTAAATGGATGTGTAAAATGGCGGACGGAGCTGCACTGGAAACATCAAGGGTAAAGGTACTGTGTGTTAGAGAGCATTGAATCATGTATGCCATTTGATCCGATAGGTAGAGCATCTTCTAATTTAGTAGTCACAATCTAGGCTAAAACTAGCATATTTTTTGTTTGCAAAGAGCACAGCAAATCAATTTCAATAGACAAATCCTTCCTTGTCCCCATGCTGTCCGACAGTTAAATCTTTTCGCAAAATAACATTGAACAAAGGTTAACAATTGTTATTTCCCGTAGTTATGTCAAAGTGCACAACTGGTATTGGCATCATAGTAGCTACTTTATTTCATTGATTTTTCAATGACTAGAAAGAGGCAACTGAAAGAGACCATTTAGCATGTTATGGTGCATGCCATGCAAACTGCACACCGAAGGTACCCCATTACATAGACGACGGAGCAGAAGGGGGCTGAGAGGGATATTGCCTCTCCGCTTTTTCTAGCAAATCTTCTTTAGTGTACCTTTTTAAAAGTCCAAAAATAAAATGTTTTTCAACATTAACTTTGTTAAAACTGTTCATTTTACTTTGCATGAGTTTAGCAATCACCATTGATAGACAAGCTGTTCTTTTCACGCTTTATCAGTTTAAAACTGGCACCTTTTTTTTATCTAAAGTACAATTGAAGGCGTTTTAATGTCCTTGTTGTCTCAATTGAGCACCTTCTATATCCCTATTTTTTATGCTTTGCACTAGAGCCCCTTCCCTACTAAAGTCAAATTGTCCTGCCACACCTGATTCAGGGAGCAAATGTACTTTTACTCCAAACGCTGCAAAAAGCTTAGTTTATCCAGAAGATTCTTAGAGCTAAGCACATGGGATGCACATTGGTTTACATGTAAGGCAAGGCCTTATCAAGTTTCAGAAGAAGAGGAACCAAAGTTGGGAATGACTTACCTAGACCAATAACATCAAAAAACAGCATTTTGCAATTTAAGAATAGCCTTGTATCTTTATAACTACCATGCACATTGTCATCCTATGCTATTTAAATTTCTTATTGTAATATATTTATAAGTTTTTTAACTACTTTTCCTTTTTAGTGGGCCCTACTGTAAAAAATTAACTAACAAATTGTTAATTATCATAGATTACCCACTCTAAATATATTTTATTATTATTATTATTGTAGCAGATGCTCAATAGCAAAGAATTCCTTAAGTACTTTGAGACAAATTTTACTTTGATATTGTCATTGCAAAATTGTTACCTTTCTACATTTATGTCCTATAAAACAGTGTATTTGGGTAGGTTCTCTATCTTTTACTTAGTGATATTGATACTTATTTTTAGGGACTGGCTGTTGTAAAGCCAATTGTATATGGTAACAAATCACAGTACTTTGGTAAAAAGCGAGAATCTGATGGACACACCCATTGGTGGCAAGTTTATGTCAAGCCATACAATGAGAATGAGGTAATTGGTGATTTTAGATTTGCATATCAAATCACCAAACTGTGCCTGATTTCATTGCCATTTTTAACTAATTACACATTACCTTATCCCTCAATTGTACATCTCTTTGACTTAAAATTTGCCATGCATTAGTATAATATTGCTCGAATATCATAAGATTTTTTTCTAGGACATGTCAACATATGTTAAGAAAGTTCATTTCAAATTGCACGAGAGCTATGCAAACCCTCAAAGAAGTAAGTAAATGGCTTGAGATATGAGGAGCTATTAACTAACTACCATATATACACTTGATGTCAGAGCTATGCCAGAAGCAGTGGTGATTCCTAGGAGGGATCAAGAGGATTCCTGGCTTGATATCTTAGGTTATGTACACACTAGCACAAATCTAAATGGGTATGGATCCACTCTGGATAAATGACTAGTTTTTGTTAGCATTTATACTAGAATGGATCCAATTTAGATTACAGTTACACTAGCATGGATACCCACTGTTTTTGATGTTGATTTCCCATTGATGATGACAAGTATTCATTATTTCATTCAATATTTCATTCAATATTTCAGCAGTTTTGGTGTTTTAAGGAGAAGGTTTCATGCCTTATAGTTGAATTGTACTTCTTTGGCTCCATTTCAGCTAGTTACTTTAGACAGAAAAGGGAGTGGGTCCAGATGAGTGTGTGCACCTTGGAAAGTGATCCCAAACAGATGAAGTTAGCAGACCTAAATGATTACAGATCAAACAGGTCTAGTGTAGACAAGAGGTCTAGCTATGCCACAATTGGTATGGATTCATTTGGGTCTGTTCTACTGTAAATGGTGCCCTTATTCACTGTAATGCTTATAGTCATGTAGAGCATCCTATTTTGTAGTTTGTATGAAGCCACCATATGAAGTGTCTGAAACTGGCTGGGGAGAATTTGAAATCATAATCAAGATATATTTTGTTGATCCAACAGAAAGGCCAGTAAGTTTGTGATAAGTTTTCATTTCATACTTAAGTTTTTATTTCAAGTTTTTCATACATGCATTTGTACAGATTTATGTTTGATTTCTGCTTTTTTGCATAAGTTGACAATCTCAGACCAACACTTGTCCTTTAGCCTGTCTTTTCCAATATATGATACATTCTCTTTGAATACTTCATCCCCTTAACTAGCTTCCACATATATTATATAAGACAATAATTTCCTAATATTCTAATAGGGGAAAGTGAAATTGTGTTAATATTTACAAATATTGGAACCAATGTAATGACACTTTTCCTGCAGGTTACGTTGTACCACCTTCTCAAACTTTTCCATGCTGATGCACACCTTCAGCCACAACAACAAATCCCAAGGAAGGAACTTGTCTCAGAATTTTATGATGAAATCGTATGTAATTTGATATTTATTTGAATATGCATTTTTAAATCACTGCTTTCAAATGCCAACTAGATTGTGGACAATTTCTGTCTTTATCGTTTTCTGACCCCTTCTCTGGGACTTATTGCGACTCCCCATTTGTCCATTTTCCATTCTGTAGAGTAGTGCATTTTATATTTCCATGTTTCATCCACAAACTTATCTTTGAGTGTCATTTCCTTAAAACTGCATTTTAGACTAGATATAGCTGAATCCTTTGATGAATTGTTTTGAATGCTTTTATGTTATTTTCAAAACTCTGACTCCCAGCTTATTTGATCACTTCCTCATGCATAAATTGTTAGAGAAATTTCTGACCACCCCCACCATTCATTAGGCACCTGAGGGTACACAGGTGACACATTCATGGATGGAGCTGTAGATATTGGAATGAATATTTTAAAAGCTTATTTTGTATTGAAAACATTATCACATGTTTTTGCATGTCTGTAAATCTTTTTTATTACAGATATTCCAAGATCCGACTCAACTGATGCACAGAATGTTGAATTCTTCAAAATTGCTACCAACTGTGCAGACAAAACATGATACAAATTGTATGTTGTGAAATATTGTATGCTAATTGCATGATAATTGCATGATAGTTGCAGGATAAATTGCATGATGATTGTTGGATAATTGCTTGGAGATTGCATGACTGAACAATGTATGATAATTACATGCTAGTTTGATGATGATTGGTAATTGCATGATAATTGCATGATAGTTGCAGGATATATTGCATGATGATTGTTGGATAATTGCTTGGCGATTGCATGACTGAACAATGTATGATAATTACATGCTAGTTTGATGACGATTGGTAATTGCATGATAATTGCATGATAGTTGCAGGATATATTGCATGATGATTGTTGGATAATTGCTTGGTGATTGCATGACTGAACAATGTATGATAATTACATGCTAGTTTGATGACGATTGGTAATTGCATGATAATTGGTAATTGCTTGATGCTTGAAAGTTACATGAAAAATATAATAATTGATAGAATACTGGTAGTCAGGACCACAAAGAGGGGGACAGGTAGGGCAGATTGCTCTGGGCCCAAACCCGAGAGGGGCCTCCAAAAGTCATGATGTCATCAGGGGCCCCGGTTTTCCCTGGTAGTTACGGAATAATTAATTCAATTGTGTTAATTTTCCTTTTTGTTTGGATAAGATATTGCTACATTTCTACTATGGATAGGAGATGACGCTCAATGAATTTTACCTTTGCAACCTCGTTTATAATGTTTTCAATTTGACAAGGGAAAGCAAAAGAAGAGAGGACGCTAGAAGCAATATCAAATGCAAGGAAGAGAGTCACGGAGGAGATAACACAAGTGAAAGAGAGACTAAAGAGACACAAGAATGCAATTCACACTTTAAGAGATGAAATTTCAAAGATGGAAGATACAAAGGGCTCGAGCTCATGATTAGTAATAGTATTTCTCCTTGCGCCGGAATGTTTATTTACGAATTGGAGCGGAATGCAGAAGTATGATGAAGGTAGCATCATGGAGTGTGGTATGATTTGGCTTTTAGCAAACTTAGGACGTGCTTAATTTGATTTGCAGGGATAAAAATGGGGAGGGCGCAAGCTTGGAAGAATGAAGAGTTGACATTGAATATAAATATGACAGACTGTTAAATATTAAGTTAAACTATAGACTGGAGGCAAGAATAAGCAGAGCATCGAACTGTACGGTGCGTAAGAAGGATATACTTTTATTAACTGAATTTTACTGAAGCAGAGTCAACAGCCTATGGGTATTTGAAGAGGAGAATCAGTGAAATCTCATCGTTGTCATCAGCTGAACTTAGTTTCTCATATACAGTTCTTGTCTAGTGCCTTGTAGGAAGTTAAGTGAGTCTTTACGATATGCATGTAAAGTTTTTTAGTTCATCCGGATCAGTATTTGATAGCCTCTTCTATCGTGGCAATGATTTACCTATCAATGACATGTTGGGACTGCATGTTATCTGATCCCTGTCATTGATAACACGTACAATCTTGCACTTAATACTACAGCTACTCTGTATTCAATATGAATAGTAAATTACAAAACGCTATAGAAAATGAGATGGAAAAGCATGTGGAAGCGAAAAGAGCTGTGAGTTCAAGCTACCGTATTCTGTTTTGTACATCTCTGAATGGAGATTTGGGTCCGCCAATTGCTGTATGCAAAAGCAAGAAGCAGATAGAGAGAGTATGTTATTTTAACTACAAGAGTTCTATCGATGACTGAAACTCTGACTTCTAAACTTGTCCTATTGCAGCCAAATGATGTATTCTTCCAATAGTAGGATATCCTCGTTCTGACTACGGATGTATCTTCGTGCATTGTGCATAAGAGGCAATGCAAGAGTAAATAATCTCCATTTGCACATCCAGTTCTCCATATATACAGGGATCACAACTGATCAAAATTGTAATGGGTACTTGTCGTAAGGGTCCAGTTCCTAATTTATTGCGGTTTTGGAAAACAAGAAGAACTTATTGTTATGTTGAAACTCTGCAGTTTTTGTTTGTCTTGTTTGGCCATCATTCCCTATGATAAACTTTTTCTGCACTTCATGGTATGCCAGAAGGAAAGTTTAGCATCTTTTAACGTAATAGCAAATAATACAATGTTGTACCTATAATTTTAGGAAGTCACAGAGAGTGGCACTCTCGAAGGAAAGAGCACAATTTGATTAGAAATTTGATTATAGGAACCACGACAAACCACATTGGATTTAAAAGCAGTGGACAGTCCAGTGTATCGTTTAGATTTATTCATTTAATCGACGAGCAATGTTCAGACGAAACCATTTAATATGAATCCATGTTAGACAAATCCGAGAACGTTTCGAAATTACCAGTTCCACCTTCAGCTAATTAAGTAAGTACAGCGAGGGGGATCTAGATAACCAAATAAATTGAATGGGAGCGGAAAATACCTTAATAAGGGAATGTGGAAATATTGAAACGGATCAAGATAAGAGTGGTCAACAAAACGTTCGTGAGAGAGGACTAAAGTTGGTGATGGGCGAAGATGCAGTTTATCCTAGCATAGTGTGATCTTGGAAATGTACCGTGAAATAGGCATTGTAGGGATCAATGCTTGCTTCATTATTATTGATCGTCCGCATATTTTGACGGTCCGCATATTTTCGCATTTAAAATTCCCTGTGGAAATAGGATTTCTCAAATTTTTCTAACAGATTCCATTCATAGGGAGTGCATTGGAGTTTTATGTCAGAAAAACGAGTAACCTTTCTACCAGGCTTTGCAAACACATGCCATTTTGTGCGCTGCTAAGATTTCATTGAATTATTAAAAATGGTTTGTTTAGCCAGTTGCCAAATGTGCACGTCTAGCAGAATCTGATCCGATAGATCTTCTCATCTAAGAATCCATTACATGGTCTGGATTATATGTCTAAGTTTTAATAAAGCACATGCTTTGTGGTTATTTTACTTTCTTTGGATAAACCAACATGGCGGAGTGCACAATCAAACTTGAGCCACTTTCTGAAGAGGTAACTTCACGATTTATGAAATTGTTTGACTCATTTGAGAATTATGATCAACGATTTGTAAAAGCTAGTCCAGGTAACTGTATTCTTCCTGTTGCATATGAGAAATACAAGGACCGCATCAAAAATTTCACCCTCAAAGATGACGATATTTGTCTGCTGACTTATCCGAAATGTGGCACTGTTTGGACACAGGAGCTTATAACTTTGGTTAAAAATGATTTTGATTTCAAGAAGACTCAAGAAGTTCCATTAGCAGAGAGAGGGGTAATGTTTGACTTTCCTTTCTTGGCGGGTGTTTTGGCAAAGGATGGTCTACCGGTTGAAAGGATATTCGAGAGTATGGAACATGCACCTTCACCGAGGCTGATTTTGAGCCATCTCCCATTTGCCCTGCTTCCCGATGACCTTTTCTCTAAATGCAAGGTGATCATCTGTCTCAGAAACCCCAAAGATACACTTGTTTCAAAATATCACTTTGAGAAGCTGATGAAGATGTATGGATTTGTTGGAGATTTGGAGACATACTTCGATTTGTTTATGGATGACTGTACCGTCTATGGTTCATATTTTGAGTATGTGAAGGAATCATGGGGCAACAGACACCGTGACAACGTTTGCTTGTTGTTTTTTGAGAATATGAAGAAGAACTTGGGTGGGACATTAAGAAAAGTGGCGAAATTCTTGGGGAAGGATTTCTCAGATGAGCAAATCGAGCAGTCAGTTGAATTCTTGAGTTTTAAGGAGATGAAAGAAAGAGGGGCTGCAGATGGAATGCAAGCTTTAAAGAAAGAAGATAGCAATGGGCATTTTATGAGGAAGGGTGAATCTGGCGACTGGAAGGAAAGTTTCACAGACAAGATGACAGTGCGTATGGATGAAGCTATTGCGAAACATTTGACACCAGTTGGACTCGAGTTTCAATATGAATAATTTTGACAATTACCTGTCAAGTGTACTAGAGACCTTTGTATGAATTGAATGCGAGCCACAATGCATTTTTATCGTCAACATATCTTTTTCGTCCCTGCGTGAAATGAAGCAATTTGATTCTATTGGATTATGCCATATATGTGACCTCGGAGCGGATCTGTTTCACGGGGATTTATTATAAGCGTTCAGCGCGATGGACTCTCGCTACATTTATTGATTGTTTCATTTCATTTGGCTTCAGATACTTTGAAGGAGGGACATCCTTCATCCTACAAGCTGTCTTCAAAGAAGCCCTCCTCATAAATATATACAATCCAAAACAGTATTCAATTAAACTATTACAACCCCAATCACATTTGTTGTTGAAAATGAACATCAGATGAAGAAGAGTAGTAATTTGTTAAAAGTAAAGTAGAAATTTGCTTCATTAAAGCCTGGTTTTCATATAGAAGTCGCATGAAAAAGAGATTTAAACTTTTTGCGATTCCTTGTCGTTATATGAAAACGAGACTCAAGAAAGCACTTACTCAAACTTTGATAAAGAAGGTGGTTGTTTAGCTTCTTTTGTAAGGGCATTCCATACTTAAGTACCGCGATATGAAAAGCATTTTTGTCCTCTTGGGGAAGTGCACTTTGGTACCCGTATATCTGCTGCCGTATTTCTCAGGTTCAATGAGTTGCACTCTAAGTTTCATACGAAAAAGCTGTACAGGTATTATGGAGCCTGGTTATTCAAAGACTTCAAGAAAATAAGCTCCGAGTCGATAGAGATAATTTCATCGATGGTCCTCCAGCCTAAACTCCTTATAAGAAGGCCACCCTGTGTAACAGAGTCGTGATTTGTCACTATATTTCATTTCATTCATTTTCATTTCATTCATTTTCATTTCATTCATTTTCATTTCATTCATTTTCATTTTAGTTAATCATTTAAGGACGGTTGCCCTTCAGCCGTAGCTGATTTACAAGGGGTCCTCCTCTTAAAAACTTTATTTACAATAAAAATGCTTTAATTGCAACAAATATATTACAACAAAAATATTACAACAAACATATTACGACAAAAATATTGCAACAAAATATTACGACAAAAATTACACACAATAGCAATCAAATTCTAGCTAATCTATTTTTGAGCTTCTGCAGCCAGGACCTTGAAGTAGAGCCACATTAATCCCACATAGGGAAGCAATATATGAATTGAGGTTTAATCTTTGGAGTACAATGTTTTCAAAGAGGCTACAAGAAGAAATTGTTTAGCATGCGTTTAAAACCCCAACGGTTTTGACACCAAGGAGTAGACTACTTTAATAAGTTTCTTCCAATCAAAACTTTTGTACACCTGAAGTCTTAGGCATTTTGATCTCCTTCACAACCCTGAGAGAAAGAACGTTACCCAAAATCGTCACATTTTCTCACCGAACCACCCACCCTGCACGAACAAGTATGGTTTTCACCCTAACTCACCCAGCCACCCCTGTACGATCATACGAACTTTTCTTCGATATTTCATAAAAATGTTTTCAATTTTGACAATACCTTTTTGCACAACATGAGCCAAACCTGCATTCTCACTTTTTCTGAAGTAACTGCTACAATTTTTTTATTTTGTGCCATTTTGGCGCATTTTCCAGATATAATTGTGTTTTTCCGTCAAACTTTCTATTTTCTAAGTTTTTTTTGGCAAAAGCAGACTTTCAACCTAGAACTTTTTTAGGGAGCAAAGAGAGCAAAATTTCCTATCTGGGTGGGCAATGGAATAGATTTCTGCGCAAATTGAATATCACACGGTTTTAGGAAGTGCGTTTAGAAGTAGCCATAGTTTCGCTGATACAGTATTACTGTAGTCAATCAGTGACACTGGGACCACATCGTTCTTTCTGTTTCATTGTGTAGCGCTTTTTGGGTTTGTTCAAATGGCAATAAAAACATGACAGTGTAGCATAGCCGCCAAATGTTTGATAGTTCTGTCAGGTCTATTTTCTCCCAACCTAGTAACCAATCATCACGCATGATTCTGACCACACATGCTAAGACTAGACCCATTTTGCATGATGATTGGTCACTTAGGTTGGGAGAAAATAGACTTTATCGGAGTTCGCAAACATTTGGCAGCTATGCTTGACAGTGTTCGACCACAGTATTCGACTTTCAAAGTCAATATCCCTTTTCTCGTTAGCACGCAGAGCTTGCGCAAACACATGACAGTTGTAGCCGCGGGATCAAGTCGCCAGAGGGTGTGCGTGCATTCCCTCATACCTTTGCGTGACCTAATCGACTAGGAATCTGGTGATCGGTGAAGATATATTGGTAAAAAGATTTCATTTGCTGATACTTGCTCTAGTCTACTCTGCCTCAAATGTAGCGAAATTATCAGAATTACACACTTTTTCACAGGCGTATCAGTCTGACAGATATAGGTATTCAGAACACGGGGTACGGCCTCCGGACGGTTTTTGTACCCATTTCCGTAGCTGCTTGCCACTGCTTGCTCTCGCTGTGATAATTCAATGCTTTGTTTGTTCTTTCTATACTTAGAAAAACATGGCGGAGTGCATAACCAACGTTGATCCACTGCCTGAAGAGGTCACTTCACGACTCGTGCAGTTGTTTGACGCGTTTGAGAAGTACGATCAACGCTTTGTAAAAGTCAGCCCAGGTAACTGTATTCTGCCAGCTGCATATGAGAAATACAAAGACCGCATCAAGAATTTCACCCTTAAAGATGACGACATTTGTTTGCTGACTTACCCTAAATGTGGAACTATGTGGGCACAAGAGCTCATATCTTTGGTTAAAAATAATTTTGATTTCAAGAAGACTCAAGAAATTCCATTAAGAGATAGAGGAGTAATGTTTGACTTTCCTATCGTGATGGATGTGTTAAGAAAGGATGGTGTACCAATTGACAGTATTTTCGAGTGCATGGAGAATGCCCCTTCACCAAGGTTGATTTATAGTCATCTCCCGATCGTCTTGCTTCCCGATGATCTATTGGATAAATGCAAAGTGATTGTCTGCCTCAGAAACCCCAAAGATACACTTGTTTCACAATATCACTTTGCGAAGCTAACCAAAGCATTTGGATTTGTTGGTGATTTCGAATCATACTTTGATTTGTTTATGGATGACTGTGCCATCTATGGTTCATATTTCGAACATGTGAAGCAAACATGGGACAAGAGACACCGTGAAAATGTTTGCTTTTTATTTTTTGAAGACATGAAGAAGAATATGGGTGAGAGTGTAAGAAAAGTGGCGAAATTCTTGGGGAGAGATTTCACAGATGAGCAAATCGAGCATTCAGTTGAATTCTTGAGTTTTATAAAGATGAAAGAAAGAGGGGCCTTGGATGGTATGCAACGTATGGCGAAAGAGGAGAGCGATGGACATTTCATGAGAAAAGGCGAATCTGGCGATTGGAAAAATTATTTCACAGACGAAATGACAGAGCGCATGAATGAAGCTATTGCAAAACATTTGACGCCGATTGGACTGGATTTTCAATACGAGTAATTCTAAAATTGAAAGCTGAAAGGATTCATTGTCAGATTCTTTGCAATGTTTTTATATAAATTCCATTATCATTTACAATACTCTCATTTCGCCAATTTCTCAAAAGGTCGGCATTTTGTCTTTGTATCTAAACTCACGTCTTAAATACTTTTCTTAAAATAGTCGCCCTTGCGTGAAATGAAGTAATTAGGCTCTATTAGATTATGTTATATTTCATGTGAGTAGCTTCAAGTACAGGAAACTGCATCTATATCACAGATCATTTTTAGATCCGTTATCCAGCCGTCACAGATATCCATATTCTGTAGCCTCTCATTGCGAGTATTGCGCTGAGTCTGGGAGAGGCACGTCCAAGATAGCTTGCAGATCATAGAGACATTGCAGAGCGAATGCAGCCTGTTGCCTGTTGCTCATTTTATAGGTCTTTTTCTTTGTTCTTTTGAGCTGTTGATGCCGGTTGTGTCCTGGACACTGCTCACCAAAAATCATCATCACTATCGTCATCAACAGAATCTTCATCATCATCATCATCATCATCTTCTTCTTCTTCTTCTTCTTCTTCCCGTTACGCACCTCACGGGGTCTGAGACTGACCCCGGGATCAGTGGACGGCCTATCAGTTGTTTAAAAGAGGTGATTGAGTCGGCTACACTTAATCCACTCTGATACCCCAACAGTTACTTGGCAGAACTACAGTGTGATCCGCTGAGCCTGTTCTTTACTGTTGGGGCCTGGTTGGACAGTTTGCCACATGTCATCAACAACTCTGATTCTTTGCAAAATGACTCGCTATCAACTTAAGGGCAGTGTCTCTTTGTGCCCGCCCGCCACCACGAGGAGGTCTCCAACCATGGGTAGGCCGTCATCATCATCCTCATCAACATCATCATCATCATCAACAACAACATCATCATCATCATCATCATCATCATCATCATTATCATCATCATCTTCAATTTTTTTAAAGTTGGTTTTTGAAATGGCTAACAAAAAGCTAATTAAGGCCAACTATACTAAAAATAGAGAAAAGATATAATTATAATTATGTAACAAATACAATAAACTAATCTAAAAAACCCAGCTTCTTAATAAAATCTTTACACAATCTGCAGTTGGAAGCAATACAATGACACTGTTTTATTCTCTTTTTAACTTGTTGCAGCGTTGTACTGTCTTTCAAAATGTTGAGCAGTGAGGACCATAAAGAGCAGACATATTATAATCCATGCCGATTCTTGAGCAATAAGAGACTATCTGTCAAGTACTGAGGTCTGGGACGTAGTTAGTAGGGGATTGGACCCGAACATTCTTCAATTGCTTGATTAGTCTTCGCTTTACGTTCATAAAATATGGTCATGCTTAACACGTTTCATGAGTCATTTTGTATATAATCACGTTTGTATATAATTTCTCAACTTGTCTACTCTCTGGAATTCACACTATCTTTTAAAAAACACTGATAGAATAACAAAGCTATTTAGATACATATGTATTGAGTACGATTATGTTGATTACTAAACAGCACGTTTTCATTGCTAGCAACATAGATGAGCCCACATCTCTGATTGGCTATAACAATGGAACTGGGTTCTACTGTATACGTCAGTACAAAAGTAGCTACACAGCACTACACTGTCTATTTCTGTTTACTTTTCTTGCGGCTAATTTGGCTTTGTCAACTTTTACATTGCATTAACTCTGCTGCTAGCCCGTTTGTATTCGTGCATGGCCTCTGTATCTTGTATTCTGTTTTGTATTCTGTTTACCTCATATATTGTGCAGCGTGATGGTGTCAGAAATATCGATTAGGCCTACTTATTGTAATTTCCTGGATGGCAGACAGACCAGTTAGAGCAATGCTCAACAGAGCTTAGGCGATAAGTTACCTCCAGTTTTTGGCGGGTACATATACTTACCTTTCCTTACGTATTTGGTGACTAACTAACTTTCTTGCTTAATAACCTACTTGATTCATATCGCTGATTTGTCAACCTCATTATTTTTGCTTTTCGCCCAAATCAGGGGCATTCACCGGAGCTTGATTAATCTTTTGGTATATCATTGGTTCTACCGTCCTCAGGTTGACTTCATCTTCATCAGGGGACGTTACAGGCATGCCATGTGACTCTGTTGATCATCAGTGTAAACTTCACCTGACTATAATTGTTTATAGTCTGTTACAAACTTTTCGCATAGAGCAGTGACTTTCTTTGGATTCCGATAGAATCGTAGCATACCGCTTTTCATTGTGCAATGATAGCCAACTTGTGCAGTGATAAAACGTATTTACATGATTTGTGCAGCAAAAGTTGCTTTGATTGAAAATGACCTGCCTTATCAATTGCAAACATTAATCAATATTCAATCAGTAGCCATAACTAATATTCAATCCATAACAATCACTAATCAATATTCAATCAGTCCATAGCAATCACTAATCAATGTTCAATCAATAACAATCACTAATCGATCTTCATTTAGCCAACTCTTTAGGAGATTAATGTTGTTCACATTAAAAGTGAAAATAGAAGACATGGTCAAAAGCCATTTCTCAAGGGCTGCACGCAGTCATAAGTTTTCAAAATGCGCTATCATAGGTTTTCCTTATAAGTTGGTATACACAGAATCCCATTCAATGTTCACCTTTGCCAACCCCTTTTGTTACCGATTCATTTCTTATCTTTATTTTACTCAAGAGCATCACAGCAACTATAATCTTTGTTTTATCGGTTATTCTTGTTCAATTCGCTTAGCTTTTTACCTTTCACGTTGTTGTGGGCAGTATATCAATGTTTGGTTTCTCAATTCATATTGTTTAAGATCATTTTTTATATTCAAGGATAGTCATCAGATAGCTTTAGCAAGATAGTCGCTGCAAACAACGTAGAAATCCTCGGTTGTCTGTTCGTCTACGTGCGTCTACTACGGGAACTCTTTGCTGTGTCAGTCCAGATAGCCAGGCGCGCAAATTTTTGAGGGTAGGGATCTAACCAACAAAGAAAGGCACTCTAAACTCTAAACAGAATACATCTTGAACTCATGTTTATCAGATGAAACATGTTTAGAAACAAAAGAAATCGTACGGAAGCTTCAGGGTTTCCTTACCTTCATTTGTAACAAAGATTACTGGCAGATCTCCTACACAACTAAAAGAAACAGTTTCAGATTCTCCAAGACAGAGGGCATTTTTGCCTTTCTGGAGAAAGGGGCATGGGTCTAGACACCAGGACACACCCAGTAGCTGCGCGCCTCATAGCTTCAATGTTGTTTTGAACTTTATTTTGTTTATTTTTAGTGTGTTCATATTCCTTATTAAGTATTCTTTATAGCACTTCTTGCTCAATCATTTTTTAATCTTTCTTTACTAAACAATTTACATCTCTGTCTCAAATTCTCCTCTATTTGTTCTCGGTTACTCCCGTGATGGTAGCATGAAATTGTAATCAGATTTTATTCTTTTCAAGCCGTGTACATAACAAAACCACTAGTTTCAAAAAGAGTGGACATTTTTCGAGATCAGTGGACAAAACCCATTCAATTGAACAATGTTCAGAATATCTTCTGCCTTTTTCAAATAGCCCTGTAATGGCCCAAAGCTACCCAGTTCGTCGGAGCCATGGCAGAGATGATGCTTCTGGGGAGGAAGATGTGAAATAAACATTTGCAGGCTTTATGGGCGTGGTATCCAAGCATGGGTGTGGGTTCTAAAATTGCTGCACCACTGTATTGCTGTAGCATGCTAGATCCTTACCGTCCGTATTTGAATATCTGTAAACGTTGCAATAAGTGCCGAAGAGCCGCGCTTTTCTTCATTTCCTTCTGGCTTTCAGCGAAACATTGCCGACGAAGTGCTTTTACAGATGGGTGTGACACCTGTCACGTAGACCTGCTGTTCGTAGACAATGGTATGTGTTTTCTCTAAACATTTCTTTATTCTTCCCTGCTTTCTTGTAGGTCTCAAGGCACATGCAGCCGTTGTATAATTACCGGCGGTCATTCGTGTTCGTGAGTAGAAAAATTCAATTTTGTCAAATCTTGTTTTGCTTCAGATTTGTCGAATTGAAAACCCCCTTTACACGGTCAGATTTTGTCGAATTATGATCAGTTCTAAATCGAATATAAAACTACCAAACTGCTGTTTGGGACAGAAGAGCAGATTGCCTCAGCTGCGATATTAATAGCACTGGTTTTAAAAAGACAGAAATAAGAGAGGAAAACGTACAAAGTGGATGGAAGAATGGCTAGTGCAGCGTCTTCTATTTGAGACTTGCGATACATTTTAGAACTGCGCTTCGCCGAAGAAAAAGACTACGCGAACTACATAAGAAAGGGTTTCGAAAATTTTTATGAAAGTGTCTCTCTTTTATTGAGCCCTCTGCTCTCTCATATTCAGCAATCAATAGTTCTATTTCTTCATATTTTTGGACTTAGTGACGTGGAAGTGTGGGCTAGGAAGAAATGTCATTTATTTACCGTTTCTTTTTGTTGATTTTTCATTTACACGGTCAGATTTTGCTGACTTCGATTTTGACAAAATCTTTTTTGTGTAAATGGGCCTTAGAGGGCCTTAAGAGGGCCTTTAGCTTTTGTTTTTGTTTGCGTAGGCAGAACAACATGGCAGGGTGCGTAATCAAAACCGATCAGCTGCCTGAAGAGATACAATTGAGACTCACGCAGTTGTTTGACTCGTTTGAAAAGTATGACCAACGCTTTGTAAAAGCCAATCCAGGTAGCTGCATTCTTCCGGCTGCATATGAGAAACACAAAGACCGCATCAAGAATTTCACCCTTAAAGATGGCGACATTTGTTTGCTGACTTACCCTAAATGTGGAACTATGTGGGCACAAGAGCTCATATCTTTGGTTAGAAATAATTTTGATTTCAAGAAGACTCAAGAAATTCCATTAACAGAGAGAGGAGTAATGCTTGACTTTCCTTTCTTGGCGGGTGTTTTGGCAAAGGATGGTCTACCGGTTGAAAGTATGCTTGAGCGCATGGAGAATGCACCTTCACCGAGGCTGATCTTGAGCCACCTCCCGTTTGCCCTGCTTCCCGATGACCTTTTCTCTAAATGCAAGGTGATCATCTGTCTCAGAAACCCCAAAGATACACTTGTTTCAAAATATCACTTTGAGAAGCTTATCAAAGTACTTGGATTTGTTGGTGATTTCGAATCATACTTTGATTTGTTTATGGATGACTGTACCATATATGGTTCATATTTTGAACACGTGAAGGAATCATGGGGCAACAGACACCGTGACAACGTTTGCTTGTTGTTTTTTGAGGACATGAAGAAGAACTTGGGTGAGAATGTAAGAAATGTGGCGAAATTCTTGGGGAAGGATTTCACAGATGAGCAAATCGAGCAGTCAGTTGAATTCTTGAGTTTTAAGAAGATGAAAGAAAGAGGGACCACTGATAAAATGCAAGCTATGATGAAGAAGAAAGAGAGCGATGGGCATGTAATGAGAAAAGGGGAATCTGGCGACTGGAAAAATAATTTCACAAATAAAATGACAGAGCGCATGGATGAAGCTATTGCTAAACATTTGACACCAGTTGGACTCGAATTTCAATATGAATAGGAGTCATTGTCAAATGTATTGTTAAGAGTTTGTATTGTTAAATGTATTACGACAGTCACAATGCGATAATTTTGTTTTGTCATTGCGTTAGAAAAATGACGCATTGTGTTTCTCTCATGGGACTTTAAGCCGGATTCACACTTGGTCGCAGGATTCGCTGGTTGTCAGGTCAAAAAGACCATATGTGATCGTCTCGGAACAATATGTTCCAGTGATCCCAGCGACTGTAGCATTGGAATAGAATCGCGTTCTATCCCCAAGACCCATTGAGAAGCGCTTGAGAACAAATGCATACGATCACAGCGACTCAAGCGGCCAACTGTGAACGTATTGTGTTATTTGGGTCGCTGGGATCTGCAGTCGCCACGTTTGAACCTAGATTTAGGATTTCAGGGGTGTGGCAGCTCTTTACCAAGTGTCATCACTTGTTACCATCGCCTGATTGCCTCTAAGGATCAACCAAGTGTACGACATTGATCTGGTGGTCACTTGGGTTCAGTTTCATGATTAGGGTTATAGGAGGTTTCATTCTACAGCTGTAGAAGATTGTACTCTCGGATGCCAAACTGTGCCCCATGTTTCTAGTTGATTAGCCTAGTTTCATTCTCCCACCCCCACTCTTATTCCTTGTTTTGTTTGTTTGTTTACTTGTTATTTCATCCCTAGCTATTGCATACTTGCATGCCTAGAGAACGGATTGTTCGATATGTACACATTAGAGCTTGTCAACATCTTGTGCATCCCACCGCCCTCCCGACTTACATCACCCTCCCAGGTAGAGTACTAATGTACACCTTGGATTTCTGATTTCATTTTTTTTGTTTAAAGAATTTTTGAATAAAAAAATAAAAAAAATGAGTTTTACTTTAAAATTCTGCTTATATACCAATATAAACCACATCATCATTCAAATATCGTTTAAGATAAATGTTTAATAAATATTTCAAAAATATTGTGACTAGATATACAACACTAATTGTCATAAATTCCAGATTTAAGAACTTATTAAATTCTTCTACCACTACTATTTGAAGATATATATATATATATACACCTTATGCTATTTTTACATGCTAAAATTGATTCTTGCAGTGACACTTAAAGCTTTTTATCAGCCTGGCAACAAATGCAACTTTACTGTTTTTTGCTCTTTCTTGAAATCGAGTGGCGTAGCGATTCCTTTCTTCTCCTTGAGCCACCATCTGAGTCATGAGACTTTTGAGATCTAAGGTTTCTCCGTTGTGATGTACCAACATCATCAACCCTATGTTCATAACATTCAAATTTATCATGTAACTTTATCACCATTATTTCATTTTCCAAGTTAGAATCCACAACTCTTTCCACCGAATCTCCTCTTACCAATTCCTCAACTGATACAAAATACTCCTGTTCACTCCTTAATGTTCTGTGAAATGATACCTCTCTCTCCCTCATTGCATTACCTTCATTTCTGCTGTTAAAAAATGTCTCAATTACAGGGTCAAATCCTCGCATAATTTCATCTTTGCTTTCTTGTAACTTATGAGCTTTGAAATTTGCTTGGCTTTCCCAAATACTTCTTATCTGCTCAAAGCAGTCTTTTGCTAATGATGATGCTTGCTTTGACATGTATCCTTTGCTGTTCATACTACAAGAAAGGAGTTTCTCTCTGGCTACATACAAATTTGAGACACACAACTGAGACTGTCTTAAAATGGTATTCTGAATAACAATGTTGACTTGCTGCAAGAAAAAGTGGTCCATTTTCTTGGCAATAGCCTTGAGGTAATCATCGACTGCAAATGCCAATAATCCCATAGAGTTACTCATCTCTTTTTCAATGATTAAGTACAATTCTTTGTTTGGTAGGCTGAATAGTGATGACTTACTAATTACACTTTTGTCTTGCTTCAATATTTGTACCATATCATGCAAACTGAGGCTTATGTCACTTTCTGCATGTTGTCTGATTTTGTCTGACAATATTGCATGGATTTTATGATTAATCTCCATCATTACAATAAAATGCAAAGAAAATGAAAGGCAGGAAAATCCAATATGGAAGTTGTGTTCTAATTTATTCATTTCCTGTTCGTCAATGTTTGATAAGGAATGTAATATCTCAAGGTATTCCTTTTTCATATCCTCTACACCTTTAGTAAAATTTTTCTCCAACATGGAATACAATGAGTCAACTACATTTGCAACCTGCCTTGTGCTGTTATATCCTTTTTGCAAGAAATCTTCCTTCAGTTTCTCTTCAGCCATTTTGAAATCTTTCAGATTGCTTGAGAGAGCTTTTCCAATTTCAATAAGATTCCCTTCAGATATTATCTCATCTTTTTGGAGTTTATCAAACAGCTCCTCCTCACAGTTTCTTAATACCTTGACAACTCTTTTATCATTACCTTTTTGGAAGTCTTCAAAGAGCTCAAAACTTTCAGAGTTCACCACTAGTTGGTAGTGTGATATTGTTTTAAAATCATTAAGAATTGCATCAATCTGACTCACAACAAATTTTGAAACAGCTTTCTTTTTGCTGAAATCAAGAACTTGCATTGCATTGCTTCTTTGTGTAAATCTCTGTGCCTCTAGCTCCATTATAGCTTGCTTTCTATTCATTTCCTTATCTTTCTTTATTTGGCTAATTAAATCAGAAATGTCCTTTTCATAAGCTATACAGAATTCATTTAGCTTTTCAAATACATTTCTAATGTACTCATTCAGGTAGTCCTGTATCACGTCTTTCTTCTCTCCCTTCTTCTTCAAAATCTCTTCAATTGAGTCATGAACAACATTTATTCTGAATCTTACTACCTCAAGGTTGAACCACTTTTCACCAATAATTTTTATCATGCTATTCTCTGTATTTAAAATCATTTCTTTCACTACATCATCATAATGGTGAGAAAGTATTTCTCTCTGAATCACCATGAGGTACTTGCTGAGCCTTTCTCCACTAAACCAAGTCTCTTGCACTTGGTCTTCACTGCCAATCATCTCTTGGATCTCATTTTCAATCTTCTTAAGTACACAATGCAGTTTGCAGGTGGAATCAGTAACTTCCTCATTTGTAAGTTCCTCGTCAACCATCTGCTCATATTTTGTTATCAGTTTCAATTTCTCAATTTCGTTAACCTTTTTCTCCTCCAACAAAGCAGTGAGCATTAAATTAAGAAGAGCAGAAAATGCCTCACGGTGAAAAGATTTTATTAGCTCAAAGCAAGACTCCCTTAACCACAAGCAATTATTCAAACTTGATGTTGAAGATGAGTTCTTGTTACTGGTAAATAAAGCTGCAAGAATTTCTAGGTCATAGTCCTCTGAACTAGCTGGACTATGGTGCTTGTTTTCATCAAAATAGAAACTGATTTTTGATTGACTTCTCTCTGCATTCTCCCTATTGCTTATTCCCTCGTTAACTGACCATATATAATTAGTTTCTAAAGTGGCCCTCCCAGAAGAGTCATCTTCGTCATCAATTTGGTCAGCATGGGCCTTCTTGGCAGCATTTTGCCTCATCGTCCTCCTTTTCTCAGATTTTCTTTCCCGCTCTCTATCTTCCTTCAAGTTTTTGATTATGTACAGTACGAAAAGGACGACAAAAATTGCGGTAACAATGAAACATACAAAGAATGCTAGCACAACAAACTCGTTTGCAATCGTGCTCTGGTACTGAGTATCGTTAACAATAACATCCAAGCAAAAATCTCTCTGTTGCATAGACATCACAGTCAACTTCAAGAGTCCGCCTTCAAGCAAGCATTACTACGCCCTGTCAATAAGTAAATCAGGTATTACATGATTTGCATCTGCAATAAGATCAGCACTGCCGAATAACTTTAGTTTCTTTTGCCTTCCTCATTGACAACAGGACAACAAAGTGAAACGTCGTCGTTTTACCGCTCATATGCTCCTTCGCCGTAAACAACATTTTTCAGTTATGGCAACAAGGACACAAGGAAGTACAATAACCTCCTGCGCAGCCACTCAGTTGTTCTTTCGCAAGATGATAGAGTATTACTGGATCTGTCAGATGAAAAAGAGTTTATAAGTCATATATCATTGAAATTCCAATATTTATGCAAGAAAATCATCGCTTTTACCTAATTTGTATAAATTTCATGTGTGTGAAGTACCTTTCATTCTGTGTATCAGTGCAGTGTTACGTAAACTTGGCTGTTCTTACTGGCAAAGTCTCGAAGAACATTTCAGTACTGAAAGCATGAAAAAGCTAGGAAAGTTTCAATTTTGGATGAAAAATACTCTCGTATACAACATTTCCATTTTTCCAATAAAAATTAAATAAATATGTGAGTTGTCTTTTATCATTATTTATATATTCGTTTTTCATTATATATTATTCAAAGTCGACAATCTTCATCGTTTTTCCCACAAGATGAAAATTGTAATCTGGTTCTACAGGGGGACTTTCCACACAACCTAACCTCCATCTATCGTCGCCACTGTCTACCCACCCTCCCCAAAGGTCTAGAAATTGAACTGAGAAGTGGAACATGGCCGATATGGCACTAGAAATTGCATTCTTTAATTAGTCCCAGTTCTCCCCCTCATACGCACATCGGCCATGGGCCATCCTGGAGCAATGCTAAAGTTAGGTCCCAGTTCTCCTCCTCCACACACATGTTTGTTTGAAACAGGAAAGATGGAAGGCGACGAAGATTGGCTGACATTGGTGGATGAGCAAGAGAGCAAGGCTAAGAAACAAGTGGAAAAGAAACCCAGCGACAACTCAACGGGCCTAGAAAGTAAGGTAGGGTAGCTGAAGTTACTTACCTAAGACTTTGACTAATGGCATGTTTCATCGAGACTTTTTGCTGTTGGCAACTAATAATTGAATGATTTACGTAGATTTACAGAGTCGCCTTCGCAAGAGAAAGCTACAGCCATTTATGTTTACAAATTGTAATCCCTAGAGAGAATCGCGATGTGCGGAGGTATTACAGTGGTCAAAAATAAGAAAAGTTTTTCTCCTTGCGTAAGCTTCAACTATGCAAAGTATTTTTGTCATTGTGCGTGGTAGAGAAATTGTAACGGATAGCACTCATGGGTTTGCATAGAAAATCCTTACGAATCTGCAGCTTTTACAAACGGAAGTGTGAGTGTGTAAGTGAAAAGAGAATGATTCAGCTTTAAAGTTCGTTATAAAGATGAGGCAGTTTTACTATTTTCTTAAAAGTACTTGTCTTTTATTGTAGATAGTAGTTATAATTCTTTTATTGTATATAATTGTTATAATGACTAAGTTTTCAGCAGTTTGTTTCTATTTTTATTTCTTAGATTTTGTCGTGAATGCTTTAATGGAAGGTCCCTTGAAAAACAACTATGATGAAGGGTAACCCTCCTTAAATGAATGAAATGAAATGAAAAATGAAATGAAATAGTATTTCAGTGAGCAATCATGGTAGTTCTATCACACAATCTAGGACTGGCCCTAAGCTTACCCTCTGCAACCCTTTGCCCCACAAGAAAATAATTTGTGTACCTTTGTTTATATGCAATTTCAACTGCTCAGGTTCCTAACATCTGCCCTACTATCAAAGATACTCTAAACGTATGAATAATCTGTTCAAGTAGTATATTTCCTATATATCACAGATTTTGAATATCTTTCTAATCAACTATGAATCCCTCTATGATCTTCTTCTTTGCTTTTTGTATCATTTTCCTCTTTGCTGAGCTTTTTATTATCTTTTCATTAGAACATGGCCTGATCTCCTCTGATTGTTCAATATTTCCATTTACTTCAATCTGAATTTGTGTATGTTTCATTTGTTCTTTGTCAGCTTCATAATTTGAAATTTCAACAGTGTCATTTTCCCAGTTTTGTACAAATGTTACCTGCTTTGCCTGCGGGCATCACCATTTTCATTCTTCTTCATTCAAACTGTTTGAAGCCAAGCCAAACTCTTTCTTTATTTGTCCAATTTAGGTAAACAAATTGAATGTTGGTGAGGAAAAACAAGCAGCAGAAAATGCAGCAACTAATGATAAAGTTATTGAGCAAAAGAAAGATGCCCAAGTTGAAGGTAAGTAGATGATATGCCAGAATTTTCATGACATGTTATGTTAAATTTTGATAGAGCAATCTGTGGATACCGTAAATCCTCAAAATAGCCTCCTGGGCATTTATTTTTTTTATACTTTTGGGTGAGGATTATCCAAGGGGACAGGAGGGCTTATCTATAGTTTGAGGCATATAAAATTATTTGAAATATATATGCCACATAGAGTCATTTTCAAAACTTTTTTCTCTGCAGTGTTTGACAAACAGTATGAATCTAAGCATTGGTCTATATCAAGGCCTTTATCATTCTCTATGGTGGGGGCTTTTGAGGAGGGCTTGTTGAGCAGTTGAAGTTCCTGCATGGGGACTTGTTTGAGGTGTGACTGATTAGAGCATTTACAGCACACTTTAAAAGACCAGTTTTGGAGGCAACTGTTTTATTAATAATTGGCTATTTAAGGATCTGTATGAATTGACTCTTAGCATTAATTTGACAATTTTGTTGTATTTTCTCATTCTTTTTCTAGATAAGGAGGTTTCTGTAGCTGATGCATCCCTGATGACAAAAGTTCTACGAACCCACCTCACAAATGTTAAAAGTGAGGTTGAAGTTTTGCAGAAGGACCCCAACTCCCCTTTGTACTCTGCAAAGACATTTGAGGAGCTTCGTCTGTATGTTTTTATTAGTTTTAAGAACATTGATAGATGTATAGGTTGCAAATATTACCCACATTGTTTCTGTATTGATCAACATAAGACTAGGGAGGAGATTAGACTGTATCAATATGTATAATGCTTGGTCAGGCAGATCAGAATTAGGAATAGATTTACATGGAAACTTAGGTGAATCTTGGAGCATATATGCTGAACAAGAGACCATGGCCTAACAGTGCTGCACCCCCCCCCCCCCGGCTGTACCCTCTGAGAAGCTGCACTCTTGCATGAAATACCAGTTTTCAGGAAACATAGATGTATTTGGTTGTTTTCTATTCCTGAAAGCAATTTGCTCAAAATCCAGATTTGGTTCATACTTAGAATGGCATTTTGTGTTTGAATGATAATTATAGGAATGTAATTTTTGATGAATTTGATATAAGTAGATAACGTTGATGAAGATGAGGACTTTTGTCATTATTAATATAATTAAAGTCAACTTTTGGTACCAGGTGAAAAATTTGGTTTTCACATATAAAAGTTATTATCAATTCATATACTTTTTTATTTTCTCTCTGTAGACATGTAGGAAGCAACAACTCACATTCCTATAATGGTGACTGAGACATGACCTGAAAATCCCTCATTGATTGGTTGTTGAGCTTGTATCATATAATGTCCTTAGAACACAGAAGCAGAGAGAGGAGATGGTGGATGGTGTTGTTGGCGGTACTCTGACTCTACTCAGACTGACTTTACAACATAAGTTACATGGATATATACATAAACAGAGAACAATCCAAAATGAACATGACTTACATAAAGGAAGGTTTGGGTTGTTGTTAGAGGATTGCTGAATGAGCTTGTTGTTTGATGATTGTGTGGAGAACAACAGAAGAGGAATGACCAGGTACTTGATGACAGGAGTGACGCAAGGTGTTGTCCAAGGTGTACGATGTAGGGATTGCAAGTGAATGAAAGAAATAAAATCTGCATTGAGTGAGAATGACCTAAGTGTACAGTAATTACATGCACTACAGACATTTTTAATTAGTGTGAAGTATTTTCTTCATTGAATTATGATGAATGCATGTTAGGATGTAATCCAACGTTTCATTTTCTTTATCTCATTATTTTCAGAAAGGAAGATTTGCTAAGAGGTGTCTATGACATGGGATTTAATAAGCCATCCAAAATTCAAGAAACTGCTTTGCCTATGTTGCTTGCTGAACCGTACGTTTCTTTATTTTAATGATTTCTTATGATGATGATTTTTTGTGATTGTTTTTGACTCTTATGATTTGCATTGATTTCTTTGGTGTGTCTAAGTCATTTGGAAGCATTTGCTATTCCCACCCATAACACAAGAAAACAGCCCACTGTAACACACATCTTTACCAGCAAGGAATGTGTTTTATTGCTAGGTAGGTGTACCATAGCAGAACTATCAGCATCCTACCTTATCCTATCCTGTTCTACCCATCCTTATTTTTTGTATAAGTGAGAGATAATTAAAATTTACACTTGCAATGTTAACTTTGGAGGCAGCATTTGTAGTAATACTTCAATGGCAAATATATGAGAAGGAGCAACTGTCATAACAAAACTCAAAATATGAAAATGTGCAAACTTTGTGTGCATATGGTTTTGTCAATAGCATGTAGTATTTTGCTTTAAGTTTTACAGTCTTTAATAGTTACAGTTGCAGAAATTAATGAAATAAGAAGGCTCATGTATACCATGTGACCCTTGATGTACACCCTGTTGATATATGTATCCCCACCCTCCATCTTCATTGCTTGTTTTGTCAGTGTTCTATGGATGATTTGTGTTTATTCCATTTGTTTAGTCCAAGTAATATGATTGCACAATCTCAAAGTGGAACTGGAAAAACAGCTGCATTTGCATTAGCTGTCCTTTCAAGAGTTGACATAAATAACCATGTTCCTCAGGTATATAACTTATGCAATTGCAAAATCATAAATCTTCAAGTTGAGCCCCCCCCCCCATCCCCCCATTGTAAAATCCCTCGTTGAAGAAGCTCCTAATGAATGCTAGAACTAAACTTGTTAGTCTGCTCCCCAAATAGATCACCTCCCTCATATGGATGACCCCCAATCATAAAAGTTGATTTAGACGTTACAGTAGACTGACGTTTATGGTCAGACTTTTCTTTTTGTGTCTTACAGAATACGAGTTTGAAAATGAGTTTGCTTCGTGGCTTGTATCTGTAAATTTTGTCTTCAAAAAATTAGCCCTCCTCATATAGTCCCTCATCAAAAATTTTTAACAGTGAATATGACCCATGGGTCTAATTTTTACTATTTTTGTATGCTAGTATTGATTTGTTTTATGAACGGAATGTTCTGAGCATGATTTCAACTTGAGCATTTTTCCTCATTAACTAGTTACGTAGATCAAAGTAGACTGAACCTTTTTAGGCCACAAGCCAAACATATACTGTATTTCCTGGAACGAAAGCCCCCCTTGAAAGAGCCCCCCTGAGAAATGTTTTGTTAAATGAGCCCCCTTATATTAGCACCCGCCACATGAGCACCCCCTTCTTTCTGCAGTGAGTTTGCGCCATCTCTATTAGTACACAATAGTTCATCCTTGTGTTCCCTCATGACGTTTTATTCTATTCTCAATTGATTTTCTTTTGAGTGTCATGTTTTCATGCCGTTACCCCATAGTTCCATTTGCATCTTGTTAGTATTCTGTTAGTTTTGTGTAATGTGTGCTACATATATTATAATATATTATAGTCATAGGTAATTATAATTAGTCATTAAAATGTCGCCATTAGCAGTTGTTATGGTCATAGTCATTCAATGTAAAGTACTTTTATCCACTGCCGTACTGAATGAACTCGTTGAATGCTGCCCCTATACCGTTGGTTTATTTGTTGATATTCAAATGAGCTCCCTCCTGGAATGAGCGCCCCCTCTTGAAGGCTGACTTTTAAATGAGTGCCCGGCGCGCACTTTTGAGGAGATACAGTACTTATTCTGGACCTAATTAATATTTCAATGGCATACAGCCAGGAGATATTTTTCTACTTATTCAAATTAGTTGTCCCACCAAGCCTGGTGTACTCATCTCTATGGGTGTACTCCTTTTTGTTGAGGAACTTTATATTGCCATCTCACTGTAAGTTGCCACACGTACGCATTTCATTGCCTTATATTGTTTAATATTGGGTTGGGCGCTTTATAAAATCTATCATTATCATTAAATCTATAATTTCATTGCCTTTACAATTTTGCCGCCACTGGTGAAGTTACCCATGCTAGTTGGTCGCCTTTTAGCTAACTACTAGCATCGCTAAGGCGGACAATTTTTTGAAACCCTCATCACATTAATGTTACAATTGTGTTGCGTGTTGTGAATTGCTGACTTGATTTACTCTTCTCGCATTGCACCTCAGGCGCTGTTGCTGTCACCGACATATGAGCTTGCCCAACAGACTGGATCAGTAATTGAAAAGATGGGAAAATATTTGACTGAAAAAGGACTCAAAATAGAATATGCCCTCAGAGGAGAAAGAGGTTTGTGCCTATTATTACCCTTGTCTTGATATTTATAATCATATTTCTTAGTAAAGAAGTTTATGATATTTATTTCGCTACTTTTAAAGATGAATTATTTGTGAGGCAGAACCTTGATATTCAACTTGCATTGAGGATCCACTGAAAATTTCCTCTTCGTTTTAAAGACGTTTATAGTCCAAATTTTGTTGGCTATAATATATACACTTTCTAGCTTGATTTCCTTTAGAGTGACCCTTGAAAATGCGAGAGTTTGGGCTTCAAATTGTCTGTTTGCTACAGGCACCCATGATTTTATTTTTAAAAAATCATTCTGCCTTCTCTTTTTTATTATTTCAATGTTCATTCTCTTTACGCATTTTTGAGATAGCCTGAGTGCGAGTTCTGATATGCTTAAAGCAGGCTTTATTTTTTGCCTGATGCTTTTGGCTTGCGTTATTCACTAAATAAGATCTCAGCTCTTTCATCTTGTTTGCAGTTGCAAAAGACGAAAAATCAAGATCCCACGTGATCATTGGAACGCCTGGCACACTGTTGGACTGGATCATTCGATACCGTCGCTTCGACCCAAAAAAGATATCGATATTTGTACTTGATGAAGCAGACGTCATGATCTCGACACAAGGACATCAAGATCAATCAACTAGAATTAAAAAGTGTGCACATTTTCATTACCACTCGCTTCTCTTTTTGGTTCCAATTAATGTTGGTTGTTTATAAAAGTTGATGTTGAATGTTGAATTTGAAATGTTCGTTTTTCCATCTCTAACTGCTGGCTCCATTGAATTATTGGAGGCTTTGTAATATTCGTCTATCCTTATTCTCTTTTCAGATACCTTCCAAAGGGATGTCAAATGCTTCTATTTTCAGCTACATATGAGCAGGAAGTTATGACATTCGCAACTTCAATCATCCCGGACCCGGTTATTATACGACTGCGCAAGGATCAGGAAAGTCTGGATAACATTAAGCAATATTACGTTTGGTGTGACAACGAAGAGAAAAAATACGAAGCACTTGCCAATCTGTATGGTGTTTTGACAATTGGACAATCAATGGTCTTCTGTCATGTATGTTTTTGCATTTATATTTATGCATTGTTTTTATTGTCTGTCATTTTGATTTCGTTCCCAAGTGATTTTGTGGATTATTGGATTGTCAATTTGGCCGCCGGAATTTCCATGGTGTCTTTTATTCCATGCACAACATTAGTGGATAGACAGAGAGCTAAAAGCTTGTGAAAAATTATAATGGTGCATCTCTTTATGTAAATTTGGTCTTTCTAATGAGATATGTAATGGCTCTTTAGTTTTGTGTTTATAATGAGTGTTTGCTGAATCTAACACTGTAAAACAGTTGTCATTGCATGCCTCTACAAACAACTGAACACTTCAAAAATGTTTAAAAGAATATTAGAATTTTTATCAGTAGGCCTGTAGCTTTGTAGTTTATTTTGATCCTTAAATCCCGGTTTGCACTGTGTAAATCTACCAGGGTTTCAAGGAGCTTGAATAACCTGGAAAAGTCAGGGAATTAAATCAGAGGTCAGGAAAGCCTTTTATCATTTAGTCTTCGCCAATTCGCTCCTTGTGTGAATGCCCCCTTATATGTAATGGTCACTCGGTATGACATTGATAATGCGCCCAGTGGTATCGTTTTCAATATGTTGTAGATGTTGTCTAATTGTTATTGATGTTGCATTAACAACAGTCCATAGAAAAACAAAAAGGGTCTGTAAACCTGAGAAAGTCAGGGGGTTTTTTCTGGTTACCTGAGATAAAAAGTAGAAAATTATTGCTTCTTGTTGTCGGGCCTTTTCTGATGTAGTCTTGTTTATGTTTTTCACTCTATGGCCATGCCCACACGCATTTAGATGTTTTTTTAAGACGCACATTGTTTTATCCGTTTCGAAAAAAATCTGTATGCACACAAGGAGAATTTCATAAAATTCTGCGTCCACGCGAAAACGTATTCATGTTGTGAAAACAATGAGTAACATCTTGGCCTCATGGTGTAAATTCGAGGCTTTGGTGTAAACGTTTTCAAAAAGATTCGTTTTCCCCGTCAACGCGACACCAGGAACACGGAGTTTTAGAAAAAATCTACTTAGGAAAGATACGTGTTAGTGAGCAAAGCCACCAGCTACGCATGGATGGGAGTCCAAAACAGATAAAGAAGTATGCACTTTAAGACATAATTCTATTGTTATGAACGTAGCGTAATTAAATTTTCAGTGATTTTTCAAGCTCTCGTTGTTTTTGCTCCTTCATTGTCTTTATACTTGCCGGATAATTTCCTTAGTCCGTCGAAAAACTGCTGGGAAAATTTGAAAAGTCAGGAAATTTTTAAAATCTTAGTCTCGAAAAATCGAAAAGTGAGCGATTTTTTTCCAAGTGTCCTGAGAACCCTGGATTGCATCAATTTTTGCAATCTGAATCTTTTTTTGGAGTTGATTGGGCATGTTGTTTACGATTCACGCTAGCATTCAATGTGTGACTTTTTTGCAGAAAGTGCCTTGGCGCTCTCGTGCTAATTGCAGAATCAGAAACGACTCTTTGTTAGCGTTCTTTACCTAGGCTCAGCTTTTGAGCCAGAATGTAGCAGTAAATGAAAAATTCACTGCTAGTATATACACGTCTTTTATAGGCAAGTTGTATATAAGAAACTAGCACACTCGTATGCTCAAAAAATTTAAGAAGTTCAGTACTGGAGTTTTGAAATCTATGAAATTTGATTTGTCAAATGTGCCTCTAAAATTCAAATATTCACGCATGACAATCATGTCTTTCACTTACTTTGTATATATTTCTTGTTGTAGCCTATTTATTAGAGTGTTATGTCTGTGTAATCTCTATCTACCTGTTTGATACTGTAGTGGTACGCAAATTTGACTATTTTTGCTAAAAAAAGTTTCAGTATTGAAATGATGAAAAAGCTAAGAAAGTTTCACTACAGAGTCCAGAAAAATGCCCAACCTTCCTCCGGCTATCAAATCTTCATCATAAACCTTCCTCTTTTATGTATCAAAACTAGCCAAAGTTTATGAACTCTGCATTGGGTATGTCTCGGAAGCTTTTACTGTAAATGGGCTATCTGCTTCACAGTCGATGTCGCGTTATATAAAAACTTTGCCGAACCTGGATTGTTGATACAAATTTCAAAACCTTCCTCAAATACATCATAAAGAGCAGAATTTTCCTCCGGTTCAGAGCCGTGGAGCCGTGACTTTTTCTGGACTCTGTTTCACTACTGAGCAAAAAAAACTTTGTTATAAAAAAACATATATTAGTAGTTGTCGTATCAGGTTTTCTTTATTGATTCAATAAAACTGCTATGTTAGATGATCTTTTGATGAACATGTTTCCAACTTTTAGACAAGAAAATCGGCATCATGGTTGGCTGGCAAGATGGTAAAAGACGGCCATGCTGTTGGTTTACTTACGGGAGAGCTTGACATTGAGCAAAGAGTGGCCATTTTGAATAGGTTTCGTGATGGAAAGGAGAAAGTTTTGATCACTACGAATGTTTGTGCGAGGGGAATCGACGTGGAACAAGTAACTATTGTGGTCAATTATGATATTCCTGTCGACAAGTTTAGCAGACCAGATTTTGAAACATACCTTCACAGGATAGGTAGAACAGGACGATTTGGAAAGAAGGGACTCGCCATTAACTTTGTCGATGGAGGAAGAACGAACGCTATGGTTAAGAAGATAGCAGAACACTTTCGAAAACCAATTAGTTTACTTGCTATTGACGATCTCGACGAGCTTGAAAAACTGGAGAGTAGCACATAGTTGAAAAATTAGTGAATAAAAGTAACTCTTTTTTATGCTAGCTATCCTATTTTACTTATCTTAGTATCGCTACGAGGGGATAATTGATTGGGAGTTCTTTTAGTTCAAAGAGTACACGATGTTTTCTTTATAAGCAGCTCCTTCATTAGCAACTGAACTCGATTTTAATAAATTATTAAGCAACTGCGGTTCTTTAAAGAAATATGCATATGCAACAACAAAAATGCTACTTAGCAATAATCGAAAACACCTTTCTGTTTTGCAGTCATTTTCAAACCCAAAAAAACAAATCACAACTTTTGTAGGAAAGAGACATGAGAGACGACTTCTTTACCTAGGTAAATATATAATGTATAGTGAATATATTATTTCTCCTCTTGCTTTTTATTCGCTTTTTCTAACAACTGAAAATGAGTTGAACAAATTTACCGACCGTTGAGAAACTTCAGATCCAAATTTCGGCTAAAAAATAAACTTCAGATCTGGTCATAATCCAAAGTTGCTTAGAAGAAAAACATCGTGTATTAAGTTTTATTTCATTGCCAAAGTTCGTAAAGAAACCGGGATTTTATTTTGATAATGAAAGTGTATACTCGTACTATATTTGTTTGACTAACAAAAACGAATGTAGATTTAGAATCAAGTAGAAGACATGTCATGAATGGTTGTAAACAAAGGACAACCTAGGGTTGGAGAGTACGAGGCTTGGCGCTATGGCAACGGCCTCCATTTTGTAACGATACAGGCCTATTCGTAGCCGAATTACGGAGCGCACCTTTAAAAAGATTTGGTATTTAAGACTCTGGGGTAAAGTACCCTCGAGAATTTGTTAATTCATTTTGAAAATCTACCATGTATGGGTTTTAATTGGCCTCTTGCTGAGAATATTACTAGTTTTTGCAATTGTGATAAGACACAGATGGCGGTCCATTGGAAAATGGTTTTTCCAATTGCGCACATTAGAAAACTCTGTAGTTCAACGAATGAGTGTTTTGAATTGTAGTAGAATGTGCTCAAAATCCCTGAAATGTAAGAATAATGCAAGGCTCAAACTTCATCTAGGCTTAGACTTCATGCTTACATTATTGGAGTTTTCTTTTAGAAAACAAAAGTGTGAGCTTGACTTATCCGGTGTATGAGTCATAATGCTATGATGCGACACAGAAACTCACCGGGGAGTGTTCGTGACACACTTTATAGCGTAAGAATATAGTCTACAAGAGTATTAATGCTCAGAGTGACTAAAATTTAAGAATAATTTACAAATGATCTTACGAATAATCGAATGATCTAATATCATGAATGTAGGTGTTATTTTTAGTTCCACTTGTAGCTGCTCCCTCCTCTTGGAGAAAGTTTTTCTCAATTTCATTCCATTTGAAGTGGATGTTCCACCTTTTGTATTTCAGAAGGGAGAGCCAACCTATGTCAGTAAATGTGAAAAATGGCAAAAAGGGACATGAAGCCCCACTTTGCACCAACACCTCCATCATCTGCAAAGCCTTCATCCAGCAGAAGGTAATTGATCAATACTTAAATAGTTCCATGATATTTTTGATTGATATTTTCCCTTTCTTGAACAAAGCTTAAAGCTAAATTTGGATAGGAAGTAATACACAAGAATAATTCTGCTAAAAATGCTTCTTGCAAATATTAATGTTATCATCAGAAATTTTGACAAAGTTAGTAATGGAATTTATGCTACTTTTGCTTCTTAAATGCTAGTTCAGTTTGGAATAGGACCTTAAATATTTTAAATGAGGTACTTTATCAACAATTCAGTTGTGATTATAGTAGTTATGCTTAGGAATATCAATGAACCAGGGATGTCACCCTAAAAAAAAGTCAACAGGAGGGGCTGCACTGTAGGTTGCTTTTGACAGGTGATGTCCTACATCACACCAAAATTTCATTCAATTTTTTCAAATTAAAGCACATACAAGTTTACACAAAAGTGTAATTGATGTGTTTTTGTTTTTATTGCTACTCTATCCCTGAGGATCATTTGTGTCTACCTGTCAGCTATGTGATGTGGTGTTGGCCTGGTACTTTCACTTCTCTCTTTTTCTCCTCTCATTCCCAAACCCATCTAGCATGACCTGTACTGTAGCCATAGTGTAGGGCTGACATCTAGGGGCATCCAGATAGTTCTGTGATTGGCATACTGTTCCCAGTTTTTTGGGCCTATGGCAAAATGCATCATATCACACTTGCAAGAGTCTGTGGAGTGCAGTCTTGTCCTGCCAACTCCCCTTCTACCTTTGAATGTAAATTAAGACATAGAATTATGCAGAATCTATATAAATACATTTCTCCACACCCTACTCTCATTGGACAGAGAGCTGCCCACCCTTTAAGCCTCTTTGCATTTTGGCAAGGGGGCTAAGTTCCTCAAGCCCCCTACATGGCACCCCTGAAATCTACCATTACAAGACACCCTGTAAATATAAGTAGATCATCTACTAGAGGATTAATGAGTTCATTTTTGAGTATTCAAAACCAGGGTGTAAGGAATTTTTTTACTCAATAATAAACCCTTTCTCTTATTCCTGCATCCTTGATTTTTGAAGTGTATACCATTATGTAATGATCTGATATTGCATGGCATTTGAAATTGCAATAAATGAATTGTATGCAAGTTTGATAAGTAAGGAGAAGTTAGAGAGTAATGCCTGAGCCGGTAATCATATAATAGCATCATCCAGTTTGTTGTACTAGGCCAAGAGTAAAGTGGAAGGAAGTCAATGGTGGAACCATAGGGGTATATCGGGGGGTAAATATCCCTCACTTTATTGAAAATGTGGTAAACTGTGTCAAAAATATTCTTCCATAATAGAATAGCTAAGAGCTCTGTTGAAGTTTCCTATATGCATATCAATGACTTCATTTGCCATTTTCTACCTAAACAGGATGTATCTCCATATTGAAAAAGGCTTTTCCTTTGGATTTAGAGGGCATGTTTCCAGAACTTTTCCCATTTGCTCCACTTCCAGGTTCTTTGCCTTTCCTACCCCCCAACTTCTCAACAGCTGACACAGCCACTGATAGGAGTAATAGATGGCCTGAAAAACTTAAAACTATACAATGATTTGGCTTTGAATAAAAAAGCTGAATGGCAATCATATTATTCAATACTAGCAAGGAGAAGGAATTTCAAATCAAACATGACAGTGATGATGATTATGATTGTGATGTTGATGACCCGTGGTTGGAGACCTCCTCATGATGGTGAGCAGGCACAGAGAGACACTGCTCTTAAGTTGCTAGTGATTCATTTCCCTGAGATTCAGAACTGGGGCAGATGTTGATGACTGGTGGTAAACTGTCCAACCATGCCCCTTCAATGAAAATCAGGCTCAGTTAGTGGTTGCAGTTCTGATAAGTAGCTGTTGGGCTAACAGAGTGGATTGAGTGTAGCCAACTCAATCACCTCCTCCAAAACATGTGCCGGCTAACACTGACCCCAGGTTCAGTCCAGGCCCCACAAGGGGCACAATGGGAAAGTGGACAGAGGATGATGATGATTTATGGTGATGAAGGTGATAATGATGATGATTGATTATTGTTTATGGTGATGATTATGATGATTATGATGACGACGATGATGATGATAATGATGATTACGCGCGTTTTTTACATGAGAAAAAACTTTCTCCCTTCAGCCTGGTTGTGTCTTAATATTTTATCCAATCCAGCCCAAAATCTTTGTTAAGTGCTTCTTAAAAGTCTTGAAATTTCCTATAGCAACAAGACAATTGTGAGACGAGAAATTGAAGTTTTAGTTAAAAACATGTGAGAGACGGATGTTATTTGTATTCTGTTTCCAGTTCAATTAAAAATTTTCTCGCAGAAACCGACTTTTCAAGTTTACTTTTGAAATCCAGCCTCCCTGTGTTTCTTAATTGTTTCTTAATTTTTGCCTGATTTGAGCCTCATGTTTCTTGTTTACTTGTTCCCTATAAAGAAGCGTGTAATTGAATGCTATTTACAGATCTGCAAGGCCGGGAAGAAAGCTGATAAGAGTTGATTCCAATCCAAACACGCAATCTAGAGAAGAATCTCCTAACAGGAAAGCATCACCAGCTGATATCGAACCCATGACGCGGCAGGTGTCATTTTCTAGTTATCACGTATTACCACCAATAAAAAATTATGACTCCGCCGATAGTACTGATATAGAAATTAAAGATAACGACTTCATAAAGACCAGATTAATACAAAATGATGAACTGATGAATGATAAAAAAATTATTGCAAAAGAGGAAGTCCCAACCGAGGAAGCAATCGCATCAGGTAAAATGGATAAGGTAGATTCTCATAAACTCAAAGACTTTCACAGTACTGATCAACATCTGGACAGTTCCTGCGTTTTGGACGAGCAACTGGGACCTGAAAGAAGGAAGTTGTATAGAAAAGGGGATATATTTAGAGTTACAGGGACAATAACTCGTGATGCCTCAATGAAAACTACGTCTGAAGATGGAACGATTGTCGGTGATTTCAGTGACAAAACTACCCTCTTCAGAATATCATCAGAGCCTGGTGAAAATTCGATTGAACGAATTCATCTGGCGTTTAGAATACCTAATAAGAGCAGAATAGATAGATATTTCCTTCCAACAGATCGAATTGGTGACATTATAGCCTTTTTACAACATGTTATATTTGACAATCACGAAACAAAATACATGCTAGAGTTATTTATCAATGATTTTCCTAGACGAAAACTAGAGCAACTTACATCAACATTGTCTGATGCGAATGTCAAGGATAGGACTGTTATAGATGTTTTGATCTGTGATGATGTTGGCATCAGCTGATCACATGTGTTTTTAATGTTGTCGATTTTCGTCCTCATTGATCCATAGGTTTCAACGAATCAGTATGGTGTGAATCCATTGCAACAGTGTTACAATGTGATCTCATGTTTACACTGCAACAATTGAAATGCAGTTGCTTCTTCTCTCTGCAGTCCGTTTGATCCCAGTACAGAAGTGAACTAACGGTTGTTCTCATCCTTTTTTGTGGCTCAAAAGATTTTTGAAAACTACAGCATGTTCTGTTCACATCATATACAGCGGGAAAGACACTGAGTTGTCTGGTTCCAGCTGCATTTGGTGCTTACAATTCAACGTATGTACAGCAAGATGAATGAAGTTCAACTCACATTAGATATCCCGTTTAATGTGCGCGTTCTCATATTGACCTATTCCGTAAAGGTGCAGCGAAACCACTTAGGTAAATAAAAATTTCTAAGTTTTAGCCACATTTTCTCGTCTACCTATCCTGCAGGAGGTGTATAAATTTTGGAATTTATTTCTTATAAAACTCAGTTTTTCTCCTAGGATATTTCTCTTTTTATTAGGAAAGTCCAAAATTTCACTTAAGAAGAACACAACTAGGAAGATTTAAGAGATGTGTTAGGACTGACAGAGACAGAAGATGGGTTTTATATTATAACATAAAGAACATCGTATCTGAAAGATGTTAGTTGGAGAAACCTTCAAGGTATTTCAGTCACGTTTGCTTGTTCAAAACAAGTTTACTAGTCTGTTACTACACTTATTATTCGATTATCAATCGTTTCAGTTGAACCTTAATCAAAAAAGATTTATTTTGATGGCATTTTTAGGCTCTAGAACTGCAGAATTTCATAACTACTCTTCTACAAACGACTAAAAAGTGCGCAATATTATAAACAAACGAGAAGGCAGTTCATGTTTTGAAGAGAGACCAAGTGATACTTGTTGAATGATGTTATATTATCATAACAAGAATTACGATTGAATGTATGGAATGAAAATTTAGAGCTGTTACGTGAAGACTTACTTTGTAAGCAAGCTATATGTAGAAAATACTAGTGTAGAAGGCCAGAAAACTTAACGAATTCGTGCTATTAAAAACAAAATCACTAGGAAAGCTTTCAAATTCGAACTCTCTAGGATTAGAAGGCCAAGTTCATTCAATGCATGACTTGTGCCTAAGCCATGTAGCAGAGTTTCATTAGAAACTCACAACGTCCTTAGTACACTGTAATAAAGTTTGACACTGCCACTTGTGATATCTGTATAGTACTAAATACGCTGTTAAAATTGGGGGCGGGGGTGACTATTAGTGACCTTTTAGTACTGCCATGTGGAATAAAGAAGCTTCTAAAGTTAGACTTTAAAAACTGGGCATTAAGATAGGTTCCTTATAAAAAGAACGTCTAGCAGGTAAGATAAGGGGCCAAATTGCTCTGGATTTGGTGTTACTCTCATAAGAAAGTGTTTTATATGAAAGCAATGCTCGACTGATTGAAGAAACTTCAGTACTGAATTTCTTGGACCAAAGAATGTTTATACGACCATATATGTTTAAAATTCCCATTTTCAAGGGAGCCCACCATCTACTTAGCTTAATTTGTATCTAGGTTCCTTTTGGTTGTCTATCTGTTCCAGCATTATGCTTGTGTAGTGCAGGCTGCCTTTGTAGGAAATTCGTTAGGAAGTTTTATTACTGAAATCATGAAAAACTAGGGAAGTTTCAGTAGTAGGCCAAAAAAACTTTCTTTTAGAAAAGACGTGTATAGTAAACGATTGGAATACGCCTTTTCTCTAGTTATTTACTTCATAGCAAGAAAGATCTTTCAAAGAGATGGTTGACTGTTGTTTTTACTGATAAAGAGAGGTTTTAATTATGGATAGTAGAATGATTTATTGATCAAGTGAGACCTTAGGTAGTCTAAGTTGTCTACGACATTGTGAAAACAACTTCTTTGAGGCCCATGTTTGGGCCATTGTAGTTCAATCTTCACAAACTAACCGATTATTCTCTGTGAAAATGATGCTAACAAGAATTTGAAGAACTCAATACCTGTTGTGCTTTCTTTTGTATTTTTTTAGTAAATTATTAATGCTGTACTGAACAATTCTCAAAAACATATGGTGAGGCATCCGCACAAACCTCAGTCAAACAATGCATGGGAACCATTTGAAGTGTAATTTGTAGTTTAGCCAGGGGGACGCATATCTCATATGCGTTAAGAGGATTGCCATCTTTCCTCAGCGCTCCTCCGCAGGTTTGCAAGGCATTCATCCGAATGACGTCAGTACGTTAGCTACCTATCAAAATGATTAACTCTGTTTCTTGGGAGCGCTTTTCACTTCAAAAAGTGAATTTTTTCCAGGCCTGCATTTTCAATCATACCTTTAGATTGTTGCCGAAAACCAATTATAGATAAAGAATAAAAGTTACCGGACGCGAAAGCCGTCTCGTTTCAAACAAGATAATCGATTGGTAAAGGGAGATTATGTAATGCTGCTAGTTTGTTTGGTAGATTTTTGCTAGACTGTTTGGATAGATTTTATATAAAACTAACACCTTGTTAACTAGGCCGAAGACAGAGTGGCTTGCGAAAGCACTCGTGTCTACATTCGTATTCTACATTTAGTGTTGTTTATCGCACTTGGACTCTCAGTGCTTGGGAAAGACTGAGGAGTGCCATTTGGCGTTTATTGTATTAGTTGTTTCGTCGAGGCTCCATGGGGTAGAGCCAGTATTATTGCTAGTTTTAAGGTTAAGTTAGTTTACGAGATTAGGTTAGGACGCATATATAAATAATAGTATTTCATAGTATCGAGTTTAGGATTCAGTATTATTGCCATTGCACTATGCATAAATATAGCCTTGTCATCATTCCGTTAGATTAGCTACATGACCGAGCATTACACAGCATTCTTATCTATTGTCTAGGGAAGTCTAGAAAGAGCCAGGATTACGCAATGCTTCTTTTGGATTGAAATCTGCATCGTAATCATTAGTTGGTTAGCAGCAAAACTGCTGACACAATATTAGGTGTTAATAAGTATATATATAGCCCTCGCGCATTAAGTTAGGGGGAAGAGAGTTGAAGAAAGAGTTGGAGAAAGAGTTGGAAGAGAGTTGGAATAGAGTTGAATAGAGTTGGGAATAGAGTTAGAGTTAGAAATGAGATGAGTACAACTTAGAGTCAATGGCGGGGACGCATGTCACTCAGCCGAGCCATGTATATAGATAGACATTAGTTTAAATAGTTTTAATAAATATGGTATACCAAAGCTGTCTACTCTCTGCAAGATGATTCTGATTCGACAATGACTTAAAGACCGCTCGCAGCCATCACAGAAGATCACATCGCCTTAGCTCAACATGTAAAGAACAGTTTGGTCCAAAATGAGAATAAT
This sequence comes from Mastigias papua, assembly GCA_964019165.1. Taxonomy (NCBI): domain Eukaryota; kingdom Metazoa; phylum Cnidaria; class Scyphozoa; order Rhizostomeae; family Mastigiidae; genus Mastigias; species Mastigias papua. The sequence continues at coordinate 11,388,900 of OZ025285.1, read as the reverse complement.
AATCATCATCACCAATTCCAAATCCATTTCGTTCACATTCACATATTTTGTCATTTTCAATTTCACAATGGTGTCAGGTGTGGGATAATGAAAAGGTGCTTGCAAAAGACCGCTTATCCACAAACCACGATTTTTCGCTCGATCAAGACATTGGTTTGGAATTTTCTTGGACCAAAGGCGACGACCAACCGGATCATGAGTCCAACCGGACGCACACCCTTGAAAGGTAAAGAACATTCCATTCTTTGGTTAGAAGACAAGAAAGATAATTTTTTTCGACAGACGTAAGGCGACTAACACTGGCAGTGATGTTACAGAGTTTGCACACCCTTAAAAGCGTCAAGTGAGAACATTATCTTCGTGTATTTAGTTATTGTATTTGCGTCAATTTTAGTGTGTCATTAATCTATTACCTTCGTAGTTGTATTATGTATGTTCAGAGATAAGATTCGAATCGAGGACGATTCTTTATTTTGGATAGGGAGGTATGTAATGCTGCTAGTTTGTTTGGTAGATTTTTGCTAGACTGTTTGGATAGATTTTATATAAAACTAACACCTTGTTAACTAGGCCGAAGACAGAGTGGCTTGCGAAAGCACTCGTGTCTACATTCGTATTCTACATTTAGTGTTGTTTATCGCACTTGGACTCTCAGTGCTTGGGAAAGACTGAGGAGTGCCATTTGGCGTTTATTGTATTAGTTGTTTCGTCGAGGCTCCATGGGGTAGAGCCAGTATTATTGCTAGTTTTAAGGTTAAGTTAGTTTACGAGATTAGGTTAGGACGCATATATAAATAATAGTATTTCATAGTATCGAGTTTAGGATTCAGTATTATTGCCATTGCACTATGCATAAATATAGCCTTGTCATCATTCCGTTAGATTAGCTACATGACCGAGCATTACACAGCATTCTTATCTATTGTCTAAGGAAGTCTAGAAAGGGCCAGGATTACGCAATGTTTCTTTTGGATTGAAATCTGCATCGTAATCATTAGTTGGTTAGCAGCAAAACTGCTGACACAACATTAGGTGGTAATAAGTATATATAGCCCTCGCGCATTAAGAAAAAGAAGAAAGAGTTGGAGAAAGAGTTGGAGGAAAGAGTTGAGGAGAAAGAGTTGAAGAAAGAGTTGGAGAAAGAGTTGGAAGAGAGTTGGAATAGAGTTGAATAGAGTTGGGAATAGAGTTAGAGTTAGAAATGAGATGAGTACAACTTAGAGCCAATGGCGAGGACGTATGTCACTCAGCCGAGCCATGTATATAGATAGACATTAGTTTAAATAGTTGTAATATATACGGTATACCAAAGATGTCTACTCTCTGCAAGATGATTCTGATTCGACAACGACTTAAAGACCGCTCGCAGCCATCACAGAAGATCACATCGCCTTAGCTCAACATCTACAGTAGAGTTTGGTCCACAAAGAGAATAATCTTCATTAACAATTCCAAATCCATTTCGATCACATTCACAAACATATTTTTCATTTTTACATTTCACAATTATCTTCAACTCTAGACTGTCAGAATAGTCAAATTCTTCTTTGTAATGTACTTAGTAATAAATTCGCATGGAAGGACCAATATACCATGAAGGTTGTGCGAGAACGCAGTAGGTCTTAAGAACCTATAGTATGTTTATCAACTTTCAATGCTTTTTTTCTAGAATTTGAATGTAAGTTCGACGACAAAAGAAGGTAACATGTAGCTTTTCTTCTAGAAGCTGTAAACAGCGCGCTGGAATGCGATACTTCTAACACACTATCTTCTGTTTTTCGCTGTTGCGTTTGCAAAATACACTCGAGTTGCATTGATATTGGATTTTTTTATTGTAAAATAAGTATAAATTAAAAGGGACGGCTTCAAATGTCCAAAACAAATCGAGAAGAATGACAATATTAACCGGGAGTTATTATGAGAGAAATCTCAAACTCCAGTTAAGCAATGAACGCGCTGTATGGAATTACATCTCTTTGGCATAGGCGGACCCAGGGTTTGACTTTGGGTGGGGCCATTTCGGAAAGAAAATTGTGGGAAAAGGAAATTTTTCATAGCCACACCGTTTTATAACTTTTAGAACGCTTTGTAGAGTGCCAAATTCATTTGCTATTCATTTTCTTGTCTAATTCATGTTGCATATCTCTGAACACAAATTTTCTCCATGCGAAATATTACTGTTTGGGGGGCCATGCCCTCCGGCCCCCCCTTGTAGCCACATTTACTTTTACATGTGCAAAGCCTGCTGTCAAACTGGGAAAGGTTGAGAGAGCACTACCTTATCTAACATCTCATACAAGGAAGCTCCTTATCAGCAGTCTCGCAATGCCCTATTTCAAAGTAGCAATAATGACATACAAAAGCTTGAACGACCTCACTCCTGTGTACTTAAAGGAATGTTTCCAGCGATCAACTAATATGCATGGATACAATACAAGATCACCAACAGGGACAAGTTATGTGTCTCAAAGACAAGAAGCACCTAGCAAATTAGAACTTTAAGGGCAAAGGGCTTTTAAAATATGGAACGCTTTATCAGCATCAGCAACAAAGCTGAACAGTTTGCTCCATTACAAAACAGCACGTTAGTAAGGACCCTTAAATATATTTGACTTTTAATACATATCCATTGTAATTAATGGCTCTTACAATTCTTTTTTCTTGCAATTTTCAAGCAGTTTAACTAACTCTCAATTGTTATTTGTAGTGGGCCCTGTTGTAAAGAATTGCACTTTAGCCCCATAAATGCAGGCTACCCACCTTAAAGATTAGCTATTATGAGTATAATTATTATTATTCTCCAGCATGCTCTCTGCAGAATAGTCTAGGACTGAAGATGCAATCCCTCACGTCCAAATAGAATAGATTTTCTGGCTAAGTCAGGTTATACATTGAAAACAGTCCTAACATTATGGATTCCATGTCGAACTCTACCCCCGTTCTCAATAGCGAGCCCGTCCATGGGTTCACGTTGAGAATAATTCTTCTCAAAAGCAATGCGATCGAAGTTGAAAGAGGACACTTTCGTTTCTCTCAACGTTTATTCATCGAAGGTCCCGATTATCTCTTAGGGGCACATCTACAGAAAGAGACGCAGAATGGCGTCATCAATTTTAAGTTCCTTTCAAGTATTACTTTGTTTGTCATCAGTTGCCTTTGGAGGTGAGTGTTATGACTTCTTGTTACAGCTTTAGGACATAGGCCGAGTTTTGTCAAAGTTTTCTTTTCATTTGTAGCCTGACCAGACTCGTCTGCTCACAGTTATTAGCATCTGTGATGTGTGCATCAGTCAAGCTATGTAGTACCTATGTATTGAACCACATATTTTGAAACTAAGGACTGATCGCAGTTGAATCTGCTGTCAAACTGAACAACGGCCAAGAGGAGTCGGTACTAATCCTGAAAATCAATGTTGGAAGTTCACTTGTTAAGACCACAGATGGCTTTTGTGTGTACATCTTATCCGTCATGTTAAAAGGCGATATCCAGTTTTATCGCTCTAATATAACGAGTTATACTTTTGGCAGCCAACATCACATTTCAAGAATCTCTGTAGAACTCTTGAAAGTTGTCAAACACTGCGAGTTTTGTTTTGTTAATTCTAAAGTTGATAGACAATTGATGACTTCCATTAACTATTGGGGATATTGATTAGCGGCGGTGAAGTTCGTACCTAGGGGGTGGCCTGGAAGGCAAAGCCCCCCCCCAGCAGTCCCAAAAACTGACTGGTTGTTCCCCTTAGAAATAGAGCACTGAAAACGTTTTTTGCATGATTTCGCATCATTTGTCAGAATTCTACCCAAATAATATAATTCAATGCATTCTGGGTACCACTTAGGACTATCAGCTGGTCCATCTGATTGAAACTGCTGCAGTCAGATTGGCAGTGCTCCCCTCCCAAAGAATATCATCCTTAAAGTGGGCCTAGCTGCACCGGTTACCTTCTTGCTTAATTGGTATACCATTTGGGTTGATAGGCACTTCTTACACAAAACCCTACCTTGGCTTGTGACCCATTATACTATAGGATGTCATTGAAAAGGGTTAAGTCCACACAAGGCCATGACTTGCTGGAGTCCCCAGTCTTTGGTAGCTGGAACTGCCCTCGATCACTTTCCTTCTTAGACTGTCAAAAATAGCAGATTTGCATGTCATCTTGTCATGCTTAAATTCTTTCACATCATACCACATGAAAATATCTATAAAGTTTCAATATATATATATATATATATATATATATATATATATATATATATATATATATATATATATATATATATATATATATATATATATATATATATATATATATATGTTATAGTTCATTCCTTATCTTTACAGATATTGACTTTTCATTTGATGAAGAAGTATATGCACATGTGATCAAATCAACATCCAAGCTTCTTACGCCATTATTTCATATCAAGGCCCCTCACTGTAAATATGGTAGAACTGCATACACAATCCTTGAGAAAAATCATCCGTTTAGGATATCACATAAGTCTGGGAGTGTTTATTTGGCACACCCTCTCGATCCTAGTGGTCAGACTAGATTTTCATTCACAGTACAAGCCCAGGATGCAAATAGACTCTGTACAGCCACCACCCAGGTTCAGGTTTTTATAGTTCACGTAAATGAGCATAAGCCGATTATGTCTGCGGCAAAGTATTACTGTTTTGTAAATGAAAATGAGAGAACTGTTGAAGTACGGCCAAAAATTAGAGCTACAGATCAAGATGAAGGACAAGCTGGTGAGTCATAATTATCTATCTATTGAACTAAAAGTTAATGGTGTGTGGTAGTGGTCGATGCTTTGAATTAAAGCCATTGTCACCAAGCCAGCACAGATTGCAAGCTTAACTATTTACATGAGAGTATTTTGAAATCTTGTTTGTGAATGTCTTTATGAAAAGCTTTTCTAATTGGTGGGTAAGATTTTTAAATAACTTCATTAATTGTGTAATCAAAATTGCAAAGTAACTTGTTTTTGGGAAAGCTGGAGCCTCTTGATATATACAGTTTATGTTGTAAATTTTGATATTATTTTTCCATATTTGTTCATACTCTTATGTTATCAATCAGGTGAAATCAGAGGCATCCATATCAGAGAGCAAGGCATTCCATTTAAGTTGATTATGAACACAGATGGTGAGGCAACAATGGTAGCAACAGAGGAGTTGGATGCCGAAAGCATTATGGAATATAGATTTAGTATATATGCAGTAGACAATGCAAGCAGAGCTAGGAAATCAGAACGTTCAAAAGTCTATTGTAACATTCTGGATGTGAATGAGTATGCCCCAATTTTCAAGCATCCATCCTATGACATGGAAGTCTATAGAGGTAGATCATATGAGAAAATAATGCAGGTTAGTTTATTATGACGAATGATACTGCTTTTGAGCCCAGCAGATAATGTGCCTCTACTAAGGCACTCTGCTTTTGTCTGTGTTGTCTCTTTCTTTTGACTTTTTACTCGTCTCATACCCTTGATAGTAGAGAAAATCCAATGTCAGATCTGGAATAATTTTCCCCTTACTTTAGTTTTAATATTTTTCCTTACCCCATTTCTTTTTTAACCCTACACGCTTCCTTCAATCCCCACAGTGTAAATCAAATTCACTTAAAGATATGTCTCACAGTAGAAGAATTACCATCCAAAATATTTGTTTTGTTTGTTAGCTGTTGATCACATGATGAATCATATCACCCTAACTTATCTAGCCCCCTTATTACTGCAAACCCTTCTTATTCAACCAATAATTATAATGCATGTTTATACAGGGTAAGTACCTTGTCAGTACAAAAGTACTGTTGTCAACAAGGGCCTTGTCAAAATTAAATTAAAATCAAAATTAGACATAAAATATGCTATGAAGAGCTCAACTGAAAGTTAGAAAAATATTCCCAAAGCAGTTACATGCAGTCTCTTTGACTTTAAAACTCCTTGGCTCCTATTGTGAAAAGCACAGCAGAGATCAAGGACTGGACTTATTTGAGCCTTGAAATCTGAAAGTACCAGGCTGTCTGTATTGTAATCATGTTTTTGTTATAAACTCAGTTGCAAATCAACTCATAAGCAGAATTATACACGAGGCGCCGACATTTTTAATAGAAACACTCGCATTTGACTGTCACCGACACGTCGCCGATACTTTGTAAAAGTTTAAGCAAATTCTTTTTCGTTTGCATCGCCAACATGTTGGCGACAGCTACGTGCTTTGAGCTGATTTCATATTTGTGAGCATTTTCATTGCAGTTTGCTCGTCACCGATTTGTCATCGATGTATCGCTAGTGCGTCGCCGACCAAAAGAGTTCAGCCTAGTTTCCATATAATCATAAGCGACGGGGACGTGTCCCAGTCGCATCCTAGGCGTCGGGACTCATCGGCAATGCATCGGAAACATTCTCAAAAATTGAGCCCATACTGGGACGTCTGGGACATAAAAAAAGAGACGTTCCCATATGTCGTAAGCGTCCCAGGAGCATCACCGATGCAATAACTGGAACGTGTCCCCAACACTTGCGACGATATGGAAACGAGGCTTTACATGCAAACCAGGCTCTAAGGAGAATCAGCACCATTTAAGTAGTATATAATAAATTGCAGGTGTGAGTTGCTTCTTGAAGAGCCCAGTAAGGAATTTAGATGTATTATCTCCCCGAGACAGTTACTAACAGTTTTTGACCTTATTATTTTGCTTGCACAAATATCTTCAGCTTCTGCGCCAGATTTTATTCATGTGCATGCCCAAACCAGACCCAGCAGGAAACTTACTAATCCTTAAATTGGAGTCATTTGATTGAAGTATGATTTCTTCAGTTACGTGAAATTAGATGGATTTTGAACTTTGAACAAAACATTGAAGCTTACAACATCCAATAGAAAGTGGACAGATTTGTGCTTGGCTATTTTTTCCCAATTATCTTATGACCTTTTTTCTTTTTGAATTATTTACCCACGGTAACCCCTTTTTGAATTATTTACCCACGGTAACCCCATCAATCGAAGAAGACTGCTTTACAGGGGGCCGTGCTTGAAATCTAAGAAAAATTCTTTATCCTTTAAAAACTTTACCCTAATTACAATGATACATAAATAAATAAAAGGAAAGAAACAGCAAAATAAATCATTTACGTACAACGTCTTTAGACTATTTGAAAGAGGATATCTGCTTGAAATATGCCTTACGCCTAATAGTGCAATACACAAAAGTGCCTTCAATATATTTAGTAAAAACGTTTTTGCTTTTTATACGGTATTTATATTCTATAGGAAAAGAACTCTTTTCAGTTAGTGTGCAGGGATGTAACATGCTCCCTTTGAATTGCTAGATCTGAAAGTATCATTTAGTTGATTATTCCAATCTTTTAGGTCCAAGCCATTGACCGTGACATAAGTAGCAAGAATGGAAAAGTATGCAATTATGCAATTGTTGAAAATGGGATACCATTTAGCATTAATAAGAACGGGATCATCTCACTGCAGCAGGAATTGCCACAGAATCACCCAAGTAGTGTTTCGTTCCATTTGAGGGCAACTGACTGTGCTGATAAAGATTCAGAGGATGATGCTGTTGTAAGAGTGAAGGTTAAAAATGAACCCGTTGTTACAACAACATCTGCACCCATGCAAGTGGCTAATTGTAAACCAGGTACGCAGCCGGCCCTCAACTCACATTTGCAGTTTTGTGTTTACTTCAATCATTGTTGTATGTGTGTTATGTCATTTACATACATTTACCAGAGAACTGGAAGAGGAGGGTAGATCTCCCTTTTCATTTAGAAATTCAGCGATTTCATCCATCTTCCTTGAAAATTTTGCGATTTTCCCCATCTCCCTTAGAAATTTGGCGGTTTTCCCCTCCTCCCTTAGAAATTTGGCGATTTTCCCATCTCCCTTAGAAATTTGCCGATTTTCCCCATCTCCCTTGGAAATTTGGCGGTTTTCCCCATCTCCCATTACTCATTTGGCGATCTCTCGCTTCTCCGTTTTGTTTTTATTAAATTTTTGTCATTTTCCTTCACCCTTTGCAATGCCACTCCATGACATATATGAACTTAAAGAAATAGCCTTTTCTGGTGTATTGTGCATTATTGCTGAGTGTTTCACCATTTCTTACCATTAAAAGGTGTTGTTATCAGAGACAGCTCACACCTGCAATACCTATCTTGTGCTACAAATCTTCAGTTGCTGCCGAACTTCGTTGTGAACAATTGCAATGACACAAAGGACCATGATATTGCAGTAAAGGCAGTTCTTGACTCCTCATTCGTTAGAAAAGGTTGTGAAAGACCCCGTGGTACAAGTGCTAGTGTGTATTCGAAATGTGGCACAAAAGATGTCAGAGATCTTCTTCCCAACCCAACTTCTAGTTGGATCGAAGACTTTGTTAAAGAAGAAACTGTCCAAGGTATTTATGTGGAGTTATGCCCATTCTCAGGTGCTTAAGAAATGGGAAGAACGGTTGACGATTTTTGGGTTTTTTTAAACCCCTTTGACCGTATTGGGACCCTTATATGTTAATTCTTGGGTATCTTTGATTCCTTGGTTCAAACCGTCTATAAAGCTGATTATATATTTTTATTATATATCCATGATTTCTCTAGACTACCGGAATGGTAATAGGCTTGGAAAATTCTGAGACCATCAGTTTGATGATTCTCCGCATATAGAATTTTACAGGAAAGTACAAATCCCATATTGCTGAAGCTCCCCTCTGTCAAGCACCAGAGAGTACAGTTGACCCTTTCAATACTTTACAAAAATGAGGCCAATACGAGTTAAATTAAAGTTGTTGCTGGATTTATGTAGATTTACATGTTGCTATGTTAGTAGTTTCCAACCTGTTTTGAAGCACGGCTCATATTTTACATTTTAAAACTCGCATGGAACACTGTCCCGAAAACTATGTCAATTTCATTGTCATATTTAGCAAGGCCATTGGTACATGAGTCTTCTATGACGATTTTCATGCAGGTAGGTGTATTACCCCAAACGCAAGCGCAATGCATGTATCTATGTACTGTGATAAGCTCACTTTTTCACTTCCTTCTGACCACTACAGATACTTGGGCCTTTATCAGGGCTAGAATGTTCGGGTGAATGCCTCCTTATATGTAATAGCCACTGTGTATGGCATTGATAATCCCCCCAGTGGTATCGTTTTTAATGTGTTGTAGATGTTGTGTAATTGTTATTGATCTTGTATTAATAAAAATGCATGGAAAAAAGGAATGTTAATCAATTCCAGGGCTTCGCAATTAAATACTTTTTCCAGTAAAAGATATCACACGCGAAGAATAATTAGTTATTCCGCTGTTTCAGCTTTTGAAGGGAGGTTCACACGTTCATTCGATATCTGTTGCCATTTAGTGTACGAGCATCACATCTTGCTATAGAAAGATTAACGAAAACACGTTATGTGCGTTAAATAGTGTTTGAACCAATCGGATGATTTGGACATTTTTCCACGGCACACCTGATGAAACTAATGTGGCACGACACAGTGGCTGTTCTGTGTTAGTTATTTCTGAAACTCCTCCCCCCCCCCCCACTCGGTAATTTTTTGGCAGTGCTCAAGTTGTTCTCAGATAGCCACATGTCTATTTGTAATGCACCAACTCTATCCATCATGGCGGATATTATGGTGAAGAATGGCCTTCCGTATTACTCTTTTAAATAGGAGTACTTTCTCCTGTCGGTTTGGCCAACCTGACATTTTCTAACACATACCATTTTTCTCGTAGGTGATACCAATTTCATTTTTGATGGTAATTTCGCTGCACGCCTGCCAAGAAACATATTCGAGGAGAATTGGCAGGAATCTTTCACAATTGCCGGGTGGTTGCTCGTTAAAGCTTCGCAGAGTCCACAGTTTATCTTATCGCTTTCTGATGGGAAAAAACTCGGCAACACATACGTTGGCCTTTATGCTGTTAACAAATTGCATGATGAGCAGCCTCGTATTGGATTTATTATGAGTAAGGACAATGGCAAATGCAAGTTTCATGAAGAATGGGAAGTTGCCCTCGATAACACGAAATGGAGGCACATAGCAGTTGTTGTTGAACGATGTAACCTCCAGGTAAACATTTCCTATGTTTAATTTCGCATCGTCCTACTCTTTAGATGACTTTTTAGGGTATTTTGAATTTTCCGCTTCATGAAGTCTACATCCTTTGTCCTCTCCTGGTTACTTGTTTAACGAAATTTTTGATTTCTCTCTCTTTTGTAACAGCTGTTGTCACTGGGGATTGAAACAACTCGACTTTGCACAGCATTCTAGTGCCCCTGCACACTTCTTCAAATAGCTGTGTATTCCGATTACTGTTTCGGATATGATTTTGTCACAGTGAGAATTGAATGATTGAATGCGGTATAGGCGATGGTTACTGGGTGGGCGGTAGACAGTATTATGCAAAACTTTATATAAAACTCACAAAACCAAAATGGGGATGTTGTTATTACTTATGAATGTTTTACAGGATCCTTCATCTGACTGAAATTGCATTTGTTTGAGGAACTTTCCACACGAGTGTCGGAACGCACTTGTCTGTTCTGTTCGTCCTCTCAATTTTTGCACTATTTTTAGCAGATCACGTGATACTGCTTTGGAAAAATCTAGCATAACTGAAAGTCTCCTGAAAACTTTTTCATCTGACATACAACCTCAGCACTGATCGATATGGGCCTACCAAAGTTGGAATTATTCTGGAATTTAATAAAATCCTCAACTCGGTATATACTTCTTTGGTAGACTCATTTCGATCTTCGTGCTGAGGTGTTATACTCTGAAAAGTGTCAGCGGAAAAGCTCGGGGGAGTTTCCAGTAATACCTGAGTTTTTCAATGCAAGTTTCTGTTACCTCATTTTTATTGCGTTGTGCTGTTTTTGCAGTTGCAACTTGATGGAGTCTCAGTTCAGTCTGTCAGGATTAGGGAGTCATTTCAACCGGACCAAAGCCATATCCACCCAAAATATGTAGTTGGTGGTCGTTGGCTGGGAACGAATCAGAAATACACTGATTTTTTCAAGGGGAAGATTAGCCAATTGATTTTCACAAAAAATATCATCAATGTAAGTATCATCAAAGTTTCGTTATTATAATCTGTTTATTTTGATTACATAAAATGGTTACCTTTACGGAACTTTTTAGTCATTCGTCAACTTCCTTTGTTTTTACAGTTTGAATTTTATTGATAGTTATTTGCAATATTTTCTTTCTGTAATAGTTTTTTCAACTTCTAGTTTTCGATCAGCTCATAATATGGCATACTTCTGTCTTCATAGAACTTCGACTGTGTTTTGAAATGTCAAGAAAGTTTGGATTTACTGACCCCATTGCCGAGTGGCTTTCAGTTGGAAAGAACACCAAAATACGAAAGCTTGTTGATCAATGGACGAGGTAGCATTTCCTCTCTGAGCTCGATTTTAAGTGGCTTGGTGTATCGAAACATGGAGTCATACCCTACGCCTTTGAAGAGAAGAGTTCAAATTAAATCGAGAATCGATCGAAGACTTTTCTCTGAGCTTGACCTAGACATACAGGTCCCCAAGAGCGAAGAGCCAAAAATCAAGCTGACTGGAAATTGTGATAACAGCATCAAAAATTATGGCGCTGTAGATGCAGGTTCGCTTCTTTGCTATTAATTAAGGCTTTTGTAGCCATTCTTAACCGTTTTTAACCATTTTTGATCATGTTTTGCCATTCGTAACGATTCCTCACGACTTTTATCACTTGTAAGCATTTGCAACCATTCCCAATCTTTTGCAACCATTGTTAGTCACTCTTAGCCATTTGAATTCTTTATCCTTCACTGAGCGCCCTCGTTGAACACCTTCGTTGAACACCTTCGTTGAGCGCCTTTGTTGAGGGCCTTCGTTGACCGCCTTCGTTGAACACCTTCGTTGAGCGCCTTCGTTGACCGCCTTCGTTGAACACCTTCGTTGACCGCCTTCGTTGACCGCCTTCGTTGAACACCTTCGTTGAGCGCCTTCGTTGAGCGCCTTCGTTGAGGGCCTTCGTTGACCGCCTTCGTTGAACACCTTCGTTGAGCGCCTTCGTTGAGCGCCTTCGTTGAGCGCCTTCGTTGAGGGCCTTCGTTGAGCGCCTTCGTTGCGCGCCTTCGTTGAGGGCCTTCGTTGACCGCCTTCGTTGACCGCCTTCGTTGACCGCCTTCGTTGAGCGCCTTCGTTGAGGGCCTTCGTTGACCGCCTTCGTTGAGGGCCTTCGTTGCGCGCCTTCGTTGCGCGCCTTCGTTGACCGCCTTCGTTGAGCGCCTTCGTTGCGCGGCTTCGTTGAATTCCTAGATAAGAGCAGTAAGCTCTCCAATTCCTTTTGCATTCATTTAATTGCTGCCACCTCACATTTCAGGTATACGAATTTGTCCAGATATTGATATAAAAGTGAGCGGATGCCTGAACACGATGGATGAAGCCATTGTAACAATTAATTCTGACGTTGCAGACTCATGCAATTTGACAGTGTCCGATCCAATTTTGAAGCGCTTCGGCCTATCTGCAAAATTCTCTGCAAACGTTCTTCATATACAAGGTCTGGCTCGTCTGAAAAATTACATAACAGTACTGTCAAATGTCATTTTTATTCCCTCCAAACATGCAATGAAGAAATCTACAGAACTTAAGGTAGGGAACAGATTTTCGTTTATATAGCTTCTCAATTCATCTTTTTATTCGCTATTTTAATACGTATATTTCAGTAGAACTGCTGCGAGATACTCCATTTTTAATAAAGAAAAGATAGGTCTAGCTTTTGTTGTTGAGGTTTTATCGTCTTGATTTTTCATCTTGAATATCTTGATGTTACTTGTTCGCCAGTAAAATGTTTATATTTATTTATATACCGGTTAGTACTTTTTCAGTCTCCCTTTTTGTATTCTTTATGAGATCGAATTCATTTATATTTTTAGATGGAGGTTTCGTCAGAGAATGACCGCTTCTCTTCAAACGAGTTGGTTATATCAGTTGAAGTTGATAAACATCAGAAATACAACGAGGAACCCTCTTTCTTCTTTTTACATTCAAAAACTGATACAGCGCAGGGAAATTTGATAGCTGACAAAAGTAAGATGCCCACGGGTGGTAACGGCTTCATAGTGTCCGGCGTCGTTCTGTCCGTTGCAATCGCAGTTGTTGCTGCAGGCTTCATGGTCCACAAGGTCTCAAGGTTTGTATTCGATGGACCATTTGTTTAATCTTCAAAGAATTTTTATCTTTAATTTTTAAAGTTCATATGTAGCGTATTTTCCATTCTAATTCTTTGGTATTTTCTTGTTCGCTTTGATCCTTTCCGAATAAATACCGTAAATCCTCGAACTGACCCCCCTCGAAAAAGCCCCCCTCAAAAAGCCTTCACCCAAAATATATCAGAAATAGATAAGCCCCCAGGGAGGCTAATCAGAGAGTTTACCGTAACGTGAAATGCCAGGAAGCTGTTGGCCCTAGGTATAAACAGCTATGTACGTAGAATTTGATTTTGTTTGTGTTGCAATTCATAGTAAAGAATGATAAATTTAGATTCATTTTATGGTGTTTTAGTTGACTTGTACACATGCTTTTCATAGTTACAGAAATTCGTGATTTTTGTTTAGGAAGCGTAACGGAGATTGCCCTGTAGACAGTGACCCGAAATCAACTGAACTACTTTGGGACGATGAAGGCCTGACAACTGCTATAAACATTACCATGAACCCATTGCTACGATTCCGGCCGGATAGCAGCTCATCGGATGGAAATCTGTCGGATGAGCAAGCGAGGCAGTCGTTCGAGGAATGCTCTGAAGCCAGCCTCTATTGGAGCGAATCTGACGATGAAGCTGAAACTGAGGCAAGAAATGAGCTTGAATGGGATTCTTCATATCACGATGATTTCGGAGAGGATTGCTCAGAAGGCACGGGTGAAAATGGAGACTCAAGAAAAGTTGGAAGTGAGGTTAAGGAAAATGTAAAAAGTAATGATGATATATTCGTTGCGTGTCCCAATAGAGCTGACGTATTAGAAAGCAGATTATGAGTTGTGCTTGGACCTCAAATTGTAAGCAGACTGTAAATTATTTACACGTAGGAAATCGCAACATTTTATGTATTCGTTGCGTTAAGTTATCAAATGATGATATGTCGTTAAGTTATTTCCTGTCGAGCGTTCATTTAAAAAGTATATTAGTCCCCAGTAGTTAAATACATTGAAAAGTAACGGAATTGAAGTGCAATTTTAGCAAACTTTTCCCCATATTCATATGTATCTTATACTGAGTGCTTAATTTGTCGAAGGATGCAAGGAAAACCGAGAGCTTCCTGAATACGTATTCAGCCGATGCTCCTCACCGTAAAGAACCTCGTAATTGTGACGGAAATGAGCCTACCAGCGTTGTGTATAATTAGAGTGAACCTACAGGAATTTAGTAAAATCTACAACTGGGTATTTGGCTCTGGTAACTCCAGTGGAATTTTGTTTGCAACCTGTGTAGCAAGGCCTTTGCGAGACAGGTTGCAGACCGATTGCACCTTCATGTCATTTCTGTGGTGTGCTACGCAGCTTTTTTGCTCTCGTAACAGTTGCCTGAAGTAGAACTCTGCTCTACTTTTTGCAACGATTGCCAGCCTGTTTATAGCCAATGCAATGTGTAACATTGATCTTTGCAACTTGCAACGCAATCTTAAGTAAGGCTCATGGGCAGTTTCAGATTTTCAGCACAAAAAGTGACGTTAGTCGTTGCAAGTTGCAGAAGTCGTAGCAAGTTGCAGAGGTGGTTGTAAGTTGCAAAAATTGTTGCTGCGTGTAACACCCCATGCAAGAATGTTTTGCAATCCCTTTATTTATCATTGCGAAGCAAGTTGCCGTGAAAAATTGCACCGTATATCACCAAGTGTATTTCGATCATCATATTGACATTTTGTTTTGTGACGAGTTTCTGCAGAAAAGGCTCTCAGGAAACTTTCGGTCATTCTTGTGTTTATCGATGGAAATTTTCTCTTTTTTGTACCACAAACAAATTGTTCACATAACCTAATCAATACCTAATTTCTTTGTGATGCCAATTAGAGAAGTTCCTTTGAAACATATTGCATTATCAAAATATATCCTTTCATTTTTCGTATCATTTTCCTTTACCTTCTCTTCCATTTTATGTGTTCTCTCACCTATCCTGTTGTGGTATATTTATCTTCATTAGCTTCATCTTGACTTCTGTATACTTTTATGCTTTTTCATTAATAATATGTTTCCCTTCCATGGATCTTTGCAGAGGTTTCCCTCGCAGAGCACTTGACGTACGAACTCAAGAGTCGCAAGTTCCAATCCCGCTATAGTCACTCATTTTCTCGCACTACATTTTAGAATTTATTTTTTTTTCATCTTACTTATTCAAGATCTCATTTGTATCTTACTTTTTTTATTTCTTTCTGCCCTTTTTTATTTTTGACTTCCAACGAATCCAATTATATATCTAGGAAATTTTTCCACCTTTACACTTTGTGTATTTATTTATTTATTCGTAACCCTTGTCAGACACCCTATTTGTATTTTTCTTTAAAAGAATTTTGGGTGTGAGCAGTGTAGTGTTGGTTTTGTATTATAGTTCGGTTTGTGTTTTGAATGTTACTGTATGCTTGCTTTCATCAAAGTTTTGCACTGCTAATCAACATGTGAATTTATCCATCTCGTGTATATTATTGAAATGTATTATGTAATATCTAATATTAATATTTATGTGCTTCTTTTACATATTAATGTATTCAGTTATTCTTCCATGAATCGTAACTATCTCTTACTTTGTTTTTGTCTTTCGAGATTAGATCTGTTCGCGGATTACTTTGTTTACAATTACCCTGCAATATCTAGACAATACTCGTCCTATTTCTTGTTACGCGAGCACGCCTTCGTTCGAAAATCGACGCTACTCCTTTACTTGCGAAGGCAGCTACGCAGAGCTTTCAGTTGTTATAACACTTTGCTTTGTTTCCACAGGTAGGGAATATGAGCAATGAATTCATTTATATTAGTTAGTGAACGCACTCCGTTTTGCATTTAGATAAAAAGCAAATCCTTCTTTAAAATTTCTTGCTCTTTTGTACGTTTTGAAAGAATTATAACCCTGAAAAACTGCAGTCTATAATACCCCCGACATTCATTATGTGGTTTTCATATTGTTTCTGTTACTTTCCTACGATTTAGTTGAATGGAGTCTCCTGCCCAGCGTTTGAACTTGCTCCGTAGTCATGCTCAGTGACAAGAGTTGCCTCTTATGGTGCAATACCAACATTGCCCCTTACATATTTCATCAGCGCTTAACCAGAGAGTTAAAGAGCTACATGTTGTGCGTGTATAAAGAGCACTGATGAGCAAATAAAACTGTTTTTTCAGAATTGAAAGGTCACATCATCCAACAAGCGATTGGTAGAGCATGGTACGGCGAAGACAGGAAACAAGAAGTTTGTTCGATGTCATTGGCCCAAAGAAGGTTTTCTTTTCATTAGTCTATTTCATGTATCAAAGTACAAATTATGAAAATGGGGGCATGGATTTGTTGACAATTAAACTAGCCTGGTCAGATGTTACGGTTACCAAACGGAACACCAGCAAAATTTGCCCTCAAATAATATCTGCAGACAGCGAAAAGTAACAGATAATGACCAATAAAATATGATATAAACATACATGGATTAGACAAATAAACAATGATCTGAAGTCTATAAACAAAGCAATAGACGAACTGACTAAGAATGACAACGAACGAGACAAATGGAAAAGAACAGTAGCATTGCTGTGTGTGTGTGTGTGTGTGTGTGTGTGTGTGTGTGTGTGTGTGTGTGTGTGTGTGTGTGTGTGTGTGTTAAATTATTTTACATCGATTTTATTTCTAGTTTACAAATATACATGTATATACACGTAAACTAATCTAAATCGATAACTAAGTAATCATAAATAAAGAAAAAATATTTTTTGAATTTTATTTGCAGTCTAAATGAAAAGATACTAATTTCTATATATACATTTACATACGCTGCATTTACAGTTAGGGCCCTCCCACTTTTTTAGCATATTTTTAAACATATCTAGATTAAGAGGACGTAAGAGGTCATTAACATATGCTAGTGTCTTGAAAAGGACGTAAGAGGTCAATGTGAGAAAGAGATTCTGCAACCCCCATAAGCTAGCAAAAGAGGATAGGGGTAATTTTTAGGAGTCAAAATCTAAATATAAGGATTGGGGAGGTTTTCTCTGCTAAACGGTGCAGTTGGCGTATTTGATCATTGCCACAGAATCTCCTTGTCTTCTAAGTGACAACCTATTTAGTGAGCGAACATCCTCCTCGTAGAATAATAATCATAATTTCATTTGGCTTAAGAGAGATATCCGAGCTACTTACAACAGCTAATTAAAGCCATATATTTTTGAACTTCTTACAATGTGATAAAAAATTGCTAATTCGCTATAGAAAAATCAAATTACTATAAAAAAGTTGTATATTTTCTAGAGCCGAATGGTATGCATTTTAGGGTCTTAGCGAGGTTTTTGAATATCAGAAAGGAGCCAGAATTTCTCCAAGTGGTGTCCAAGTGCCTCCCTGCATACCTTTTCCCCATAGCCTGACCGCTTCATTTCCAAGGAAAGTTGTCTTTGCTTTGGATAGCTGTAGTTTATCCGGAAAACTTAAAAAATTGTAAGGTATCTTCTTCTCAAAAAATTTGCGTCTTAAGCCTCTGGTGTAAATTCATTTGCTTTGTAGATTACCATCAGCACGTGCAGATTGCTCTGATAACTACTTACTCAACTATTCATTCCAGTACCATCAATTCTCGACTAGGGTTATTTACCTCTGAAAACTGGACGAGGGCTTGTGCGAGGGAAGTTATTCGAAGGGGACAGGCACGTAAAAATATCTGGCACACACCTCATAAAGATTCGTTGTCCGAATTCCTTTTTCCACCGTACGACAAAATTAGTTGAAATCAGCCTGTAACAAGATCTTCATCACTTTCTGTTATAGAGCTACTTCAACGGGGGGATGTCTAGCATCCTTTTCAGACGGGAGCTAATTCAAGGGGTAGTTTTCGAATTATAGTTAATTCAAGAACTTACTTGGGATTTAGTGACATGATTTCTCCTTGCTCTCTAAGCTAAATCCCATAATGCACTTGGGTGACATCTAGTGCCCATTCTTCTGCACATGCAAAGTGTTCATTCTTTACCTTCGTCTCCACGTTGCCTTCGTCGGTGAAACACGACGAAAATTCAAACATATTACAGGCTTAAGTCAAACTGTAAGTACAAATGGCGTACCTGAATATACTGTGCGACTTTTTCTGTGTATATCATCCCAGAGGGGTTGATAGATGATATTTTTGTAAGCGAAGAATAGAATTATTTCCAGACGGTTGGCCCACCCATGGTATACTACTGTTCTTAGTGCAAGGGAGAGACATTATAAAAGTATTACTTTAGCTTGCCTTTTACCACTGAAAAGTTAAACACCATATGAGTATTATCTCGTAAACGTTGTTGGCACAAGTACTCGCATATATATATATATATTTATTACACCGGACCCAAAGTGGAAATATCTCGGTGATTCGTTTGCTTCGTTGTGAAAGTCCCAGCTATTTGGATATATTTTGTGAAGTAGATCATAGGAAACACCATATTTCAAGAGCGCACAGCAACAATGCCAAACAGAGTTCAGATTTGTTAGTTCCTGAAATGGAGACTTGTTTCAGTCACGTGTTTTTCATTTCTGATGTATTCCATGCTAGGCCGGGCACAGTCTTGGCTGTATACAATTGATGAATATATTCATTGAAAATGGCTGAGATAGTTATGTTGCCGGTTTCCTGCTAGTATTTAATTGGAATGTCACACTATCGTCCGGTCTGTAATCGTGGAGGGTCACACCACAAATATGTGGCATAGAGAAGTGTCAAGTTTGTTATTCGCAATATGTACACGTTTTTATTATACACCGTAGTGTTCGATTGTACCAAAAGCTAAGACAGTTCAGTGCTAGAGTTTGGTATTTATACAAATTGATATGTTAATTTGCATTTCAAGTTCCAATCTTACATCATCTCCTTGATTTAATTTATATCTGTTTCTTTTACACTTTTTGCAGTAAGCAGCCTGGCTTAAGATCTAGAAGTAGTATAGGTTTCTTAACTTTTGGCTGCATTTTAATTCTAAAAGTTTCTAAAATATAAAATATATAGTTTCTATGTGCATTTCTAAAATATATGATATAGTGGCATTTCCTGGTTATAGACTAATTTATGAAGATGTTGGCTAGTGTAATAGGTTGGCTTTTCAGGATCAAATCTCAGATTTTCTACTTTCAGTTTTTGTTCATTTATATTTGATATAGTCAATATAAAAGTGAAGAAGTTTTTCAAAAAATTGATTTAGCAAAATCTCCTGGCCATTTGTCAATTTTGACTGACAATGGGCAGGATGTTCAACAAAGTTGGACAAACTTTTCATGCCTTCCCCAACTCTTAACAGGGGTGAATGTAAGTAGCACAAGGAAGCTTTTATGATAAGCTTTGTTCAATTATAGCACTGATATCACCTTTTTGACCCACAAAATGGGCACATTTTGGACAAGATCTAAGACGTTTTGTTATATGATGAATTTTGGTCCAGATGTAGGATTTTTGTTAAACAATATTTATGTTTTCCCCAGATTGCCTAATATAATTATGTTTGAGAAAAGAAAATGATGGCAGGAAGGTGATGCAAGCTATTTCAATTACAAAACTGAACAAGTGTCATTTTAAATAATTTATCAGCCATTTTGTGATATTGACTCACTGCAGGCAAGATTTTTTCCAAAACTACACAAATTTTTCATATCCTCACCCAGATCTCAAGAGTTACTATATCAATTACCCCTAGAATAGTGCCATTAGGAAGATATCATAATCAACCTAGTTGAAAAATAGGACAGAAATCAATTTTTTAATTTGCAAAAATGGCTAAATTTTGTACAAAATATAGTGCTATTTGGGGACTTGTCAGTATAATTCCTTCTGCAGTTTTGGGGTCCAAAGATTACTTATTGCTTTGAAACTCTGTATCAAAGATGGTATAGTTAATGACAAAGGGTGTAAGCCTAGCTTCCAGCCAGTGAGTACTGACTTGTGTGAGTGAGGAACTTCCCAGTTAGTGTTTCATTTTGTGCTGTGTGCATTGAAATTTAATGTACTTGTAAGATTTTTAATGCACTTAGAGGGGATTGGGACATGATGTTATATTGTGTCTTGGAATTCTCAATATTTTTGGACCTATTTGATTCAGTACAGGTTTAAGAATGATTCTGGTTTACATTTCATCATTTCATTCAATCCTCACCTGTTTTCAGCCATTTTTGGTAATTTTTTATCCTGTCTGGAAAACTTAATGCCTCAGAAGAGTTTTAGACATGCTGTTTTGCCTTTTCTTGGAGCTCCCAATCTATTAATGTGGTCTTATTTGATTCTGTTCAGATTGACGAGCCACTCCACTTCACGTCCTCTTATCTCACTCTATTTTGACCCATTTTTGAATAATTTTTGGCCCTGTTTAGAAAATTTAATTGGTAGGGGGTCTTTCTCATTGCATTTTGTAAAGCAGGAGACAGTGGGAGTTTATGAAATCTTGATGTTAAGTTATTCTTGTCGATTTATGATTTGTTTGTATAAAGCAGGTTGTATTACCTTTTAGATAAAAATGAGTGATGCACTTGATGAAGGAGATTTTGCATCAGCAGATGCAGGGGCATCGGCAACTTACCCAATGCAATGCTCAGCGTTGAGAAAAAATGGACACGTGATGATAAAGAGCCGCCCATGTAAGATTGTTGAGATGTCAACCTCAAAGACTGGAAAGCATGGACATGCTAAAGTTAGTATATATTATATCAGTTACTGAGCTTTATGAAGTTGATGTAGATAAAGTGTTTTCTGCAGAATTGTTGCTGGCACATTTTGAGATTTTGGGACCTTTGTAGTATCTTTCAGTGATGAGTATGGTCTGATATGGTACTCATGATATTGTGAACTTGATGAAAGATTGCATGTTAATGTGGTCTTGGTGATTATAATGTCATCATTGTGCTTATTTTTACTGATAATAGTGGTGGTAAGTCTTTGTTTCTTGCCAAACAGATGCAGTCCTTTCAATGAGTAAATTAGATGCATGCTGCCAATCAAACACGTGGGATCGTTTGCGCGCGCTAAACAGTCAATTGTAAGAGCTTTCCTTAGTACTTGGATGTATATTTTTCATAAATTTGGCATGAGCGATAAATCTAGTGCGTGAACTGAGCTGGGCGCATACCGCATGCTCAGACGCAATCGCGTTTGTCTCATTGAAAGGTCTGAGAATGCTATTTTGTTTGCATACACCATCCTTGTTATGCCATTGGTTGAGATATGAAATTTAGCTGTTTTATGTGCACAGTCATTGTCCAATAACTGTCCCGCTTTACCTTCTGCAAAGTAGAATTATCAACCAATGGATGTAGTAGTGTAAATGAAAAACCTATAGTTGACTGTCAGTCACTTTTTGAGTTATGAGGAAGCTATGCACCAGTTATAAGATTTCTTTTGTCAGTAAATAAACTTGTGCTGTGCTGAATGGTACTGTTGCAAAGTGATAAAGTATGCAAAAATTAGGAAAAGACCTTTGTTCAGTTACTTGTAATTCTGTTATATACTGAACTTCATTTTTACACAGATGCTTGGATGTTTAATATTGGGTTGTTTAAACACTACTCACTTCTGCAATTTCTTAAAGCTACCATAGCAAATTCTTCTGAAGTTGCTAAAGACATAGAGAGCTGTTTTACTTTATTTAATAGTTTTGTATTTACTTATCAAGGTTCACCTGGTTGGCATTGACATCTTTACTGGTAAAAAATATGAAGATATTTGCCCCTCAACTCACAATATGGATGTGCCACATGTTAAACGCAAAGACTACCAGGTATTGTGTTATTTTGTTTTTTCAGATTTTGTATTTTTGTATGTTTTGTGGCATTGTGTTTGGTAGTGGATGTATGCATTATATTATCAATTTCCAGCTAAGTCTTTCATCAGTATACTGTATTGTCCAATGCATGGTTACTTTTCATTTTTGTTAAAAGCCCGTTTTTTGTATAAATCATAGGATTACAAGGGAGTTTAACATGCTTGCTGAGACTTGGCAGGGAAAGTTAAATTGCTCTAGTAAAGTTTCCTTTTGTGCTGACACATTTGGTCACCACACATTTGTGTCACCACAAGTGTTCAAGTTTGAATTGTTTTGAATTCTTTTAGCTTCTTCACATTGATGATGGATATCTTTCATTGATGGATGACAATGGTGAGACAAAAGATGACATAAAGCTACCAGATGGTGATTTGGGGAAAAAGATCGCAGAACAAGAGGATGATAGTATTCTTGTCACAATTCTTACTGCCATTGGGGAAGAAGCAGCTGTTGGCACAAAAGCACAGTCAGGAAAAGATTAAGTGCCAGCCAGTTGAAGATTAATCTGAAAATACCACCTGACCTTTGAAATCTGTGAACAGATCTCATGTGCATAATTGTACCTCTAGAATTTTTGGTATATGATTGAGAGACAAATCTCTTTTATTACCATACATATTACATTGTCTTTTTGTCAAGAAAATTATGATCTTCAATTCCAAGTATATGTCTATTTTTACAATTTTTATTTTCCTTGTTTTTCCGCATTTCAGTCACATGAAGTGATAAGATTTTTCACAGTAGTTGTTTGAAAACTTTTTGTAAATTTTCTGTTGTTAAGTGAAGCAATATAAAGATATTGGCAGTATCTTGCCATCTAGTAACCTTCAGCTCTGATGAAGCCAGCCATTGGGCAATGGGTTCCTACCAGATCTAGGTTTTTTTACTAACAAACTTTTTTAAATCAGCAGCTGTCTTACTACGTGCACAATCAAGGATAAAAGTTGCCATATTTGACAGTTCTATTACTCAGTGTTTAAAGTGTACTGGCCAGGTTATGATGACAGCAGGCCAGTTGAACAGTTTGTGTTGACAACAAAGCTGGTAGGAGTAGCCATTGTTAAAGACAAACCAACAAGTATATCCCCTTAAATTTCATACACTCTGCTTACTTCTATAAGTACAAAAAAGTATAAGTGAAATCTGAAATTATACAATGATTTTATATTCTATGCTTTCTTTCTAATACTTCACACAGATCTATTTGCCAAGTATATTTAGCCAGAAATGCTGGTTTCAATGTTTATATATATATTTATATATATATATATATATATATATATATATATATATATAATATGCTAAACCTTTTCTATTGCCTATAGCCATTATGAAGTGTTGAAGTTTTGCTGCCATTAGCCGATGAATCACTTCTCTGAAGCCAATAACTGCCCGGCGACTATTGCACGCTATAGCGTCTACGGAAGTTAGGCACATTGGAAATATTCTAACAGCGGCCGTCGATAGCTAAGTACCTGCGGCTGCCACTGGTACCGAGGCCAACATTGAAGTGTTTTCAATTTGTGTAACATTACTTAACGACTCCAGGCGAGATTCGCTCGCAAGCAGTTTGTTTGCAGTGTGCTGTAGATACCATTCTCTGCGATAGTTTGGGGCAGTTAACTTCACATTGGAAACTCAGCTGTACAGTTAATTTTTAAGCGATATACCGTAAATCCTCGAATTAGCCCCCTGGGGGCTTATTTATTTTTGATGCTTTTGGGGTGGGGGCTTATTCGAGGTGGGGCTTATAAAATTATTTGAAATTTCGTATAAAAAGCTCATTGCTAAAGCTCCTTTTCTCCATACTATTACAAGAACAGTCTATATTTAGGCATTAGTCTTTATTACAGTCTTCATCATCACCTAGGGTGGGGGCTTATTCGAGGGGGGCTTATTAACAATTTGAAGTTCTAGTATGGGAGCTTATTCAAGGGGGGGGCTAATTCGAGGATTTACTGTAGGCTGTTGTGTGTTGCCATGTTTGTTGCTTTCAGTTGTGGTGACATTTTTTTATTGTTGTTGAAAACATTCTCCGGAATTGCAGCATGAGTGACCCAATTTTATACTTCACCGTTAGTATTGTATTTTCGATTACCAAAATCTCGTGTGTTCCATTGTAAACATTCAGCTAGGCTATTAAACCAATCTCTTAAGTGGTCTTTATGACTTATACATGGGATTGGGTACACAGATGTCGTTATTCGAACACTAAAACAAAGAAAAGGGCAGTCGGTAAAAGGCTGTTCTGAAAGATAAGTAAAGGCTATTGCCTCGTGTCACTGATAAGCTCGTCAAAAATACAATATGGACCGTAATTTCTTTGATTAAGCAACTTTGTCTCTAAATGTAAGATTGTAAAGAGACACTAACAATCGAAGAGGCCGAGTATACAACAATTTTAAATATAACGAAGTAATACTTATAATTCCCTTGATTTGCTCTAAATTGCAGCGTTGGAATAAGAATTTTAATTCTCAACAAGCCAGCTTGTGATGTTTGGACTAAAAAGTTCTATATATCTGTTTTTATAAGTAATATTGTTACGAAACATTTGATACTGTGTGTTGTCGAACTTTTTGTAACGTAATATTCGGTACTGGTAATATTTCAATATAAGAAACTGTAGTACAGAAGATATCTGGAGAACAAATTCTGACCAAATATCACCCCTCAGAATAGAACTAATGTGCAAAGGGTCATATCAGCTGTGAATTAAAACAGAGATGATTATACTTGCATTGTTAATGGGGTCAATTCGAGTTGATTTTTGCCATCGAAGGAAGCCCATGCAGACCTCCTACTTTCGGAGGAAAGTTTTACCTGTAAAAGTAATGAAATTATGTATGTATGTATGTATATATATATATATATATATATATATATATATATATATATATATATATATATATATATATATATATATATATATATATATATATATATATAGAGCTCAAAACAACTATAACTTGTAAACACTTTGGCAAACGTTTAAAAGTTGAAGGTATTTTCTTGAGCCCTATATAATGTTCTAAAATTTCTAGGTGGTTGTATGATATTGATTTCTTTTATTGTAGCAAAAACTCATTTGCTAATAGCCCGATCGAACGCAGGTGAATAGGTATTACAGTGAATCTTCTGCGATGCATCTCCATCAACTAGTCTTCAGCAGTAGGAGCTGAGAAAGAGATGCTTCTGGAATTTGATCAAAGCAAATATTATTCAATCAGGAACTCAAAATTTAGCAATGGTAAAACATGATTAATGGCTTATATGATCATATCCCATACGGTAAAACCAGCACAAAAAAACTCCCTTTTGTGGACCTAGGCTAAAAAGGCTCGTAAAAAAGTCATATGAATAGATAATCTTGGGTAGTAATCCATAATTAAAACTTTACCCTGCTTAGTATATGTATTAAGAAATGGTATCCTTCTCTTGAAAGAAAGCTCGCAGTTTCCTTGTTGAAACAGTCAAGATCAAAATTTCGTATCTTGCTAATAGAAATCTGAAAACTTTAGGCTACAGATTCTTAAACTCTGTGGTTCTTATATGCGGATTTCAACTGTACTCCCTTAGAACATCGAACCTTCAATATGTCGAGGTGTTAAGTCAAACGTAGCATTCAGTCATTTTATATGGCAGTAAGGTAGAACTGAAATCTGGAATAACAGTAGACCTTTTGCACTTTAACAATTCATCCACTATCTTACACGTTTTTTACAGGAAAGTGTTTTGAACTAGTATTGAACCTTTCTTAGGTTTTTTATGATTTCAGTTCAAAAACTTTTCCTAAGACTTTCTTTGCAAAACTTTTAGCAACAGAGATCGTGCTCAAAAGACAGGAGAATAGGCTGTACAATAACACAGTAGATAGAAAGGCACTACAGAAACATATCATGGATTAACATAGGAAATAAAAACGAATTAAGCCAAATATGATGGGTGTGCAGGAACATTTGAACTTATTAACTTTCCGAGGTCTTCAAAATCTAGTACTGAACTTTCTTAATTTTTTCAGCAAACCACTTAACACCACCAACTACAGGAGGGGAAGTTGGTTAGCTTTAGGAACAAACAGAGCAACGTTCTGCGTCAATCTATATCAGAGATAGTTGTACAAAACTAGATCAAAGGTATTTAGTTCCAGATATGTTACCAATCACTTTCTTACAAAAAAGTGGAAATCTGTGTCTGAGATGAATGTTGAAATTTACCTTCAATTCAACTCCGGCTGGGACTACAATTGGTCGAAATGATAGAGAGTGGGGACAAATCGGAGTTAGGATTATTCCTGGTACACTCGGGTGTACCATTGATGCACCAGTCGCCGCTGCGTATGCGGTACTACCAGTGGCTGTTGAAATAATCAAACCTATGGAGCAAACAAAAGTCCATTGTCAATTTTTGAGGTACGTTCATTTCAAGTAAAGGGTGCCCCGGTGATCAGGGATATCAGGGCATTGTATGGGACTTTAATTTCTGTCATGGAAATCAGAGAAAAGCTAGGAAATTTGGCAAAGATTTAGGGAAAAATCAGGGAATTTTGTCATTTGGACTCTCATCATTAACACTTTCTTTTTTCTTTTCTTGGGCTGAGTACAAAGATGTTAAATGGCAGTGAAGTTTTTGGGAAATTTTGCCAGGAAGTAAGGGCAGGGGATTTCATAACCTAAATCATCTGTTCACCCTGAACTAGACAAACAAGCAAACATGCTGTACCCTTATATTCATTAAAACCAAACCTACTGAAGGCGCGGTTGGGCCATCATGTGGAGCTAAAACTCCATGGTCCTATAAAGAAGAGGGTCAATCAACAACAAATGGCCTAAAAAAGCCAGATAGGAGATGTTAAACATGAGGAATATTGGCACCAGTAGGATATTGCTAAGCATATTGATATACCTACCATCTCCTATTAGCGTAGTTAAATGTTGTCCATTGCAAATGATATCTAAGTACACAAGGCTTGTCACAGGTCCTCTGTCGATCACAACTTCATTCAATACCTACAAATGTAGATTCACTGGGATATCAGATCTGGAATTATTCAAAAATCTAAAGTATGATAAACGATGGCCTAAAAACAATGCTCGTGACCACTAGTAGTCGTCATGAAAATGACACTTAATGATATATTAATTAGTGAATTCTGCAGTTAAAAGATTTTCTTTCACAATAAGCAAAAGCATAGAGGCATTCTACACTGAAGACGACTTTCCTCCGTGAACTGGGCGTGGTACAGTGACATTTTTCACAAGGTCCCGCCTATAAACCCTTACCATCTGCTAAATAGCGGTCTTGTGAATTTCCCTTACATTTATGCTGTGACTGGCTAGACAGTCAACATTAGAAAACATTGTATAAATGATATATGGTTATTCCCAGTGTCATATGAGCACAATGTTGTTCAATCAATAGCAGGGCTACACCTGCAGTTTGCAGTGGTTGCAATTAAAGTAGCGGTGCATAAATATGACATTAGTGTCTACCTAGTTTTAATATTTATGTCATGTAATTATGTTTTAACTATTGGTAAATTATTTAGTGGCCTATTCGAGTTAACTAATTGTATGTCTGTATATACGCAATGAATAGCTAGATATATCAAAAATCCAATTATAAATGGACAAAATTAAACAAACGACACAATTCTGCAAAGTCATGTAATTAGTTTTAATTCGCATTGCATAATATTACCGCAATCTAATCATAAAATCAAATTACATTATGTATTTGTAATGTGTATTATTTTTATGTTAATTCATACTTTGGTGTGTAAATGTACTTCGCATATGTGTTTTAAAATCTTTTCTTGGTTGGTACATCAAAGGACTGAAATACTCTAGCCACTTTTAAGTTTCTTCGCGAGTCTTCTACTTCTGCTCATCACAGCTTGGATTTAGATATTGCAATAATTTTGCCGAGTGAACTCGATTTCTACCAGCTGTCAACTGTCTCATCAAGGTCAAGACAGCACTGATCACACATGACAAAAATTACTATATATGAACTATATCAAGGTATTTACCTCATATAAATGCATACACATTAAATGGTGAAATTCGTTTTAAAAAACACACCACATAAAATCTAGATGAATTGGACCTCGCTGCTTTCTGACTTGAAAAAGGTTGGGTCCCACAAGTGAAATCTTTCATAACCCACAAAAACTTTAGTAATACGTACCAAATGTTCCTCTTTAACTATACTTTCATCATCTTCCTTTAAGATTACTTGAGACTTTAATCGCGCCCGTAAAGTCAGTCCGATATTTTCTAAAACGAGAATATATATTAACTTAAGCACAAAAAAGTATAACAGTTGATAGAAACAGAGTTTTTTTTGCTGAAAGTAGTTCAACTAGAATAGTAGAAGTAAAAGCAATTGTCAATCAAAACATTTTGACGATAAATTTTAAAAATCAACACTAAATTCTAGTGTAAAAAATCCACAAGACGTAACGAAAATTGACCATAGATTGTGTTTGTATATATGTGAGTGCGGGGTTCAATAATGGAGTACTTACCATGTAAAGTTTGGTTGATTGCCGTTTTAAAATCATCGAACGAAAATGGCATCAAGAACCCAAGTGTACCAAGATGAAAGGAAATTACTGGTGGGCAACTTTCCTGAAGAGTAAACGTATGAGCTTTTACGAACAAGTGTTGCAGCCATTAAGTAAGATCCGGCTGCTGAGAGTTAAGTATTTATACGGACAGGTCCACATCTGCATTAGGGCACTAGCGACAAGGGATTGGAAGCCGTTTTACCGTGCCATTCTAAAGTCCTATAATTAAATTAGTACGGGGGGTGTAGAGAGGCAAATTAGTTCCCATTGTTACCCAGAATAGTTCGAAAGTTATGACTTGAAAGGTAGAGTGGCATTCTGCAAAATACAAGGCCCCATTCATAAATGCTCTTCCGGGGTGTTTTCACCCTAGCTCCCTGTTTTTATTTTGCCTAACAAAAGTTCGTGAAGATATCTAACAAAAGTTCATATCGGTATAAAGAATATTTCTCAAAATAATGCGATACAAGATATATTAGCTTGAAGGGCTGAACTTCGCAGAAACGAAGATTACAGCATGAAAGAAAACTCTGATAGATTCTGATTATTCTTAGCCAACTTATCAATAATTGTTATGCAAAAGCTATGAATTACTTTGGGAATAGTCAATGGGGGTCTTTCCCTAACACAAAGGTAGATACAGGTGTGAAAATGTTATTGTTCAATAACGATGGTTATCACCTGAAAAAGAGATGAAGCGTGCAGTAATGTGCCATCTCCGCCAAGACAGACTATCAGATCGATGACTTCTTGGTACTTTTCACCTGGTTATTAGGACAATATTTCAAATTATTCGCAGAAATATCATCGAATAAACACTCAAACATAGTTTTCAGTAACAAATCACTTCTGTTCACGAAATGGACTTTTTGGCAGAATGAAACAACAGCGTGACATCAATATACAAAGGTCTGGGAGAGAACCTCTTGGAAAACCTGATACGTTTTATTTCAAGACGAAACTTTATGGTGTTGCCTACCATCCAAGGTAATGGATACATACGAGTTTTAAGCAAATGTTGTAATGGACTACAAAAACCTTCTGTCTGTTTACGCAGTGGCATTAACTTCTCAACCTTAATGACTGTCAATATATTGGATTTATGGCACAACACATTATGGCATTGTAAACTGCACGTTATCGCAAATTGTGCGCCTGTAGACACTGAAATGCTCGCTGTAAAAGTTCACCTATTATTTAAATAGGCCCTGGGATGGACTCTTGAGAAGGGTCATTCTTTTCCCATTTGCTGCTAAAGCCCTGTCTGTCCCATGAACAGTCAACATGAATAACTCTATACTTTGTTAAATATTAATTCTAAATATCTATTGATACAAAAAGTAGCCATTTTGCATTTACTTTTCTTATAAACATAAAGCTTGCTCTTGATGTCATTGAAATCATCATCATCTCTGATTTGTTTCTCCTCTAGAACAGCAGCTTCAACAAACACTGACATGTTTTTCTCCTTTGGGAAAAGCAAAGGAGGCAAACAGTCAGTCAATTACTCAAGAATGATAAATAACTTAAAAGGTTTACTGCAAACAAAGATGTAAACCCAGATGGTTTTTGTGTAATTTTATTGCCACACAAGGGCTACATTTTAAACATTCAGGGTGGTGGTAAACAGCACATTCCTATTATTGTCATTTGAGTTTCCATTTAGTTGCAACTCAAAACAAGACTGAATGTTACAGTATCTTCATATATGCATGGAGGTATGAATGTATGTATTTATATATTTAACATATATAACAGGATTAAGCTAGGCTTGTTTACAATCTGGTTTACAAAGTAGAAGGTGGAAAAAAGAAAAACAACAACAAAATAATTATACAATAAAACCATATTCAGTATAAGATTTGTCCATAAATTTGTTCATAAAATGGCATTTGCACATTGCTGTATTGAAGACATATTCCTTAAATCTTTAGGCAAAAATTCCAAACTTTTCTCCCATAGAATTTGAATGCTTTAGTATTCATTGAGTGTGCTACAAAATACTTGAATAGAGTTTTTGTTATGTCAAAGTATTGAAAGTTGCAATTTATGGGCAAGAAAAAATTATAAAACTGCATCTAAATGGCAGGTTGCTAAATGTAGCTAAAAATGGAAAATTAATACAGTTGGAAGGCTCAGTAAATCAGTAAATTCAGGAAGAAGAAATGATTAAAACAGGGTAAATATGTAGATTCAAATGACTTATCTTCAGGAAACCAACAAAGGAAAATTAAAATGGAAATGAACCTTCTTTGGTCAGAGAAATACTGATAAATTTGACACCTGGTATCTTATGTTTTATTTAGAATCACATATATCTCTACTGTTATCCTATTTTTAATCTCTACTGTTATCCTATTTTTAATATTTATACCTTCAAAAGGATTCTGATGTTCTTTGAATTGACTAAAAAGTACTGACATATGAAGAGATTTATGAGCAAAAATATCACCAAACCTCAACAAGCCATCTTGTAAGCACTTTTGAGTCTCTGGTTACTTGCAAGTCATTGATCTTTTTTATTAGTAAAACACGCCTAGGAGCCTCTTTCCAGTGAAGGAATTGCTTGCATGGGTCAAGGAGATATCTTAATCAGATGGGATACAAGAATAATCAGATATTTTAAAGAGCAATTTATTGCAGAATATATTATTGAAAATAGCAAAAATCATGAAACAATAAACTGGGCACAGCATACTTGATAAAAAAAGGCATTTCTAAATCTGGGGGGAGGTGGTGGTGGTGCAGTTGAGGTCCATTGCAGATTTTAACTATTTTGGTACCCATGTGGATCAGCTCATTAAGTGCACACCAGAATGGCACATTCAGTAATCCTGCAAGCTGTACATCTAGATTTTTAACTGGAAACACCCATAATCTCTTACAAAAATGCCCTTGTTTAATGGGACCACTGGCAATAGTCGATGAAACTAAAAGGGCATATTATCATTATAAGCCATGTTGATGTTCACATGCAAAATTGCAAAATAAAAAACTTATTGCATACATTTCTTGCTGTTTTTCATCTTCACCAGAATTATTGTCTCCACAGATGCACGCCTTTGGCCCAAAATGGAAATGTGGAGATGGTCCCAAAAGAGCTACAAGGTTATACTCTGATGGGTTCCTGCAAGATCAAAACAATGAGAAAGTTTCTATTGAGAAAAATGATGGAAGAAAAATTTATCTAGTGGGTCTACAGATGGAGCTAGCTGTAATAGTGTTGCTGTGGGGCAAAGCATCTCTGTGAGACAGTCATGCTCAGAACGAAGCAACGGTGGACCTAAGAGGCTCGCACCTTAAATTACCCGTCAAGCAAACCCCCTGGGGAGTAGAAGAGAAAATAGCTCAGCCCCCCATCTCAACTGAATAGCGGTGCGCACGCAGAAGGCCATCTTTTGATTCCCCAAAAAGAAGTGCAGGAATGAAAAAGTGTATGTATTAAAGTATAGGCCATGTCAGCCCGCAAGCTTCAATCTGACTTTTCTAAACTTGCACACGTCATTGCAAGGTCAAAAGGTCTTGCACACACAATGCACTCAGGCCTAGTAAACGCAGCAAAATTTTGCCCACATTTACTTAATACGATCTACAAAGGATACGCCATGAGCGTCAGAGCTTGGATTTTTCAAATAAAAAAGCACCAAAATTGGAAGCTGAACATTTCATTGAGGTTGAGAACAAATATCGTTGATTTGCAGAAAATACGTAACTTTGTGATGAAATGGTGCACAAAAAACAAAGTGTACAAAGCAAAAGACACTGTCTAAAAATAGACTCATAGAATTTACTTATTAATCAGTTCCTTGCACTTTGAATAAACTGAGTCCCCTCGTCTTGTCTTTTTCGGCATTGTCGAAGGTGAAGTATTGGACTCCGCCATCGGAAACAAAACTCGTTCGATATCAAAAGTTTTGCGAAAGATTAAACATTGAGATTAAACAATATTGGTTAACAAGCCACCAAAAACAACAGCAACAGCACTTATCTGTTGTTATAACAACAAACAGTTTTGGAAAAATGGCCGTGAATCCACTAGCAAATCCTAAAGGAGTGAAGCTTCTTTGTGAGTTATGCCAAAAGCCAGCCCTCATCCAATGCACAAAATGCAGGCTAACTTACTATTGGTAAGAGCGTTATTATCATCTGCATAGACACGAACCTAAATGAAATATAGGCCATTTTGCACAGGAAGACGTATCTGTAGACTAAAGTGGCTTGCCCAAAAGTATATCTGCCTATTTTTACTTTTGTATTCTGTAGTTAATTCTTGGAATTAGTTTCATCGACTGAAGACTGTATTCTTATTAGTTACTATGTTGGGTGTCTTAAAAGTGAAAGAAGAGTCAGCAGTGAGCGTACATGCCCTAAAATCCAAGGGTGCATTCCATCTCTAATGCCTAAGGCTCCCACCCCAACTTAATTCAGTCACTTTGTATGCTTATATTATACAAATAGCTGACTGTACTTCCATATCCCAGTTTTTCAAAGTTCAAAAATAAGAAACTCACGTCAGCACGACAAGGGAAAAAATGAATGTCCCATCGGATATTTCCGGCGTAATATGGAATGCACACAAGTCCTAAGATACTTTAGAAGTAGACCCATGCACTTAGCTGTCACATGTGTCACTTGCAACTTCTTATTGTTCTAGTGGTGCTGAACACCAGAATATTGATTGGGTTGGCATTCATGAGAAGATTTGTCAACTTCTTATTCCATTGAGAACACCAATACCATTTACAAGTGGATCTGAAGAGGAACGGAGGCACCGTAAAGAACAGCAAAGGTTACGACAGGTCAGTAGAGTGAAGCGTCTAGATGGTATGTTTTTGAAAGGTCATAGATCTGCAAGTAGTGCCAGAAATCAATTCATCGAAATGAGAATGGAGTTTATAGCATTAAGGGAGACAGTGGAATGATATGCATCATATGAGGGATGGAAGATGGGAAATTTGCCAAATTTGTAAGGGAGATGGGAAAATTGGAAATTGCCACGTTTTATGGGAAGTAGGAGGAACTGCAAAATTGTAAATGGAAATGAGGATTTTAGGTCCCTGATTTAGCCCCCAGGTGATTATATCAGCAGATTAGAAGTGTTTTTGCTAAGAGTTTTTGCCATAGCAAAATAATCAGTGCTGTTTTATTTCCAGTCAATTATGCATACTTTAGAAAATGATCAAAGTGTAGGATGCAGTAGTGCTGAGAACTTCTATATATACACTTCACATTTGATTGCCCTAACTCTTATGAGAAATCAAGATTTA
This sequence comes from Mastigias papua, assembly GCA_964019165.1. Taxonomy (NCBI): domain Eukaryota; kingdom Metazoa; phylum Cnidaria; class Scyphozoa; order Rhizostomeae; family Mastigiidae; genus Mastigias; species Mastigias papua. The sequence goes on along the minus strand of OZ025285.1, from coordinate 11,355,039 downwards.
TTTAAGTTATCAAATGCTTGTGTCTTCAACCAGTACTTCCATGGAAGTGTAGGTGAGAGGATTGAAAATTCATCATGGACTGTGAATTTCTTGCTTGTCAAGCAATCAGGTTATTGGACAGTTCAGTGGTTGAATGTCTTAAATATTATCCACATGGTTTGATAATAAATAAATCTAATTTCCATAAGATAGTCCTATGTTTCATTTGTATATGGTGCTAAGTTCTCTTCTAGAAACAAATGATTGATTTGACAAAAACAGTTGGCCAGAAATTACTATTTGAAGGGAAATATGAGTATGCAATCCCAGCCGCAATGCAGTCACTTAAATTTTCAATTGATGTTTATGGCCTTGCCAGTATAGAGCTTGTTCCATCTTATCTGATTCTTGGAGAAGCATGCATTGGTAAGCTTCTGACATGATTTTGCAAGCTCTGTTCTGTTTGAATGCATGATCCACAGACTATTTCCATTATCAAGGTTTGCAAGTGAACCACTAAGTCTTAATTGCAGATAGCCAAACAGGATAAGGAATGTCCCTGGTCATGAAACAACAGTTATAAATCAGTTCATTGCATGGCCTGCATGCCACATGCATTTCTTTGGATGAGTCTGGCCAGCCCAGGAAATGTTGGTTGGGAATTACAAAATGAACATATATTATTATTTCATATCAAGTGTAGATTGAAACTGCTTTTATTTTGAAGTCATTGTTTATTCACATGCCCAAAAATGCAATTTTAGAATCATGTAGAGTTGTCCCTGCCCTCCACAATATTTTCTGTCTTTCATATGGTCCCTTGGAAAAATAATGGCCCTGACCTGATCTATGCTATCTTATCTGCCACAACAATGGCTTTTTGGTGATATTATTTGTAAGCAGTTGCATACCATCTCTATGTGAAGATTAGTCAAATGGTGTCAAATGGTGTCATATATCTGCTGTTTAGGACTGGGTAGACTAGCTCAAGCAGAAGAATATCTGTCTCAAGCCCAATGGACTGTTTTAAAGACACCAAAGTGCAGTAATTCAATCAAGTCAAGATTATACAGAAATATTGGATTGCTTTATGCAACTCTGGGAAATTCAAAGGATGCACTAAGACAATTTGCAGATGATGTAAGCATTCTTTCTCTTTTCCCTCCAAGAAATTAATTTTGAGCTAAATATGTTGATGGTCAATGATATCATTGAGTTTTAAATACAAAATCAATGTTGATCAAAACTAGGATATACAAAAATTGTCTCACTTTACACTGCTAGCATTAGAGAGTTCTTTAGTTACTTATTGAATTTATCAAGAAATGAATGTGTGTACTCAAGGAAATTGAGACATAGTCACCCAATAGAAAACAGTGGAACTGGTTGTCTACCCAGTGTGCAAAAGTCTAAGGTAAGGTAAGGTACACTATGTATGAGCCTAGCAAAATCCGTGATTTACCCTACATAATGAATATCCACATGCATTTGTCTTTCTGAGAACATTCAACTTTCTGATTTTCTTGGCAACCCACACTAATACACATTTATGTTTTGGTTTTGCTGTCAAGCATGTCTCTTTTCTTATTGCATCATTATTTTTACTCAACAGATCTATCACTCATCAGTTGAATGTGGCACAGACAGCATCAAAACATCTGGTGGATATTTTCACATGGCAAACGTGTTCTTCAAGCAAAATAAACTTGACATTGCATTTTCATTGTATTCACAGGTAGGAAGTTTTCTTAAATATAGTCACTGAACATCTATAGTCTTTAATTTCAAAGCCACTTTTATAATCTTGATTTTAGTGCTAAAATCTATTTTTTATTATCTTACTGGAATTTTCGCAAAGCAATCTAATGGTATTCTTGTTGAAATCGTTGATGTATATAGTCTATTCTTTCAATAAGACTCACTTTACTAAGCACTGATTTAATCAACTATTCTGCAATGTGAATTATATAGCTTTTTACAATATTCTAGAAAGTTCTTAGATGGAATGATCTGGAAGAGTAAGGAACATTCTGTTATAATATTAAGTGTATAAATAGTATTCTAGGACATATGTTGCTTGTGACTAGAATGTTCTAGAATATAAGTGTCATGTAAGTTTATATATTAGATGTTCTTGATTGTTCTGGAAGATATCTGACTAGAGTGCCGAATTCCAATAATTCTTTGTTAGCTAATGTACATGTTTTGCTTGGTAAGAACATAATGTGTGGACCCTAAGGTGCCAAAAATCCCCAAGTATTGTAGAGCATCAAACACAACCTTGTAACGTGTGGTGGTTAGCTTACAAAGTTAGATAAATAAACTTTATTTCTATATAGATAAACAAGCCAATCATTACAGGCCTCCCTATGAAAGGCATATAATCGCACTTTCACGTACTGTTGTACACCTTCTGAACACCATGACATTCTTGTTATTGCATACCTACTGTTTCACCTAAAGGTTTCTATATCAAAGTGCAAATGGTAGAAAATGACAAGGGACTATTCGAAAGTTTACCCCAATACATAGATGCATTACTTTGAGCTCATATTACAACCTGGTTTACATCGTCCAGTTATGCCGAATTCGATATTGTTAACTTTTTAGTACCTCACATATCGACTATTGAACTAAATAATAGTAAAAGAAGGAAATTACTGGAGAGATGAATGTTTTTATGGCTCCGTTGCTCTCTAACGGGATTTTGAGCAGAAAACACCCCCATAGCACTCACCCCATAACACTCCGCACCCCATAGCACTCTGCACGCCATAGCACTCTGCACCCCATAGCACTCTGCACCCCATAGCACTCCGCCACACGCCCTTCAAGGTGTGAAATATCACACTTGTGATAATTTCTTCCGTGGAAGGCCTGCATTAGATAACCAGGTATCTCTTCCAAACTACAAACTCAATCAGAGTGCTCTCAAAATTCGCATTTTTACGATTTCAGAAGTAAGATGTCTGTAATGCAAATCATTATTGGAAGCTTTTTTAATAGTAAACCAATTATCTATCATGATACAGCCCTAACAATTCTGAGTCATACATATGCTTGTTTTCTTTCATTAAGTTTGATTCAAATGAGTAAAATTTTGATCTTCTGTTCGTTATCTGTATGAAATGCATCTAAAACCGATTTTATTTAAAAGTCATAAATGACACTTTATGGTCAGAAGAGGTCATTAAATTTGTTTTGTTGTCAGAGGAATGTTTTGATTTAGTGTATGATTTGACCGGCTTGTTGTTTTCAATCACTTTCGGCTCGAGATTTGACACAGATGCTATTCAAATGCTTATGACTCCACTTCTGTTTCAATTTTAGACACCACAGTATTATTTTTGTTGCCTTGTGTTTTCAAATTTTTAGCAGTTTTAGATTAAAAGATGTCTTTAATTTTGCAAGCGCTTGAACGATTTGTCTCATTCATAGGTTACAGATATATGGTTCAACTACTTAAATCGGTTGGTAGACCAACGAATAGCAGAACCTCCACCTCCATCTGGCATTGGTCCCGCACAAATTGCAAGCGAGGCCGTGGAATTTGATGTCCTTGGTAACAAGCTAACTTTGATTCGTTTTTCCTTGTGTTTTGTTAAAGTGTATTCGTAGTGATAAACGCAATCCCAGAGTATACTGGGAGATTGAATTTGATCGAAATAGAAAATTGTGAAGCACTCTTCCTCGCAAGGAAATAGGAGTGAATTCAGGGTTATGGGACGGGGGTTAAACTTAAATTTTTAAATTCAATTCATTTTTCCAGTGATATCATATGATTCAAATATTCTATAATTGTCTCATTCTTTATTTCAGTTTATGTATTCTACCTTATTACTTCGTTCATTTCAACATTTCTTGAGCTTAAATTAATATTTTATCTTCTCATTGTAATTAATAGTTTTGTGTTTTCTTTCAAAACTTCATTGTTTTGTTGGATGGTCTTATTAGCTATCTTGCAGTTCTTTTAATATTTCCAGCTGTAAATGACTTAATCATTTTATGACTGTAATACCACAATCATCATTTTTTGTCAGATGAGGCCCAAGAAGCCGAAGTTGTTCAGGTTCTTGGCGCCATATTGGAACTTCGTGAAAATCAAGCTGTCCAAACCCCAAGTATCATGTGTCATATCTATTTCACAACTGCTATGATGCATCTTGTTATGAACAATTTTGAAAAGGTATGGCGAGTCAGATTTTTAAGAGTTTTTAGAGAGATATGAAAGTCAAAAATTGCGGCTACCTAAAACACATGTTTTGCAAAGGTTTTTTAGAGTGGAGAAGTTGGATTGATTTAATCTTGGTGTTACTAATGAAAATATGAATCCTTCTTTAATAAATATGTTTAACTGACTAAGGCAGAAAATGCATCTAAATACGAATTATTATATTAGCTACAATTTGAGAGCAGCAAATATTAAAATGATCTAAAAGTCTAGTATCTGTTTTGGTGCTGTTTTGAATTAGGGCTGCCATTTTTTCCGTCCAACAGAATTTGTGTGCTATTCTGCGAGCTTTCAGACATGAGTTTTTTGCGAATAACAAAAACAAGTCTTGTAATATGAAGTAAAGTTTCAAGATACAAAAGGAAGTTTTTGAAACATCCAAACTTTCGCACAATAATTTTCATTAGACAGATCTGTTGGACGGACAAAATGTTACCCTAATTCGAAACAGCGCCAATTAGATTTAGGTTTGTTGAGTTGTTTTATCTGCATATGAAGGGACAACCTTGTTACTATAGTTTTGCGCCTGCGTAGCTGAATAAACTTCTCTAGCAATGACAAGCTTAATAGATTTCATATTTCATATGTTTTCGTATTTAATTTTACCATAGAAAGCAACCCTTCAGTCTAAGCTGTTTTTCAAGGGGCCTTTAAACAAAGTACTTTAATTGCAAAAATTAGGAGTCTATTGCAACATATAAAAGTTAAAAGATATAATATAAATATTTTCAAGCTAAATGCTAGTAGATACAAGGTTCATTTGAATTTTTGCGCTGATTACGTTTTACACTCTGATGAAAACCGACCTAAAACTCTTTCAAAACACTTGGCGCTGTTTCGAATTAGGGTAACATTTTGTCCGTCCAACAGATCTGTCTAATGAAAATTATTGTGCGAAAGTTTGGATGTTTCAAAAACTTCCTTTTGTATCTTGAAACTTTACTTCATATTACAAGACTTGTTTTTGTTATTCGCAAAAAACTCATGTCTGAAAGCTCGCAGAATAGCACACAAATTCTGTTGGACGGAAAAAATGGCAGCCCTAATTCAAAACAGCACCACTTTCGGTTTTATTTGCTTGTGATTTTCAGATCAATTCTTCTAACTTATAACGTGGAGAAATTTTTCAGTTTTGATCTATCTTATTCCGAAAAAAGTGAATTTGCTAACCCTAACATACATAAATAGTTCTTACTATGAAAGTTGAACACACACTTCTGTAGACCTGTGCAATTGTTGCGTTATGAACTTAGGAAACGCCACTGTTCGGGTTATAAAACATTTACTAGTTAACCGAAGCTCCTTTTATTTTGAAAGTAATTTCATGCGTCCAGGTACTTCACCTGCAACTCATTATCTATTGATTTGTAGCGTCCATATTTCTCCTCCATTCATAAATGTAAACATCTATCTATATAAATTTTTAGGCTAAAGAATTTGGCACAAAAGCTTTGGACTCTTCCCAGTCTGGTATAACAATTGATGAAAGGACAAAATCCCGTATTGTTGAATTCTTAAAGGCAGTTGATCGTCTCTCATAATTTTTGTTAATATTTACTTTTTTGCACTTGTTCGAATATTTTTCATAGCAGCCAATGTTGCTAGTGCTTTTCTCTCAGTGCTTCACCGTGCTATCAAATTGTCATCCGTTTCAGCAAACGATATTGGCAGTTCAGGAGAGAGGAATTTTGAATTTGATTCTCTTCTTTAATAAATGCATTCATATCTACTCCATAGTTTTTCCTCTATCTTTCTTTTCATCTAAATTTTTACTTCAATTCTACCATACAATCTTCTGTTCTTGCAGCTCACCTCTTTTGCTGCACTGTTTATTATCTTAAAGTTTTTCAAATATTTTGTCACCTTTTTGTCCCTTTCAAAGCCCATCGATATGTCTCTATATGGCTGGGCTAGACAGCCTCAGTATGTAAAACACTAGCAGCTATAGGCAGCATAAACTTTAAAGCTCTGCTTCGTCTCCTTCTGTTAGTTATTTTTCGGCAAAATGAACACATTGCTAGGCTCTTGTGGGCCTAACAAGGCACTTGTGTGTATCAGAGATTGTCTGACACTATGCTTAAGTTGTAATATAACAGGATGAGTTTATTTCGACTGCGACACATTTCTCTGTTTCATAAAATTGAGTTTATTGATTCTCATAATTGACTTGCAGGCTCCTTAGCAGCGGCAATGCGCATTCATTAGGGTGGTGATAACCGTGCAATGGGTTAGTCGTGGAAAATTGCATTTTTGTGCACCATCTCACTTATATGATGGATTCTAGGTTTCGAGAACCCGTACCCAGGACGATCTTAGGATGGTAGAAGCAGGAAAGCGTTCTCATTGCTGCTACATTTTTTCGAAGTACAGCCCTTGATGCGTAAGCCCACCGAACATTTGAAAACATTTGGTATTTTACCAGTGGTTTGATTCTTACAAAATCTTTTCCAATTCGAAATGAATTTTAGCTCTATCACCATTTACGTAATGTTTGTAATCCAATTTCATCCCGTCTTGTGGCAATTCAGTAATTCTCCAAAGCAACTGACGAAGTGTTGCTAAAACAATGATTGCTAATGAATTGAATGACGTGAGTTCAAATATAACCACTAGTTGCTGTAGCAAACTGTTGATATTCTCTCGTTTTTATCAGAATGAGGAAGCCTTATTTGCATTCATTAGCTGGTGTCACTTGAAAAACATAATATGTTATCTGTGGCTTTCAACCACCCGTTAGATTTTGCATTTAGTGATGCTTCTCTGTCCAGAATAAGGGAACCTTTCTTATCTACATGCCAGAATTGAAATCTACCATAGATCTAAAACAGACATGTTGAATATTGGATGATTTTTGTATCACGAGATTGAAGGTGTGATAAAAAAACTTCCTGGCAAAAGACGAATGACGTTTCTTTCATCTATTTTTTGCTTGAAGCCTTTTATAGAATTGCTTAAGCTCTGAGCAAACTACAATAGTCTTGGTAGACGGTGACAGGAATAGACATGATATCATCTAATTATGCCCCCAAAGGGCTCTTAATAGTGTCTTTAGACAACAGTCAAACAGGGTCAATGACAGCAATCGAAATTAGTAAACTGCTTCAAAAGTTAAAATCCAATGCAAATGCTTGAAAGTGGCAACTTCTTTTTTCATTATCAACACCGTTTGCATTGTTGAAAACCATAGAATTTCCATACTGAATCATCCAGAGTTGTCTATTGACTTTGAGTTCTCTCCTTCAATTTTTATTCCCTCAATATCCATTCAAGTAAAACTAGCAAGCTGTCCATATTCATTCAAAATTCATTCAACATTCATCAACTGCCCATCCAATGTTCGCAGAGCAGTCACTCAAGCTTTCCTATTCACTATGGTTGCCAATTGATCCACAGATGAGTGAACAACCACATGACATTTGGACATACTGGAAGAGATTCACTTGAGAGCCTTCATTCCAGCAGTGTTGCAAATCAATTTACATGAGGAAAAAGCTATAAAAGAGCTACAATGTAAACTAGAAATGTTCATTGTACGCCCTATCACCTATACACTATCAGACCAAATAGCTATTGTGTGATTCATTCAAGTAGCTATACAGCAAATATTCATAAATATACAGAGCAACAAACACATTGAATATATAATAATGAATATAGAAACCACACAAAATATATTACAAATATATTACACTTTTCAATTTCAGACGTTACGTTTCGATATCAATCTTATATATATATATATATATATATATATATATATATATATATATATATATATATATATATATATATATATATATATATATATATATATATATATATATATATATATATATATATATAATATATATTGCCAAATTTCTTAACAATATGAAATTAGATACCAAGCGTAAATAAACGGAGATTTTTTTTGGTTTGCAATACAGAGTTCGAACTAATCTTAATACATCTTCAGTTGCACCTCTTTAGTGGAGGGAGTACGATGAGTTTAAGATTGTTTTATACGTTATAGCGAGTGACAGGAAGGGGATCTGTTAGAAGTTAGACGTTCCTCTTCTCTATTTTTATTTCACCTGCAAAACGTTAAACGCAGTTTAGATGTCGGAAAAGAGGAGGTGCATGAACCTAAGACTATACCCGATAAAATGGGGGTTGAGAATTGTGAATGTTTTTTAAGCGTCATAAACGTATGGTCCGTATATATATATATATATATATATATATATATATATATATATATATATATATATATATATATATATATATATATATATATATATATATATATATATATATATATATATATATATATATATATATATATATATATATATATATATATATATATATATATATATATCTACTTTTCGTCTTATATCTACTCTTATATCATCGAGAAATTTTGGGAACATTATTTACGACTTCTCGAGGAAATATGATGGAATTCTGGAGGTATCTGACTTCAGAAAGCTGGAGAAGCTCTCCAAGAAAACAAGAAAAGCTGAGTTGGACATTTCTTTTTTAACAAGTTGCAAAAGGTTTAACGTTTTTCCTAAATTTATTTGTTTTCCACTTCCGAATGTTGGCAAATATGATGTTTATGCAATTAGAAAGCGTTTATTAAGGACTGCAATTAACAAAAGATCTAAAGAAAAAAGAAAGCTGGTCTATGACAAAGAAAAGATTGAGAACAAAATAAGACAACGATTATCTGGCATCGAATTTTACATCTTGAATAAAGCATTACGTAAAAACACTGATCGAGAGGTTCAAAGAACAATTCAAATTCATCAGAAGAAACTCAGGATTTTAACTAAGAACTGTGTATTGCCGTTTGATTCAAAAGATACCATCATAAACATTTCTTCGCACAATTTAACAGAGGATGAAAGTGAAGCATTGAAATTTGGCCTATCGCACTCTATTGTCCCTCCGTATGTTAACAAAACCGACATCTTTGCTTGCTTTGAATCAATTTTTCAGTTTATGGTTAGTCATATGATTAATAAGAAGGACGAAAACTCATTAAAAGCTGAACTTTCCCACTTAGCTCACTTATATGTTAATTCCTATAAACCATCACTTAAAGATATTAAGACGCACAAGGTTCTTACTAATCTTCGTAAAAACAATGATATTGTTGTTCTCAAGCCAGATAAAGGTAATGGTGTTGTTGTTCTTAATAGGACTGATTATACAAAAGGTATTATGGACATAATAAATAATACACATAAATTTAAAGAACTTGATAACGACCCCACCATAATTAGAGAGGGTAAGTTACAACGTTATCTTAGAGAACTTAAAAAGAAAGGCAAAATTGATAAGGATTTATATAATACCATTTATCCATTGGGTTCTCAGCCAGCGCGGATTTATGGTTTACCTAAAATGCACAAGTCTAGCTCTTCTATTGTACCACCGTTTAGGCCTATTGTGTCTTCTGTCAATACATATAATTATAGATTGGCTCAATATTTGTGTACTCTTCTTCAGCCTCATCTACCTGATACATATACTATTTCTGATTCTTTCTCCTTTGTCCAAGAGCTTAACAGTGTTGATATTTCTGGTAAATTTATGGTCTCGTTTGATGTTGAAAGCTTATTTACCAATATTCCTCTTAAAGAGTCTATTGATCTTGCTGTTTCATATATTGCTGAAGGAAACCCTAACCTCAAGCTTCCATAACTGAACTCAGTAAGCTTTTCTCAATCGCAACCTCTCAAACCCACTTTCTTTTTAACGGTAAGGTCTATGACCAAGTAGATGGTGTTGCTATGGGCTCTCCACTTGCCCCTGTGTTAGCTAATTTATTCCTTGGGCATCATGAAAATATATGGCTTAATAAGTATCAAGGTCCTTCTGTTCAGCTTTATCGACGTTATGTTGATGATACTTTTTGTCTTTTCAATACTGAGCAAGATGCCTTATCATTCTTTGATTTTCTCAACTCACAGCACCCTAACATCAAATTCACTATTGAAAAGGAAATTAACCAGAGGTTGTCTTTTCTTGATGTCTGTGTCGATAATAAAGACCCATCTTGTCTCTTAACGTCATTACATCGCAAAAATACATTTACTGGTTTACTCACTAACTTTTTCAGCTTCACTTCCTTTTCTTATAAGGTTGGTCTTATTCGTACTTTAGTGGATAGAGCCTACAGAATTAATAATACTCTTCTCAAATTTAATGATGATGTTAAAAAACTTTATTTTGTTCTTAAAAAGAATCAATATCCTGAATATCTTATAAGCCGGGTAGTCAATTCGTATCTTGGTAATGCTCGTAGTTCTAAAACTTCAACTTCATCTACTGATATTACCACTGCTTATTTCAAATTGCCATATCTTAAGCTCTCCAATTTTACTCAAGGTAAAGTGCGTATGCTTGTTAATAAATACTGTAACAGTATTAAAATAAAGTTAGCTTTTTCTTCCTTTAAGGTTAAAAATTTGATCTCGGTTAAAGATTATGTGCCCAGAACGCTCCGCTCTTATGTAGTGTATAAATTTAAATGTGCCGGATGTAATTCCGTGTATATTGGTGAAACAAGCCGACATTTATCTACTCGAGTGCGAGAGCATTTATTTACTGATAAAAATTCAAATATTTTTAAACATCTTAAAGGTTCAGCTGCTTGTAAAGAGGCATGTAACGATAGTTGTTTTACAGTATTGGATTCTGCAAACACTTCTTTTAAACTTAAAATTAAAGAAACGTTACATATCCAATGGGAAAGACCTGATTTAAATAAGCAGATTCAGCATTACAATTTTTCATTAAGTTTTTAGCTATTCTTCTTAACCGTTCTTACCTGTTTTCGCTACATTGATTCCTTTTTCGACTAATAAATTCGATTGATGATTTAACGTTTGTTTATGTACCAAGAAGTTTTTCATTGTAATTAGCAACTGATGATGGATTGGAACAATCCGAAACATGTATTGCACACTTAAAAGCATTGTCGTATTTTTTCGTCTTATATCTGCTCTTATATCATCGAGAAATTTTGGGAATATATATATATATATATATATATATATATATATATATATATATATATATATATATATATATTCTAAAGAAATTCTTGTCTAAATAATAATCTATGTTCAAACTGGAACAAGTAGATTTATACACGATCCCCTCCACTTACACACCAAATTTTCGAAGTTGCTTTTTGACAAGCATATGATAGGTTATTAATATTGATTTTTTGTTAATATTTAATTGTTGATCAATGTTGTCTAGAATTTAATATTTAATCATTCCATATACGTATGAGAGTGGCATTTAATGTGCATTCAAAGTGTCATATCGAAAGCCGTTTGCGTTGAAAGCAGAAGATGAAAACTGAACTTGAAATGGTAAGTGCAACAGTTTTCTTTCAGCTGATCTATATAATGTCGAAATTTCAGTTAGAATCTAACGGATGCTGTTGTTGTTAACTCTGCAATTCATTGGTGGATTTAAATAGGACCTTCAGTTAAAAACATGTTAACATCGACTTGGTAGGAATTACCAAAATGAAGTTACTTGAATTGATATGCATCCGGTTTTCAATAATGTAAAGTGCACCTAAGTAATAATTTGAAAGAACTGCGATGAAATTTTCTGTGAACATTGAATATTGTAGCGAATGACGTGTATTATCTCTTATTTCATCAAGCAAAGTTGAAGCTTTATCAGTTATATTTTGCATTTTTATATTACTCTGCTTCTTTCTACAACATTGGAAAATAAAGCCAGTAGAATGGATTTTATTGCATCTCACATTTTCCGCCCTTTCTTCCAGGTTTCCTTATGGATAGGTCTTTTGGCATCATCTTGGTTCCAACTCCTGGTGGAAGGGTTCATACCGAGAGGTATACCAGGTGAGATAGCATGTTCAATGATGTATTTATTTTGAAGATTTCAAGTGAGAATGCGGGTTCTTCGGGACATTAGGTGAACTGTGATTGATGTTTACCGGTTTACGCAAATGATTGCTTATTAAAATCTAACTAGCGATGACATTTGTCAACTGCAATATTCTTTTGCTGTATTCAACTAGTCTCAATTTAATGGAAAGATTGGTTGTTGTCCCAAATATGAAAGGATTGACAAATTAAACATGAGTGAACATATCTACAATAATCGCCAAAAGTCCTGGGACACTTTGCACTGTTTGTATTCTTCAATGAACTTTCATTCGCCTCTCCCCCTGAAACAATGTTGGGGTTTTGGAAATGTACATGCGATAATACGAAAACTTCGGGTGCACGCCAACCTCAAGTGGCCCACAAACGAACCAACATTGTTCTAGGGGGAAGGGGGCGCGTGTATGTAGCAACGATGACAATATGTAGAGGAAAGTTGCTTTTTTTCTCAGTTTTTTCTAAGTATCCCAAGAACTTTTGGCGAGTATTGTACATTATCAGGGAAGAGAGAAATCAAGTTTTTGTTCATCGTTCAACCATCAAATTTTTGATAGTTAGAAGCCTTGCAGTAGTCATATTTCGAGAAGATTCTGAGTGAGAAACTATGAAATTGAAATGCTTAGAGTGGTAAATCTAAATGTACATTTAGAGGTAAAGGAAAGTCACTCCATGAAGAGAAAAGAAACATAAACAAATAACACATAAATAACTTCTAAATTCATATGCATTGTATTGTGGAGTGGGGTTGCGAACTGTCTGCCCATATGATGAGAACAGTAAAGATGGACGACGGTATTTCAATCGGTTGTTGTCTAGCTGTATTGAGCTGCAATTATTTCCCGTAGCAACTCTGACTCTTATCTGAAGACGTTGCCTGAGTAGAACGGATTTCTGCCAAGACAGTATCCACCCAGTCCCCCCTAAACCTGCAACCTACTCCACATGTGCATCAACATTCTGCCATTTATAGCTTCTGTTTTATTCGATGGTGATAATTCTAAATGGGCAATTACAGGTTTTTTTGTAAGAAAGCTTTTTCACAGAATACCATCTAGAACTGGCGTATCTATACATTCAAAAAAGGCGTTTGACAAATATCTAAATGGCCTGCCGTCTAAAAAATGTTGCCAGGTCCCATTATTTCTTGCTCCCACTTTGCCCTTAAGTGTGAGTCTTAAAGCAAATCACTTCTGTGTGGAGTACTAGACAGTATGATAACATGTGCTTTTATAAAGCTAGCTTGATCCCCCCCCCTCCATTATCAAAGTCGATTCGGGCCTATACTTCAATGTATTATATGGAAACTAGCAACAAAGACTAAGGAGCGGTGACAACTTTTCATTAATGAGATCATTGTCCTTTCATATTCCCTGTAGTAGAGACGAAAAATCACTAGTCCGTTTCAAACAAAGACTATACTCACTCAGTGGATGTTAATGGATTCTAATGGATTTAATGGAACATTTCTTAAAACAATCTTAACCACCTTTTTAATATTCATATATGCTTTTAGAACTTTTTGTTCAACAGGTCCTTGAATGATAACAGGAAACTTATCCTGAACAAGTAAACCTGTATAAGTATTATTTATTATTATTATTATATGTAGATATGTACAACCACGGGTTTGATGTTTTCCGGTTTACGCCTTGAAAGCAAATTACAACAAGTAACTAAAGGTTTCAAAGTCACTCCCATTCTCTTCAGGTCTCTAGCACCTTCCTCAATATTCTCGCTGTTCCTAATATTGCTGTGTTCTGCACATGTCCTATATTCAAAGTAATCCCGATCTTCTCTATATACTTATCTAATTCCTTTGACACTGCCCCTAACGCACCGACAACAATTGGTATGACAATCACTTTCTTCATGCCCCACATGGCTGCTACTTCTCTTTTCAATTCTCCATACTTTTCAATTTTCTCTCTCTCCTTAGATCTTATACGAGAATCCCACGGGACTGCTACATCAATGATTTTGCACTCCTTTAACTCTTCATTTACCAATACAATGTCTGGTCTTCGTGCTTCAATCTCATGATCACACTGGATAGTGAAATCCCATAATACTTTGATACTTCCCTTTCTTATAACCCCCTCTGGTTTATGCTCATACCACTTTGATGTCCTCTCTAAGCCAAATCCCCCACTCAATTCCCAATGTACTTTCCTTGCAATGGTATCATGTCGCCTCTTGTATTCTCGCTGTGCCAACATCTTGCATTCACTCACTATATGGCTAACAGTTTCTCCTTTTTCCCCACAGAGCCTACACAGAGGCGATTCAGCGGTATTATCAATGTGATGCTTAACAAAGTTTGTCCGCAGTGCTTGGTCCTGCGCAGCACATATTAGTGACTCTGTGCAACCTTTCAACCCGCCGTTTTTGAGCCATCCCCAGGTCTTATCTTTATCAACACTTTCATCCATCTCTCTAGCATATTGTCCATGCATTCTTTTCTCTTTCCAGGCATGTTCTCTTTCATTGATCAGCATTTGTTTGAAATCTTCCGGCCTTACTGCTTCCTCCGTTTTGATAATCCCCTTAGTACTCACTACTTTCAGCATTAGCTCATTACTTTGTTTAACGTACCAGCCTAACCTGTTTTCTTCACTCTTGATACAAGTGTCGCAACTAATTAGTCCCCTCCCTCCTTTATGTCGTGGTACATACAAACGCGCAACATCACTCTTTGGATGCAGGGCTTTATACATTGTCAACACCTTCCTAGTCCTCCTGTCCATCCATTCAAGTTCTTCCTTTGTCCACTTCAGCAAACCAGCTCCATATCTCAAGACAGGGATCGCCCACGTATTTATTGCCCTTATAATATTGCGACCATTTAGTTTTGACTTCAAAATCAATCGTGTCCTTCTCAGATATTCACGGTTCAACTTGTCTTTCATTTCTTTTTCCTTTAATTTGTCAAGTTCCAGTATTCCGAGGTACCTATAGCCGTCCTTTTCTACTTCCTTTATTGTCTCACCATTTGGCAATACTATACCATCTGTACTGCTTAATTTCCCTCTTTTCATGATCACTACACCACACTTCTTTATGCCGAATTCCATTCCTATATCTGTACTGACACCTTGGACTGTCTTGACCAAGCTGTCAATTTCTCTTTCATTACTTCCAAATAATTTCAAATCATCCATAAACAATAGATGGTTCACCTTCAAATTTCCGTCTTTAATAACATAGCCAGCCTTAATCTTTCTAAGAATCTTTGTCAATGGTATCATGCAGACTACAAACAGCAAAGGTGAAAGACTATCGCCTTGAAAGATCCCCCTGTTAATGCTAACTTTTCCAAGAAACTCCCCACAGGATGTCAGCTCTGTTGTCCATTTTTTCATGGTATTGTCTATGAAGTTCTTTATGTTCTCTGAAATACCGGCCAGCTCTAAGCACTCTAAAATCCAAGAATGTGGAACCAGGTCATATGCCTTGCGATAGTCAACCCATGCCATGGCTAAGTTTTTATGCTTTTGTTTACAATCTTGCAAAATCATTTTGTCTATAAGAATTTGATCTTTTGTACCACTGCTTTTTTTAATTCTTTCTACATCCTTTCTGCTCTTGGGGTAATTTATTATGCTCATCTAAGAATGCATACATTTGTCCTGCAAGTACTCCAGTTAGCAATTTCCACATAACTGGCAAACAAGATATGGGTCTGTAATTGTCAACTGCATTACCCTTTGATTGATCCTTCTGACATAAATAAGTCTTTCCATAAGTCATCCAGTTTGGTACAGCTACTCCGTTATTAATCATATCATTCATTTGGCTCGCAATTCTGTCATGCAATGCAGTCAACTTTTTTATCCAATAACCCTGAACACCATCAGGGCCCGGAGCTTTCCAATTTGGTATCTTTTTGCACTGCGCTTTTATCAAGCTTTTTGTGATAACTACATTCTCCTGCTGTACACTATCTTTCTCTGCTCTCAAGTCTTTTAGCCATTCTGCACTTTTATTATATTTCTCATTGCCCCATATATCTCTCCAAAATGCTGTGCACAATTGAGCATCAGGTTTTACTTCTTCTCTGTGGTTATCTCCACTAAAAGATTGGTAAACTCTTTTTTGGTCGTAACGAAACATTCTATTTTGCTTGTATTGTTCTATTCTCTGCTCATACCTTCTAATTTTAGCTGTTTTTGTACTAAGTCTTTGCTTCAGTTCCTCGATTACATTATTCAATCCTTTTGTCTTGATGTGATATTTCTGCTCCAGGCTTTTGTATTTCCCTTTCTTCCTTATTTCATTTCTTTTGTATCTCTCCAAGATGTTTATATGCTTTCTTATCTCGTTTATTTTTTGTCTTATTCGTCTTTTCCAGAATGGCTCCTTTATTCTACCTGGTCTGTCATCATTAACCTTCAGCCCCACTCTCTGTCCTACGTACGCAGCCACTGCACCAATCAGTCTATTGGTATCTGAAATTGTTGCAGTCTGTATGAGCCCAATCACTTTATTCACTTTTTTTGTTTCTTGATCTAATTTACTCCTCTCAATTTTCTTAAATCCCCTAGGAACATTAAAGCTACGTTCTTTCATTCTGTCAACTATACTTATTATCATCTCCCTTTCTTCCTCAGTCATATCATCTCTTGGCATTTCGAATTCAACCTGCTCTTGCTCTACTTCCTGTACAGTCACATCCTCTATAGCATCAGAATCTCTCACATCAACAGGAGCAACATCTGGTTCTACCTCTTCTAACACTCTTCGTTTAATCGTCTCAAGTTCTACCCGTGTCAGCCATTCATTTTTTCTGATCGCTCTTACCTGATCACACAAACGTTGTTCACTACATTTTAGCATTTCTCTTTCATTCCATATCCTATGCATTCTCTGTCTATATCCTCTCAGTGGCTGGTCATTTTCATCTACTGGATTACTGAGGTAATAACATTCCATAACAGCAACATTAATCGCCTTTGTCCATTTCATTCTGGCAGTCACATGATTACGACCGGGCCCACGCTGCTCATCCATGGGATCCCTGCCGGGCGAAGAACCTTCATCATTGCTGAATCCAGTCCCATTAACGCCGTTATTTGATATATCATTAATAGACATAACACTCAAATGAGGATAGTGGATTTTGGTTGCACCACAACCGGTATTTTTATTGTGACACCATCACTAGGAGGGTTGCCAACCAAGGCTGAAGAGTCCCCCCTACCCATGAGACAGACTTACCCCCGCCGGACGCCAACCCGGAACTTCATGGTCTCGGGGAGAGCTAACAGGTACTACACCTTGCTCAAGGGTGACCTGGAGGTAATTGTGGCAAAGGGTAACCTCATTATCCCACGTCGAAACTCCACAACCGGATGTAGTTTTATGTCATACCCAGGACAATTTATTATTATTATTATTATTACTATTATTATTATTATTATTATTATTATTATTATTATTATAATTACTAAATTAACTAGTATAATAATTCGCACAACGTATTACATATTCTGCATGCGCAACAAACCCTGGACTAACCCGGAACTTCTTTCTTATTAACAGATTTCTTTCCTCCGTTAGCTTGTTCATATATATAGTATCTCTTTTTTTTTTAACATTATCTGTAATTAGGCCAGCCAAGTGCAAATTACCTATCATTAGAGAGATTTGTATTTGTATGTTTAGTTTATATGTGTCAAAGTTTAAAAAAAAATTATTTTCTCATAACCCATACTGTCTATATCAGTAGAAATCGTGTCGTGAGGTTTGGTGACAACAAGTCTCCTCAAACCTCAAGAACTTTCCTGAGGATCCTGCAGAATATAAGATGGCACTCTTCTGCAATTCCACAACCTTTGTATCAATGCCAATGTCTTCCAGCCTCTTTCTTAATAGTTTTGGAGTAGTTCCTAATGCCCCAATTATAATAGGGATGACTTTCACCTTTTTATTCCAAATCTTTCGTAATTCCCTAGCTAAATCTTGGTACTTTTCACTTTTTTCCACTTCAATTATTATTATTATTATTATTATTATTATTATTATTATTATTATTAATATCAAAATCAATAGTGATCGTAAGGCCTCTAAATATTATCCTCTAAGACAAACTTTACTCTCAAACTATAACCAAGTCTCATTTATTAACCTTTCGCTAGGTGCCGTTGGTACTATTGGTGCGTCCTCTGAATCTTTTGTTAACCTTCTCAAATCTTTAGGTTTTAATAACAATTCACAAAAACACATTCTGTCCCAACTTATCAACATCATTATTAGATGTACTTACTTTATATTCTGTTGCCGCAATAAATCATGGACAAATCCCGACTTATTAGAAATATGAAATCATTATTATTATTTTTATTTTTATTTAATCTTTTTTTCTATACTCGTTACTATTGATGTTATCTACTTTATATATATTTTTATGTAATCTATGTTTATTTAGTATACCTGACAGCCAGTTGTACGTTGCCTAATTTAGTGAGACGTATGATTATAGTATTTAGTTGATATATTTTATAAATTCGAAGTTTAAAAAAAAATTATTATTCTGTCAACCTTTGCACCAAGTTCCAAAGGATTGAAAAGATCCTTTTCCGTACATCACATCTACTCTGAAAAGTCAGCATCCGAGGCTTCCACAAATTTTACGTAGCTAGACTTGAGTTGTACTGAAAGCACAGAATAGATCATTCAACCAATTATGCTAGGAGAATGCAACAGTCACCTTCAGAGTTCCGTATTGTCAACGAGCAATACATGTCATATTGGATAAGTGTTTGTGCCATCGTACAGCCAATACTCCAGTACATCTTCTTAGAAAATTTTAGGGCAAAGGATCAGAAAATAATATAAAAATGCTTGACCCCAAAAGTCTCTCCTTAGATACATAATAATAATAATAATAATAATAATAGTGATACCACTTCTCCATTTCAGAGCAATTACTACTTACCACAAGTGCAGTGGGGGTAGTAATACGGGTTTTGGTTATTGCTGTTTTTTACTTCATATATTGCAAAACTGTTCCACACATTTGTTTATGTTACTAAGTACTTTTGGATTATTTCCCTTTAAGCTATCTATATTTGGCAAGTCGTTATTTTGGAACTAGCAGCATTTGCAAATATGCTCTATATACTCCTCATGGTCTCCACACCTTCTGTATAAAGCATTTTCATGCTTTCCCTTATAATTTGCCTTCAATTCAGTCATGTTTAATTTTAGTTTTAGGAGTTTTGCACTGTCATTGTGTTTAATATACGGTTTTAATCCAAATGAAGATTTTCTGATGAATCTCATTTTGGTATTATTATTTTGACACAAGTCATTTTCAATGGATTTAATTTTTTTTTCATTAATTAACTTTTTCCACTCTTTGATCTGTAATTTGCTAATTTGTTTTTCTGTTAGGTGGATGTTAAGGCTTTTTAGATCTTCCGTAATTGAAGTTATTATTACTTTTTATACGTTTAAATTTATCATTGAAGCGACAATAGGACAGGGCTTCTAAGTTGTATCTAATTATCTGCTTAGTTGCACTGATGGAGAAGACAGCAATAGCTAGCAATCAGCACTATTGCATAACGGCAGAGGACATGCAGATGAAAGATGGGAAAAAGCTTCAAAGTTATATCGGAATTTGTTGCCACTATCCTAAAGTTATATGGAAAAGTGACAACAAGATATATAGTGAGGATGGATCTGTTTGCATTCAAAAGTCGTTAGATGAAAGTGATGTTAAATTTACAACCGATAGTAAGTATAGTTTTAATCATAATCATAATCATGAAGTTGAGTTTGTCAATCTCTCCATCAGTTCTCTTGGATATTTGGTCTCTCTTGTTCTTCTTTCATTGATATGTGCAAAGCTTTAGCTGTTGATAATGGATATCAGCAATGGCTAATTTCGAAACTCTGCAACACCATCACTCACACGATTTGCTCAATCTTTTGTCAAAGGGATAGACCCTGCGATAGTTCTGAACTCACTTGTTTTTGAATTGTAACTACCTTATTAAGTGAGGTTGATATTGTTATAAGTTTTTGAATTTGAAATTAAAGTCTCCATAACCACGAGGATGTTTGTCATGGCAACCGATTGCCATAAGTATCAATGTTACTATAGCTGGTGTCATAGGAGCAACATCGACAACCTGATCATCATCACCATTGTCATCATTCATCATCTGTCTGTCTGTCTGTCTGTCTTTTCCTGTACGCCCCTTACGGGGTCTAGGCTGACCATGAGGTCAGTGTCGTCTTCACATTGGTTAGAAGAGGTGATTGAGTCGGCTACACTCAATCCACTCTGTTACCCCAACAGTTACTTATCAGAACTGCAGGCTGAAGCTGGTGTGCCTGACTTTCATTGAAGGGGCTTGGTTGGACAGTTTGCCACAGGTCGTCAACATCTGCCCCAATTCTGAATCTTCGCGAAATGAATCACTATCAACTTAAGGGCAGTGTCTCTCTGTGCCCGCTTGCCACCACGAGGAGGTCTCCGACCATGGGCTAGCATTCATCATTATCATCATCATCATCATTATCATCATCATCATCATCATCATCAGCATCATCATCATCATCATTATCATCATCCTCAGCAAATTGCAAAATTACAAATTTATCACTTAATATACTGCAGTTTTGATAAAGTATCTACTACTGCGCTGTGCAATTTCTAGGCGAAAAACAACTGTTCATTCAATACGTATTAAAAAGAAATATCTTTAATTCTTTTTAAATGTTTCAATATCATAACATTCTTTTACTTTATTAGGAATGTCATTCCATAGTTGTGGCTTCGTTACACCAAAGGACCTATTTGCAAAAGTTTGTCTCTTTACTTTGGGGATATCTAGTTTTGTATATATATTCTTTTATCTCAAAGGTTTCGTATCAGCATCGGTATCATTGTTGCTATCACCTATCAGCTGGCAAGAGGACAATTAATTTTGCTATTTTACCTTTATTTTTGGGTTATCTTAGGCAGTTCATGTGCAATTTTCACAGACGCTTATGGACGGCTCTATATCACTGCTCTTTCGCAATGGTTTTACTTGGATCGCAACAGCGATGGCTCTTATCAATTCAAACGATACATTTCTCAAGGAGTAATATTCACAGGTGCGTATGAATACACACACTATCTCGCATTACTCCCCATTAATTACTGTTCCCTGTTTTTCTGCGGCGTCTCGTTTTCTTGATGATGTTTTTGAAGCCTCCTAATAGTAACATGTATTATAAGAATATAATCATACACCTCACTGAATTTAGGCAGTGCATAACTGGCAAGTCTACCATGTAATTAATGGAAATAAAAAGAAAAAGAAGTAATGAAAACATACTGATATAAAGCAAATCCTACAGAAAATACATCAGCCTCAAGTACAACGATAATAATAATAAAAGTTAAACTAAGCTAGCAATGCCATGGCCTAAATGCCTAATAAACTGGGGCTGGTCAAAGTTGTGTCTCTTTGTCTCTTCTACAAGATGTATAGTAAAAGCATCGTGCTCAGATGCTAATTGGTCAGCTTGTAGAAGCTGTTGTCAATCAAGGTGATGTTAAAACAAAAAGGACTGATAAAATATGTATCTCACTACAAGTTTGAAAAATAGCATTTGAGATTTTAATATCCCATTCAATTTTAACACACTGTCTCTTGAGTATCACTAAGATTACATCATCTTTAGCTCATGTTGTACATGGCGACAAAATGTACTTACATTCTGAGGCCCAAAGGAACGCTGTATCCCCCCCCCCCCAGCCAGCAGGATTCGAAAAATACATTGAAGCACTATGATTAATTCTGGCAGTTGCGATAAGGTGCAAAGAGATTTGATTATTTTTAGAGAGCATCAAGTCAATGTACAAATCCAATGCTGCTGATAAGCATAATCAAAAGAATCCAGTTGGCCTAAAATTTTGCTAATATTCTTTTTGACAGGACAACAATGTGAAAATGTAACAGGTAAGGAAAGGAGCTTTTATTTTCTGCAAATATTAAGTTGCATTACAGCTTCAAGATGACAAATATTAGTGATGAATTTAGCTGCAAGCATCAATTCTGACAAACAAATGAGATTAGAAAGATGTAACAGGCACGCCGGAGCCGGGGGGCTGGGGGCGCTGCAGCCCCCCCACTTTTCTGCTCATGTATGATATCAAGATTGAGGCATTCGATCCAAATAGAAAGTATATCTCCTTTTTCCTTATTAAAGTTCACTCACTTTTAAAAGTATCAGTGCCGGAGTCATCAGGACCTATTGGAGGTAAATAACCTACTTTTTTCAAAACGTGGTGCTATAGACTGGTCCAAAAATCTCATAAATATGTAAAGTCAGAGAAGGGTTCTGTGTTCTTGGTCACCTAGCGCTCAATATGATCTCATTGCTCTGAAAACGTGTGCCTCTATCATTTTACCTGATCTGGCAATAATCTTTATATAGTAGCAAAGAGGTCTATTCAATTTTCTCACCAACCCTTCAATGATTTTATCTGCCATTTTCTACCAAGACAGGATACATATTTATATTCAAACAGGGCGTTTCCCACCGAATTATAGGGCGTGGATTGCAAAATTTTTCAGGGGGTCCGTCCCTGACCCCATTGTTGCATACTTCCATGTGGACTTGCAACTCATCCCCAGCCCCCCCCCCCACACACTCAAAATATGCGCCGGCGTCCCTGTGTAAGTAAATGCAGTTACTGGATGAATAAATAGATTAATTAATTAGTTAATGATTGAATGAATGAATGAATTAATAAATCAATGAACAAGATGAGAGATATGATTACGCAAAAGATCAGTGAATATGGTCGAATATAAATATTCGAAAGGGAATAATGGGAAGGATAAGTAAAAAGCATGTTAAGATTAGTAATCTTCTACCAGACAACAGGTGCGGTGTCACTGGGGTGGCTGGGGGAGCTTTAACCTCTAGCAGTTTTTCAAATAGTTTTATTTTCCTGTCTATTTTAATTTTTATTATACACTTTCCTTAACCTACGCCGATCATTAAACGATTAGCTCAAATATTAATTGGGCGATAACTTTTTTTTATTTCTAGAGGGGAATCTTTAATATTTCTTCCGTTTTGAACCCAACCATGGCGGGTCCTTCTAAGTCACTAAACGATGGTATCAGCGCCCTCCTGGTGTAAACTTGTGGTACCAAGTGTCTAGTCTTTCTTTATTCATAATCTTCGCTCATCTTTAATCGTCAAAAGACATTCAAAATGTATGACGTGTTTGAACCGAGGTGGTTAGGAACAGAGGGTTTCCTCAATTCAATTCAATTTGATTCAATTCAATTCAGTACAATGCAGCTACAACTGCAACTAATCACAACACAAACAACAAACAACTCTACTTAATTAATTACAATATCAATAACAATTAACTCTACTTAATCACAATACTACATAGTTCTACCGGTTATGTCATATTTAGAAGGATTTGTCGAAATTAAAATACATCTACAAAGACAATAAAATGTCTTTATTTCTTGTCACGATTCTCGTACTGAATACTACATTTAATATTTATGTGAAAGAAAGAAGATAATGAATGTAATTAATTGTCTAATGTAACTCTTGTCACTAACGTAACCCTTAAGACTATTGCAACTGCTGTATCCCACAATTGGCTTAATTAATTTGCAGAATGCTTTCTCATCAGATTTTTAAGGGCCTGCTTTTTATGGAAAGTAGAGAGTGCCAATTAACTACCTTTCATAAGTTTAATTCTAAACTCAAATTGATGACTCTAATATAAGTGGAGATAAGTATTAAAGTAATACAGGTTCATGAAAAGTAATATTGGATTAAGTTTTATTAGCCAATTAAAATCAAAATAAAACAAAATGAAACAAAGACCAGCAATGATTTAATTCTGAACTGTCGCACCTTGCCTATATTTCACTTAAATTGCTGATAGAAAGTAAAAGTTTTTCAATATATATGGGAGAGCCTAGTTGTAATTTGTCATAAAATTCAAGTTTATGATAAAATCATTTACTACGTACGGTAGCAAAACTGAGTGCGGTTTGGTGGCTCCTTTACTCTCTCAAATTGAGTTCCAAAGTCACAAGAAGTTTTTTAGGACTGAGCTTTCCATCACATCAACCTGGAATTATCTTGTGTTTGCTCAACGCATGGCACAATTTTGTGCAAATGCAGCTTAAGTGTCCCTCCTTGGCAGCTAATAACAGGATTGTCTATTGAAATTGTGATAGGATTTTCCTTGTCTTTATCTTTAAAAATTCGAGTCTTTAGACATCTTCCTCGACTTATTCATTTTTCTAGTTTGTAATTTGTACCATTGTTTTTCTTCCCTATTACTGTTCATATTGTAAAGAGCTGTTTATTACCAAAAACACGGCTTCATGATTATTTTTTGATAATTTCCATTTATCAATTGCCCTTATCTCGACTAAGATGTTGACGTGACATAATGCCTCCACATCCGACAAGTGAAGGTTGTGTAGTTTTTGCGTGGTTTTAGTTTTGCAGGAAAATAGGAAAGCAAGTCTCACTATTGGATCAAATAGTTATTGTTGGTATGCTAAGGACTTTAACGATGGCAAAGAACTCAAAGCTTCAAAAGAAAAGTCCTGCTGTGATGAAGTCACATTCGTATACAAATCGGATATGTCAATGGCAGTACGATCGACAGCCACAGGCAGAGAATTCTGTTTGAAAATCGATGGAATGCCTCACGGAAAATTAGATGAATTGGACGAAAAGAAGATCAAGTTAAGTTCGGATGGTAAATAAAATGCATTTTTTTTAATTGAATAAGCTGTTAACTTTTCATAGATTCATAGTAAGGAGTTTTTGATTATACTTTTGTGCACATATCAATATATGAAAGCATAAATTTAGATAAATAATATAAGTAAATAATAGATATATAGATGTGCTTATAAATATACATATAAACATGTACGCATACATATACCAGCATATAGGCTTTATAATAGACCCCCATGGCGTCAACTGTATCACATGTGATATGGTACACCTCTCTACAATGCGTTTCAATCAACGCTGACATCAAAAAGTTGAAACTGCCTGAACTGAATATCATGTCAGGCACCATAATCCCATTCCTTACCTGCTTCATTGATTGATCTACTATAATAATACAAAAAAGTTAGTAATGATTTAGTAAAAGTTCTAGAAACTGAATGCTTGAAATATAAATGACATAATAATAATAATATACATGCTGACTTCAGTTTTAGGATGCAAGGGTTCTGGATTTGTTTATGACAAAAAGTTTGGATTGTTACGAGTCTATGGAACACTTGACAAATGTTTGGGACAGTCTACATCTAAAGAGGTCTGGGTTAAGCAATGCTCTTTAGTAGGTGACGTCGGATTCAGAAACGGTTTGTTGCTAACAATTTTGACACATTTTGTTATTGGTACAGTGTTTCAAAATACTGTTTATGAACCTCAGATTTTAGACAATATTCTGTGTACACTCGTCTCATTTATTCGGAAAGTTACTTCTCTCTAAAGTAGTAAACAAAATCAGTTTTTAAATAGCTTAGGACGTAGTTGTTGAAAGAAAACTTCCTTGTGTTATCGTACATAAATATAAAGCAAACTTAGCACTGAATATTTTGCTGAAAATAGAGAGTTTTGGGCGGAGACTTAAGGCTACGTCACAACGCCTTTCATGTTCTATTTAAATGTGAGCGATTATTATTATTATTATTATTAATACTTTAATTTAAAGTTGGCTGTTCGAAATAGCTAAAAATAAAAGCTAATTAAGGCCAACTATTTACAAAAAGGTATACAAAAGAAATACATAATAAAATTATTTTACAAATAACCTAGACCATATATAAAAGGTTTGCAAATCCTACAGTTGCAATGTTTGCATTTTGTTAATTGCACATTACAAGTTTTGCAAATTTACAAATTGCAAATTTTGTTATTTTAATTACAGTTAAATGTATAGCGATACAAATCTCTATTAAATCAACTGAATGGTCATTGATCATTGATTGTTACTGATTGAAAGTTGATTACTGATCGTTATTGATGTTGTACTTGATATCTCAGTTGAAGGAGCTCTTGCTACAATGGCCATGTGGACACACTTTTGAGTTGTTAATTCGTGTATTCTCACCGTGCACTTTTATTGTTTATTATTGCACAAAACAATTTTATCGTTGCATAAATTAGGAATCATTGCGCACTGAAATAAGGTATGTATGTTGTATCAACTGCTTGCTTTACTCCTACTAAAAGAGTGAGAAACTTACTTTTACAAATGGGATATTCAGCTGCACTTTGAGATTTTCGCACAATCTGCTTGTTACTAAAAATAATAGATACAACTGACTTAAAATCCTTTTCACAACTGACATGATTAACATATTCAGCATAAATTTTATTTAGATTATGCATTAGATTGTAGATTTATCAACAGTCATCATTTATTACTTTCATATCATGGAATGATTTTTGCTAGTTAGTTTATTTTTCAAAGGAATCACTTTTTACTGTCTTTGGCATACAGTTACAATCACAAACGTTAGTCTTGTTGGAAAAGAGTTGCAAAAATCTCTTTCCCATATTGAATCGTCTCGTTTCCAGATCAATGCGTTGACTTGAGTTATTCAGTTTCTTCAAGTGCCCAATGTAAGTCTAGCGAAATTTTCATCTTTGCATGGCCGGATAAATACAGTTTTAACTTCTGAATCTCTTTGTGCTCTTCCAATTTTTGTTAATCTTGATTCACTCGTAACTATGCACAGTACTGTTTGATTTTCAGTTTACCATGCTATATTTCATTTTTCTATGATATTGCTTACATATTCCATAGACAATAGATACTTATCACAGCCATGCGTAGGTCCTTCAAGGAATTGTTATTTTGTTGAATTTTGATTGTATTGAATGTTGATTTTGTTGAATGCTGATTCTGTTGAATTTGTTGAATGTTGATTTTGTTGAATGCCAATTTTGTTGAATGTTGATTTCGATGAATGTTGGCTTTGTTGAATGTTGATTATATTGAGTTTTGATTTTGTTTAATGCTGATTTTGTTGAATGTTACTTTTGTTGAATGTTGATTTCGATGAATGTTGGCTTTGTTGAATGTTGATTATATTGAGTTTTGATTTTGTTTAATGCTAATTTTATTGAATGTTGATTTTGTTGAATGTTGATTTTGCTGAATGTTAATTTTGTTGAATGCTAATTTTATTGAATGTTGATTTTGTAGAATGTTGATTTTGATGAATGTTAATTTTGTTGAATGCTAATTTTATTGAATGTTGATTTTGTAGAATGTTGATTTGGTTGAATGTTAATTTTGTTGAATGCTAATTTTATTTAATGTTGATTTTGTAGAATGTTGATTTGGTTGAATGTTAATTTTGTTGAATATTAATTTTATTGAATGTTGATTTTGTTGAATGTTGAATGGTCCATAAGATATATTTGTGAAAATTCTTTTCGAAGCTAGTAGAGATGCTGCCACTGTTTGTATTCATAAATCATTACGTTATTGAGGCAGATCCATTATAAAACCTCTCATGATGATGGTGCATCTCTATTTCACTGTTATGTTCTTGCGCTCACATTAGTGCGCTTTGCGTCTACGTCATTTTAGTTTTCATTTCTGGGCTCTTAAAGTCTACGATTCGCTAAAAGTTTTTGGTGTGAATCCTGAATATGATGCAAAAATATTGAGTGATTTTCTTTAGCAAGCCACAGCTTCCTGTTACCATTCGAATTTAACCTCCTCCTAATATGACCTGTTTGAATGCTATGAAAGAATCATAAACTCTTCTTTTAAATATTTGAATTATTAAGTTATATTGTTTGTAATAGTATCATGTATTTTCTTTTTAGTGGAGAGTGCATCATCCCCAACATCATCATCATCATCACCATTATCATCATCACCACCATCACCTTCACCATCATTATCTTCATCATCATCATCTTCACCACCATCATCTTCACCACCATCATCTTCAAAATCATCACCAGTTTCTTCATTTTCATCAATTTCACGTCCATCATCATCTTCTCCATCATCTTCTCCATCACCTTCGCCTTCGTCATTTTCATCGCAAGAAACACCGTCGTTAGGAATGCCATCCACATCCTCTCTTGCTGTTACTATCTATTCCTCGTCTCAACTTCTACCAACGCCAGTAGCACCATCGACTTCCATTGCACTGTGTAAGTGTTACAATCTTACATTCTTTACATTTAATCTTAAATTCATCGTGCTGTCTAAGTCTTTAGTTCAAAACTGACTTTATACTGAAATCTTTATACATATCATTCGATGACAATTAGAATTAAATGAGAGAGATCAGACATACTCACAAAAATAATGCAGAAGAATGCCTCAATGAGAACCACGAGAATATGCAAGACATTTGGTTGCTTTTAAGTCAAACAAATAGATGGACTGAGTATTTGTTACCATGTAGGTTACCAGATTATGATGATATGCTACAACTGTCAGGTATAGTAAATTAAATATAGAATGCAGAGGATATTTTCAAGAAGATACAGCTTGCTGCCCGGACAGGAACAGTTAAATCTATTACAACGAATGAATCTATGAATGAAGAAATAAAGGAGAATGTTAAAACTTTTTATACACAAAAATTTGTGCCCAAAAATGACCAAATCCAAATTAATTGATTTCAATTGCACATTGAAATGTAAAGAAAATGAGCAAAACATTCTTATGAAGAATTGCTGTTTGTCCGTCTGCTTGTTTGCTCGATGTCCTCAGACAGAGTCAGGTAGACTTTTATTATGGAACAAATGTGACCACAAGACAACTTTCATAGTAGTGATAGATATAATTCACTATAAGTGCTGATGAAGATTTTTATAGAAAAATTAACGCTCAGGACAGTCTATAATTGGATGCATGTAAATGTGCATATGTAAAAAATATTTTAAGAGAGAAAGACATGAAAAAGGCGTCGTTGGAGCTGAACGTTTTTCATCCCTTCAATGAGGAATCTTCAGCCTGTATGTGTGTGTATATATTGATGATTGTACCTATTGCCTTTCACATATTGAATTCATGAATGTTTTGCCACTCGTTCTAGCATCAACACTGACTGTGATACCATTTATGTTCATCTACGATGGTAAGCTTACAATTTACTTTTAACGTGTCAACAGTAACGGAGATCATATTTGCACACTAAATATCTTGCGATTCTTATAGCAGGCATTATTCCCTTTCATTTTTCGAATGTTAATACTCTGCCCATTCTCTTGTTTTCATTCAATTCTGCAGTGATTTTAGCCTGTTTTCGGTCACCTGGTAATTTTCATCATAGTTAAAAGGATTTGGACGACTGTGAAGCAGCTGTTTGCTTTACAAAGGTTGGCCGAACATGCAGCTAATGAAATAATAAATGCATGCAATTATACAGGGGCGGTGGAGCAACATTTTTAGTAGAGGGGGCTCGAGTGGACAGATTAAGCAAGGATATAGAGGGAGATAAAGCACACACTAAAGTATATCTACTATAAAATGTGGAAGGGCTACAGTCCCCCAGCCCCCCCCCCCCCCCGGCTCCATCGTCCATACTCTTGCACATGAAATTGAGGATGTATGCAAATGATTTTAATTTCTCAAGACTGTTGTTCAATAGGTGACCCAGTTAATGGTGAATGGGGGAATTGGGCAAATTGGTCAACTTGCTCTGTTGACTGTGGAATTGGAGCTCGAGAAAGATTTCGTTACTGCGACAGCCCATTCCCTAAAAATGGTGGAAAAGATTGCACTGGAAATCCAACTGAAACTGCTCGATGTTCCATGCCATCATGCTCCGGCAGAAGCTTGGCACCTACTGGCAGAAGATGTGGAGAACATTGTACAGACTTAGGTAATGTTACGATACAAGATTGCATGTTTTGCTGATAGGCGATTTTGTTCATTAGTAATTTTTTGGAATTGATAAATGGATCCGGATTAATAAGACTGCACGCTATTAGCATTGAAGATGATATTAAATGGAAAGCTTTCTGATTTTGGAGAAGTGACTTGTGGAGTTCCCCAGGGATCGTGCCTAGGTCCTCTACTTTTTATTATCTATATAAATGATCTTCCATTATCCATTAAACATTCACAAGTTAACATGTATGCAGATGACACAAGTCTGTCGTTCTCCTCTAAAAATATTCTCACCATCAACGAACGGGTTAATGAGGATCTGAAATGTCTAAAAATCTGGCTTGCAGGAAATAAGTTGTCAATAAATGTTGCAAAGACAAATAGCCTTGTGATTGGTAGTAGGAAAAAACTTAAGGATATCCAATGCCCACTGACAATAAAACCATCATTCGCGATAAGTGGTGAGGAAATCTCGATTATAGAACATACCAAATACTTAGGAGTTCAAGTGGATCAATACATGAACTGGGAAAATCATATAAATCATGTGATAAAAAAGATTTCAAGGGCCTTAGGTATGATTCGACACGCAAAAAACTTCCTCCCTCTAACCACCTTGCAGATCATGTACAAAAGTATAGTTGAGCCATATTTTAGATTCTGCTGCCCTGTCTGGGGCTCCTGTGGCGTCACTGCCTTAGGCAAGCTTCAGACGCTCCAGAATCGCGCAGCTAGAATCGTGACAGACAGCTCATTCAAAACTTCAGCGTCTCCTATCATCGAGAAACTGGGATGGCTAACAGTGAATGACCTTATAGAAACAGAAACACTTAAAATGGTCTACAAATCAAAAAATCAACTAGCTCCTGAATATCTGAATAGCATGTTTATAAAATTATCCGAATTTAGAACCAGACAACTTCGCGACAGTAATACCGATCTTTATGTCCCTTTACTGAAATCGGCATGTGGCCAAAAAAGTTTCTCCTATAGAGGAGCAAAGCTCTGGAATAGCCAACAAACTGAAGTGAAGAAAGCCAAATCTCTTACCCAATTCGTGAAATTATTGAAAAATCACCGACCTTAATTTATCTCCGGACTCATATTTCTTTTTACTCCTTACTTATGTTTATATTATATTATAGTAGATTCTTTTTAACATACTGTAAACAAGTACATGTTTATATTATTTTTTTTGTTTAACAGGGCAGTTTGAAAATCAAATATATTAAAATTTGAAACTTACCCTGTATAAAGAAATTGTAAATGAAATGAATGAAATGATATTACCTTATGACGTTAACAAGCATGCGCTCAAACGTATTCTAAATTTCATTCGTAAAACTGACCGGTTTGACTGAAAATGATTCAAACTTTTGTCGCACATTGTCACAAATCTTCTTACTCCTCTTCTTCACTCTAAAGATTTGTTTCATGTTGGATGCTAGGCTCATTCGGCGCAAATCCAATTTTAAGTACAGTTTACCCTTTTCTTGATGTGACGCGAGAAGACCTGGTTGCCCTAAGTTAGTCCAACATACAAAATGAAAGTATTTGTTGGGAAAAGTCACTTAAGTGTAGTTTTGTGGCTGCATTTTTCTGAAGGTACGTGCTCTTCATGTTGATGGCTGTGAGGCATTCACGGTATATGGCATTCCGTTGTATTGCCCTTACATTGTAGTCAAGTAGAGTATACATAGTGTTATAGTGTACTGAGTAGTTCTTATTTGAAAAATTTTATATTGTATAAAAAGAGACGATGTTATAGTTACTACCAAAAATAGCATGCGACAAACATAGGCCATTCTTCTTCGTGGGTTTAATGTATGTTACCACTCTGCACATACAATTAAATAGAGTCTTAACCTTTGTCGGCACTGAAACTTATCTATTGTTGTGACGTATCCTTGCAACAGCAACGCATGTTAACGGCTCTTGTGTCAAAAGAGTGAGTGAATTTTTTTGTTAAATATTTCAATTCATGGAAATAACATTAAGACTAATTTAGATTGCTTAAGATTAATTTAGTTTTATCAAAGCTAGTTCTATTTGATCAAGGTTTAGTTTGGTTAAATATCTATGGCATCTAGATTCTTCGGTCCTCTGGCTTCCAATTACAATCACAACCGTTGTTGAATATCTTTTTTCATGGAAATGTTTGGTCAACTTTCGTATGATTTTTTAGGTCTTGTTTGTTCGACTTCAATCGACACTGGTAATTCAAAGGATAGCTTCAATGCTAAGTGCTCGTTAGATGAAAGTGATAAATTATGGACCATGAATTATCAGCCTGCTTACAATACATCAAATAAGAAATGCAGTGGCTATGTATCTGTTCCAGCTTTTGTTGAATGCAATGCAACAGCACCTGGGGACGTGAGAAGACTATGCAATTGCGTCAAAAATGGTTTGCATCAACTATAGTATACTGCTAATACAATAAATAGCCTAATACTGGAGCTTGTATGTAAATTGAGATTAGCTGGGAAAGCATGCAGCTAGATATGGCTCAATGATGGATAGAAATGATAAATATTTCATCTTTGGTCTTCATGAGCTTTATTGCCATCAAGCTCTTCATCATCACAAGCATCATCGTTATAATCGTCATGAATCATGACCATCAGTCGTAATCAAGTATCACAGCAACATTCAACAATCCCATGTATATAGTAATCTTTCTGACCATTGATCACAATTAATCATTCATCAGTCATTCATTATTCATAATCTTCACCATCATTCCTATGATCATCATCAATTCGTTTTAGCATTCGTTTACAACATCATCTTTCGTTATTCAAATTAGGCGACAAAGGCTATAGCCCATGGACGCCATGGTCGGGATGTTCATTGACATGCAATGGAGGCATGAAGTCGAGAACGAGGATCTGTGTAAGCAATGACCCAGCAGCAGATGAATGCTTGGGACAAACGCAACAAACAGCTGACTGTAATACACAAAAATGTCCAAGTGAGTTGATATATAATTATTGCCCCATCCCCAATTGAATGATTGCCTTATTGGACTTGTATTAAAGATGCTGTTCACTAACATTAGAGGAAATAGTGCAGAGAACAAATTTAGCAAACTTCATAAACTATCGTGTGTTCTTCATCTAGTTGACGGTGGATTTTCCGAGTGGTCATTATGGACCAAGTGTACAAAAACGTGTGATGGTGGAGTCAGGGAAAGAAATCGGACATGTAGTAATCCATTTCCGGAATATGGCGGATCTCTTTGTTATGGCAAATATATTGAGAAAGAAAGCTGTGCTGTTGGATTCTGTCCAGGTTAGATTTTTCAGGTCTGCTTGTCTATATCTATTGATTTAATTCTTCTTCTCTGAAATTGTTGAAGGTATATCTCACTATGTTCCTGACTTTGAATTGTTGTCATGGGAAGAAAAATTAGCATAGAGGGGAAATGAGGCAAGGCTAGGATTGTAACTCTCTGAATGTAACTTAACATTTTGTCACTTAACCAACCAACGAATAAATCGCTTTTTGATAAAGTAAAATTCCGTAGATAAGAACCCAAAATTTTGAAATGAGCCTGTTTGTGTTTGTATTTGGTGAGACATATCTTGTAGTCTGGTTGCAGGTTCTTAACACAGGGTCCTAAACAAGTGCCATGACATGGTTTAGCATTGAAATTTTATAGCCACATAGAGTTTGTTAATCACGAATTTTAGCCAAATCTGTTTATTCTTGGCCTAGCAAATTTCACACCAATCTTGTTTCTGCAGGCCTTGCCTATCACAGTTATGATTATAAAGGTTTTGGAGCATCATTGAATTGGGTTGTATGCAAAGAGACTGGATTTAGTTTTCAGTGGATAGAGAATGAAACCATTTATAAGAATCTAGTTAGAATATCAAGCTGAAAAGGTTCTAACTATCTGATATAAAAATATGCAACTTCAGGCTGTAGGTTCTTAATAAATGTTTTCACTGTATTTAACACTCCTTCTGAGAATTCAGGCCATTTCTTAGAGATGAAACACGTAGGCAATGAAGATTGTCTCTTCGCTTTTAATGAATAACGATATTTTCTAAATAATTAGCGATGAACTTTTCATAACTTTTCTGATAGTCAATGGTGGCTGGTCCAAATGGACGGAATGGTTTCACTGCAATAAACCTTGCAACTCTGGACAAAGAAAGAGAGAAAGATGGTGCATTAATCCTGTCCCAAAATATGGAGGAATTATGTGTAAAGGGAATGGAACTGAGGCAGTGTTATGCAATTCATTTGCTTGTCCAAGTAACAGTTCTTTCAATTAGCTTTTGCTATTTTGGTTTTATTCTCGTTAACAATGATCCTAACTGATTTTCAATATTTTATCCTGAGGTTTGAGAAACTATATTCAACTAGGTTTTCTTTGATGCTACTTTTTAGTTTATCATCGTACTAACTAATAAAAACTCAGTTTTAACCACCCTAGAATAGCAAAATTAGCCACACCTGCAATTTTTTTAAGGTTGGAGAGCTTTCACTATTCAACTTTGGGTTACCGAGCATTTTGATATGCTAGCTAGTTCCTCAATTCGCCACCTTTTGTCACTAATGGTGTCGATGCATTCTCATTTTCTTCTTGATGTCCTGATGAAATGAGCATTTCGCCAACCAACACAGAAGTTGCTCGAGCTAGAGGCCTTTCAGTAATCGCTCAACATTGATGTTCATGTGTTTTCATTTATCTGTTGATAAACTTTTGGATTGTTTTCAGATGCTACGATTGACGTAGAGAATATTGCATTTGATTTGCGTTGGAATTCAAGCTTTTCTGATCCATCCGGAAAGGAATTCCTTGAGTTTGCAAAGACAGTCAATGTAAATGTAAGCTTTCTTGCCCTGATAAATTCCTCAATGATCGGCTTGATCGGATTGATTGGCAAACATTAAAGATATGGACCTTTATTCAAAGATTTACTTACGGCAAACATAACATATACGTTTTTAATTAAGAAACTGGTTTATAAAGAAGAAGCAGTATTCGACTGTTCAAAAAGCTAAGAAAGTTCAGTATTTGATTTTTGAGGCCTAAGAAAGTTGACAAGCTGTTAAACACTAGAAATTCCAATTTTCACACCATCCTACCACCTCGCAGCTTACTTTGCAGAGATTTCCTATGAAAATCTATCTACTTCAGTGTCAAGTTTGTATACTGCTCACCTGTCTGTGTAACATTGCATTGTTACACAAACTCAAATATTCTCCTTCAGAAAGTCTTAAGATATATTCAGTAATGAACTCATGCAACAATTAAGGAAGTTTCAACACTGGACATAAAAACCTTTTCCTAAGATAAAGAACGTGCACTCCCAGAGGGAAGAAAGGCTATCATCTCATTGAATAACAGAGATTTATAAATTCAAGCTTATCTTTTCATCGCTTCTTGATTAGGAGTTCTCTAATGGTTTTTCAACGCTTAAGTGACTAACGAATGACTATTTTCTCTACTTGGAAACAGCATCCTTCTTTCCGACTACTTTACCATCAAAGCATTGGTGAATCTTAAGCAAATTTTTTATTTGCTTCACTTGACAAACGCTTTGATTTCTATGCATTGATTCCATTCCACTAGACTAAGAGGCTTTATGAAGGCGAATTGGACACGTATCATTCTGTTCTGTTGCATAGGTTGAGGTATGATCTCATTTCCTTCTAATCTTCATCTCTCATTTGAGAACTTGTAATTTACACCAAGGTGGTTATCTTCCTACAAAAATTCTTCATATAATCTAAAAGCTAACTGTTGGCTAGCAAATCATTAATTTCTATTACACCTTGTGTTTGAGGTAGGCCAATTTATCATTACTTCTATACACGTGTTTTATAAGAATATAGTCTATAAGAATATCAAGGCTCAAAATCGCTTAAATTGAAGTATAATGTAAGAATATTACAATACTCAAGGTTCACCAAGGCTTGAATTTTTTGAAATGGATTTAGATTGCACGGCAAGGAAAAACGTTCGAATCAAGGAAATTGGGTGCAATGTATGCTAAAAGTAGTTCACGAAACAAAACACCAAGTGCTAAGAGCTCGTTTTCTAATCGAGACAAATCAAAAGAAAGCAAAAATTGATCTAAGCGTTCGTCCGTCTTCTGTCCTGAACTCCTCATGCCTTCTCCCGCTTTCCTTGCCTCGTTTTGATTTTAAAGTTGAATGTTTCTTTTGTGGGGCCTACACACGTATCTGGTCTGGGAATCATTATGCTATGATGCCACTCAGCAACTCTTCAAAGAGTTTCAGCTACACACTTTTTACTTATATTCCATACTAATACTAATGCTGAAAATCGCCGAAATTTAAAAATACTTCAGGATATTCTTAGGCTCAAGATAAAAAATTTTTAAGAATATTGAGGCTCAACAAAAATTAGGCATTCTTGCAAAAAAGTGTGTATGGAAATATATGATAGGATATAGCTAATGAAATAGAATGGCCATTATGATAACAATACGTTTCTCTATCTCAAAATAATCGAAGTTTCAACATACAGTTTATAAATCACTGCAGATGTACTACTGTCGTTAAAGTTCCCAGAGACTGATGCTTCTTTTGATTTCTATCGAGGTTCCCAGTCCAACCCTATTTTTACGTTCCGTTATTTCTTGCATGCTTGGGCGAACTGGCTTGCTGGATGCACCGGGAAACGTTTGCGAAGACTTTTGCTTGTGGGTCCCTTCAAATATGATATACAGTAGTTTTTCAAGTGTACTTCACTTGGTTGAAAGAGAGAGAACGAAAAATCCCCAAGTCTCATAGTCCCATTAAGTCCGTCTCTGTATTTGTTGCAAATGCTTGTTGAGTTGTTCACATATTTCACTTTTTCAATAGGAAAGGAAGTGTGGTTGCTTCATTTACATTATATTTCACTGCACTGGATTCATTTCAAACTTTGTTTTTGATGGATTCAGTAAATGTTGATCACTACCTTGGCAAACTACCAGTTGTTCAAAGTAATCAGACAGTTCCAAATATTACATCCCCTAGTGGTATGTGACTGTCACAATTGAATTATCGAATCAAATTTGTTCACTAAAAGTTAAACATTGCACCTTATGAGGCTTCTTCTCGGATATTCTTCCAAAGTACCATTTCAGTAGAGAATGTCAAAGATTCCCATTTCTGCTGCCTGTAAAACGTGCGAATTATTTGGATCTCTTCCAGTTCCATCAAGTGCACCGTCAAATGTGACAGCAGTGGCCAATGATGCTACTTCAATTAACGTCACGTGGGATGAAGTTCCACTGCAGGATCAAAATGGCGTGATAACAGGCTACGTTGTATTTCATAAAGAAATGACAGCACCAGAGTACACAGCAACAGCAACAATCCATCGAGGTGTCAAAATACAAGGATTAAAAGCTGCCACGCAGTATGCAATACGGGTATTAGCTTATACCAGCAACGGAAATGGCATCGCAAGTCGACGAATTTTGTTGTCCACTGCTGAAAAGGGTAATTTCATGCTATTTGTTTAATATATCTTCCAGTCTAATATTTCAATGAATGTTGTTTTCAATTGTTACTTAAATACTTCATAGCAAATCTACTTACATATAACATATATTCCATAATATTCATAAGTTAAACTATTCAAATGCTGTGTCCGTTTTTGTTTAATTTACCTCACTGGACGTGAAACAGGAAATACAGTGAAATGCTGAACTATAAAGCGGGGATATTAATTTCCTGTACTAAACTGCAGCAAAGGGTATGCCATCTGTGTATTAAAACAGCATTTCTATTCTAAGTCTTACTCTCCATAACTATTTTGCAATAAACGTCTTACTTTTCAGCGCCAAGCCTGCCACCAGGTACATTATCTGTCCTCACCAAAAGTGCCTTCTCAGTATTCATCCAGTGGACACCTCCTCCAGCCAGTGGTTGGAATGGGGTCATTCAAGGCTATACAGTTACCATCAAATCGGAAAGTGGAGCTTATACGAGAGAATTCAACGTAAATGGAGATGATGTTTTTACAAGTATTAACCAATTGATTCCCGATACATTCTATATTGTTGATGTTTGTGCCTTCACATCTGCTGGTGTTGGACCGTGCAGTCGTTCATACAATAGAACTTTTGTTAGTGGTAAGTTGAATTTTGTTTTAAGTTGAATACAGCCAAATATCTCATTCTATTTCGTCCGTTAAAGAATTAGTCTCATTTTCTTTGTAGCTTCACAGTATGAAAATAGGGCTCCTTTTTACTCGGTACACTTAATTTTGTACTGTAGAGATTGGGTTTCGTGACAGGGCCTTTGTTTGTACACTATTTGGCATCCATTCAGCAGTCCTAAGATGGTGAAATTATGATATCAAGAACTGTGACAATTCTTGCGATTTACCTCGCTGTTAGTTCAACAGGAGGTAGAACTAAGAGATTTTCCAAATTTTTCACTATCCCTTTTAATTTTTCAAGTTTAATTTTCTTGCCTTTTTCACAGCTCCGTCAGTAGCACCTGGGAATGCAACGTGTTTCAACGAAACATCACCAAATGCCATAACTGTCACATATGATCCTGTACCATTGGATTTCATACACGGTTTTCTTAAAGGATACAGAATTGAGTATCGAGCAATCAAGGTTGGCTATACATGGGAGTCAAAGTATCCTGTACAGTCTATGGTGGTAAATCCATTTTACATTAGAGCAACCATTGCGAATTTATTGCCAAATACTGTTTATGAGATCCAAGTTATGGCAGTAAATGAACATGGAATTGGAGTGAAATCACAAGCTTTCTATGGAGGTAGCCTTCTAGTTAATCTTCTTGAATTTGAATCTCTTCGATTGATGGGAAAAGTTGTATTTTTTATTGATAATTTCACCGACGATTCAAAGTATGTATTTCAATCTTTTCTCTTGACAGTTACATGTACCTGCCCAGATGTGATCCACACAAATTACGCACAAGCAAAGCCATACATTTATCGTGATACAGAAGGAAATATGCAAGGCTTGTTTATGATCTTGCTGGAAAACATAACATCAAATGTGTGCGGATTATGCAATGGGAAAGCTAGCAGAATTGACTTTGTTAACGATGGAAAAAATGGCTGGGCAGAGAAACGGAGTATCGCCCTGGTTGTAAAAGGTTATTTCACAGATTTAAATATGAAGTTCTTCTTTTAATTTAAAAGCTCTATTGTTGAAGGAAATAGCTGTAATGGTATCAATCACAGCCGGGTATCATTTTGCTTTCAGAAAAATTATTTTGGTTTAAGGGAATAGCGTTTTTTTGATAAAATTCAGTCCTCCAACTTTCATGAACAGTTTTCGGTAACGCTCCGATAGGAACATAAGTTACGATTTGTGACTTATCATGACTTATTGCTATTTTAACTGTATTGCTGATTTGAATTCGATCAATTTTCAGAAATTGATGACTATTCGGACATAAATTTTCCTATTTCTGGAAGAGCGCAGATGATAGAGTTCATCGGAAAACCTTACTTATCATTGATTTCTCATCCCGGAATGGTCTTATTTACAACAAAGCCAACAATCTCGGAACAAGTCACTGATTTGATGGATTCCATAGCAAAACTTTGGCCAATCTTTTTCATCAACTTGGTCTTCATCTTAGTGGCTGGAATCGTTTACTTCTTCCTGGTATTTCTCTACAAATCATTATTTTCATTATTATCATTATTACATCATTATTTCTGGTAAATACAGGTCTTTCTGGCAATGGCATGTGATCTGGCTCACATGCATTGACACACTCCTCGTGAGCTCAAAGGCGTGCTTTTTATCAGACGCTTCCGAATCATCTATCTTTTTTATGTGATCTATCTTTTGTAAATCATCTATTTTCTTAAATCAGCGTGCAAAATCTAGAAAAGAACAATGGACTAACGGATAGTTTACTGCTATCTGTAAATCAATCAACATCTGTAGAGCTCATTTTACAGCCTGTCTACTTGGCCCAACCAAGTAAAATCTGATATTGTTTCGTTGATGGCGCCTTACATTAGTCCACAATTAGGCCACAAGTAGACTTTAAAGGCTGTTGGTTGACCTTGGTTTAGTTGAAATAACATCATAGAAGTCATAGTTTGCCTAAAACTGGAAGAAGCAAACTGAAAGGGTTACTTTGAAATGAAAGGCTTGTAAATAGAACTATTGAGAACTTGAGAGTGGTTAGAACGCTCCATCTTCTGTACGGAAGATAGATGTTTTGAGGCGACCTTCAAGATACTCAGTCACTACTTACTTATCACATATCAGCTAATGGAGACTAGATGGCAAAACTTGGGAGACAGAGGCGGTGAGTGAAGAAACTGGCCACCCTACTTTAAGATGCCGAAGACCCAGTAGGAGTCCTTTCTAACAGGCACTCTAAGGCGCATGGAATCGTATATAGGACTAACCTTCATCATAGCCATCGATATGTGTGCCTGAATTGAATCATTTAGTACTGCACCTATCTGTATTCAAACAGCATTCTTATTTGATAACGATTCGTGGTTGATTGTACTTTCTCCTCCAGTTCCGATCAAATCCCAAGCACTATAATGTGTAAAATTGATGCAAGAGTTCCTAGAAGTCTATATACTTTGTCTTTCTTGATTATCGCTCGACATTTTTAATTGTTTGTTTGTTTGTTTGTTTAATATCGTTTGTTTACTATTTCTATTCTTCACTCAGTAAATTCTCACACATATTTTACTAACTTCAGACCATCAAGGAAGCACCAAAATCTAAGTATCTTTTTATACGTGGAGCACTGAGAGGATCCTACTGGGCCTATGTAACAATGTTCACTCATGGGTAAGTGGTTGAAATTTAAGTATTATCAGTTGATATTGATAGTTGAAATCAGTTGATATTGCTAGTTGGAAGTTCATTAAAATATATAACTATTACTATTTTAGGTAATTTTTTGCTTTTTTTGAAAAGTTGTCAAAAATTTACATTTGAACTGAATACGTTTATTATAGATTTGATGAATATTTCGTGTTTCACATTTTATTTCATGGATATTCAAATATCTATTAGTTTAGTATCTGTCATAATGTACAATATAATATGATATAATATGATATAATATGATATAATATAATATAATATAATATGATATAATGTAATATAATAAAATGTAATAAAATATAATATATTATATAATATAATGTAGTGTAATGTGACAAAACGTAGATTTCCATAAACGTCTTGTACGTTTTGCTTAATTTTACGATGATTTCTAATGACAATGACGGCCTTATTTCATAACTTTTTCATGAAGGTATGGGGACATTACCCCAAGCACAATTATTTCACGAATATTTGCTGTTGTGTGGATCTTTATTGGAATGGTGTTATCCGCAATTTTAATTGGTGGCCTTACCACAGCATTAACTACAGCCAGTATTTTACCTGAGGCTAAATTATATGGGACCGAGGTTAGCATTTATTGTAACTGTATTCCTCTACATTTTCAGCTTCGTTTGCAATCCTGTATGCATTTTGCAATATTGTGCAAAGCATTAGAGTTAAGGCGATTCCTTTCACATTGATGCCTGTTGAATCATCCTTAAAATTGTCTCAAATATTTAAAATGATTGGTTATTCGAAACTAGAGATTTAATTTTCAAATTTCATTTATAAGATCGCAACAGTCCAAGGATCAAAGGAATATATTGTTGGAATTCATAGAAATGCAAAAGTTAATTCAAGTAAGATTTTATATTGCAACTATTTAGTTCTGCAATTCGACTTAAATTTTACATTATTTCATCAAATAAATCACTCTTACGTTAGGAATGCTTTACATCAAGGTCATGTAAACTAAGTTGTATGGACATTTCATGCCATGGACGTATTAGAGTTTTCAAATTTCTCTTATTTATGCTTCCTACAGTTAAGTCTTTCAGCAAATATTTGCTTTAGCTATATTTGAGCTTCTGTAATGCTTCTCTATATTTGAGCATCCAGAATTCACATTTGCTCTCCATCATATCGCAAATACTTCTTTCACTATTTCCATGAAACGTATTGACAGCTTGATACAAAAGGAGGTTTTTTCTTTCTTTCATG
This sequence comes from Mastigias papua, assembly GCA_964019165.1. Taxonomy (NCBI): domain Eukaryota; kingdom Metazoa; phylum Cnidaria; class Scyphozoa; order Rhizostomeae; family Mastigiidae; genus Mastigias; species Mastigias papua. The sequence continues at coordinate 11,312,955 of OZ025285.1, read as the reverse complement.
CTAGCTGCTTTAAAATCACTGGAAATTATTTTCATTGAATTTTCTTAAAAACAGAGCAAAACTACTCAACAATCGATGATGTTTACAAAGCAATAAAAAGCAGAAAGGTACAGACAGTTCTTGTCGATGCATTTGTTGCAGCTGCCAGATCAGATTTATTTTCAGATAATGAAATTATTGCCAGAAAGATGCTTCAATATTCGTATACTTATGGATTGGTGTTGTCAGGGGAGATGAAAAATGCTCATACAAACATTGTTAATTATATTTCCAATAACCGGCAAGAAATCAGCAAAATGATTGAGGGATCTACTCAAAAATTCACGGTGAGTGAACTTTTCTGGAAAGTTGTCGATCTGTACATGTGGTTGATTTGTGTGATGGCTTGATGTTAATAGAACTGAAAAGTGAAGTTGAAATCTGCTGGCTAAAGAATTCGAGGTTTTTAGACGAAACATCAGATAATTAAGTTTTGCTGCTATTTCATAGTATATATGATTCTATACAATGGTAATAATTTCCAACAAATCTATTATTGTTGTCTGCCATTGAAAATACATATACATGATACCATCCAAAGTAGGAAAAGACACAAGGTCATCTGGTCCGCACTTTGGATGACACATACAATTTAGTGTTTTATGTACCAAAACAAGCAATAAACAATAATAAGCACGTGATAAAGGTAAAGAAAAAGCAGAAAGAAAGAACAGCAGAAAAAACAACAGAAACAATAGAAGGGTAGCTTGATACCATAACAGTCAAAAATGAAACTTGTTATGATAATCTCAGTTTGGAATCGTATAGGCTTTGCTGCGTTTAACAGTTTGGTGCCAAGCTACCCAACTTGAACTAACATAGGTAAGGAAAGGAGGGACTGCTGCTTATACGTCCGTTGAATTCATTATCATCACATCCTCATGCGTTCTGTTTTAGATCAATTACGCAACAAAGGGAGCCACATCACTTTTTGATCCATCTTCATCAGTTCTAAAAACGAATCTTGTAATCTTGTCTGGCCTGTTTGCTACCTTGTATGCCCTAGGAACAATCTTTCACTTTATGAGAATAAAGTTCAGAAGAAAGTCCCATGTTTACCCAGGTAAGACAATCTTCTTTTTCTTCCATTTCAAACAGCAAAAATAGTCTTGCAAATTTAGCTTATCACATGAAACATACTATTGACCTGTCACGGCCTTCTTCACGGACTAAGCCTTAAAATATAAAAATTAATTTGCAACTTTTATATGCAACATTTTATTTCTTTTGCGGACTATCGTTTGTCTTAATTCTTCGTCGTCCATTCTTAATCGTCTATAGTCGTCCTTTACTTATCCACTCTTGTTTGCAAAATATATCGTTCCTATGAATTCTTCTATATCAAATTACACTCTATTTCCTCCCTTCTTCTTCCATGATCCTATTTACTCTCAGTTTCCATCTTCTAATACCTCTCTTACTCTTGAACGACCCTGTTTGTTCTTCCTTTCTTAGCCAGCTATAACCTACTCATTCATCAATATTTTTCAAATGAGCATACTTACCTTATGACATGCTGAACGTAAACCATCCACATTTTACATTAAAATTTGGTTACAGAAAAGTGGTTAAAAGAAAGTGAAACTATTTGCAAAGAATTCTTTAACAAAGTTGAGAGGCTTCACACAGACGTTGAAGAAACCTGGGATAACAGAATAAGACATTATGCAAAGTTGAAGCCTACTAATTAAAGTATGACTACAGGAAAAAGAACTATCCTTTGTGTACATAATGTTCAATATACTAAACATAAGACAAAAACCCCCACAACTATATAATATAATCCAAACAGTATTAACACAAGCACTTAATTATAAATAAATCCAAAACATTTATCTCTATGATATCTTCAATCAGCCAGCTTCTTCATCAATAACAACATACAACACAACAATCAATCTCATATATCGCTAATTATCGAGCAACCTACCAGGGCCATAGCATTACTTTTTGGCCAAAAATGCCTCATTTTCATCACTTTTCAATCTGCAATCAAAATCAATCAATTTCAAATTTGGTCATTTTCGAGCAAAATACCAAGGCTATAGCCTTACTTTTTGGCCAAAAATGCCTCATTTTCATCACTTTTCAATCTGCAATCAAAATCAATCAATTTCAAATTTGGTCATTTTCGAGCAAAATACCAAGGCTATAGCCTTACTTTTTGGCCAAAAATGCCTCATTTTCATCACTTTTCAATCTGCAATCAAAATCAATCAATTTCAAATTTGGTCATTTTCGAGCAAAATACCAAGGCTATAGCCTTACTTTTTGGCCAAAAATGCCTCATTTTCATCACTTTTCAATCTGCAATCAAAATCAATCAATTTCAAATTTGGTCATTTTCGAGCAAAATACCAAGGCTATAGCCTTACTTTTTGGCCAAAAATGCCTCATTTTCATCACTTTTCAATCTGCAATCAAAATCAATCAATTTCAAATTTGGTCATTTTCGAGCAAAATACCAAGGCTATAGCCTTACTTTTTGGCCAAAAATGCCTCATTTTCATCACTTTTCAATCTGCAATCAAAATCAATCAATTTCAAATTTGGTCATTTTCGAGCAAAATACCAAGGCTATAGCCTTACTTTTTGGCCAAAAATGCCTCATTTTCATCACTTTTCAATCTGCAATCAAAATCAATCAATTTCAAATTTGGTCATTTTCGAGCAAAATACCAAGGCTATAGCCTTACTTTTTGGCCAAAAATGCCTCATTTTCATCACTTTTCAATCTGCAATCAAAATCAATCAATTTCAAATTTGGTCATTTTCGAGCAAAATACCAAGGCTATAGCCTTACTTTTTGGCCAAAAATGCCTCATTTTCATCACTTTTCAATCTGCAATCAAAATCAATCAATTTCAAATTTGGTCATTTTCGAGCAAAATACCAAGGCTATAGCCTTACTTTTTGGCCAAAAATGCCTCATTTTCATCACTTTTCAATCTGCAATCAAAATCAATCAATTTCAAATTTGGTCATTTTCGAGCAAAATACCAAGGCTATAGCCTTACTTTTTGGCCAAAAATGCCTCATTTTCATCACTTTTCAATCTGCAATCAAAATCAATCAATTTCAAATTTGGTCATTTTCGAGCAAAATACCAAGGCTATAGCCTTACTTTTTGGCCAAAAATGCCTCATTTTCATCACTTTTCAATCTGCAATCAAAATCAATCAATTTCAAATTTGGTCATTTTCGAGCAAAATACCAAGGCTATAGCCTTACTTTTTGGCCAAAAATGCCTCATTTTCATCACTTTTCAATCTGCAATCAAAATCAATCAATTTCAAATTTGGTCATTTTCGAGCAAAATACCAAGGCTATAGCCTTACTTTTTGGCCAAAAATGCCTCATTTTCATCACTTTTCAATCTGCAATCAAAATCAATCAATTTCAAATTTGGTCATTTTCGAGCAAAATACCAAGGCTATAGCCTTACTTTTTGGCCAAAAATGCCTCATTTTCATCACTTTTCAATCTGCAATCAAAATCAATCAATTTCAAATTTGGTCATTTTCGAGCAAAATACCAAGGCTATAGCCTTACTTTTTGGCCAAAAATGCCTCATTTTCATCACTTTTCAATCTGCAATCAAAATCAATCAATTTCAAATTTGGTCATTTTCGAGCAAAATACCAAGGCTATAGCCTTACTTTTTGGCCAAAAATGCCTCATTTTCATCACTTTTCAATCTGCAATCAAAATCAATCAATTTCAAATTTGGTCATTTTCGAGCAAAATACCAAGGCTATAGCCTTACTTTTTGGCCAAAAATGCCTCATTTTCATCACTTTTCAATCTGCAATCAAAATCAATCAATTTCAAATTTGGTCATTTTCGAGCAAAATACCAAGGCTATAGCCTTACTTTTTGGCCAAAAATGCCTCATTTTCATCACTTTTCAATCTGCAATCAAAATCAATCAATTTCAAATTTGGTCATTTTCGAGCAAAATACCAAGGCTATAGCCTTACTTTTTGGCCAAAAATGCCTCATTTTCATCACTTTTCAATCTGCAATCAAAATCAATCAATTTCAAATTTGGTCATTTTCGAGCAAAATACCAAGGCTATAGCCTTACTTTTTGGCCAAAAATGCCTCATTTTCATCACTTTTCAATCTGCAATCAAAATCAATCAATTTCAAATTTGGTCATTTTCGAGCAAAATACCAAGGCTATAGCCTTACTTTTTGGCCAAAAATGCCTCATTTTCATCACTTTTCAATCTGCAATCAAAATCAATCAATTTCAAATTTGGTCATTTTCGAGCAAAATACCAAGGCTATAGCCTTACTTTTTGGCCAAAAATGCCTCATTTTCATCACTTTTCAATCTGCAATCAAAATCAATCAATTTCAAATTTGGTCATTTTCGAGCAAAATACCAAGGCTATAGCCTTACTTTTTGGCCAAAAATGCCTCATTTTCATCACTTTTCAATCTGCAATCAAAATCAATCAATTTCAAATTTGGTCATTTTCGAGCAAAATACCAAGGCTATAGCCTTACTTTTTGGCCAAAAATGCCTCATTTTCATCACTTTTCAATCTGCAATCAAAATCAATCAATTTCAAATTTGGTCATTTTCGAGCAAAATACCAAGGCTATAGCCTTACTTTTTGGCCAAAAATGCCTCATTTTCATCACTTTTCAATCTGCAATCAAAATCAATCAATTTCAAATTTGGTCATTTTCGAGCAAAATACCAAGGCTATAGCCTTACTTTTTGGCCAAAAATGCCTCATTTTCATCACTTTTCAATCTGCAATCAAAATCAATCAATTTCAAATTTGGTCATTTTCGAGCAAAATACCAAGGCTATAGCCTTACTTTTTGGCCAAAAATGCCTCATTTTCATCACTTTTCAATCTGCAATCAAAATCAATCAATTTCAAATTTGGTCATTTTCGAGCAAAATACCAAGGCTATAGCCTTACTTTTTGGCCAAAAATGCCTCATTTTCATCACTTTTCAATCTGCAATCAAAATCAATCAATTTCAAATTTGGTCATTTTCGAGCAAAATACCAAGGCTATAGCCTTACTTTTTGGCCAAAAATGCCTCATTTTCATCACTTTTCAATCTGCAATCAAAATCAATCAATTTCAAATTTGGTCATTTTCGAGCAAAATACCAAGGCTATAGCCTTACTTTTTGGCCAAAAATGCCTCATTTTCATCACTTTTCAATCTGCAATCAAAATCAATCAATTTCAAATTTGGTCATTTTCGAGCAAAATACCAAGGCTATAGCCTTACTTTTTGGCCAAAAATGCCTCATTTTCATCACTTTTCAATCTGCAATCAAAATCAATCAATTTCAAATTTGGTCATTTTCGAGCAAAATACCAAGGCTATAGCCTTACTTTTTGGCCAAAAATGCCTCATTTTCATCACTTTTCAATCTGCAATCAAAATCAATCAATTTCAAATTTGGTCATTTTCGAGCAAAATACCAAGGCTATAGCCTTACTTTTTGGCCAAAAATGCCTCATTTTCATCACTTTTCAATCTGCAATCAAAATCAATCAATTTCAAATTTGGTCATTTTCGAGCAAAATACCAAGGCTATAGCCTTACTTTTTGGCCAAAAATGCCTCATTTTCATCACTTTTCAATCTGCAATCAAAATCAATCAATTTCAAATTTGGTCATTTTCGAGCAAAATACCAAGGCTATAGCCTTACTTTTTGGCCAAAAATGCCTCATTTTCATCACTTTTCAATCTGCAATCAAAATCAATCAATTTCAAATTTGGTCATTTTCGAGCAAAATACCAAGGCTATAGCCTTACTTTTTGGCCAAAAATGCCTCATTTTCATCACTTTTCAATCTGCAATCAAAATCAATCAATTTCAAATTTGGTCATTTTCGAGCAAAATACCAAGGCTATAGCCTTACTTTTTGGCCAAAAATGCCTCATTTTCATCACTTTTCAATCTGCAATCAAAATCAATCAATTTCAAATTTGGTCATTTTCGAGCAAAATACCAAGGCTATAGCCTTACTTTTTGGCCAAAAATGCCTCATTTTCATCACTTTTCAATCTGCAATCAAAATCAATCAATTTCAAATTTGGTCATTTTCGAGCAAAATACCAAGGCTATAGCCTTACTTTTTGGCCAAAAATGCCTCATTTTCATCACTTTTCAATCTGCAATCAAAATCAATCAATTTCAAATTTGGTCATTTTCGAGCAAAATACCAAGGCTATAGCCTTACTTTTTGGCCAAAAATGCCTCATTTTCATCACTTTTCAATCTGCAATCAAAATCAATCAATTTCAAATTTGGTCATTTTCGAGCAAAATACCAAGGCTATAGCCTTACTTTTTGGCCAAAAATGCCTCATTTTCATCACTTTTCAATCTGCAATCAAAATCAATCAATTTCAAATTTGGTCATTTTCGAGCAAAATACCAAGGCTATAGCCTTACTTTTTGGCCAAAAATGCCTCATTTTCATCACTTTTCAATCTGCAATCAAAATCAATCAATTTCAAATTTGGTCATTTTCGAGCAAAATACCAAGGCTATAGCCTTACTTTTTGGCCAAAAATGCCTCATTTTCATCACTTTTCAATCTGCAATCAAAATCAATCAATTTCAAATTTGGTCATTTTCGAGCAAAATACCAAGGCTATAGCCTTACTTTTTGGCCAAAAATGCCTCATTTTCATCACTTTTCAATCTGCAATCAAAATCAATCAATTTCAAATTTGGTCATTTTCGAGCAAAATACCAAGGCTATAGCCTTACTTTTTGGCCAAAAATGCCTCATTTTCATCACTTTTCAATCTGCAATCAAAATCAATCAATTTCAAATTTGGTCATTTTCGAGCAAAATACCAAGGCTATAGCCTTACTTTTTGGCCAAAAATGCCTCATTTTCATCACTTTTCAATCTGCAATCAAAATCAATCAATTTCAAATTTGGTCATTTTCGAGCAAAATACCAAGGCTATAGCCTTACTTTTTGGCCAAAAATGCCTCATTTTCATCACTTTTCAATCTGCAATCAAAATCAATCAATTTCAAATTTGGTCATTTTCGAGCAAAATACCAAGGCTATAGCCTTACTTTTTGGCCAAAAATGCCTCATTTTCATCACTTTTCAATCTGCAATCAAAATCAATCAATTTCAAATTTGGTCATTTTCGAGCAAAATACCAAGGCTATAGCCTTACTTTTTGGCCAAAAATGCCTCATTTTCATCACTTTTCAATCTGCAATCAAAATCAATCAATTTCAAATTTGGTCATTTTCGAGCAAAATACCAAGGCTATAGCCTTACTTTTTGGCCAAAAATGCCTCATTTTCATCACTTTTCAATCTGCAATCAAAATCAATCAATTTCAAATTTGGTCATTTTCGAGCAAAATACCAAGGCTATAGCCTTACTTTTTGGCCAAAAATGCCTCATTTTCATCACTTTTCAATCTGCAATCAAAATCAATCAATTTCAAATTTGGTCATTTTCGAGCAAAATACCAAGGCTATAGCCTTACTTTTTGGCCAAAAATGCCTCATTTTCATCACTTTTCAATCTGCAATCAAAATCAATCAATTTCAAATTTGGTCATTTTCGAGCAAAATACCAAGGCTATAGCCTTACTTTTTGGCCAAAAATGCCTCATTTTCATCACTTTTCAATCTGCAATCAAAATCAATCAATTTCAAATTTGGTCATTTTCGAGCAAAATACCAAGGCTATAGCCTTACTTTTTGGCCAAAAATGCCTCATTTTCATCACTTTTCAATCTGCAATCAAAATCAATCAATTTCAAATTTGGTCATTTTCGAGCAAAATACCAAGGCTATAGCCTTACTTTTTGGCCAAAAATGCCTCATTTTCATCACTTTTCAATCTGCAATCAAAATCAATCAATTTCAAATTTGGTCATTTTCGAGCAAAATACCAAGGCTATAGCCTTACTTTTTGGCCAAAAATGCCTCATTTTCATCACTTTTCAATCTGCAATCAAAATCAATCAATTTCAAATTTGGTCATTTTCGAGCAAAATACCAAGGCTATAGCCTTACTTTTTGGCCAAAAATGCCTCATTTTCATCACTTTTCAATCTGCAATCAAAATCAATCAATTTCAAATTTGGTCATTTTCGAGCAAAATACCAAGGCTATAGCCTTACTTTTTGGCCAAAAATGCCTCATTTTCATCACTTTTCAATCTGCAATCAAAATCAATCAATTTCAAATTTGGTCATTTTCGAGCAAAATACCAAGGCTATAGCCTTACTTTTTGGCCAAAAATGCCTCATTTTCATCACTTTTCAATCTGCAATCAAAATCAATCAATTTCAAATTTGGTCATTTTCGAGCAAAATACCAAGGCTATAGCCTTACTTTTTGGCCAAAAATGCCTCATTTTCATCACTTTTCAATCTGCAATCAAAATCAATCAATTTCAAATTTGGTCATTTTCGAGCAAAATACCAAGGCTATAGCCTTACTTTTTGGCCAAAAATGCCTCATTTTCATCACTTTTCAATCTGCAATCAAAATCAATCAATTTCAAATTTGGTCATTTTCGAGCAAAATACCAAGGCTATAGCCTTACTTTTTGGCCAAAAATGCCTCATTTTCATCACTTTTCAATCTGCAATCAAAATCAATCAATTTCAAATTTGGTCATTTTCGAGCAAAATACCAAGGCTATAGCCTTACTTTTTGGCCAAAAATGCCTCATTTTCATCACTTTTCAATCTGCAATCAAAATCAATCAATTTCAAATTTGGTCATTTTCGAGCAAAATACCAAGGCTATAGCCTTACTTTTTGGCCAAAAATGCCTCATTTTCATCACTTTTCAATCTGCAATCAAAATCAATCAATTTCAAATTTGGTCATTTTCGAGCAAAATACCAAGGCTATAGCCTTACTTTTTGGCCAAAAATGCCTCATTTTCATCACTTTTCAATCTGCAATCAAAATCAATCAATTTCAAATTTGGTCATTTTCGAGCAAAATACCAAGGCTATAGCCTTACTTTTTGGCCAAAAATGCCTCATTTTCATCACTTTTCAATCTGCAATCAAAATCAATCAATTTCAAATTTGGTCATTTTCGAGCAAAATACCAAGGCTATAGCCTTACTTTTTGGCCAAAAATGCCTCATTTTCATCACTTTTCAATCTGCAATCAAAATCAATCAATTTCAAATTTGGTCATTTTCGAGCAAAATACCAAGGCTATAGCCTTACTTTTTGGCCAAAAATGCCTCATTTTCATCACTTTTCAATCTGCAATCAAAATCAATCAATTTCAAATTTGGTCATTTTCGAGCAAAATACCAAGGCTATAGCCTTACTTTTTGGCCAAAAATGCCTCATTTTCATCACTTTTCAATCTGCAATCAAAATCAATCAATTTCAAATTTGGTCATTTTCGAGCAAAATACCAAGGCTATAGCCTTACTTTTTGGCCAAAAATGCCTCATTTTCATCACTTTTCAATCTGCAATCAAAATCAATCAATTTCAAATTTGGTCATTTTCGAGCAAAATACCAAGGCTATAGCCTTACTTTTTGGCCAAAAATGCCTCATTTTCATCACTTTTCAATCTGCAATCAAAATCAATCAATTTCAAATTTGGTCATTTTCGAGCAAAATACCAAGGCTATAGCCTTACTTTTTGGCCAAAAATGCCTCATTTTCATCACTTTTCAATCTGCAATCAAAATCAATCAATTTCAAATTTGGTCATTTTCGAGCAAAATACCAAGGCTATAGCCTTACTTTTTGGCCAAAAATGCCTCATTTTCATCACTTTTCAATCTGCAATCAAAATCAATCAATTTCAAATTTGGTCATTTTCGAGCAAAATACCAAGGCTATAGCCTTACTTTT